>JARQWA010000004.1:0-590681 GCA_030294605.1 Ambrosiella beaveri
CTCTCTATTGATTCTAATATGTGTTAGGTGTGTGTGTGTGTGTGTGTGTGTGTGTTTTGTAATAGCATAAGGAGAGTCTATAAATCAATATATAATCTTTTGGACCAACCTTAGATCAACCCCCTCAAACTCAGAGATTTGAGTCAAACTCTGTCCAATTCAATGATAGGACATAATTCTAGTGATACACCAAGGCATACAATGCCTTTCTTGGCTCTTTTGGAGGTGGTGGTGCTAAAGTGAAAAAAATAAAAATAAAAATAAAAATAAAAATCCATTTGACCCATGCGAGTCATGGCCCTCTTATCTAGACGCGACTGTATGTATATATATGCATGTTGATGTAAACAGGGTCCTGTCAGACAATGGCGATATATAAGGTCTTTGTTTTTCTACACCCTGCACAAACTGACGTTGCACATGTAAAATGGCAAGCGGCATATGTTCTTCATAAAATATTTAGCGAATTGCTGTCAGCCCCAAAAAAAAAGAGATAAAAAAATAAAGATAAAATCCAGAAAATCTCGAGGACCCCCGGCTCAGCATTAAATTAATCAAAACAGGATGCTGGATGATATATAAATTCGAGATTAATTAAGTAACTATAGATGTAGGTGTGGAGGTTTCAGTCAAGAGAGACATCACAAAAATATATATCATCCTCATGGGCTTTTCGTGTGTTCCTCGGACTCTTGGGACTCTTTTTTTCTTTCTGATGGCTTCAAGTGATTTTTAGATTGGATTTGCAACGAATAAACGCCAAATATTTGGGAATGGAAGAAAACTCTGTTTGAGCTTCATTTGCCATTATATTGTTCTTTTCTTTTAGACTTTATTATTTTGATACTATACTTTCAGATTGTTTGCATCCCGAATCCAAAACCGTAACCACGCTCCCGTCGCTACTTCTAACACCGCAAACCCGTCTGCCGATTTTGACTTCTGGGTTCTGGAGAATCTCTACGTTGTTGGAAAAACTCTTTCATCATCGGGATATCTTGCTGGAGTTCTACTGTGGGAATCTATAGTCATATCAAGCTTTTGGCTGTCATCAGTTTCATGGGCTTACACTAGACCACAAGCTCATTATCTATCCTACGTTAACAGCATCTTATCTTGATTCAACGGCATAATCTTACACATTAAGATCAAAAGACGACCAACAAAGTGTTGTCAAACTACAGCTCCCATCTCTGTTGATGACATACCGCATTTCAACCTGCTTCACAACAACTGGTAAGAGCAACTTCTTCCCAATTTTATACATGCAGATAACGGCATTCTAGAGGATTCGCTTATCCATTATATACCATTGTAGACCTAGCCAACTGCTCAGTCTTGAGCGTCAACATCACAGATACTCCAAGTGGACTTGACTCAGTCAGCCCAGAAACACCGATGATCAAATCTTTTATTTTTTTCCCCCTTCTGCAGTCACATTCCAGATTTCTCACATAAATGAGGCACCGGCACACTCAACTCACTCCATCTGAACCTGATCCACCACGGCGGAGTAAGTCTAACCAGTGCTACCGTAGCTGCAAGTCACTAAAATCAGGCTACATCAAGTCAGACTCAGACTCTTAGAGAGAGAGAGAGAGAGAGAGAGAGAGAGGAACCGTTGGCTTCCATCTACACCCACACCACACGCTAAAATGGAATGTCAATTACTTGCAGTTTCTTGCCTCCGCTAATTCGTGTTTTGCAGCCCACACACGTAGATATCGCGTGCATGGTCTTGATTGAGTTTAAGTCTGCTATCAACATAGCCTGAGAGGGTTAACATACAAAAAGAAGAAGACCAGAAGAAGCTCTAGTACCGACACTTGCAGCAGCTCACCCATACCACCACCACATCATTGATGCCCGATCAACGGCCGTCGATTGGCGCTAGCCTCTGTTGATGGTCACTATATTCACTGGCTGCCCTTCAGCATTTGAACTTTATATTTTTATTTTATTTTGTTTTTCCTCACTCCTTGCAGAGCGATACAAGACACCCCAAAGACCAGCCTCTTCATAGCCGTCTTCCTAGTCAAATACCCAGTCACCTCACCGCTGCTCTCCTGAAAAAACCCCGGTCTCACAGTAAGCTGTCGGGTTCATTTTTGCAATACTACCTCAGAACTTGCTTCGATTCTCAATCTTACCATAGTCTCGGTTCTGCCTGTCAAAAAAACCACTTATCACGACTAATCAGAGCTCAAGATAGTCCGCTGCACACTGCCGTTAGGGAGGGGGAGAGAGAATTCCATCTATACGTCTCTATCTTTTTTATATCACTACGACTTCGACTTACTTTGTACATTGAGCAATTTCTTCTTGTCTGGCCGTCCCTCCTTATGCGCTTTCCTCCGAGCGCTGGTCTCACGAGCCCTCCTTAGACCCGAGGATTTCTTTTAAAAAAGCAAAAAAAAAAGACAAAAAATCAGTGAAAACAAAGCAAGAACACAGTTCAATGTCCAGACCTGGCAACGCTCCCCAAGACAACACGGGGCCCCGAGTCTCTGTATCACCAAAGCTATCGCCACCCGCTCATCAAGGCCCTCAGCCCACAGAAGCTTATCCAACATCAGCATCGGCCACCGCTCCCGGAGAGTACGGCCGTCGTCCTTCAAACTCTTATGCTACTACTGATGCCACCCGCGGCTCTTTATCAATGATTATGAATCCCAGCCACAGTCCTGCGGCCGCTCCTGCCACATCCGGTCCAACCATACTGCCGCCTTTGCAGCCACAACTGTCCTATCCTCCCCACATTTACTCCAGCAACAGCAGCAGCACACATCCTCCGCCACTGCACCCACTCAGTGACCGATTACATGATGTTAGTACTCCACCCTTTTTCTCCCTGCCGGGATCTCCCAGTGTACTTCCTCCAGTAGGTAATACTTACTCACCACAGCCCGGCGCCGCCATGCCAGTTTTGCAGCCAGCACCAAATCGCCCTATTCTCCAACCGCGAGGTGCCAGATCTGCCAGCTTGGCCCATTCACCGCCAGGCGGCCCCCGGATGACCCTTGGCCCGCTGGCCCCATATACTCCCGCTGTAAAACGGCCATATCCAGATGCCCCATCACGAGGCCCTTATCCACCAGGCCCAGAATACTATAACCCCTCCGTACCTCGTCCCCCCGCAGGCCCCGCCGCTCATCCACCTCCTGGGCCACTAGGGAAACCGGAAGATCCCCGTTACGTTCTGCCGCCGCATGATCCCCACGAAGACTCAGCGAAGCGACGAAGAGTTTTTCCGGCGGGTCAATTTAGTGACCCGGCTGCGCTACAAGCACATCATCTGACCAATGGCGGACCATCACGCCACCCGCTTACTCCCCATGCAGGCCCCCGGACTCCAAACGGCGAGGGCCCGGTTCCAATCGACACTTCGGCGTATCCATTTCTCATCGATGTCGAGAGTGCGTCGAAACAGGCGGACGAGAAACGCATGCGAAATGCGGGGGCCTCGGCTCGCTTCCGGGCTCGCAAAAAGGAAGAGAAGGCCAAGAGTGATCGAGAGATTGCCGAACTGAAAGCCAAAGTTGCCGAGCGAGATGCATTCATCAAGGAAATGTCGAGTTACATGATCAGCCAGCAAGGGACTATCCGCAAAGTGCTGGGCCATCCGGCTCTGCCTTCGAGCTATACCGCCGGAATCCCCATGTGGCCTGAAAACGCACCGTCTCCAGAGCAAATTTCCTCTTTACAAGAGGACAGCGGCATCCAGAGTTTCTTTGAAGACCGCAGGTCCCAAAAATCGCGGAGTCAGTCTAATGAATCAAATAGTAGTACCCCTCCAGCTCAGGTCCTTGTCCCTGCACCGGCTCCCGCCACCTCGGCACCCCTTCGACCTTCAAACTACTCTCTTTCTTCTAGCGTTCCGCCCCCTCACGTCCGCCTAGGAGATTTCCCAACAACCCGTAGCCCAAACACAAACTACATGCAAGGCCCTACGCTACCGCCCATCTCCCTGGGCCCCCCACAGCATTCCTCATCTATGCTTGGCTCCGGCCCCCCGTCGCGACAACACTCTCCAAACTCAAAGCCCGCCTTTATCCAAAGCCAATCCTACCACTCGGTCGGTGGCCATAGTCGATCCCCGCAGGGTTTCGGTTCGTCTGGAACGGGCAGCCCGGGCTCTGTGAACGCTGGGGATCGACCTCCGATTCAAGACGGCAGTGAGCCGGGCTTCCAATCGATTTTTGGCGGCCCGGATGTGCGGGCGCCTGTTGCTGGATGGCAGAATCGCCGCGTTTGGGAAGCGGAGTATCACCAGAAGCATCAGCAACAGTCGCAGTCGCAACAACCACCGCAGCCTCCGAGAGGTCCTGCTTGAGAAAAAAGGAAACAAAAAAAGTAGCCATATATACTGCGCTGTCATCATCTTGCCCTCTTTTTAGAGGCCGTACCCAGTATGTTGTTCTGTTGAACACTAACGGGAATCATAATCATCTCTGATGATTCTTTGTTTTTTTTTCTTTCGTTTTTTTTTCTTTCGTTTTTTTTTCTGAGATGGCTTGTATTCCATCTTTTCATCGCATACTCCCATGTAATAAGCTCATATTTTTATTTGCAGTGTTTATACCCGATTTGACCTGGAGTCTTTGCTCTTGATTTTTACCTGTTCCTAACTCATCTTGACTGTTTTCTAGTCTCTGCATCAGATTTCCTTTGTAACTTGCGCACTTTTCAATCTTCGTTTTATCGAGTGGATACTATCCATACATAGACTTAAAGTTGTCCATCCTACGATCATCTAGAGCTTTTTACCCCTTAGTATATCCTTGGAATTTTCTATTGCTCATCGTTGACACTATTTACTACGAGCTCTTTTGATCTTGCATGTAGTGACCCAGGAAAAATGAACTCGGCCAAAAGTAAGGGATGCCATGATGAATGGACTAGGAATGATTATGTCTGAAATAGACCAGACTCTTCACTTTTGTTATTTATAACAGTTGGGCAGCAATCATGCATTACTTTCCCCTTGATTCCTATGTCTCATGACAGATAGCAAAGTTGTTGAAACTGCGCTGCAAAAGACAAGTACAATCATAAATATTGGCAAGCTTGTGCCCACTCTTCACACCGACAATCAGAGCGACTTTACAGCTCAAGGCACATCTGTGGCTACCACCTGCTGATACTCATCTAGAAGACCAAATGCTTGATATCACAGCAATATGAATAAGGCTGATTAAGTGACATGATCTTCCAAGAAGAAATCCTGTTGGAATTTGCAAATACGTTGTCTATCAACAATTAAACTATTTCCATGCATGTCACAGCCAGGGCCTTGTTTGCTGTTTGAAGTATAAATCGATCCACCATCTACCCTTCTTCAACTTTTCTTTTGCTTCCCTACGAACTCACAAAGGCCCCCGTGAATATGGCACATGTATGTACAATTCTCTGATTGAAACTCACGGGTGTGGGTCTATATGTAGAATGTCTCATGCCAAAGGACGTTGATCTGACCCGCGGCCATTGTGGCCATTGTAGAGGATGAGGTTAATCCTGTGCAACCTTCCTTCTGCATGTAACTCGATTAGGAAGGTGCAACCTCAACCCAACATCCATGCATGTGCCATATGTTAATTGTGAAATGGCAATAGCAATCACGGTATGTAAACGTGGTGATGTTTCCGTATTTTGGCCAGACGAAGACTAAAATTAGAAGCAACAACATATATACGACTACAAACGCATCATGGAATTCATCAGGTTGGATTATCAAAGTGGAATTTTTCCCTCCCCGTGAAGTTTACATCTGCATGATTGAGGGATCTGTCCTCCCTGTCAGACCATCTTTGTCACGCAGCAAAAGAACATTAAAAAAATCACCGAATACAATAACAAGGTTCTTGTATTGTCTTTCCAGTGATTTCTGTAACCGCAGGTGAAGTCAAATTCTGAAGATGCATCATGATCATCGGCGACGTCGTGTTGCATATGAGATGCTGGGCGTTTCTGAGGATCAACGGGTTCGGAAAGAATGAGAAATATCCTGGCTTTGATACTGTGTAAGTTCATTGGTTCGTACTGGGACATTAATGGGTGTGTTCTTGGGTTGGTTCAAGTGTGTTCTGATATATGCAGATTGACATCTGCATATTTTGTCCTGGTGTGCCGATTTACTCAAATGGTGGAATCAGTGTCATCGTGGTTTACAATTACTGTTCCAAAGCTGGCATTTGGAATTTGAGGTACCTTGCGAATGCTTCTTGGATTCACTATGAAAAAATTTATCAAATCTCGTTATGATCTATCACAATCATGAAGGCTTTCGTTGCTCTAATTATCTTGTTTTTTTTAAAAAAAAAGAAACCATTTGGGTCTAAAGCTACCTCAGGGTTGATACATATTAGGGTTACACTCAGTTCCTCGTAAAATTATTGGCAGAATTATCCTAGTTCGGTTAGAATATCTGCACCAATAGTAGACCAGAGGACAGTTGTGCGCTATCGATAGGTGATCCATGACCTCATCATTGTGCAAGGTAGCTATTCACCATTTATCATCGACATCACACATCATTGCATTGTAATCTAAACCATCAAACAAGTATCTAGACTGACCTACCTTTCATCACTTTTGATAGTTTGACCACAATTTACAAGCTGACCACACACAATCTGAGCTCAAAAGCTTCACGATGGCGCCTTCAACATTCCCTTGCGCCGTCGCAACTCTATCCTATCCTCTATATGCCTGCGAATTCGACCCTGAGGACCCTTCTGTTCTCATTGTCGGTGGAGGTGGTGGCTCTGGTCGCAACGGTGTTGGCAACAAAATTGTAAATACTCTCCACTTAATGTCATTGAATACGTGCTCCAGTGCATAAAACCCAAAGTCATCGGTACACTACTAACCCATTATACTGATCGCATAGTCTGTGATCTCCGTCGAGGATCAATCAACGATCAAGACTGTCGTCGAACAAGGGCTCAGTAGTGAAGAAGACAGCGTAGCATCACTTGCCGTTGGTGTCCACCGGGCGGAACGCATCCTGGTCTATGCTGGCGTCAATTCCAGCCCCGCCGACATTAAAAATAATAAGAACGAGCACTTCAATGTCTTTGGAATTTCTGAAGTTGTCAAGGAGAAGAGTGCCAAGATTGAACTGTTAACTCGTGTCAACCAATTCCCGGTCACCGATGCCGATAAGTACCAGAGACTGATCCGGCTGGCAGCGCCCGGCAAGGAGAGCCAAATCGCCGCCACCGCTACCGGTCTCAGCAAAAAGTCACAGATTGCCATTTCTGAGCTTAACCGTGCTGGAGCCATTGAACCCAAAATGGTCAAGTTGCTGAACATTGACAACGAAGCCAATGATCTGGATATCCGTCGTATTGGCCCCAACGATAAGCACAGAGTTGTCTATGCCAACGACTGCCAGCTTTGCGCTTACGACTTTACCCCCGGTACTAATACGCTAACTAAACACAACATTGTGTTTGAAAACCATCAGCATGGCGCCTTTCCCGGTACCATCCGATGTCTTCGTTACTTGACACCCACTTTTGTGCTCATCATGGCGAACCTGCCCAAACGTGGTGGTGTCACGCTGAATGTCGTCAGACTCCCTTCTAAGGAAGGAGAACTGGGTCGTATTGCTGCCTCAGCTCGTCTTCCCAAGCATGTTGCCCATGCTACTGCTCTTTCCGTACGCCTCCTTGGGGATGAGCCTGAACCCGGTGAAGTTTTAGGCCGGGCCCAGTTTGCGATTGCCGTTGCTGGTCATGATTCTTCCATTAATTTGTACTCTCTGGGCCATGAGAGTGAACAGAAAATTGATCTTGTTTACCAGTTGGACCACATGGCCACTATCAAGAAAGCGCACCCTCTGCAGATTACTGGCTTGGCATTTGCTCCGTTCCGCCCTCCTAAGGATGGCGACAAGACAACCATATCTCTGGCTAGTATCTCGATGGGGAATACACTGTCCGTCCACACTCTTCCTGTCACGAAGCTGGTTTCAAAACAGGGCTCTATCACCAAGACAAACTTTGGTCTTGATCTAGAAAAGAAGGGCGGCGTCAGTAGCCCGCTGATCATGTTCATCAGCTTCCTGGTACTTCTCACGGCTGTCGTTGGCCAAATCCTTAACGAATCCCTCGGCGAAGGTCCCGAAATTTTCGGCGTCAAGGACTGGATGGACCATCCTTTCCTGAGCCGTACCGTCTTAAGCTCTCTCCCTCCCGTCATCAGCACCACCAGCTCTATCCCTACCGTACTCACCAGCGTCAACGTCCCCCACGCCACTGATGCCACTGATTCCCTATCGCAGTTCCTAGCCAACATCCAAGCCGGGAACATTGACGGGCCGATCCTCTTGAAAGAGGAAGTCATCGAGGTGAAGCAGGCTAAAGATGGCAGCGGCGTGGTCATTGCCGCAATGGCCGCTGGTGAGCAGCACAAGGGCAAAGCGTGGGAGGATATCTCGCAAGAGCAGAAGGAGCAGTGGAAGGCGAGGTTGAAGAAGGCGGGCCACTGGACTGAGAACATGGGCGAGTCGGTGTTTAACGGGATTTTCTTCAGTGAGTTGGCTAATGGTGTTGGGCGGGCGGTTACTGGTTAGGTATATACATTGAGTAAGGAAGTTAGGAAAATTTACGGGGTATATAATATAGGAGTCATGAAGTTGGATGTTTTGTCGAAATACGTATACTAATGATTTAACTACGATGTGAAGATCAAGTTTCTACAAACAATCTTCCATTCACGTAATGGAACTGAAGTTCACACCATGGAAAACTCCATTCAGCAACCCTGGAATCCACCGACTTAATGTGTAAATATTTACAATATTTAAAAGTCCTGTTTCATACTGTGCAAGCGATTCCTCCAGGCGTCCAATGTTTCCCTGCATGGGTCATTGCCCCATGCATTGATCAATGAGGCGTCCGGGAGGCCTTGCCCAAGCATGTCATGCACAAATCATGACATCACGGATTGGTCAAGACAGTTATCTGTAGAACAGTTATTTCAAGTAGATACGGTTTCAACGTTTATACAACTGAAATGGAATGAAATTGTACATGCGAAGAAAACGCTCGAACTTCCGAGCAACATCATATGAACGCTCCTTCTAACCAACAAAACGGAACAGCCCAAGAACCCTGAACACCAAGTGAAATCAACCCAAAACTATCAATATGAAATCCGTCTGTGCCAGCCCAGCCAAACCCACTAATAAAAAACAAGATGATGAATCAAAACAATTAATGAAAAGAGCCCTAAATAAACCATTCTAAGCCGAACGCGCCAAGAAAAGCAATCCCGTGGCCGCTCCGCTGTCATCGTCATCAGTAGTCTCAATGATAGTTTGTTTCTTTGGAGTGACCATGGGCGGCTTTTCATCGTCAGATGTTTCTTCTTCATCGTCAGTGCCTGGTTCAGACTCGGTTTCATCGCCAGTCAAATCCGGCTTGACAGCCAATTTTCTGACAGGAGTCTCTTGAATAGGGACCGTTCGCTTGACAGCAGGTGCTTCTTGCGATGACGCGGGAGTTGGCAGTGGTACCATTCGGGGCAGAATCTGGGTCTGTTGTCTCTCTTCTCGCTCACGGAGGGGGCTTGGTTGGACTGGCGATGACATAAGAGCGCCCGTATTAAAGTCAGGAAGAGCACCCAAGGCCCGACGGGCGATGTGCGAATATGATTGCGGAGTTTCAATGACTGTGGGTTGTCGAAGTGGGTGGCTGAAAGTACTAGACACGGGAATAGCCGTCGTGCGGATGCTACTGATAGGCGCATTGGGGAATGATATAGAGTGGCAAAAGTTGGTACGACAGGGCTTCATCTGGAGCTGATCCAGAGGCACATCGGTTTGGCCGGTTTTGAGTTTGTAGTTTGCTAGACCAAGACGGAGTTTGAGGGCATCGGCTTTCTACATGAGATAACGATTGATTAGCTTTACATTCTACCTCGAAAGCTTGGCACAATAAACTTACTTGACGAGCTTCTTGACGAGACATGGTGCGCGGACGAAGTCTGGAGACCATGCCCGCAACCGGCGAAGAAGCGCACTCTGACAGGAAAGCTCTGGACGCGTCGGGAGACGCTTCAAACATGTTCCCGTGCATCATCATGCCGCGGACTGAGGGAATTGGCGGTGGTAAATTTTCGTTATCGTCCAACGGAAATTGAGAGAGAACAGGCGAGGGTTGCAGGCCCGAAGAGATAGCTCGTGACTTAGAAAGGCATGGCCGCTTGATAGGGGAGGCAACAGTGCCGGGGAAGAGATCAAGAGGACGTTTGCGGAGTTCAGAGTTAGGTGTTGCTTTGTAGGATTTGAGCTGAGAGAGCGGAGAGGCGTTGACGTTGGCATCAATAACACCGAGGGCGTGTCTCTTGCTTGGTGTCTCCATTTCGAAAACCGAGTGTGGGGTTTTGTTAGGAGTCGGGATTCGAGATTGTATGTAAGTTGAGATTTAATATATCTAAAGCGGCTGTCAAACAAGTTGGATGCAATTTAGAACAAATCAAATATAAATGTCTGTCTGTTTGCAGATGTGTGATACAAGAATGTGAAGATTTTAGACTTCAAAAATAGACTAGAACGTTAGCAACTGGTACGGAAGCTATCCAGTTCCAAGTCCCAGCTCCGGTACCCATCGTAGTGACGTGAAGTCCCCCTTCACTTAAAGAGGATTGATCACTGAGACGCGCAGCAGCAAGCTTGACTTGCCCTTGCCTGTGCCCAGACCAGAGATTGAGGTAGTAAAACAAGCACAGGACCGTCCCGAAGCAGGGGCGCTAAAAAGGGCCTATGTTCTGGATTTTCTGTCTGTAGGAACAGAGAGAGCGAGGAATGGGTCACTGTACCTGTTACAAGGTGAATCCTTTGAAACGAAACGCTGGGGGTGGTAGAATCTAGGGATTTAGGGTGTTAACAGGAAGTGTGCGGGTTGGTTGTTAGGCTTGGTTGTGATGAGAGGTTGTTGATATTGACGAATTTCCTGTTTAGCTCAATAGAAAACATGCGACCACGACGACCAGATGTTCGAAACAAGATCGATCAAAATTCGTCAATGCGACCATTTGATCGATGATGTATTGAAATCGCTCGCTAAATGTTGTCGCGATAGTTAAAGGGGAAATAATGCCTACGACAATTTTTCTTGCGAAAAACCCCTCCCATTCACAATATTCCAAGGTAATTACTTCCACGACCTCTCAAGGATAACTGCAACTGCAACTGCGCAAGGCCTCGCCCACCATGACCCGCTCGGCAAGACCAAAAACAGAAGTCGTATTCCACTCAGTGCGACCGCCAATCTCCATCACGTGGCACCTCACTTTAAGTAAGTTTGATGACCAAAACTCATTTGCCAGGTCATTGTAACACTATGTCTATTGAACTGTTGACATCTACAGCTCATACCTTGAAGCTGTTGATTCCCATGCTCATAGTAACTATACGGAAAGTATACATTTAGGAATATCTTTATCCAGACAAATCTATTCTCCACTCAATAAATCCAAGTCAATTCCCCAGAGTCGCGTCTTGTTTGTAACACCATTTGGATAGAAAAAAAATGTGGGGTCTGCCAATTTTATCGCGGCCACCCGCAATCAGTAACAAAAATAAATAAATTGGACAGAGCGCGCACTGTGTTGCGCGTCTGCGATATGTGGTACAAATAAATCAACCACCTGGAAAAAGATCCACTTCTGCCCACTAATAACTAGCCAATGACCAAATCCAGAAAAATAAAAGACAAGAAAGCCCAGTTTCCCAATCACTGTATTGATGATACTATTTATCTTGCTACCCATAAACCCAATGTGAATTCTGCAATTTATCACTTGATGCCCAATTCTATCATTGGACTAAAAAAATGCCTACAGTTCAGGCCTCGCTTGCCTGCCAAGTTCTTTGTACAACCTGAACTTCATCCACATACCGAATGCCCGACAAACACAGAAAGAATTTTCTTTTCTTCCCATATGCTTACATATGCATACATGTGTGAAATCTTCAGTTCTTCAAACGCACATTCTCCGCACATCAAAGCACCAACCAATTCTTCACCCGCTCATGCACTAGATATTTCTTCCAACATACCCCAAAAAAAAAAGTAATAACAAAGAGTAAACGCTTAATACATCACAAAGATCAACAATAGCTACCAGAAATGTATAATGTCGTATTCATTGGATTATCTATACGCATCTTGACATCACGGCCATCGCACCAGATCCATGAACACTTTTACCCCTACTATGTGAGAAGTCCCAGTCGCCCCTGGTCATATCGATTATATCAACCTTACCCCACCGAGATCGACACGCTGGCTAACGCCGACATAACAACTTCCAGCTCACGACTACAAACTACGCCATCGAGGCGAAAATCACACATGTCACAAAAAAATTAAGACAAAACAAGATGCAAGAAACTGATCATGAATAGCATTCCTTTTCTATACTAAAACATACCAAAGGATCCAGCAGAACAATACCCATAACTGGAAACAGGGAACTCCATAACTAAATGTAAACTTGAAGCGCCAATAAATAGAGAATAAAAAAGACACGATAATCATGAGTACTCGAGCCCGTATAAGTAAAGACCAGATTAGAAATAAGTCAAAAACCAGACAATATTACCAAAGTTAATTGCCTAAAAGACATCTTGATGAAAACAAAAAGAAAAAACAAAAATTCCAATTAACAAACATAACTCCAGCACCGTGCAAAATACAGAGGGTATAATGTTAAACACCCATTCCGAGTAAGAACAAGTAGATTGGAGAAAAAGAACTTTTGTTTTGCTCACAATGTTGCCGAACTTTAGGCAGCAGAGATGAAGTTGTTATCAAACGCAGCAAAGTCGAGATCATCCATCTCAGGTCTTCCAGAGCCCACCAACTCGCGACCAAGCAGCGAGTCATCCAGCCCATCAGGAAGAGACAGCTGGAAATCGGGATCCTCCCAGGTGTTTCCGAGAAGTAACTCGGCGTCATTAGATTGCTTGAGGATATCCGTAGTGAAGTCTTCCTCGAGAGCAAGGTCAATCCCACGCAACGGGGAGTCATCGAGGAGCTCATTGCTAGACTCAGCAGTCATAACACCACCAGAACCATCAGGAGTCAATTGGAAGTCCGAATCATCGGGCTGATGGAAGATGTCTGCCGGAGGAGCCTGGAGAGAATTGAAGATCTCTTGACCATTGATGAGAGGCTGGAAGTTGGTCTCGGTAAATGGACCATCACCAGAGAACATGACACCATCCGCATTGTCACTGTTGGCATTATCCTGGGAATTATACGAATTTTGGAGATCAAGCAAAGATTCATTGAGGAAGCCAAGAGGGTTCTCAGAAAGTCTTTGATGCTCTTCCAGTACATGCTGATCTCTAAGCTCCTCACTGGCAAAGCCCAAGCGAAAATTGTCACAGTCGGTGTGGGGGCAAGGGAAAGAGGGCTTGCTCGGTACAGGCTGCGAAGTCTCGATAGACGTGGGAACGGGACGAGGAGTAGCCATTGAGCCAGGTGTTGTCTTGACCACCTCGGGAGAGTTTATCTTGATTTGAGCTGGAGGCGTAGCAACCGCAGAGTTAGCCGCAGTCCCAGAAGGCTGGGTGGTGTTCACCGATGATCCAGTGCCACCCGGAGTTTGACCCGAGCTAGTTTTAGTCTTCTTGCGAGGCGGGAGATGCAGATTAATATTCTTCACATCCTTGGCATAGGCAGGAGTGCCGGATGGCGACGACGAAGGTACGACATAAGGACCAGTGCTCTCCTTCTTAGACATGGGAACAGCTCCGGTGTTCTGGGAAGACTGAGGAGTTGGGGCCGATGCCGGAGCCGGAACGGAAGTAGAGGTCTCAGGGGCAGATTGATTCCCAGCAGGGGTAGAATTGGCCGGGCCGACCGAGCCTGGGGTACTAGGACGAGCAACATGAACAACACTATTCTTATTAGATTTGTTCCGGAAAACAGTCTTGATTTCTTCGAACAAAGAGAAATAGGACTGGACTTCAGCAGCATCGATAGTCAATGTAGGTTTCACCTGCATAGTACTATTCCGTTGTTCCAGCTGAGAAAAAATGCGATATCTGGCACGCATGAATTTGGGAATCCAATCGTGGGACTGATTATCTTCAAGGCCAACGACATGGTTAAGACATTTGGTTATCTTCATGAAATTACCATGGAGAGTTAGAATCTTGAGAGACGTAGCCGCTTTCGCGTTGGGACTCATCTGAACTTCAGGAAAGTTGTGACCATTGATCGACTCTATGGCTTCATTATGATACTGCTTTATAAGGAGCATTTTGTTGGTCTGCTTTGCATAATTTTCGGCCTGCGATTGTGACTGTTGCTGGCTTTGGGATTGTGATATTACAGGAGCAGACACGGAAACATCGTCAGGGGTCGATCGTTTGAGGCTAGCATGTCCTTGTGCGGGCGTCGTGTCAAATGTAGCTTGAGAACGCTTCTGGGCCGAAACTGACCTTTGCGAGTTGACAGCAGCTGGTGTCCCATTCAATCCCTGCGACTTCTTGGGAACAGGCTGGTTCATAACTGGTTTACCAGCCATGTTGTTGTTAGCCATAGCGGGACTGGCAGAAGCCATTGCGGGAGTGTTAAGTTGGAATTGCTGCTGCGAAGGTTGTTTCTGGGGTGGTGACATTTGGGACATCTGGCTCGGATGAGATTGCATCGGAACGGATTGCGGCGGTTGGATGCGGGTTTGGGCTGCGGACTGATGGGGAGACATCTGCACCATTATGACATTTTGTCCCAAGTTATTCATGGAAGGATTGTTTGCCATAGGAATAGGTGACTGTAGTCCGGCCTGTTGAGGGGTCGGCTGCTGAGGTATATTGACAGGGCCTGGGCCTGTGTGAGATGTGGCATTCGGGCCTGGCATTGAAACAGCCGGTTGCTGAACTTGCTGGGCTTGTTGTTGCTGTTGCGGCTGATGTTGCGCCTTGCGATGGACCTCATTGAAGGCAGTAGTGATGAAAATACGCTGCTTATGCCTGGTGGCCCATCTATAAAAATCTGGTTCAGGAAGGTTGGGCTGGAGAGCACGGTAAGCCTGAACATCTTGTGGCGTGAGTGAAATTTGACGGGCCTTGTTTATGATATCGGGTCGGTTCATGAAAGCCTGTAGCTGCATATTTGAACCTTGAGGTTGGACCTGGGCAGACTGGGCTGGACCACCCATAGTAGGAGCTGGTGCTGAGACTGGAAGGGAACCTGGGCCTGCAGAGGCATTGTTCTGAGCCGCTTGCCGGGACATTTGCAGACGTTGGAGGAACTGTTTCTGCTGAATATCCAAAAGTTGGCTAGTAAATGGGGCTCCCACACTAATCATGTGTTGCTTCAACTGAGCCCAAGTCTTGACATTAGCATTCGCAGCACTAGAAATAATACTAATCAGCGTCGATGGTACATCCATAGCATCCATCTCTCGATGTCTCATTTGCAATTGTTGGTGCAACTGAGGGTTTGCTCCACCAAGTCCTGGGCCTGATTGGCTCATCGCATTAGGACCAAGAGGGTTGTTTATGTTCAACCCAGGGCCAGCCATTGCGCCGTTGGGTGTGTTGAGTTGATTAGATTGTGAGCGCATCCGTGCCAAAAACTCCATAAGCTTATCTGGGGACATGCCGGACAACCGAGCTCTGGTCGCAGGGTTCATGGAATTCATAAACGCCTGAATTTCTCGCGTTTTCTGATTAAAGGCAGCTTGATTCTGAGCCTGCTGGGCTGCATTGCCGTGATTTAACTGCTGACTTAACACTGGGTTCAGATTGTTGAATTGAGCACCAATGTTCGGTTGTCCTGGAGCTTGGCTCATAGCCCCACCCATCATGTTGACTGGCCCTCCTTGGCCTGGGAGACGGTTTTGAGCCATTCCATTAGGGCCCATGCCGGCCTGACCATTCATACCATTTTGGTCTGGGAATTGCTGTGGCTGAGGCTGGACAGGTCCTGATGCTTGTCCACCAGTCGAGTTCGGATTTTGCATATTGGGCATCAATCCAAGAACATTATTTTGCTGGGCTTGTGTACCCATAGACATCATCCTGTTCATTGGATTGTGAGGACGTTGAGCACCGCCAAGCACAGCAGAACGATTGGCCAGCTGAGCCAACTGAGGATTGTTCCGGAGTTGATTCGCGTCAAGAAGCCCCATCTGGTTAATATTGTTGTCGTTGGTGTTGACACCACTATCAATCGAAAACTCGGAGTTATTCATGCCAACCTGAGGGCCAAGGCTCATGCTTACAGTCCGCTGGTTCATGGGAAGGCCATTGTTTTGCTGCCCGTTTTGTGGCTGTTGTTGCATGTTGTTGGGCTGGTTCTGAATATTATTTTGGTCATTGAAGCCTGCGGCGAGTTGCTGCAGTTTTAGTCGAGTATATTGATTGCAAATATCACGTTGAATGGCGTATAGGGCAAGATCTAAGTTGGACGCCTCTATAGCCTGGGTGTTCACATGCCGGGAATTGCGCATCTTTTGTCGGATACTTTCACGTTGCAGTTCCGACATTTCGTTGAATTGCTTGTTGGCAAGGACCATTGCCTGGTTCTTATCATTCTGCGTCAACTCAATAGAAGGCATACCAGGATTGTTGTTCTGGCCCATCATATTTTGTCCAAGTAGATTCGATGTGACATTGCCATTACCCATCCCGGTATTGAACGATAATTGTCCGGGGTTCCCATTGGGGAGCCCGTTCATTTGACGTTGTGGAGGCTGCCCAGCCTGTTGGGCTTGTTGGAGTTGTTGAAACCTTTGCTGTGCAGCGGCCTGTTGTTGCATAGCAGTAGGCAGACTATTACCTGTCATACCTCCATGCATCATCATCAACCGTTGCTGGGCTTGGGCTTGGGCTTGCTGCTGTTGCTGTTGCTGCTGCTGCTGCTGCTGCTGCTGCTGCTGCTGCTGCTGCTGCTGCTGCTGCTGTTGTTGTTGTTGTTGTTGCTGGAGCTGTTGCAATTGCAGGGCCGGCTCGTTCTTTTTGCGGTTGTTCGTCGCATCTTGAAGGTGTTTGGACATCAGGGCTTCGTATGTAACCTAATTATTAGTTCAGGTTAGTAGTCTAGACATTAGAATATGCGACAGATAATCTTACTTTATCTGGAGATGTCACAAAGGCTTCACGCTCAAGCTTCAGACACATGTCAACAGTATCTTTTGTGTTCTGGAATGGGAGCGCAATGGAATTAGTGCTCGCTCTGTTTCAAGAACATTAGTGACTATCTACAAACTGAATACGTCTCTTACTTACAACACAAAGACTTTCTGAAACCGTTCTTGCATAGGATAGCTAACTTGCCACCCTGCTGGCATTGGTGGGCGGGTGTTCCGGAGGGCATTCAACACATAAGCTTGGATGTTAAGATTCTGGTTCCCGTTGGGCATTTGTCCCGGCCGCGGGACTTGTGCCAGCCCCAGCTGATGAGACGGCTGCATTGTGATAATTTGTCTGGGAGGATCAGGGTCCAAAGAGGTAGAGGTAGAGGCCGTAGGTGGCCGAGGGGGTCGCTAGACCGAGAAGCGTCACGAGCGATATCTCGGAACGAGCTAGTCCAACAACGGAAAAGAGAGAAAATCGGCAGTGACAAAATTGACTGCCTTTCGCCTGACAACTGTGTGAGGGCCGGTCGAGAGAAACAGTAAAATGACTGGGAATATGAATACAACAGCGCGAGATTGAGGGTATCCAAAAGGTGAAGTGCAAGTGATCTTATAGTCCGCAAATGCTGACCGAAATCATGTATGTGAATCGAACGTCGTGCTTCGGAAAGAATAGTCCGGTTATTGGATTGACGACGAATACTCAGAAGATGGGAAACCTGGATAATGCAATGGTTGCAGATCGGAGTATACCGTTGATGTCTATAGAAAGATAGATGGAGCAAAGTGAAAAGACAAGAAAGCGATACAGAGGGGCGCACTCTATAATCGGAGATAGTGAATATAACGGCTGCTCTCGATGCGATGAAAAGCCAATTCTATAGTCGATTTGGAAGTATAATCAATAAATTCAAAGATTCAAGAGTTCTATATGTATCATGAAGGGAATTCGATCGGGATTATGATCGAGTTGATGGATGTGTTGAGACGCGATGCGTGAATGCGGGAGTAAAAATGTCGAGGGTTTCAAGTGAATGAAGAATGATAAGAGGACCGGGGGGGGGGGGAGAGAGAATATAAGTATGGGAGAGAAACCCAGAGAGATATGAAGGAGAAATTGGTCCCAGTAGGTTTAGCGTCTTTCCTCACAGCAAATCAGAAGCCAGGACGGTGCAGCGGAAGGCGGGCAGCAGCCAGTTCACAAGGCAAGGCCATGGGCTCAACAATAGAGACAACTTGCGGGTGGAAATAATTGTTGCGATATTTCGCTGAGGATATCCAGACTGAGTATACAATATCTCTTGAAATTTTATATTACTCAGTCCCTTTTTTATTTCCGACTGAAAGGGTTGCAGATTCCGTGCTGCAGTCTTTGGAGAGAGCCAGAATCTGGACCACAAGGTGCCAACCCGTTTTGGCGTCTCGTCTTGGTGCGAAAAATGTTTTTTGGCTAAAGATGGCGACTTTTGCAAGCTATGTCAGATCCGGTCATTTCATGTGGCCAAATTGCACCGATCCGATATTCATCAGTATCGATGAATGAAGAACAAATTTTGTATTGATGTGGAAATCGTATCTATTTCCTCCATATGGAGATGCAAGAGAAAGTAAATCAAGAAAAGTGGGTTTACAAAGTGTAGGTAGGCGGCTGATAGGGTAGCTAGTTATTGAAAAGAAGCATTAGATGTAAAAGCCAACTAGGGTCCACTAAGCACTACAAGTGAAAAAAAGCATTGATTTTTTTTTAACTTAACGGGGAGTTCCCTGCACTCATTGTGTCCGGGCTGTCACAGCCAGACGCAGGTGAGATCATGGCTTCTTCACCCCGATGCATGACAGCACACGATTGTGAGCGTGGATTTATTGATGGACTCTTTGAGATGAGATGATATGCCGGCTTTGAACCAGCTATGGTAGTTTCCATGTTGAAGTATACAACGCCTTTTCATTCTGTAAGTTCCCAGCTTGTTTATAATCAAGCCAAGGTATCTCTGATCCTGAATTGGCTCATCTAGATGCAGTGAAACTTTCTTCCTTCTGGTCCTTGTAGTTCGTGAGCATCGCGATGTCCTTCCTGCCAAGTCTCAGAGGCCAAATACATCGGTATGCCACACAGGTACAGGGATTACAAAATGAGATGCCATCGTCAAGTGTCAACACAATAGTTGCGCAATCATTCATGTATATATCTTCCACATATCTCGCTTAGTTCTTCGTGATATGTTGTCAATGGCCAACAGTGTGGTTATTGTTGTTGGTCAACTAATAGTGGCCTAAGCAACACCATGAGTGTACAGCCAGACAAACAAATCTTGAGAACTGAATTGCCGACCAGGATCATGATCCATCAAACCCTAAGCTGCAGAATCTATTGAATATTCAATTCTAGAAATATCGTGTCATTCCGTCTTTCCCTTTAACCACTAGCCTCTCTGGTTAAAATGTCATACTTTAAATTTTTCTGCTTACAGCTTATGTTTTTTTCTGTGATCATTTAGTGTGCGTTGATCTTAGGTCAAATTTGCATGCTACAACGGCAAAGCAGCCCAACACTGGAAATGCCGATTTATGAACAACAGCGTCCAACATTTTTTTTTCTCGGGTTTCATATGATCGGTTTATTCAAATATCAAGTAACGCCTATATCACTCAGACCATAATGGTTGCTCAATGAGTCAATAATATTAAGCGCCTGGTTTTTCATGGCATAGTGATGTTAAATCCTTGTAGATACTGAGTTCGGGAACAAGACATGATGGCATGTGCGTTTGCAGAATTCAAATCTAGTGTCAAGTTTATACCTTGTAGCGTTTTCAAGTGACCAACTTTCCCGGTAAATTCATCAAGATTACAGCCACACACAATCTTTTAGTTGCTTCAAATGATTCTTTACCAAAGTTGACGTATATACGTAGACATACAGATTACATTCATGGATATATTCCTTAGAGGTTGCTTTACTTGATTCTCAAACAGGGCTGTGCTTCCCCATACCCAAATTAAATCCTATTATCAACCTCTCCTTCATTTGCTTCAAAAATCACCCCAATGTTCATGTGTATCTCTTATCTATATATTATCCGCGACTTACAGCAATTATCAGCGACATAAAATTGACATCTTGACAACATCTGCCCACATCTTGGTCATGAAGCTATCAGATTGACGCCCAAAATCGACAGGGATTTACTGCAAATGTGCAAGTTCCAGTGTTTTTCCGGTTTTGTAACAGGTACTTTTTTGCTACTGGACCACATACTACAAATACAAAGTACCTATACATTGCCATTGTGGGGCATGTTCCGACGTCAAAACTTTATCTTATCGCACTGACAGGCCTGTCGCTTGACTGACGGGGTTCAAGCCGCCGTCACAAATCGGGAAGCTCAATAAGGAAGCTACCAACTACAGCCAGAATTTTGCCTAGATTTTAGGAGCCATACATGTAGATGGCATAAAAACCCTTTCCCCCATCGCCTCAAGTCTTCGCCCTGGCCTTTCTCCTGTATATTGCAGAACAGTGCTTTCAATCGACTGAAGGTTATATTTATAACTTTGTCAAACTCAGGGACAGTTTTAGTCAGTCTTTTGTTCCATGTTGGCTAGACTTCTTCGCCACAAGACTCCGATAGCTCTCCATCCAGCTTCTATCGTCGCCAAGGTTTCAACTTCCTGTACTGCTGCATTTATCCACTATTGTCTTTCTTCCACCATGTCCACCACTGCCTTCGCTGAATCCGCTCAGGACTTTGTTGACTTTGTCAACTCATCTCCCACTCGTGAGTTAAACCCAATATTTCTTTAGACCCATCAACCACATATTCACAACAATGCCCATCCTACAGCCTACCACGTTGTTCAATCAGCCTCTATCCGCTTGGAGAAGGCTGGCTTCCAGAAGCTCCGTGAGCGTGAGCCTTGGGCTTCCAAGATCCAGCCCAGTGGAAAGTACTATCTGACTCGCAATGGCTCATCTATTGTCGCCTTTGCCGTTGGTGGCAAGTGGAGTCCCGGTAACCCTATCGCCATGGTGGGTGCCCACACTGACTCTCCTTGCTTACGTCTCAAGCCTGTCTCCAAGAAAGAGAATTTCGGCTTCCTCCAACTTGGCGTCGAGACCTACGGCGGTGGTATCTGGCACAGTTGGTTCGACCGCGACCTTTCCATCGCTGGCCGGGTCTTGGTTAAGGATGGCCAAGGCAACTTTGTCCAGCGGTTGATCAAGGTCAACAAGCCTATCCTGCGCATCCCCACTCTTGCTATTCACTTGGACCGTAGCTCTAATTTCGACCCCAACAAGGAAACCCAGTTGTTCCCCATCGCCGGTATTGCTGAGAAAGAGCTGAACCGTCCGGCGCAACAGGATGAGGATACTGCCAAGACCGAATCTGAATTCCAACCTCTAGCCAAAATGTCTACCCGTCACCACCCGCAAGTTCTCGAGATCATC
This sequence comes from Ambrosiella beaveri, assembly GCA_030294605.1. Taxonomy (NCBI): domain Eukaryota; kingdom Fungi; phylum Ascomycota; class Sordariomycetes; order Microascales; family Ceratocystidaceae; genus Ambrosiella; species Ambrosiella beaveri. Next base: position 21,557 of record JARQWA010000004.1, read on the forward strand.
TCCCAGCATGCTGAATGTGCCGTTTCTGATGTTGTAGACTTTGAGTTGGTCCTATACGACGTTCAGCCTAGTACTGTCGGCGGTATCAACGATGAGTTTGTTTTCTCGCCTCGTTTGGACAACCTTGAGATGACCTACTGCACCATCATGGGCATCATCAACTCCGCCAACAACTCCGCCCTCTCTGAAGACACCACTATCCGCCTTGCCACCTGCTTCGACCACGAAGAGATCGGCTCCACTTCTGCTCAGGGTGCCAACAGCAACTTCCTCCCCTCTACTCTGCGCCGCTTGGTCGCCTCCGATATTGCTGGTGCCCACGTTGGCTCTGTTGACAGCATGACCCGGGAGCTCGATAAGAGTGCCGCGTTCGAGCAGACTTTGGCCCGTTCTTTCCTCATCAGCGCCGACATGGCGCACAGTGTACATCCCAACTTTGCGGCCAAGTATGAAAGTGACCACCGCCCTGCCATGAACAAGGGTACTGTTATCAAGATCAATGCCAACCAGCGGTACGCTACCAACTCTCCTGGTATTGTTCTTCTCCAGGAGTGTGCTCGTCTTGCGAGCGTCCCTCTACAGCTGTTTGTTGTCCGCAACGATTCTTCGTGCGGTAGCACGATTGGCCCTATGTTGTCTGCCAAGATGGGTGTTCGCACTCTTGACCTTGGTAACCCTCAGTTGTCCATGCACAGCATCCGTGAGACTGGTGGTTCCAAGGATGTGCTGTATGCCGTGAAGCTTTTTGAGCAGTTCTATGCTTCTTATGGCGAGTTGGAGGCCAAGATCTTAATTTATTAGGTGGGTTGATGACGACATCATACTTTTAGATCAAGGTCGCATATTTGAATCATACAATAGCCTGTAAATATAATAGCATAATGAATTAAGTTAAATACTCGATTTTCTGTTGGAATAAGGTGTATAGGCACGAGATACCTCGTATATTATATGTATCTTCCAGCATCCAAGTCCTTCCGTTTTTAGAGTCTTTGTGATCGTTTACCAGTAAACCGATCAAGCCCACATCAGACCACAGCTTCAGACACAGAGATATACCAACACGATAATTATCTGTAATGTCACTCCGCAAATCCAACAAGGCAGACCATTCTACCAGGGGACTCGCTAGCGTAAGATACTATTTATTTGGGAACGATATGACAGACCGATACCCGACTTGTGAGGTCTGTGATCCACTCTGACAGATCTGTACGACTTTAGGATTAGATGATTGATGGTTTTGCTACAAGTACAACTAGTCATTTTTGAGACTTGCATTTGGTGATTAGTTTTGGCGTGGTTGACGTTATCGTCGGTTATTGACCTTTGATCAGTCCTTGCAAGTAGTCATCTGTTTATCATTGACCATGTGCATTTATAATAAACAGACCAGTAGATACCCTGATCGCAGGCTAAGTTCACGGTTAATAGGTTGTTTTCTTTGGGCATCTTTCCATTTTCCTGATGAGTGTCCGATCGGGCTACACGGGTTCTGCGATCATGACGACACCCCTCCGCGATAATACCTTACCAATCAATCAGATTTTGATGGATAATCAAAGGCGTTTAAATTGCAACATAAGAATCTCAACATCTTTACAAAATATCACTCCATTTCCCAAGGATAATACCAGCCATGACAGATCATGCTCTTCCTCTCTCAGTCTCCCGCCGATACTACCGCTGCAAAGAATCATGTCATACCATGCATCATCTTTCCGATCGCTAATACCGGGGCCTCTTCCAGATGAAAGAAATGCCCCATCACATCAATCTCCAACGTCAGCTCATTTATTCCCCGCAAGAACTAAGCTACCAAGGGGTCACTACCGCGATACTCGCCCTGCATTCACCTATCTCGCAATAACTCCCGCCAAAACATTCATTCTCAGAATTCAAGGGACCATGACCAGCCAAATTTTATGGATAGTCATGGTCATGATAATGACGTTGAGACGGCACTAGAAGTCCCTTATAAGCGGGTGGATGCATATGCTCTAGTCCGGAGCCTGGGGACCGGAGCAGAAGAAAAGCCAGTTCCGCCTAAGAAACATCTTCGATGGGTGTATTTCAAATTAAACATGAGAGTCACTTTGGTATTGGGACTCGGACTCTTGTATGTGAGCAAGCCTAGTGGCACATACGAATATTCAAAGAAAACAAAAACAAACCAACTCATACTTAGTACACTTTCCGCTACAAGCTCAAGTCTCGAGGGAGCAAGAATGACAATGGATATCATGGCTGACATAGGGTTAACCTCTGACTACACTCGGGTGAGTCCATAAACCCTTGGTGACATGATAATTCTCTAATTTTCGGTATACTGGATACACCTGGCGAGTTATGTCTCGCAAATCTTCATTACTTTCGTTGCTTCAATTCTCATCAGCCGTTCGCTGCCATCACTCTGGATAAGCACGCAAATTCTGATGACATCGGTTGCGTCGATTGCCCATGGACTGTCAAAATGGTCTTGTAAGTTACCCGTCATCACATCCCGACAAATCCAAGACGTTTTTTTCCTTTTTTCCTAACTCCTGCAGTCTCTACACATGGTATCCCAAACGCGAAGTAACCCACCGGATCTCCGCCATCGACTGTTTCCATATCCTTGGCGACTGCTCTCTACCCTTCATAGCCCTCCTCATCCGAAATATAAGCGTCAACTTTGACGGCGTCTACTCGTAGCCCTGGCCGTTTATCATTCTCGGTATGTTTGGCTTTGCCGTGGCAACCCTCAGTTACGATGTTCTCCCGAACTGCATCCAACATTCGGGTGTCCACTTCATGACTATTGAAGAACATGCGATGTTGATGGCCTGGTATGCTATTGGGTGGAGAGAGGGGCTGGCGACGATTCGGGAAAGGCACTTATATGAGATTTTGAAGCACCCATTGACGTTTACGCGACGTTTCAGGCACTTTGTGGCAGTTATTCATTACGTTTATCAAAGGTGGACGAAGAGCAGTGATGACACCTTTGGCATTTGGTGAGAGTACCGATGGTTTTCTCGGTGTGTTGTACAGTGGATTGCTCTTTCTGATTGTGGGTATCTGTGCCAACATGTTTTGGAGTTTCTATTACCAATGGTATCGATCTCGGACAATCTCACTGTTCTTAAATCTATTGTTAAGGTATGATGGCGCTTCCAGAAGTTTTCCATATAATCTTGGCTAACCTGTAAATAGATTAGGTGCTACGGTGACAATAAACATTGTCCACTTACCGCTCTCTTTATTAATCATGTATGCCGTACTCTTGGTAGCCATTACATCCAGCGTCATCATCCTGGACGTCTGGGCCACCGAGAATCTCGACTCGCAGACCGAGAATGTGGTGCAGACAATGTTCATGTTTACCTTTTCCCATATGGGCCGAATACTGGCCAACAGAGTGGTGACCGTTGCCGAAGACCATCGACCGGCGACGATAAAAGCTTTTCAAATTTTGTCAAGTCTCTCGTTACTGCTATCTGTGCCGGTGGCGGTTCTGTTGGATGGAAAGATTGAATCGGCATCAAGCGAAACGGCGGGCGGTGGGTGAGGTGGAAGAAAGGGAGGGTCTTGGACATTTGTCAATCCAGTTTAGGTACACATGGTGAATGAATGACATCATCAGATTATGTTGGGAGTAAGGTATACAGGTCTTCCTCGTTACTAAACCACTGTACTATATGTGTTGTCTCACGCTACAATTATGATAACAGTATTGAAGGCTATGTTTCTGTGTCCCTTTTTGGATGGATAGCTCTCGTGAAAATGTTCCAAAGATCTGGTGGCGCACTATGTGGTTGCACTACCTCCACCCACATTCAAGCCATTAGATTCTGGGGGAGGAAAGAAAGACGGCCAAGTACTGAATCAGGTACATCCACCTACTCCTTTCAATTTTGTCAGCATCGAAACCAGTGGCAGTGACAAAACCGGCAGTGAGTTTCGCTTCAGGCCATCGTGATGTTATCAGCCGTATGAGGATAACCAAGTATGTTTCTGTATTGGAATAATGGCGTAGATAAGGATGAGTATCAATAAAAGAGCTGAACCTCAGTGGACAATTGCCATGTCATGTTCTCACGCAAGTGTTTATTGGATCACAACCAAGTCCGCAGAGCACAACAAGCATCCACAATATTCCACCGACAAAGACTTGACATCGACTTAGAACCAGTGATACTGTCAAGGTATCTGTGTAATGCTCAAATATGGAAAGAGCTCGAGTACTGTACACCCATACCACGCTGCATCACGGCCTACCCGAACTATGACCAAGTGTAGTAGGACCTTTGACTGGATAATTAAACATACACCCTCTCAGACTGCAGATGTGCCCTGGTTCAACCTGTTAATCTCCTTGACATTTGGACGGAGACAAGTCTGCCATTCATGAAGCTTTCTGGTCTAAAGGGTTGACATTTCAAGCTGCGTCTGACCCTAAACCCTGTATGCTGCCGAAACAGTCATTTTTATCCTGAGCAATGTAGCCATACTTTTGAGCTGATCATGAATGCTCATTTCGCCAAATACCCCTTGATCTGTGCACTTATGCTCCTTCTCGAAGCGTACACCTTGATACCAGCTAATGGCATGAAGGACAGTTGGGATTTCAAACATGCAATATGTAGAAAACGAGGACCGTAAAATTATTTTTGAACATATCAATTGAAAAACAAACCATAAATGCAAAAAAAAAAAGACAAAAAATCAAGCACAGAGGGATATCCAAATAAAAAATGCTATATTGAAGCCCTGAACTCGTAGCCAGTAAGTCGCTGAACACACTGTCATTGTCATTATCAAAGCCCAGAAGTGGCTTCGTCCGATCACATCTTCCTAGGTGAATTAGCCTCCGGGGGAGAACTGATCAACCACGGTCGACGTGAGTGGAAAGGCGCTTAAGCGAAGGCAAAAGCAGCGACGGCACCAGCCAGAGCCATGACGGCGGAGCCAGCCAGAGACTTGGCACCAGCGGTGACAGGGGTAGAGGGGGTGCTGCAAGAGATGTGTTAGTTATGTATGATTTGTGGATATTGTTTGCTGCGGGATCAACTTACGAGCCAGAACCAGTACCGGAAGGAGAGCCGGAGCCAGTGCCGACAGCCTTGGAGCCGGTGGGCTTAGCACCGGTGGCAGTAGCACAAGAGCCGGACTCGGTAACCAGGATGACTGTAGGGACAACGGTGGTGTATGAGGTGGAGACTGTCTTGACGACGGGACCAGCGCAGGTGGCACCAGCAGAGGTGACAGCCTTGGAGGAAGCAGCGTTGTTGGCAACGGGAGCAGTGCCAGAAACGGTAGGCAGGGAAGCCTTGCTAGAGCCGGAGCCAGTGCCCTTGGGACCAGAGCCGGAGCCAGTGCCCTTGGGACCAGCGCCAGTACCGGTTGGGTAGGGGACAGAGGCGGAGGCAGGAACAGTGCCGTTGTGGTAGGAGCCGGTGGCGACAGAGTGGGTGGACTCGGCCTCCTCCTCGGGGCAGACAGTGGTTGATACGGCAACGACATCGGTGACGACCTTAGTGGCGCGGGCGGGGCAGTCGGTGACGGTCTCGGGGCACTCGGTGATGGTGCGGACGTTGGTGGCGTAGACGGTGGAGGTGACTTGGGCCTTAGCGGCACCAGTGCCAGTGACGGCAGCGGCAGCCATGGCGCCAGAGGCAGCAATCAGAGCAACGGCGGAGAACTGCATTTTGATAAAGTGTAGGTTGGTTGGTTGATTGGAAAAAAAAAGTGTCAAAAATAGACGGTTCACTATAAGAACGAAAAGAGTGGATAAGCTGGCTGGGGTACTTGTAAAGAGTGGACGACCGGAGTCAAATTGAGAAGAAGAGCGAAGCGGAAGAAGCTTTGAAGATTGGCTTTCTGGGCTGAAGAAGAAAGGAAGGAGAGAGGCGAGTTTGAGGAGGGGAATTGGCGGCCTTAATATACTCGGGTGGGACTTGACGTGAGATCCCGCATCATACATGTTGCCTGCCACCAGTGCACATACACATAAGAAGAGACACAAGCCTTTTGGGCAAGTCTTCTCTATAGCCTTTGGGGCCAGTAACGTTGTGCAGTGGCTCTGGAGATGATGGCGTGTGGAGCCCTGAGCGTGGGCAGCAAGCAGAGAGGGTCTGTGTTCACATCACGACGGAGCTTGTCTCAGTAACTCTGATCCTCCTCCTGCTCCCCTCGTGGACGCCCCTCTCCCCTTCCGTATGTTACGCCTTAACCCTGGCCATGGCTTGCTTTCTCCTGGACCACTGCTCTTCATTTCCCTATTAAGATTTGCCCCCTTGTTGCTCTGGGCTTTTGCTTTATTTGATTGCTTAATGCTTTGCTGATTGGCGGGCCACTTGCAGTTGTTGTTCTGCTTTAATGTAAGGTCGAGTGAAAGAGAAGCGGCAAAAAGCATGGCATGCGTCTTGTTAGCCTCACACCCCCTCTGGTGGAGCATCCCTTATTCCTCTCTAGCTGCATCTCATCCTCTTGCATTGTTCCTCTCTGCTACACGCCCTAGTCTAAATATCCTCCAATCTAGAATCCCGCGTTGACTCTGAGGGGCCCCCTGGCTAAAAGTTGCTAAATATTCAGAAGAGAAAAAGATTATCTTCTCAGTAATGTTTGGGCGTCGCGAGGAACAAGCTCATCTCTCTCCGGCGGTTGGACCAATGTTCAACTCTGGTTTTTCGTGGGCTCCACGATTACGATAGCCCGGCTGCCCGCTAGAGGTGACTTCCCTGACTGATCTACACAAAAAGTGCATGAGGGAAATGAAGGCCGATGACAACACGAGACAGAGATATTGATAATGTCTCAAACTTTCTTTTTTTTTCTCTCTTTGAAATATCTGGTCACTATTGAATGTTGAATCACCAATATATAATGGACGTTGACGTAGTTGTCTGTGACAGACACAGTCGCTGGCGGATCTCAGAATAGCTCTAGTTTCTGACAGTGACAAGCACAAAAGCGTCTCCAATGCTATTGTTTTTGGTTCCTAACTCCATGGACCTCCAGTGCCTCTCTTGTATATGGCGTGGTAATCATGTAGCATACAGCGCGGCTATACAGCTTTATTCGTTACCAGAAAAGAAAATAACAACCAAAAAAAATTATCCGAAAAAGGCCGAGTTTCAATGTGTTATTTTTACATGTCTTTCAGACTAAGAATTCTCGTATCTGGATACATTCTCGAGAACATCATGTCTAAGCTTTACTGTCTTTATGCTTTCTCAATTTTGATAGGCCGGGGTTGCGTGTTAGGGTTACGCACTTGCTCTCAATATTATGCCTCAACTTGTTTCCTTTCCCCCTTCCCCACTTCCTCTTTCCTCCCCACTGATGTTCTCCTGTATCGTTTTGGCCCCTCTGCTTCTTGCCTCCCCCTCTCGGTTAATGTCTCCATTGCCTCCCTCATGTCATCGTGGCAACTTCATGCTAACGATGCAGCGCTCGGACGTCGACTCCTTTTTGCCATTCTCTGCACTGTCTTGTCAAGAAATCAGAACGGTTGTTGTTATCCAGTTAAGGCTCAACAGTCTCCAAGACGTGGTAAATGTTAACTCAGTCATGGTGAGTGAGTGGTCCAGGCCTATAGAAGTCAAGGTATAGTTGAATGCAAGGCACCGTTGCTTGTCAACATGCTGGCAGAGAAAGGGCCGTTTAGCGGTTTCGTGGGCTGGTGCGAGGTGCCATGATTATGGGTGATACTCTAGGGTGCATACAGTCAAGAAATTGCTTGAGTCTTACCGTGTCTCTTGGTTATCTGGTGCAGTTCTATTTCTTTTTCTGGGGCTTCTCGTGTCTGTTGACAACCTGTTGACAACCGGACCCAGTATCCGGAGTTTGCCGTCAAGTGGAAGGAGTACCGAGATGAACTTGTAATGCTGCATATTGCTCAGTTATCAGCCATGGTTGATTGAGTTTAAAACGTAAGATACGTGCTTGTCGGTTGTCGTGATTTTGGCTAAAGAAATAAACCAGTACACTTTGACTTGTACTAAATATCCTTTAGAATAGATGAGCTATTGTCATGGTTGTATCGAGCGAAACGCCTGGCCTCCTCTTTTCTCCATATAATATCCATCTAATGTAGGATTGACTTTGTTTTTTTCTGGATCCTATGGATAAAATAACCCTCCAAAGTCATGACATTGCTTAGTCTTTATTTATTTGTAAGATGACTGTCATTTTCCACGAACATGAAAAGATTGAATCACATAATTTATACAAGATATATCAAATATTTTCATTTGCTTTTGTCAATATTACTCATAGCGTATAGCTTCTAGAAGTCGTAGACGGTGTTCACTTAGTTGCCTTTATGCTAGTGACTATAGTGTCCAGTTTATTACTGTTGGCTCTTATAGGCCGTTAAACCTTCCCTTAAGAGACCAACTGCTCTTGATATCGCCATTCGGCTCAGTTTGTTGTGAGCCAACATACTGTGATTTCTTATATGAATACGACAAAAACGAAAGTGTGGCCGTGAAACGTGCCCTTTTTCCTTACGATGAATATCTACATATAGACATATATTTAATATATTTACTTACTTATCAGGACAACAAACTCTGATGTGATTAGTCTGGTGTCCCAAATATTGATGGAGTAGGCTTCTGGTACCTGCGCTAGTGTGCAGGAGAATAGGGGTGTTCATCGTCTTTTTTTATCACGCCCAAACACACACCCCTTCAAGTACTTTTTATGCTTTTTATTATTGTTATATCTTTGTTTTGTATAGCAAGGTTCTCCCATCAAGATATTTGGGTTTGACAAGTTGACCAACTGGCAGAACTTGAAATCAACTGAACTAACCCAAAAATCTTTGAATCCCGAAGCCTTTCTTTGGAGCTGCTATCAGACAGACACTGTCTTGCTAATAGATAAGTATAGGGTTATTGATTGTGGAGGGAGTGTCTGTATTCACTTTTCACCAAAGCTGCATGATTACCGGCGCAAACAGCCATATTAATCCGTTTCATTGCATCATGCTGCGCCCAACTAAATACTCACCAGCCAAAGCCCACCGTTCATCCAAAAACCCACCTTGATCACAGCGATCTCACGCCCTACCCGTTCCTTCTCCGGAGTCTTCATAGCCCATCCACCATCCCAATTCGGAATTATGACCTGCCAAAAAATCACATCTAGAAAAAAAAAAGAAACAAGACAGCAAAATAATCCTCAATATTAATATGTTCTTGTATTATACTAGGCCATCTAACCTCGTTTATCCCAACATGATCATGCTAACGGGGTGCACAAGGAGATTTTGACGTTGCTTAGCCTCGGTCGCGGCTATTTGGATAACAGGAAAGATACCACAGACAACGGTGACAGTTGTCGCCTATAGTTAAGCTTTTTTTTTTTTCTCGCTTGCTCGTTCGGTTGAACTGCCGTACAAATTCGAGCAACGTGAGCTGGCATAACGAGGCTGTGCATACAATTGACTGTAATGGGAGAGAGAAAAAAAGAAAAGCATCTACATGTGCTGGATTAGAAGCTTCATGGAAGCTTATGTCATGTTCTTGGCTGTGGATATCATGTCAGGGATAACTTTAATAAATAATTATAGAACTTGACCCCTCCAGGTGGTGGCTTGAAAAGGGATAAAGGGATAAGGGTTAACTGATAAACTTCAAGTTCGAGAATAACCGCATAACTGGAAATCCATATGAGTCTTCTCTTTCTTTAGTTGCTGTTCAGTTCTCTGTTTATTAGTCCTTCAGGAACATGTACCACCTGCCTTTTGAGCATCAAGTTTTGTAAAATTGCATTCAACGGCATATCCGCCGCCGTCGCCCCCAAACCCTTAAAAAGGTTCCGTATCATGTCCAATAAGGCGGCAAACTCCAAGTGCCATTGCGTGGCCCGGGCCAAAGTGGAGATTTGGCTTTGACCATGTCCTTTTTTTTTTTTTTGGTTTGTTATCGTTCATCGAAACTCTTCCATCTTCATAAATATTTACATAACCAAGCCCTTGGTGCCCTAGAATCGGAATAATGATTGATTACTCACTAAAGACGAACTAAAATCCAACGATAAGCTCTCCGACTTCATTTGATAAGCTTTCTATTCTTTGTCTGGTAGAGACGAGTGGATCAGCAATCTTGCCATGATAATAAGGGAAATGCCCGCTCATGTTTTTATAAGCGTCTCATCACAAATTAACATTATCACAGGGTTGTATGCATTTATCTCTGTTAAACGAACTATACTATCTGCTCACTGTTGTGACGGACATAATTGCCAGTCAAAGGCCGATGTATGTTAAGGAGGATCAAGATGCATTGACTTGTGCAGGAAGAGAGAAACCCCTATACATTGGATCTTATAGACCAAACAGTCCAAGAGCCCGTTCTCGATCCTGCATCTGGTCCCTCCACCTTGAGTTTTCTATAAATTCTGTCCAGGTGTATAGATATTATCTTTAGACTTCAATATGACAAGACATTATGGCAATGTTGTTCAGAACTGTAGTGTTATAGAGTCATCTTCCTATACAGGATCATGCACTTTGAATCTGAACTTTTCAAAAACACAAATATATTTTAAATAAATATCTAGACAGCTTCGTGGCCCTGTGTCTCAACTCATGACGATCAGGCACATATCAAGATTGCCCACTGTCACATCCCCAGAAAGCCGACGACGTCCAACTTTCATTAAAAACATACCCAGGACCCGGCTGACATGCAACTAGCAGGCTGATACTCTGATACTCTGCTCACTGTAGCCGGATCCAGATTACAGGAAAGTAAGTTCGTATTTCATAGATGGCAACAAGATCGCCGTTGTCTGCGGCAAGTCATCCCATGTTGAAAGTTTGGGAAGAGGAGGTGTGACCATGTTGTTTTGGGTTGACATGACTGGGTTAGGACACGAGACATGCTGAAGAAAGAATGAAATTTACCTTTTGCTGTTTATTTGCATATTTACATATTGTTATTCTGCTATATCGCCAGTAGCCCTCTCAAAAGTCGTCATGACCGTGAATCAAACCTCTGTTGAAGAAGTAATGATCTGCTGGTTGCATCAGGGCTTTGGTGAGTTTCAACTGTAATTGCCCCGACTTTCCAGAGTTGCGAGTAGTCGTTGCAAACGCAGCCCAATTTCCGTTGAATGTGAATATGCGGTAGCGATGCTAGAGTTCCACGCCCAGACCTTGTCTCAGAAAAATGCATATCTCTTGCCATGATGTTAGCAAACAACACTCACGCTCAGTCGAAAGCAATCAACAACAAACTTGCTGTGATAGGGCGTGGGATATCCTGTCTGTTAGATAACACGAGCAGAGGCAATCAGATTGTGGTGGTCATGAGCTAGAGGGAGAGTCTGCTCAGGTACCAGACTGTTTGCTTGAGATTTTGTGGCTGATTTTGCCAAAGTAAATATACACGAGAAAAGGTACACGAGTGTCCTTTCGGATTTGATATCCTGTTTGAATGTATATACGCAATACATCATATGTGATGTCATTTTAAATACATAGATAGCTTCATTTATCTAGACATAGAAGCTGCATCTTTCCATTCTTGTCGCCTGTAAATATCTGTATTGATGAGCAGCTTGTCACATTCATTTCCCTACAGTAAAAATTAACACTTTGATTCCACAGACGGCCACCGTTAACCTATAGGTCATGTTGTTGTCTGGAAAAACCTCACTTTGACCGAAAATCACTACCAAATCCGAAAAAAAGAATTGGTCTTGCGTTGGTAGGATAACTTCAACAAATGGTAAAGATCTACTGCCATTCATGGTCCTTTCTTGCTGCTGACCTGCATCTTCTGATTCATTCGAGACTAAGCAAGTATTCTACTATTCATATATTGTTGGTCTGCTGGTCCAGACAGACAGAACTGTCGGCTCAATTCTGGCGGAAGTCGTTCACTTCCGGCTTTGAATTTGAGGAATTGCATTCTTCGTTGGCAATGGCAACATCGTTCAAGTCACATCGCATAACCTCAAACAAAAGACCCTGTACTATTTGGTAAGTTACATGTTTACACACAATACCGCGTTTCCGAAGTCGTCCGTATGCCAAGATGTTGTATATCTATGTAATATTGATGCCAACAACCACTGATGCCACGCCAAATATGTATGAGTTTAACCTATCCTTGAAACAACCCGTAGCATTTACCCTCTATTTTCAATGACCAGGTCAGGTTCGTGAGGTTGGATCCAGGTGTTCATCTACCTCACAATCAACCCGAGTATAGAGCATTCCAACCTGGCCATATATTCTCCTACTCTATCCAAACTTCCATTGGAAAAGCGGTGAACAATGGACCAAAGTACCGTTCTTCCAGCCATCTCACTTCATGGCCAAATGTTCATTGGCCGTCATCGTACATACTCGGACCAAGTCTCAACCCGGGCTTCTTCGTGTGGTTTCGTCATTATGGGAAAAAGGCTGGGGATGGATTTTGGCATGAACTTGATGGTTAGTAGGTCAAAGCCAGTCTTCTTCCCCTAGTCAACCTGGTTGGTTCATGATTGTGATATTGTGATGTATTTTTACCGATCAGGAGGAAAATATCGTCAAAATGGCGGTAGGCTTCAGAGATCTTCTGGCAATTGAAGTTTGAGACAATAATTTTACCAAATGCCGTATTTCTTGAAATTGTGATCATGAAAACTCCATTCTTGTCTTGTCCGCATTTGTTTCCCCTGGACGGCACCTGCCATGCCAGCGTCAACAGAAAGATGGCCAACATTTCTGGTCTAAATACTTGATAAAGTAAGACCATTGTTTTTGGTTGGTCCAATCTTGAGTCGGAATAAGCATACATTTCTTTTCCATCACCGGCCATTAATGGGATTTGACTAACCTAAAACCCTGATAGCGTGAAATTCAGACACCCGGTAATATCAAGGTGAGATGCCATCGATTCTAGGATATCTTGTAATGCATTTCATGAAAATATTGCTTGTGGTTCAAGTTAAATCTCAACTAATTGATTCCATCAAGATATCAGCCGCCAAACAAGACATGAAATGGGCATGGCTCTAAGATAATATTGAAGATGCGGAAACTTTATATTTCCTAGAAGCCCCCACTTTGCCCAGTCCAAGTTGGGAACTTTTAATCTTCGATATCTACTCCATCCATAGTCATTGACTTTATAACCCCCTTTTCGCTGCAGTCAGGCCGCAAAGGAGCGGGTCACTAAATGGTGTCAACTATGATTGGGAGCACCGTAATCTGCGATTGCTGTGAAACGAGTATTCAAGAGAAATACCGACACTATCACGAAATAGATAGTCAGTTATTCCAGGAAGCGGAGACTTCAAGTGTATGGAATAACCGATGCTGTGGATATCTCACACATATTGAGTATATGTTTATGGCAATAAGCCGACAACAAAACCTACATGGCAAGACCATGTAAAGCTGACTTGCAGATACTTGACCTGCTTCATAGTGGATCGTCATCTGTCAGTAATCGATGATTGCATCCATCTGATCTGTTCATATGTTGACAGTCCCCAAACCGGCACGCCAATTGCCATCGAATTATAGCAATAGACAACATATCAACTATGGAACTATGGAGCCCAGGTTTTTGGTTGACAGCGGATGGGGTCCCTTAGCTTGATATATGTGGTTTGTAGATGATCAACATCATGATATGCGCATCGCATTGTCCCAAAGAACCTTCCTGTATCTAACGACAATGATATCTGTCGATCCCCAATGTTGAAGATATTATGCCAGTCAATGTTCGGATGGCTGATCCTGTCAATTGATCAGGATCCACATCTCCGGATCCATCTGACTTCGGTGCCATATCCGGAGATATGAGCCAAATGTAGATAGACTTCATTGCCAATTATAAAATTGATGTTGCTACAGCCATGCATCACAAAAAGTGAGTTTGAATGCACCATTGTGTGAATATCACGATCTGGGTTTAAGCAATGATCGATTGGATATGTAATGAGTAGAAGGCCTGGCTTATCAATCGACATATACCTTTCAACCCGATTTAATATCTGTTGGTGGATTGAGCTTCTCAAGCACAAGAATACCAAGAATCTACTGATGCAGTTAATGATTGATCCATACAATAGGATCATGTTACTTTTATTTTATGTTAATTCATGATTATCTATTTGTCTTTATGTTAGCGTATATGTGTGTGGGTCTAGAAATCATCACGCGGGTTGACATGTCGAGTGTAATTCGGAGAACCGTAACTTGGAGTTCAGCAGAAGGTACCCTCATGCGTTGAGGGTTATATAGATATGAAAAAAAAAATCAATAATCCTATAACGAGAAAACATTCACCAGAAGCGAAACAAGTTGACGATGCGAGAATCGGTGAAAATGATACCAGATGGTTATGAATCAATGTAAAAATGTGATGTAATTTAGTGTTCACCAATGGAGACTTGGTTGTAACCGGAGAGCTCGACATATAGAGTATGATCCTATATGTATAATTTAGAAATTACATTTAAGATTTCCGAAATTGCCGTTTATGGGCAAGTTCCATGCATAGAATACATTTCTTGGAAGCTCTCAGGCAGTCAGAATTCCGGTTGTGTAACATGAAACGGAGCATGTGAATTAGGGTCTATATAGGGTAAGACGTCATTTCCAAGCTGTGGTAGTATTGATGTGAGTCAGGCACCCCGCACCAATTATTCAACTACAAAATTCAATAGATCCCAAGAGAACGGTGACGTAGTTGTCACCAAATGTTGATTATCACCTAGTATTTTACCGGAAAAACTTTCCCTATTTGGTTCAAGATTTATTGTTGGGTTTAAAGCGGCCATCTGGTTTGAGGGGCCGAAACCTTGACAATAAAAAGGATCAATCTACGACTTCATTCATGATGATGTTGGCAAACCACAGTGATACATGATTGAGGATGAAATGGACTATTTATTCGTAGCTTTTTATTGTGTTTGAAATTCCATGTTATCATGGTCTTTGCAATCTTGGACAGAACCAGGTCCTCATGGGCAAGAACCCCCGCAAGGCTCAAGATAGTTAACATCACAAATCTGGATAGACAAAAACAACTTCTTTTCTTTCATTCCTACATTCTTCCATCTCATCGACCAGCTTTATCCCACCAACCCCAACCCTCGCTCGATTTTTTGCGCGTGCTTTTGGGGGAGATCCTTCATTTCTCTCCGCATCCATAATTTGGACCTACGCCTGAAAAAAAAAATCCACCAAGTCACGGACACACGATCAACGTCGCCTCCCTAACTCACGAATTGAACCACATCCTATAGTTTAGTCCTTGACGAGATTAGGCTCCCGCAGCTCCCTCCACAGTCCAATCGAACCTTACGATCTTTACTTTTCGACAATACCTTTCCCAGATTGAAATATCACAAATAACAAATCTTGACTTGTCCAGTTCTTGCCTCCTTCAACATTACTTTTCGCTGCATCGCCTGCATTATTGGCCCTCGACTCTCCTCGACACCGCACATCTACGATCTGGAATCTTTTACCTTTTTCGATTTTTTAATAATCCGGTGACGGTATCACAAAATCTTCATGGAGGCAGAGGTAAGTTTGACCACATCACTGTAAATTTTGAATATGCGGCATGTGCGCTTGGGCGAAGAGACTGCCCCACCACCGACATGCACATCGCGACGGAAAAAGGTAGAGGCATCATGCAACGACGTCACAGTATGGACCAGAGGCTAGTCATGTAGCTAGAATCATATTCCATTCCTCACTATGCTTTTGATACCTGTGAACATGTTCTGAGTCTCTTGGATACCATTCCAACATAGTGGAATCCAGCAAGATTCTTTTTGTGTCTTTATGCCCAAAGCTATCGCTCTTGCAACACTTTGAATATCCGCACGTGCTTGCATTTTCAAAGGGAGCCATTACCACCACCCGATTGAGGACTTTCATGCTAAGACGTACCATTTAATCTACAGATCGAGAACGCCGTCAACATTGCCAGTGATCCGCGGAGTGATCGCAACCTTCAGCAACAGGCGCTTAATTATATCAACCAGCTGCGTTCCAACATACAGGCTTGGGAAGCCGCTATAAACCTCTTCATTCGAGAACCCAAGGCCTCAGAACCTGTCCGGCTGTACAGTCTGGACGTCATCAACTATGCCATTCACAACCACAACCTGGATGCTCAGAGTTTAGGTCACTTTAAAAACACCCTCTTCGGATATGTCCAGCAGGTATATGGCTCCGGCGATCTCAGCAGGGCGGACAGTGCCCCCATGCGCAACAAGCTTTGCCAGTCATTGACCTACCTCTTTGTCTTTTTGTACCGCAATGGGTGGGGTAGCTTTATCGATGACTTCATGACCATGACCCGCCTTCCAGGAAGCTCCCAGCCCGATAACGTCTCCGGTGTGGTCATCTACCTTCGTATCCTCGCTTCCATCCACGACGAGATTGCCGACATGCTCCTTTCTCGCGACCAGCAAGCGGCCAAGCGCAACACTGAGCTGAAGGATCAGATCAGAGCTCAGGATATGCAGAAGGTTGCCAGCTCGTGGAGAGAACTCTTGACTTTTTACAACTCCAACAACGACCAGGTCCTCGAGATGGTTCTTCGTGTGATTGGCAAATGGGTTGGCTGGATGGACATCTCTCTGGTTATCAGCCAAGACATGCTTGGCCTCTTGCTGCTGGTAGTCGGCCGCTCTAACCCTGGTGCCAAGGAAGACAAAATCAGAGATGCTGCTATTGAGACCCTGACCGAGATCGTTGGTAAGAAAATGAAACAGTCGGACAAGATGGAACTTATCACCTTCCTTAAGCTGCGTGAGATCTGCACCGAGCTCATCGCTAGCCCTCCCCTTAACGAATACAAGGGAACCCCTCAGTACGATACCGATCTGGCTGAGGCTTTGGCCAAGATGGTCAACTCTGTCATGACTGATATTGTTAGAACTATCGACGATGCCGAGACCCCCGCGGAAACCAAGGCTCAGGCTGAAGCTCATCTCAATGATTTCCTGCCTCTTCTGCTTCGCTTCTTTTCCGATGAATACGACGAAGTTTGTTCAACTGTAATCCCCTCTCTCACCGACCTCCTTACCGCCATCCGCAAGTTCAAGTCTGTCCCCGCACAATACTCCGAGATGCTTCCTGCTATCTTGAACGCCATCATCTTCAAGATGCGGTATGACGAGTCTTCCACTTGGGCTGACGAGGACTCTCAGACCGACGATGCAGAGTTTGAGGAGCTGCGTAGACGCCTCCACAACCTCCAGAAGTCTGTGGCTGCTATTAACCAAAACCTTTACATTGAGGTTCTGAGCAATTTTATCGGTAACGATTTCCAAACTCTGGATGAACAGGGCCAACAGATGAACTGGCGCGATCTTGACCTTGCTCTGTATGAGATGTATCTGTTTGGTGAACTTGCTTTGCCCAACCAGGGTCTCACCACCAAGAACCAACCCTCTACTGCTGCTTCTGAAAGGCTTGTTGTGCTCATGAAGCGCATGATTCAATCGGGTAGGTTGTCATGTTACTTGAGAATGGATCCACTTCTAACATTTTAAAATCAATAGGCATCTCCTCCTACCCCCACCCTGCGATTCTCATCCAATATCTCGAAATCTGCGTTAGATACTGCGCCATTTTGGAGTCAAACCACGATCTCATCCCCAAGGTCCTTGAGGACTTCATCAACCTTGTCCATCACCAACACATCCGGATCAAGTCTCGCTCGTGGTACCTATTTTCTCGCTTCGTGAAGCAGCTCCGTGGCCAGATCGGAAACGTCGCCGAGGGCGTTATCGGTTCTATTAGTGACCTTCTACCTATCAAGGCCGAGGTCCAGAACAACGATAATGTCGACGATCAGCTCTCCTCCGCAGAGAGTGATCACTCTGCTGATGCTTTATTCAACAGTCAGCTTCACCTGTTTGAGGCTATCGGTTTTATCGCTTCTACCAGCGCTACTCCACCCGACCGCCAGGCTTTCTATGCTCAATCTGTTCTTGAGCCCATCTTCTCTGATTTGCAAAACCAGATTCCCAAAGCTGCTGCTCGTGATGCTCAGGCTCTTCTTCAGATCCACCACTCCATCATGGCTATGGGTATGTTGACTCCTGGTTTTGCTGATGCCATTGTAGCTGCTAGCAAGGCCGAGGGAAAACGCAAGATTGCCCCTCCTGAGGTTATTCAGGTCTTTTCCAGAGCCACCGAGGTTGTCCTAGTTGCATTAAGTCAGTTCAACTTCGACCATGAGATTCGTCAGGCTTCTCGCTCCACTTTCTCTCGGTTCTTGTCGGTCATGGGTGCCAACATGCTTCCCCAGCTTCCTCGGTGGATCGAGGGCCTCATGTCCAACAACTCCGCTAATGATGAAATTGCTTTCTTCTTGCGTCTTGTTGGTCAGCTTATGCACAGTTTCAAGTCCGAAATATTTGATATTCTCGATGTTCTTCTGATTCCTTTGGTTGAGCGCATTCTGAACGGTATCAATGGTCCGATATCTGGCACTGACGATGAGATTCAGCTCCAGGAGCTTCGTCGCGAGTATCTTTCCTTTATCCTTGTTATTCTCAACAACGGTCTTGAGGGTGTCTTCATCAGCGAAAAGAACCAGAGGGTCTTCCAAACCATTGCTGACTCTATCTTGGAAATTGCCAAGGGCAACCTTGGTCAGCGCACCACCCAGAATCGTCTCGGTTTCAGCATCATGACCCGTATGACCCAAGTCTGGGGTGGTGCCGACTTGACCACTATCTCGGACCCCCCTACTGCACCCTCCGGTGCCCCCAGTCCCGTTCTCACCGGCTTTGACAACTTCCTAATGCAGCATTTCCACCCTGCCGGTTGGGAGGTCATCAAGGACCCCCAGTTCCGTCCTGATGATGCCCAGATGCGCCAGTTGCTCAACGAGATCATTTCTCTCGAGCAGGCTATTTATATCAAGACCGGTAACGTCTACATCGAGAGCATCCAGAACGTGATTGCCCCAGCCATGGGCTTCGACTCGATGGAGTTCCTGACCCGCCTGGCCACTTCTAAGGACCGTAAGGTTGTCTCACAGTACATTGTTCAGCTCATGAAAAGCAGACAGTAAATGATGGCAGCGAAGAGATGTTAGCGGTAGGCAGATTGGATATGTGGTTGGTAATGGTGGCGGTCGGCTGTGGACGCAGCGTGTACACTATATTCTCTTGAGCGTCGAGTATTTGTTTTTGACGACGACAATGATGATTATGATTGAATCTGCCGTGGCAGAATGTTGTGGTAAATTTGTTTATGATTGATAGACAAAAGTATGGGTTAAGAGGAGGAACACCTTTTTTGATATCAGCCCTTTCCACGTCTGGAATATTGGGAATAGTTTATTGGATTTCTACTTTTTATGTTTTGGTATTCATTTATGCAGTTTGAAAATAATGAATTCATGATGTTGCACGTCTGTTATGTGCTGCCAAGTGATTGTGTGATATTCCAAGAGTCAATATGATGGGAGTATCTATTCAAGCTTACGAAATCTAACGAAAGAGCCAAAAGAACAAAAAAAGAAAAACTGTCTAGTCCATCCAGACTGGTATATTCCCAAAAGCAGAAAAAACATCGTATTGTTTGATATCCGAAAATGCCATCAAAAACGAGCAAAAAGAGCAAAAATACAAGAAACACAAAGCCATCACGATGACAAAAAATTCCACCTACTACTTACTGCGTAGCTTCCACATCCGAGATGGACTCCTCATTCCCACTACTAAGACCACTACTACCATCCGTCCTCTGGTTATCCAGCGATTCCAAAACATGCTGAATTTCATCATCGCTCATCATCTCCAGATTCTGGAGACCGGAAACTTCTAAGCCACCAGTTCTCTTGATACGAGTGGCCTTTCGACCCTCGGCAACAGTCCGTTCGACAGCAAAGCGATTTTGCACAAATTTGACGGTGGGATAAGCGCTCTGGCGGCCCTCGTGGATCATCCGGGCAAAAATGTTTTTATCGGGGTCCGACAAGATGTGGACAAGGTCGATGGGACGAGACTTAGGCCAGATGGTGATAGTGCCAGAGAAGGGCTGGAGCCATAATTGCGACCAATCCTGACCGAAAGGTCTGGGAAGAAGCTCAGTGGACCGGATGAAGCGAAGCCATTTGATCATGTCGAGACGCAGGAAGTTCTCAACTGCACTTCCAATGTATCCGCCGCGCCAACCCTTACCCTTACGGTGGGTGACTGGGTGCCCGACAGTACCGCGAGAATGGAAGAAGAATAAATTGATATGAGGATTCGTTTGACTGACGATGGTATAGTTGACGTTGAAGTGCAAATTGAGAGCACGAATGGGAATATCGGTGCGGAGACTTCCATCCTTCCAGCGGTGGCCGAATGAGTAGGGCACCAGGCTTCCATCGGGCTGTTTCATCATCAGAACCACGGGGTTCAAGATACCGGGCACAGCAGCGGACGCCAACACCGCAGACCAGATGACACAATCAGGGCTCGTGAGATAGTTGCACAGTATCGTCGGCGAGTGGGGATCTGCAGGGACACAGGTAATGTTTAAGATTCTGCCAGTGCGCTCGTACGCCTCCCGGAATGTAGTTGATCCACGAGTCCACCATTGCGACTTGCGAGCCCAGTCAATAGAGTCAAAGCGGGCACCAGTCTTCCACCAGCGAGGCAACCAAGTAGTGACTGGCTCATTACAGGCGTTGATCTTATCAGCGAGAGCCGGGACAATTAGGCGACGAAGTTCATCATTGGTGCGAGTGGCGACGAGGGCAGCGACCATGGCTCCTCCACTGGTACCAGTAATTATGTCAGGCAGTAAATCGACATCGAGAAGTGCTTTGATGACACCGAAGTGGTAAAAGGCAAGAGTCGCACCACCGGAAAGACACAGGGCCGTACGTCCGTAGTTTGTCGAGATGTGCTTGAAAAGATCATGGCGACGGTCAGTGGTCAAGGACGGAGACTTTTTAGCCCATTGAATGCAACGAGCGACTAATATGCGTTAGTGAATTTTTAGTCGAGACAGTACATGGAAGACCAAGCTTACCTTCATCCGTGAATTCTTGAACCAGATCCTTGGTACCGTAGTAGGTCTGACTGTACAGTCGGGTGTTCTCAACACCGGAAAAGTTATTCTTGACGCAAGACTGCAACAAAGCCACAAGTTCGCCAGCAACAAAAGAGTCATTCTCGCCCTTAGCGTCAGCAGCCTCAACCTTGGCCCTCGCCCGCTTCAACTGAGACAGAACCTTGCGAATAGTTGAAGAGTCGTAATAGGCAAATTTATCATCCCTCTTCCACGCTTCTCTCCCCAAAAAGTGATCAAGATCCTGTGCACCTTCAACCCATTCATCGTATGTTATAGACTGTCGTAGGCGAGTCCGTAGGGCGTTGCGCTTACCACGCCAAGAAAAATATTGTTCGTAAACCCAAATGTAAAATCTAGTAAGAAGATAGCCCAGCCATTCAAAGGCAAGAACACTAAACACGCCAAGGAACAATGGCCACTTCAACAAGTTATAAAAGATACCCTCTCTTGTTTCATCCTTTGTACGTTGTCCTTGTGAAGGCGCCGCAGGTTGCTTTTCCTTCTTGTGACTTCTAGGCTTGGTGCTTGAGCGCTTGACCTTTTCATTAACAGATGCCCAGTCATTCTTCGCGGAGAAAAACATAGCCTTCGCAGGAGTCAACGGTTGCGGCGCCGTGGTTCCAGGGCCGGTCAGTACAACCGGCGCATTTGTGGCAGAAGCAGTTGTGCCGGCAGAAAGAGCATCGGAGGGCGGTCGTCGAAAAGAAGCCGGTGAGGCAGGTTGTGTGTCGGTTGGCGAAAAGAGTGGCGATAATAAAGACTCGGGCGCATTCAGAGCAGCCTCAAAGATTTCCATGTGTGTGGGGTCGCAAAAGTCCTCTTGGAATTCAGATGCAGAGCTATCATAATCGACCTTGCTGAAGCCGTAGTACGGCGGGAAGCCTTTGAAGCCATCATGAAGAGGCTCTTGTTCCCCGCCGCCTTTATGGGCGGATGATGACGTCTTCTCGCTCATAGCGGAGATATATGTATGATTGTAGTCTCGAACGGATAAAATCGAGGAACTTGGTATTTGGGCTGGTCGATGATTGTTTGAGAGTTGTCGAAGTCTAAATGGAGTTTTCTGTAGTCGTGGAAACAATATTGGTATTGATAAATAACGATCAAAAGTCGAAGGCTGTGCTCAAGTTGTTGAGAACAATATCAATGTCATTGATCCAAGCGAAAGTATATAGCCATGGACCCTTGATAGGAGAAACCGGAAGATCAAAGACGAACAACAGCAACAAAAAGAAGATATAAACAAATTTACAAGAGATCAATTAAGTATTGTCATGTAATGTACTATGAAAGCATACAGGCATCCGATGGATTCATCTAATACTAACACTGGATCTCGCTCACACTATCGATAACGACCACTCATTCCCAGAAGTGACGTCGCCAGCTTCTTTTTTTCCCCAAGTTTCCATTTAACACCAGGACACTTCTCGATTTGGCTTTCCAGACCCATGACCCCGGTCACACCTCGCAGCTTCCCTGCATTTCCCCGGCTGTTTTCCTTTGTTCCCCAGTAAAATCACTAATCTGTTCCGAAGAGCCTCATAATTATGAGTATAAACGGAATAACAGGTGTGCGGAGATCGGAATAAGCTACTCCTGTTTGCCTTTGTGTAGGGTTACAGAGTCCGAATCATGGGAAATACGACGTCTATTATCAAAACATTAAGTCAAAAGGGTCTTGAATTTGAAACAGTTAAGACAGAAATCTAAATTTCAATCTTGTACTTCTTCACCTCACGATTTCTATCCTCATCCATCCAGTTCGATCCATAATCACCATTCAAGGTCGACTTATAACCCCAATGGTCAAAAAGTCACGTGCTTTGCCCCAAGAAACGCTCCAGCCTAGCACCACACCAACACACCATTTTCATCACAGATATCATCAGATATCATCAGATATATGGAAAAGGTACCCGGAGTAAAAGAATCTCATTAAAACACTCAAGAGTTCCAAATGAAGTGCAATGCCTAATCTTGCAACAAAAAACAAAAACGCCCTGACACAAGCAGACCTAGACCTTCCCCGACTGTTGGTACCCTAGACTCTTGGTCCCTTTCTATCGTCACATCTTTCTAATATGAAACATTGAATCGTCATATTACTTCCTCCATCAATTTGACGTCTGAGCTCACTGGTAGCTTGTCTTATACATGAGTATAAGACGCTGCCAACTCCAACGGTATTTAGGTATCATAAGTTTGAGCACGTAAATGATCGTAGATGGTTGTTCGTCTAAAAGTCATGACCAGTTGCAATAGTAGCCGTCCAGGCTACATGCTCAGAATTGAAATGAGTTTAGACGTACTGAGACAACCACCGGATGGCCTCGCCGTAGCCCTGGCGCATGACGACAGAGCACATGAAGACCTCAATAGGACGGATGCCCTCAAGAGGGTTCTTGCCCTTGCCAGTGGTCTGGAAAAGGCCGAGCTGGCGACGGAGCTCATCCTCAGAGATAGCATCAGGGTGGTCAATCTTGTTACCAAGAACGACGAAGGGGACCTTGCTCAGTTCCTCCATGGCCAAAAGAGCATCAAGTTCGGCCTTGGCTTCAGGGAAGCGCTCGTGGTCCTTAGCATCGACAAGGTAGACGATACCATTGACCTCAGGGAAGTAGTCCTTCCACAAACGACGAGCTATTATCGATGTTAACATGGATCAGAAGCTAGATGTTGCGTAGAATTGGACATACCCTGCTGGTGACCGCCCAGATCGAAGGTGGTGAACTTGACGTTGCCAATGGCAAGCTCCTCGGAGTTGGGGTGAAGAGTAGGAGGAAGGATGGCGACACGGTCGTTCTATAAAAAGGAGGTCAGCATACCATTTCTAGCGACTTGACAGTTGTTCGGCAAACAAAATGACACGTAGAGTTGCCGCATCCTAGAGCCTGTGGTGTAAACCAATGAACACCGATGCTACTGCTCTCCAACTTTGGCGCTCTGTCGCATATTCGTATCTGATGACATACCTTCAGCATATGAAGAAGGGTGGTCTTGCCAGCGTTATCAAGACCGAGGAACAGCAGCTTGGCGTGCTTGTTAAGAAGGCCGAGGCCAGAGAGAATGTCGTAAACTATTGAAGGTCACATGTCAGCGCCTGTATCGCAAGCGATGCCGATAGACCCCGCCGTCAAGACCTGGTTTTTGATATTATGGTCGCATAACGGAGAAAGGGTGGCAAAAGCATGGTAGTTTTCGAAATTATGATAGTTTCGGTTGGCTTCTGGAATGCTGTCATTGTGTTTGGTAGTCGTGATAATAATCACCAACGTTGCTGGCAGCATCGCTGTCCACCCAGCCAGCCTTGTGCGCCGCATACTTCCATTGTGATGCAGACTGACTCCATATCACAAACCAGGTCTTGTCGAGTTCATCGCAGATTATAAAGTCGCAACATACACCAGTTGAGCAGCCACATTGTGGATGAATTTCAAAGTTGCAGAGATGTAATGCGAGAGAATATGGTATAAGCTCCGGCGTTACGACGGACAAAGCTCGATGTAGGTACAGTAGTAGTATTTGATTTATTAACTCGAGATGGTTTCGCAAAATTGGGATTTGCAAGAAGTGAGTTGATGGATTGGATTTAGGTCCACTTGCCGAAAGGAAGCAACGCCTCTATAAAGTATCAAATCTAGTAGTAAACTCCTAAGTGGACTTCGATGGCCAGAAGAGTGACGACAGGCGCCCAGGCCGCTGAAAAGGACACCTAGCTACATTTCTGGGTTTGCACATCCAGGGTTAAGTCGGTCAGCTCATCTGGTACCAGCGTGGGGGTAAACTAGATACACAGTCGTGAGACCCAAAGCATCTAATTTTTTCTGGTACCAAGATAAGCTGAACTGGTGACCTTGGTGTCAACTCCAAAAAAAATTATTTGCCCAACTTCACGGAATGATAGAGTTCTTTCGCGATAGCGTGATGGAACCCACCAGCATCTGTCAAACACAGATGGCGACTCATGCTCATTCGTGAGCTCCCCTGATTGGTTCCACCAATGATTAGCTGCTGGGTTAGGGTTAAAATTCACATGCGGGGCAATGTCACGAGCCATGGTGGAGTGATCAAGATTTTGCATCACCATGGGCCGCCGTGGCATTTGAACAGTTCCACCTATATCCGGACATCAAAGATTTAGCGATATGTTTTCATTTTATGGTCACATTCACAATCCAAGTGAAGTCAATGAATGAGTAATGTCTCATATTGGGATGTTAAAATAGTCATGTTCTCGTGAGTCAAAAAGTAAAAAAATGGCTACCAGCTAATCTGACATGCCAAAATACATCAAAATAGTAAAAAAGAAAATAACAAAAAATAAAGCCCCGCCAAATCTATTATTATAAAGATAAAAGATCAGTCAGCAACAGATAAAAGTATATAATTAAGCAAACACAAGACAAAATCCAAAGACCATGTTGAAGTGAAAGAAGCTCCTCAATGAGCACTTTTAATGCAGTCTCGACGGATGAAGCCGGCACCCTTTGCTCAGACACTTCGCCGTTACTCAGTATAAAAAGAAAAGCCCATGATGCCAAGCATAAACATGCCCCGAACTCCAAAACAAACTCCGTTTTCCCAATGAATGAAGAGACTCTGATGCCTCAATGACCAAAAACCCCAAACAAAATCAAAGCTAAGCCTCCCAAACCAATCGACAACATCAATTTATCTGAGTTGATGTTGTATGAAACAAAGAAAAAAAGAAAGCAATCTAGCGTCACCCAAGTCATGAATGTGCATGTTGTTAAAAATAAAACAAAGATAATAGAAAAAGAATAGAAAAGATGATACAGAGCGCATGGCCAACATAGCACACAATTAGACAGAAATCATGTAGCTGTCATCCTCCTTGGGTTGAGGCTCAGGCTGATGAAGCTCGGCCTTTACCTGCTGGATATTCTTTCCGGCATGAAGGAGACCGATAACCTTCATCTTCTCGGCACCCTTGCCGGGAGGAAGATAGGGCTCGGTGTTTTGGCCCTTACGCGCGCGGTTGCAATACTCTTTGTAGAGTTTCTCCTTGCGCTTGTTGCGCTTGTGCTCTAAACCTTTCATGATGTCAATGGCACCGCGAACGTGGTAGTCATTGTCATCATCCCGACGACCCTTGCGATACTTGTTGGTAGGGGCAAAGGCGAGAGGCCGGGGCAGAGACTTGGTAGGGATAACACAGCGAGGCGGGGGAAGTGCTGCTGTGTTAGTAGGTGACACAAGAGACACGGCGCCAAGAGTGATATTGCGTGGACGAATCATAGGAGACTTGTTGCCCACACGGCGGGGCGGAGCCGGAGACTTGCCACGGCCCACCTTCTTGGGTGGAGGCGAGTGGTATCGCAACTTAGGTGAGTCGTTCTTGCTCTTACGGCGACCACGAGCCTCGGCCACAATGTCGTCCAGGTTGGTCTCACCACTAGCACTAGAAATGAGAGCATCAATGATATCCTCAGTCTCATTCTCGGGATCCGAAGCTGGGAAGCTAGGATCAATATCCTGAGGAATAAGATGAAGCTTCTTACGGCGACGCTGCTCACGGCAGGATAGGTAAGCGCTCTCAAGAGGACGATCCTCATCGAAAGTACCGAAGACAAAATCAGTGCTGTCAGGAAGATCGGGTGTACCGGGACGAATGGAAGGTTGTCTCTGTCTCTTGGGTAACCGAGAGGTTTCGGATGAGTCAATGCTAAAGGGGGCAACAGCAATCTTGCGATCAGCATCTCTAGAATGGGACGAAACAGGAGTGCTGTTGGTCAGAACCCACAGATGAAGGTCATCATCTTCATCGTCAGACTCAGCAAAGCCAGTCTCTTCATCTGTGTGGTAACCATCAGAATCATAATCGTCATCTTCGTCCTGGTCCTCTTCATCTTCATCTTGTTCTTCGTCATCCTCTTCAGGGGCCCAATCCTCATCGTCACCAACATCAGAAGTGTTCTCAGCTTCCTCAGCTTCAGCTTCCTCTTCATCAGCAACTTCCTTGGCCAGACGACGCAAAGTCAATTCCTTACTGAGAGTGTCATTGATGGTAATCCTCCGACCTCTGGGAGTTTCTAATTCAGCGGCCCACTTATCAGCAACCTGTTCGGGAACAAAGGCCGTGAATGGGACTTGCTTCTTAGTCTTGAGACCGCTCTCGTCAATCTGTAGCTTCTTGGGGCACTTTTGTAGAGGCGTGATGGGTTCCAAGGGAGAGACAGGAGGAGTCAGAGCTTGAACAGTCGAGGCGGAAGCAGGCTCAGAAGAAGGCAAAGTGGAAGGAAGGCCAGTAGCCTGTTTAACAGCAGGGCTCACAGGCGTAGTTGGGGGAGGCGAAACACAACGATTGCGAGTAGGACGAGCCGGCTTTTCGTTGGCCACGAACTTGATGCAACGAGGACGAGGAACGGGCTCCGAGGGGACAGTAGTGGTCAAAGTCTCCACCTGAGACTTAATACAAGTAGAAGTAGCAGCCGGACACTGAGGCTTAGAGCAAGCAAAAGCTATGCCCCGGGCCTTGTGAGCCTTGTGAGCCTCGGCATTGTCGTTTCCGGTAGGTTTGTGGCACGCAAAAGTGATGGCACGAGTCTTGGGTTTCTCCGTTGTGTCACTTCTAGCAGGCTTGCTGCAGACAAAAGAGATGCGCTTCTTGGCGTTCAAATCCTCAATGGCAACGGATGGACGATGAACGGAAGGAACGACGTGAACCATATCAGGAGGCGAAGGACTAGGAGTGTTGGCGCGAGATGGACTAGTGAAGCCAGTGTCGCTGGTGAGGTCGGCAGCAGAAGACATGCTGAGGGAGCGCTGGCACTCTAAGGCGTACAAATCAACATCATCGTTTTCAGTAGTGGGATCATCCTGGTTCTTCAGAGCAATGGTGAGAAGAGAGCGAGCATGTTGAACAGAGGGGCGACGAATCGTTTCACGGTGGAAGAAAGCAGGCAAATCCGGAGTCGTAGGGGCCGTAGAGACGGCTGAGTAGCATGAAGTGTTGATAGACTTTGGATGGCGATGATCCGGGGGTTCATCGACGTCGGTAGGGGCTTCCTCTTCTAATACGGAAAGAGCAGCAGCTTGCGAGGCCCAGGCAACAGCGCCACCAACGTGGTGTTGTGAAATGCGGTCTGACATGATGAAAAGTAAAAAGCAAAAGTCATTGACAGGATTTAATCAAAAATCAAAGCCAAATGCTGCGAATGATAGTAACGCAACTGGAGCACAAAAACAGTTTGTGGCAAGTGTTGATCAAGACTAGGAAAAACTAGAAGAGGCCTCAGACACAGAGTGTGCAAGGAACTCTTGATTCAAAAGTCTTGATGGCGAAGTTGATGCTCAAAGAACAAAACGAACACGAAATGCTCGAATTGCAAATCAAAGAAGTCTTGAAGATGAAGATGCCCGTGAACGGACGAGTTGATTATAATGAGATCAACATTGTCGCGGCTGCGAATGTGCAAAGTTGATGGTAGGGCGCCTCTTGGCTATATGAAAACTGAATGAGAAAGAAGAGCAAGTTTTGATCTCTGCAGTCAATAGTGCAGTTTAAGTTATAGATGGATAATGAATCGATGATCAATCAGTCAAAGAATAATCAAGATCGAGTCGAAGTTGATAAAAGAGATGAGAGGTTCGAAGTTATTTGAGGGTGCAGGGCTTAAGAACGACTTGACAGACAGGAAGGAATCAAAAAATAAATTTTATTTTAGCGATGGGTGGGGCTATTTCCTAAAATGGCTAAGAGTTGACACCACAGGTGCAAAATCTCAGTGTTCAGCATCTTCGACCGTGTGTCTGTCATTGACGCTAGGATATGGAATTGCTTAGGATTGGCTGAACGAATGGGGTGTGTTGGACTGAGGTACAGGTGTGTTTGTAATAATTTTGAATGATAGATGGGGGTCATTTGAGCTGTAATTGGCCATTTATAGGCGTGCAATTTTGCTACCAGGGCGTGTTCAAGACTTGTGGTTCAAATGAACAATGATGCTACAGTGTATCATATATCTCAAGAACACTGTCTAGAGATCATGATCAAATTCGGCCGTCACTAGAACAATCGCTCGAATTATAGAGTTACCAGAGCCTATATGTGTACAGTGATGCGAAGAACCATCCAGTATCGATTCAATAACTGGCTTGGGGGAAACTGCCAAGCACATGTAAATGTTGATATACGGAAAGGTTCTTCTGGTCAGCAGCCCTCTGTTTTGGTGAGCTCATGACTTGGTGTTTAGCATCAAACAATTGTACCACACTAGCAACCCGTTAACCGAGACGGCCTGTGATTAAAATAATGAATTTGGCGGTATATATAATGTTATACATATTTCATGTACCTCGAAATATATTATGGTTTTACAAGTTTCTTGTAGGTACACAGAACCTGTTGTTCATTTGGTGTCCACTGTATATATGTCAACTTGTAAGGAAATTTCTTTGAATATGAATGGATTGTTGCATCTTCCAGAGTGCCGCCATTTCAGTTTTCTGATTGTAAGCCCTAAATCTAGAATCATCTTTTGCACCAAACATTGTTTGTTCTAACGCATTGCGAAAAACTAAAAATTCTGTGGGGAAAGAGTCATAATATTGTAGAGAAGTGGACTCTAATTTTAGGGTTAATACAGATGTTCGTGGTTCTGTCTAGACCAACAGCTGAAATTCGTGAAAAATTATTATTGGCTAAGATACATTTAACAACGATGTACTTTTAATTTTTCAGGTGATGTCAACTGTAATTGGCTTTATTTTTAAAAATAAAAATAATAATAATAATCTGATTTGAAACAGAATACTTAGTATATATCAAGTATACAAATCTACATATCAGGGTTAACCTCCACAAATGTCTGTAATGGGTTAACAACATTTTGAAATCAGGGGGAGCTCGTGAAAATCTTTTGGGGTCACTGAACCCACTGTAGACAGGGTGCTGCAGAGCTTTTAGGTCCGCTTTAGGTTTATGACTCACTATAGTGCATGCCCCAGTTTGCGCTCTTGCGGGGCAACTCAGGAAAAATTTACACCGATGTCTCCGCTATCAACTCCCTAAAATATCGTGTATATATACATAATTTTTGGGGGAGGCTGTCGTCCCATTCAAGGAAGGGCCTTCTGCGTGATTATAGTGTGATTATGGAGACCCACAGGGTAGACCGTTCCACTAAGGCTTTCTGAAATATTTACTGTAGGATTCTTTCTGAGGGAAACCAGAAGGGTTTTCCGCATCCCGCTGCTGTCAGTCCCGGCTAAACGTCTGCTGTCAGCAGGGAAAAAGGAGACGTATGTACTTGCCCAAACGTGGGAATAACGTGGAAGGAAATGTACCAGACAACTTTTATGAAAGGGCTTGGCCAAACAGCGCGGGAACCGGGGAAGAAAGTTATTTTTTTTTTCAGCTCACAAATATTTCTGTTATTATTTGAGACACTGAAGCCCGGGTCTGTCATGGCACTATCGGTAAGTCGAGATTTTTGGCGGAATCAGAATGTCACAGATTCATCTGGATGCGGACATCTATCGTTCACATATTGACTGATGCAAGTAACCGACAAGCCGCCATATGGCTGCCTTTAGGAACACCTGGCATTGCTGTATACTTACAAGTTGTAAGTTTGGTTTTCATACATAAGTCTCTTTTTACCAGCCTGCTCTACATTGATTCTGTATTGCAGGGCTGTTGAATAGCAGCAATGAAGTGCATCAAAAAGAGCGTAGAAGGCAGCCTTGTGATTGGAGCCCTTGCATCAAGACGCATGTATATATGTAAGTCTACATCTGTATATGCAGACCATCGAACAAGCAGATGTGAAGACTGTCGCATCTGTAATCCTGTACTGTCTCGGGCAGCCGCGAATTGTCAACTGCATAGGGAGATGACACCCTGATAGGGGCACTACCGTCTTGGCAAATGAGATAGTCTGACAATAAAACCAGTGGTCCTAATGCAGATACCCCGATGTCTCTTGGTTGGTTGGCATGATAAATATGCAGAAATGTAGCAGAAATGTAGCCGCGCCCAGCCAACCTGAGCATCATAAGCTGTGCTGCAAATATTTACAATGCCGTTTAAGGTGGGATAATGACTTGATATCATGTTTTATATCCATTGAGTCTTGCAGTTGCGGTGAAAGCCTCGATCTTCATGCTGCCGCGTGTATTTTTCAGGAATAATATTGCGGCTCAATCAACGAGAGTGCACAACGGCTACCCATAGATGTCCCTGAAAGTTTCTTTGGGAGATGTCCCAAACATTCATGAACATTTGGTATACATGTTTCTCGTCAAATTTGTCCGCGACCAACATGTCCAGCATCCCTGACACGTGTGAGGTCTTGATTTTCTTTTGATTTGTTGACTTCCATTTGCTACGCGGGGGACTGCGGATGTTTATTTTCTTTTACGTGGCCGTCAACTACGCGATTCATGGTTTCCCGTTGCCCAGAAGTAACTGAGATGAAAGGGACTGGCTATCATTTTGTCAGGGACTCATGTGACAGGACATGGCTGGTTTGTCTTTTTGTTTATCTGGTCAAATCAAGACGCCAAGCAGTTACAATCTATTGTTGCGATGATCAGTGACTTGATTCGGCATTTCAAAAGACTACAGGAAAATTGAAGGGGAAGGTTACTTTCGTGTATCAAAAGTCATTGCTTGTCAATGAATGCACAATAATGCATAGTTTGATCAGTAGGAGCTCGCTAACACTTGTCGAATCAGTGTCAAAGCTTTGCATCTATGGCAGAATGACGTCTACGAGAATCTCAACATCTTGGTTCTAGCCTGTGCTCCAATTTGCATACTGGCGACTCCACTGCATGTTCAGAAGCCCCAAAAGGGACAGCAAGTAGATCACGGTCACAGCTCGGTGCAATCCACCACCCCTCATCAGCCGCGGGCATTCCATGCTAATATAGCGAGGGAATCTGGATCATGAGATTGAGATTGTGAGTTAGGAATATATATGAAGACTTTAACCCATTAAAATTCAGATTCTTAACCCACAGTACAGTATTCAGCCCGCATATCAACACGAGCTTGAAGCTCTGACCATCGAAGGGGGGAATGTTTCTGTGCGGAGGCTGGCTGGATAGCTCTGTGCTTGTCGGCGTTTCCTCTTCAGAAGCTCAAAATTGTGGGTTGAGAAAAGAGGATGGTCAAGACCTGGTTGATTTGATTTGTTGTTAACCTGAATGGAATAATGTGGGGTTCCCAAAGTTGACTTGAGCTGATATACGCAGCATGCACATCATGGAAAAACTGATTTGTTTACACCAAAATGGATATCTGCTGAAACAACATTGTTTTTCTTGTCTCTTTCCTCTCTTATATAGAAGATTTTAGACCTGATGCATTTATACTGCACATGTCTTCTTCTCACAACCTTCAGACATCATAATGTATATATATATTGCCCTTTTAATCACAACTTTCGGTCAGGCATTCCTACACAGAAATAAACTAAATAGGATTTGTATCTGCTCCTGCCCAATCAACTGCATTGCAACTTCACGATCCTGTGCTTTCGAGGTTCAAGCCCCATGAGATCATGTTCTTTGATGTCCACTGTGTGTCGAGACTGTGTGCTTCTTGGTCGCTAAGGGTTGCATTTTCTAGTGCACATCTATTGGATCGTCCACACTATGTTTAGTTTGCCGTCTGTTATAGAGATATATGATAGATCGCTCTTATATATTCATGACAATCAGGGTCCTGAGCTGTTGGACAAAGCTCCTCGCCATAGTTATCCGGACGGTTAAAAGACTTTGGGTCTTTTAGCCTGTTTGAGATTGTGTTTGGCGGCGAGAACTTCGTTGGGTCTCAATGAATTACACACTGTTCGTTGTGCAAGCCACCAAAGAAACTCTTTGCAAACAACCAGGGCCATGTTCGGTTTGCTTTGTGTCTCCTTCATCTCTGTGTACCTGACTAAGTATCTCGTGGCGCAAATTCCACCGCTTCCGGATACTCCGAACAAGCCCATCCATCCCCCATCTCATCGGTGATTTCTGATCGAACTTGCGGTCTGCAATGGAAGTCTCCTTGAAGTGATCACCCTACCGGGTGCCGTCCATGGTTCAATACACACTATGCACACTATTTGGCGGCTATTTACATAAAATATATACCTTGTTTTTTTTCTTCCACAACGGCAGAATGGGAAAGGTCTCACTCAAGCACGTCGCTGCAGAGCTGCAGTTGGGTTTGCTTGTTATCCGTCCCCCTCCGCCCTTCCGCCTCTATATCCTGCCCTGAAGCCCGCGCATGCCATGCAACGCACCACTGTGTGCAAGTCGAGTTCTAGCCTGGTCGGTCTAGAAGTTGAGGCTTGAAATAGCCTGAGACTTACATAAAAAGCCAGCAGCCATTGAGGCTTAGGCCAGAAGCACTGTTGGGCTGTGGTTCAAATATATTGTTGGCTTCCTGGCATTTTTGAGACAGTGGATATACAGTTGGGTATTGAACATGTTCAGGTAAACGGCCAAGAATCGGTATGGAATAATCATATAGGGAGATTGAGAGACAATGCTCTATATCATGGACCATCACCGACTCCCACTCTCCCAAGATATTGCGGGTCATGCTCCCTTGTAAAATTGTACATGTTGATGTACCCACAGACAGAAACACAATTAGACTTGGCGATTCAAATATTAGTGTTTCCACACTGAATTTTGCTGTTCAGTTATATATATATATGGCTGTGTGCTTTAATTATATTGCATCCAAAATCCAACAAGTATTTTTCTGAAGCCATGACACAAGCTGGTAATGCGTTCTTCCTAACCATCAGGTAGTAAGCAAAAACTCATAGGGTTCGTTCTCGGTGACTATTGAAAGGGCTGCCATGCAGACGTGCTACCTTTGACAGATGGAAACCAATGGTTGTTTTTCCTGTGAAACAGAAATGCAAATTCTGTGTATCAAAGCGTTGTGATACACCATTAGAAGCCCGTGTGAAGAGGGCCTGGATGAGGGAAGAGGCTACAACACCATCATGTCTTACAAAGATGGCATTGAATACATAGAAGCCGCCGTAAGCCTATTTTGCCAAACCAGCCAACACAGCTGTTTTCGACGTTTGAGTATGTACATCCATTGTAATCGCTGGCAGTGTCCTCTTTTCTCAATATACTCTCTTGTCTGGTGATGAGATAACCCCACCATTGTAACCCTTCTGCCTCCCCGAGAACACCACTAAGCATAGAACATCCGGACGAAAGCCATGTTCATCTCCGACTGATTAATATGTGTAATATACGTATGTGTGTCTGGGAATATGTAATGTTGATAATGGGTCAGGAACTAACTGCATCAACGATGTCTGTTGAATCAGTGGGCTCTACTGATACCTATTAGGTCAACATCACGCTTTACTTACATGAACATTGCACCGAATGCAGAATCCTACAACTAGTTATCCCCGCACGCGACTACGATTCGTACGAAATATTTACCATGGTGATTATTCCCCCAATCATCTCACTACCAATATCCCCGCCCATCTTGCCTGTTATTCGTAGCGTGACATCGGCCCGTCCACATCTCCCTTATCGTCCTTTGTCGACTCTAAAGTTACTTTTCTCTCGGACCCTACTCCATCTTTGTACTCGGCCGTCTCCTCTTCTCCGGACAATGCTACACTAGACAAAGGGCGATGGTGCTCCTAGTTATTTTGAAGCATTGTTCCGACCTGCCGTGGGATTGGTGTGCTTGATGTGGGTGGATGGCTCGAACACGAGTGCATATGTAGGTCAATATGTATGAATATGTATGTACTTGTTCATATCCAACCCAAGCCGCTGCATCAGCATCATCTGGAATGGGATGTTGTGGTGGGGGTGGTTTTTGTCGTCAAGACAGCCCCGCTATTTCTTTTCTCGTCTCGCCTACCTCCATGGGTAAATGAATGCTCAATGTTACGTTCAGTCTGAGTTTCCTGCAAGACTTTAGGTCGTTTGAATGTGAGCCGTTGCATATAGCCATTTGTTTCAGACAGGACGCAGATGCAGTATCAAAAGTCACTGACCAAAAACCACGATATTTGTGGTTTTCACCAAGGCCAGTCAGTCTAATAGCGGACAACTGGCGGCTGGCCAGTGGATGGGTGGGCGGCACAGACTGCCGCTGCACATGATGGGCACAGCGAACGATGGGTTAGGGAGAGGGAAAGCGAGACTGGGGGTGGTGTGTTGATGGGACAGAAAAAGGCAGCTAAATAACAGCTGGTCGATCAATGGACCAGAGGGCGGAAGAGGTGGCTCGACAGAAAGCAGCGAGTAAATACCACTGGGTTCATTTTTGGATTGTCACGATACACCTGCTTTGAACTGAATTTAGTTGTCGATGCAGGAGAACAGCCAACAGTGGTGGTATGCGTCGCTTTAAGATGCAGGGCGGAAGAGGCTTCTTGGAGAGACATGTGATCAGAAGATTTTAGTGTGATGTTGATGTGGGACCGGACAAGCATTTTCTGTTCTAGATCTTGTTAACAGTACCTAGTATAATTCTTGATCAAAATATCTGAACTCTTTCAGCAATCTAGAAGTACGTACATGAAGCTCAACTCAACTGTAACTATCGTGAAGGATGAGAAAGGAGACAAGTTATGACGGAATTGGCATTTCCAATTGGAGAATTAGCTCGGCGACAAATCATCAAGGGTTCTGGCAAGAAAGCTTGTTTTCCCCAGAAAATAAGCAACCAGACGTTTCGACCGGGAAAAAAATCATGATATTTGAAGATAAACCCAAAGAAAACATCACGTATGGCACACATAACAAGGCTCCACTTATCGGCCGTATCCGGCTCCTGACGACAAACCTCGCTTGTGACGACGCACCTTTCTCATTATCCAAAACAATCACCAGGTCATCCGGCAATTTTCGAATTTATGATTACGACAGACCTATGCTGCAGCCGAGCGTACAACTAACTCTGACTTGGGAGGTATTTCATTTTGAGAGTCCCAGAGTTCATGATCAACCACGACACCCGCAGTCATTTGCCTCGAGCCTAGCCATGAACGTGTCCATCCTTTGTCCGCCTATGACTCTGTATGCAAGCCACCATGCGTGATATTACTACACCTTTTCTGTTAATTATCTACAATTCCATTTTACTTGCTCAAACATCCTGATACTGTGTTGTTGGACGCATAGTGTGCCTTTTGCAGCCGCGCAAAAGACCTCAGAGTGAAGATGAGGAGGAGCAACATTGCTGATGTCTGCAGGCGAATGCTGCAGCTTAAAGGATACAGGGTATGATGCATGGGGTCGAATTCCTGGGGAATAGTGATGAAATGGATAACAATATGATGGCATGTCGGCCATACTGGATAAACTGCAGGTCACGACGCATGATGCCCATTTGTGCTGTCTCGCGATACAGTTGAAGAGAAGGTGTACGCAACATGGCACAATAGCTTCGACGCCGAGACTATAGCCTGCGAGAGATGTGATACAACTCATCAGTTGTTTAACCATTATACTAGATTAAGATGTTATTTCTGAAAGAAAACTATAGCCGTTGTTTCCTTGTTTGCGGCTAGCTTCTCTGATCCCCAGAGAAACGTAGAGGTACAGGTTAATGTACCCCCTCCGTTATGTGACTTCACGTTACTGATGTTCCCCCACGCAACTCAACATTCGTCTGACGAAACTTAGAGAAAATATCTTGAATGTAATTGAACCCGCTTAGCATGCCGAAAGCTTCGGCCGTCTCGGGATTACCTGGGATATAACACGATACTTAATGGCGGGAAATTATCACTTGCCACTTGTCACCTGGCTTTCTGGCAGAATTTTTGCATCTGCAGACACCATCCTGATCCCAATCTTCCTGCTGCACTCTCCATCGTGACTTTTTTTTGCACTTGAGATGCGTGAGGGGGTTTCTATATATGCATGCCTCCAGGTTCAAAAAAAGAGGAGGAAGAGAGAATAAAGGAGGCAATGCGGAGAAGGAAAATGAAGTTGATGTTAACGACGTCATATTGAATGTGGAGAAGTAAAGTCCAGCCTATCCCATGTTTTGACGGCGTTCTGTCGGAAAGTCAAGAGCTAGCCCAGAAGATGTGCCGGGCATCATGGCAATGGAGGGATCATGGCTCGGGCAAACCATACTGTATTAATTCGCAGATTGTAAATTGCTTCTGGAGTCCTCTGGTTTCGCCGAACCTCTTGATATCGGTCTCTGTTTTGTCTTCCGGAACATGAAACCGATAAAAACAGAGGCCTGTCACAATTTGCTTAATCGATGCCAGGGTTCATACCATAATACCATATTTTCGTGGAATTTCGACTTCGACTTCGACACGGAGAAATGCGGCAGCGATGTCTAACGCTTCATGATCGACGGAATATTCGACCCCTAAATGCATGGCCTCTGTTATGCAGAGACACAGTAAACTCACACGGAGCCATGATGTGCTAGGTTTCCACGAGGTGTGAATTGAATTTGAGAAGCCCCCGTCGAGTAATGCTGATCAGAGTCTTCCATGATCCCGGTGGAGGTGATCAGTAGTAGCCACATCATGAAGTCCTCAACTTCCATTCGGAGTAGAGAACAAATGATTTGGTATCGTATGGTTTATCATGAATGATATGCAGTCAGATCATTTTTGGGGTATCAACGAGCCCTACCTCCAAAATGTTTGACATATGGCCATTGTGAAGCTCATGAATGTAATTTCATGATGGGTTCTTGTGGTCGATACTTTCAACGTCATGGTTGGAGCTCCTATACCAAGCCTTAGGGGACTCTATTATCATGGTATCCGCACTATTGGCGCCGATCAAGATACTATTCGTGGCTTTTCAATGCAAGAGGCTCATATTCAGATTTACACCGCCCAGATGGCAAAACAATGAAGAATATGAAACACCTCCCAAGCCGCATAGCATGTCAATCCTGACTATTGAGTCCTTGTTCTTATGTCGACCACTATATGCTGATCAAATGTTGAAGGAACTGTCTTAATTAGCATTGATGTTCTTCGGTCCAGAGAAACAAAGAAAAATCAATGACGTATAACTCTATTTTCGGATATCCTTAAAACCCTGTATCGCGTGGTTATGTTCCTCGCACCTTCTCGCTACATACCTAATTGCCCAAGCGCACAGATATTGGGCCGCAACTGCTAAGACAATTGGCTTTTACATAATCGCTTTAGTTGGATAGATGTTAATCGTAACCCACACAGTACATCTGTTTTCATTCTGAAGACTTTAGTTGAGATCCCCTACAAATCTGCATCCCTCATACCAAACTATAGTCGTCGGTTCCAAATTCCAGCCCCTCTTGGCTCGTCTTGGATGACATCTGTGTGGTTGCTTAACTGCCAGAGCCTTTCCCTCAGTACCAGTGGAAACGGCATCTGCGGGTCATCCTCTAAACTTGTCTCGACCAAGGGTCACGATTCCAAGCCGATATTGTCGAATCTCGAGCTCAGTATGCCTTTTTATAAACATAGCCTCTCATGTTGCAGAAATCAGCCGCTCTTGGCTGTGAAGATCACCATGATTGTGACTCGTTGGTTTCTTGGCAAATGTAGGCATCAATTATTGCTTTTTTGGTGTAACTTGGGGAATTAACTGAGGCCAGAGAGTACAAAGGTAGTTGGTTATTTACATGCGACAGTCACACTGGCACAGGCGCTACCGAGTCTGCAGTGTTGAAACTACATAGTACAAACTGTACGAACCGAGATGTATATACAGTACTAGCCATACGGTGTGCTTGTCAGTGCCATCACCTCTTTATGAACACAGCTGAAAAGCTATTCAGTCGGGCAGTGTACTATAAAGAGGGCATGTTGCACACTATTATTTAGACGGGATTCAAGTCGCATGGCCGCTTACGGGAAAATGGGGCCGTCTGAAGACTGCCAGTGCATTCTCTCATTCGCCACAACAGCGTTACGTTGACAGGATCTTGCTCGATGAAGCTCAACTGTTCCCGAAGGGACTCGTCAAAACATAAAGAACGGTTTCCGGTGGCGAGGATCTTCTAGGGGCCTGATGAAAGGTTGCATGAGATTGGATGCGGTGATGATGATGGAGATCCATATGGTGATGCCAGGCCCGTATATTCCACATTCGGAGACGCATCTAGCACAAACAAGCAAGCCGATGATGTCAATGGCCAAGGCAGCACCATGAAGTATATTGCTTGTGGTTCCGTGACCGCAAATACTTGTATGCACGTCACAGGGTTTGATGACACGGTAGTTGAGACTGACTGCCACACTTGACCAAGACTCTTCTAACTCGAGTCCCTTTTTGGATGACAAATCACATGAAGTTTATAGCGATTGATCTTGGACTCGGAAGATGACGTCTCGACACCCTTTGAAATGATGGATGGGACGTCATCGTGGAACGATGTGATCTTAGCATCCGGAGATGGGAGTAAACAGGCTATAAGGCTCTGGTTATGGCGTCGAGACTTTTCATTCGGGATACAACAAACAGACAGTATGACTGGCGCCCTTGATGTTTGAATCACTGTGTACTGTCATGGTTTGTGATAGATGTATGGATATTGGAGTCCGTGTTGTGGTTGAGATTCACTATCCCACGACCCAATTTGAATATTGACTTATTTGGATTGACAACTGATATACAATATTAATTGTGAAGTAGAGAAATTCCAATAATCTGTCGCTAAGACATCATTAAACGCGGTTATACTGTCTTGTAGCGATAGTTAGTGATAGGTTGCACAAACTTGGAGATCCCCGAGACCTCAGTACACCAAACAACACAACATCGCAAGTGGCCATCACTCTATACAAGAGCGGAAATCCATCTCACAAGAGATTTGGTTGATACTGTGTCCTATTGTGTGCATATTTGTTCAGTCAAGTGACCACACTATTCGTTCTTGTCAAGTTACGCAGTCCACCGGACGTAACACGGCCTCAACTGTTAGATAAAAATTATGAGAGCAAGATTATTTTTACCAATTTACAAGAACTGAATGTCGTCTGATAGTTGAAAAGAGCAAACAAATGACCAACTAATCCCAAGTCCGGTAGTGAAGTTATGGAGAGGAGTGTAGCTCTGTACTTAAAATAACTTCGGCCCTCTCGGTTTCACGATGAGCATATGCTGAACATAAGAAATTCAAACTCATATATTATCAATTGCGTGTCATGCAGAACGTCATGTGGATTATTTCTATAAACTCAGATATCAATCTCTTAGACAATTATATTCTCACCAATATACCAACGTCAAGTGAAGGTTAGGGTTGTATAACCCACATCATGCTACCCGTGACTCTCCGTAGCGGGGTACCCTTTAAGCTCCCCAGAAAAGATTTCGAACCAGCCTAATTTTGCCGGCAAATAGCCGACTAAGCGTCGAATTCCTCACCCAAGCTCCGACATCATACTCTCTGCTCCTCTTCCTCCGAAAGCCCCCTCTACACCGGCAATCAATATAGCCTTTCCCTCCCTATCCTCTCCTACCAACGAAAAAAAATGAACTCTCTCCGTGTGGCTCGCGCGGCGCTGCGCGCCCGTCCTGTCGTCGCCACCCGTCTGCCTATCCAGCGCAGAGGGTACGCTGAGGCTGTTTCTGACCAGGTAAGTTTTTTAGTGCTCATTGTTGCTGCTAAGATGCCGCAGTGCGCCGGACGCCCGGCCGGAGTTGGGGCGGATTTTCCGGAGCTTGCAATGGGGGATTGCAACATTCGTTTGTGAAGAACCAATTGGTTATTAGAAGCTGAATTGATCTTGATTGCTGTTGACTAACCAATAATTGTCGATATATAGATCAAGCTGAGCCTGTCGCTCCCCTTCCAGGTATGCATCCAGTAATGTTAACATTTGCTTCCACTCGACCATTCGCATGCGACATCGGACCTCTATATATCGCCATTTGGATTTCGACTTCATATAATTTTCCCTTCCGCCAGACCAATTGGATTGAATTGATGCCCTCCGACGATTTTGCCGTTCCACCGATGCCGCACATCGCAACACCGATATATACCGATCACCCCGCTGCCACCGACATTCAATACAAGGAAAACCGCACCTGGTCTGCATACGAATTTTATCTAGAGATTGTCAACTTTTCTCCCCCCGGAACAACTATTGCGAATATGTTGGCAGAGCAACACTACCTCCAGGCTCAGGTGCAAGTTACTAACCAATTATTATTTGTTGCAGTCCCTGTACAACTCCCAGGCAGTTACCCAGGTCAACATCCCCGCCGAGTCCGGTGAGATGGGTGTTCTGGCCAACCACGTTCCCTCCATTGAGCAGCTGAAGGCTGGTATGGTTGAGGTTGTTGAGGAGGGTGGTGCTTCTAAGAAGTTCTTTGGTATGTCATGATTTGGGACATGTGATTGAACAGGATAGGTACTCTGGGGGAACGCGGGGCTATGACAGCAGAACCAGGGATTTCGAGGCATGGAAGCCTCACGCTTAAGCGCGATGTATTTTCATTCATTCTCACCCATCATACTGCCTAGCTTCTCTGTTCTCATTCAGGACCGCACTATTTCAATCACAACCATCTACGCATTGTTACTGACGCCCGTCCAGTCTCCGGTGGCTTTGCCACCGTCCAACCCAACTCTACCCTGTCCATCAACACCCCCGAGGCCTATCCTCTTGAGGATTTCTCCATTGACGCTGTTCGCAGCCAGATTGCCGAGGTCTCCAAGGTCGTCAACGGCTCTGGTTCCGAGACCGAGATTGCCGAGGCCAAGGTTGAGCTCGAGGTTCTGGAGGCCCTGCAGAGCCTTCTCAAGTAAATGTCTTGATTCACTTTGTTTCTCCTTGTTGCCACATGTTCGCCCAGTCTGATAATTGAAGCATTTTTGGACGAATTCTTGTGATACGATAGGGATATATACCAGTTAATTTTCAGATGAAGCGAGTTGAGCAAACTTGGTGTTTTGTTGCACCAGTTGTGTCATGACCACCTCTTAGCTTTTGCGCATGATCTTGGCTGATATCAGCCGGATCATTGTCTTGTACAATATAAATATATGAACTTCAATACATTATTTCACCATAAAAAGCGTAATGTAATCATAAACATTCATTATTAATAGTCAAACACGGCAAGAATGCCAATACTGAAAGGGTTACTAATTTACAGGCCACACCAGGAAGCCAGCATGGAACCAAACAGATGCTGATGCGGGTATTCAATGACGAACCCAAGCCTATACTAGGGCTGCCGGTTCAAAAAAGAAAGGTATATATGTGCAATATAAGGCGCCAAAGATATCAGAAACGTAAGAGAAGGAGACAGAGGACAAGATTTCAAGAGAGCATAGACATCTCGAATTTCTTGCCCTGAGCCTTAGAGGACAGAATGATCAGCTCCTCGTACATGAGCTTGTAGACTTTCTCGCACAGAGCAGCAACATCGTCGGGGGTAAGACCCTTGGTGGGGATAGGATCAAGAACTGGAAAGACGGTTAGCATCAGAGTCGGACAAGAACTGGATCAAGTTACAGTGAAACTTACCCTTCACGGGAATGGCACCAGCGTTGAAAACCCAGTCCTTGCCGTACAGCACGTGGCTGTAGTTGGCGACAACGCAGGGCACGATGGGAACACCGGCCTCGACAGCAAGGTGGAAAGCACCCTTCTTGAAAGGCAACATAGTGGGCTCCTTAGTGTAACTACGAGTACCCTCAGGGAACATGTATACACTCTGCTTGCGCCTCTTCATGTCCTCACCGGCGGCCTTGACGGCGCCTCTGGCACCCTGGCTATTCTTACGGTCAATGAAGACGGCACCGCTGAGGCTCATGAACCAGCCCAGAAGGGGCACCCGACGGAGAGAGGCTTTGGCTGTAACGGAACAGCGCTTGGGGAACATGGAGCCGAGCATGAGAACGTCGAGTTCAGTCTGGTGGTTGCCGATGAAGACGGCCGGCTGAACCTTGTTCAGGTGATCCTTGGGATCAATGACGTAGAAGGAGACACCAGTAAGGATACGGGACAGCCAGGCCATGACACGGCCAGTGAACCATTGGGTGGAGCCGCCATGGCCGGTGATGCGGAAGACAATGGCGGCAACGACGCCAACGGCCGAAGCTACCAGGCCAGTCGAATAGACGGTTATCGTCCGGACAAGGAACCCGGCCTTGTTGAGACCCAGGAAGGAGAGCATGTAGAGGGCAATGACTGCCAGTACATAGTACTGGAGAAAGGATATTATCAACATGACGAAGGGAAAGGAAAAAAAAAACAAGGGAAGAGGAAAAAGGATGAGGATGAGGACCAGTCAGTCAGTCAGGGAAGGGCATCAAAACAAAAGCCGCAGAAAAAAAATCAAAAAAGGTTAAAATTAATTCCAGAAAAATAAGGTGGATTTATTAATGAATCGGGTTGCCCAACAACTTTTTTTTTTTTAGAAGTGGGAAAAAGCTGGTCAAAATGGGAGGCAGTAAGGCTGCGTGTGGGTGGAGATGGGCAAGTTGCAGACTGAGTCGGTGGCAGACCGAGTCAGTACAGATGGCTCGAGAGCACAAACGACGCTGGAGAGGAGACGATGTTGGCGAAGTGGTTGGTTGCAGGGTGGCGGCAGAGGCGGGTAATAAGAGTTGGTGAGTCTGTTTGAGTAAGGAGTGGTTGGTGGGGTAGTTGCTGATTGTGTACCAAGGCAAGGAAGGGTCTTATAGCAGCGAACAGACGAACTAAAGTACACAGGCAGAGTGCCAGCTAGTGGGCTTTATGTGTGGTGAGAGTCGTGATGTTTTTGTGGCAGGATCGTTGGGGCAAAGGGACTGACAGGTGATATTGGCGGCCGGAATAAGGTTAAAATCTTCACTATTGTTAGGGGGGTTCGAGGTAGACGTCCGCGAAAGTGACAAACAAACAATGACAGGGACAGTCTCTACTATTTGAACAAATGTAATTCAATATTCAGAGATCTGATAGGAACTGATAGGAGGTCAGAAGAGGAGGTCATGCGGCATGTAAAAGAAACTCAAGTACGGGATAGAAAGTGAACTGTAGGCGATACCGAAACTGAAAGGACAAGTGAGGATTCAAAGAAGCCAAAGGATTGCTAAACCAATATGGAAAAAGGTTCGAGAGGCTGGAAACTTGGTGGTTAATAAGAAATTGTGTCTTTATAT
Source organism: Ambrosiella beaveri (assembly GCA_030294605.1). NCBI lineage: Eukaryota > Fungi > Ascomycota > Sordariomycetes > Microascales > Ceratocystidaceae > Ambrosiella > Ambrosiella beaveri. Next base: position 65,701 of record JARQWA010000004.1, read on the forward strand.
GAGAGCATCAAGTATATATTTTATTGCTAGATTGGGTTATCTACAGTTACGAATTGGACAACAACACTTGAAGTCCTGGCCACCGTCATGCGGACTGCACGGAAGTCTGGATCTGATATGTTGGGGCAGCCAAATGTTGTGCTGGCAAGTGCTTGCATGTGATTCCGACTGCAGCAACCAGTCAAAAACAAGAGAAAAAAAAAGAAAGGACCCTGCAGCTGCCACCAGCTGCTCAGCCATCAAGTTCCAGAAATCGTCATCCTGGTCTAGCGTTGACGTCGGCTGGTCTTTGTTGTACCTGAGTTGGGAAAAGCTCAAGGTTTCATTCGATTGCTGCCGCGGAATTTTGGACCTGCAAGTCGATAAGATCATTCGTGGCGAGTTAGGAGAACATTCAAATCTTTCAGGAGACGATTTTGTGCATTGGTCCACATTATTGAGCAGTGATTCAGCGCACATCATTGATTCATATACTTGAAAAAAGCGATTGATTCATTGTATTATCACTAGCGCTATCCAAGATAGGAATTAGCTATCGCAAGCTTCCCATTTGACTTCCGCGCCAACGACCTGCCTCACAGTTGCTGCACTGACAAGTCTACATTCACATTCCAAGACGCCTATTCAAACTGGTGCTATTTTGGAAATTTTTTTTTCGTTTGCTACATCTTTCAAACCCTTTGAGATTGCCACCAATATATACAAGGTACCCATTAATGTTTGCTTGTCCTAACCCATCAATCTATACATACTTGATAATGACTGCACCGACCCCACCACCACCCATTTCGGCCCTCTTTTTGATAGAGTTCGATGTCAAGGCCGGGTACACATTACTATGGCACCGCACCACTACCCCAGACATCACTCTCTCTGATCTTGTTGAATATAAGTCTTTGCCGTCTGGTCTTCACTCCGTCCCGCGTGATCTGATCTATTTCGTCCACCCTTCAGGCCATGCTGGTATCAGCGCTTTCGTGAACCGGCCTGTCGATGATAACTCTCTTCGTGGAGCTCGAATGCTTGCTGTTGGTGCCCTTGTTCCTCTCAGCTACGGAAGACTTGGCCGCGCTTGGAGACATATCGGGGGCCTGGAACAACTCGCCAGTACTCTATCACAAGACAAATTACAAACGGACTTACTTGAAAAGTATTGGGAAAAACAGAGCGAGAAACCAAATCAGAAAGAACAGGCCAAGGGTCATGGGCGAGCTATATCAGACGGTGCGCGAATCTTTGCGGCACCAAGACGAGTTTTTACAGGATCGGAGCCGTTCAGCCCGGCTGGGGCACCGAGTGCAAAGCTGGAGAAAGATCACCCGGCGCATAGTCTCACTAGACTACTTGAGGTTTTTGGACCATTGATTTTCCCATTGTTCAGAGCCGCGGTTTTGCGCAAGCGTATCCTTATTTCATGTAATGCGCCAGTTCGTGAAATCAATGACTTTGGTAAGTTGATCGATATTCTACTGTCTGAAGAAAGCTTTGGTATATTAACATGCCAACTTTTGTGTTGTTAGTATACGACATTTCCATCTTAAGCAACATCCCGTCTTCACTACTCGACATCCTTCCTGAGGCAGCCCCGGTTCAGCGACTTCGTCCTCTCTTTACAATTGGTATACATGACATCCCGCTGCTCGAAACACACCTCTCAGATCTTCTCAAAGCCATGGATGAAGACCCGGCACTTTCCAAGGGCTGGATAGCTTGCACTACCGACAGCATCTTAGCCATGAAAGACAATCTTTGGGATGTACTTGTAACCATGCCAGTCTCCACCTTTTCCGGTGCTCCCATTTGGCCCAAGATCGAAGGTCCCAAAGGAGTCACTATCAAAGCCACTCAACGTGATCTTCGCCGTTACATTTCGCTCAAAACGGCACTTTCCCGCCTTACTGCCAACAGCCCGACAAGTCCCATTTACTCTGACAACCCCACTGAAGATGACGCCCTTGCCTACGGCAGCGATTCTCGTCCTATTTCACCGACATCCGTCTCCGCTGTCGCACCACCCGAGGCATCCGATCCTCTTATCGCCATTATTGTCGAGCCTACCACCTGGACTGCTCTTGCCTACAGTGGCTTCATGTGGTGGGCATCCGCTGGGGAACAACGCAACGGCGACGCTCTCGACGAGGCAGCCGCCGATGCTGCTCTTCTATCCGACTTATTGGCGCCGGCGTCGGGACTCCTGATGTCACCTGTCCCCGAAGAACACGACAGACCAAGAGAGGCCAGAATAGAACTGGCAATAGTCGCATACTTCCATCGGTTAACGATGCAAATTCTCTCCATGGGAGCCGAGCTCATCACGGCAGCCGGGGGCGCGGTGCCAAGAGGAGAGGGTGCATACAGAAACGAAGAATCAGACTCTGATCCGGAAGAAGAGGTGCCGGAAGATGACCGTGACGAGGCGCGCTTGCTCCCGGATGATAAGCCACATTTGCGGCTAGGAAGCCAGGTGTTGGAGGCGATGGGCTTGGATATCTGGAGTGGTGTTGATGCAGAGTTTGCGCGGGACGTTTTTAGAGTTTTCTTTGACCAGCAGGCGGTAGTCGAGACCAAGGATGTTGAAGTTTGTGGGGTCCGGATATGCTAACTATGTTTGGATGAAATTATTGTTACGACTCTTAATGGCATCATTGTTTGTATTTGCTTTCAAATTTGCCGAACATGTTACTGTGTTACACACTACATGCGCATTTGACAATTTGTTGACATGTAAAGAGGATCAGAGGTCAAGTTACTTTATTGTATATATCTGCCTAATGATGACCCAAGTGCCGACGCCCTACATACGATGTTACGACAACAAAATGAAAACACAAGAAACGCCAACCATGCTCATGAGACAAAATGATGAACCCGTCAAACCAAAGATTATCGTCACCTCAAAGTTACTATGCAAAGTCACGGCAACGAAAAGAAATCTAACATAAAAGAGGTATCAAGAATAGAGAAGAGACAAAAGAAACAGACACAACCAGATTGGCGACTAAATCATGAGTCACCCTCGTCCTCAGTGTCAGTGTTGGTATCACTCGTGTCATCATCTTCGTCATCATCAGTGCCGGACTCATCAGAGTCAACTTCGCGGGGCTTAGGCATCTTGCCTTCCTTCAGCATGTACATAGCACCAGCAATAGTATCTGTAGATTCATGTGTTAGCATCGCATCGTTATTTAGGCGGAGCAACATATTTAACTTACCCTCTTCGGGCTCACTGATTTCGCCCTCGGACTCGATTTCAATAGCACGGCTGGCATCCTCGACATGCAGGGTAACCTCCGTCTTGGTGTCAAGACCAAGATAGCTGTCACAGATAACATGCATGACAAAAGTGTAGTCACCAGCAGAAGGGGGAGCAGCAAAGACAGCCTTCATGGTCTGGATGTTGAAAGTGGGCTTGCTATCCTTGTCAAAAATGGGCTCGTCAAGAACAGGGAACTTGAATGGCGGAACGGCCATTTTGCCATTCTTGGAGTCGGTCAAGAAGATGTACCAAGAGGGAGTGAAGTCACGGGCAAAGTAAGGAGCAAAAGTACGGGCAGGAAGAATATTCTCCTCAGCCATAGTAACGACCTTGCCGTCAGCAGTCTTGATGGTCTTCTTCTTCTTGCCGTTAATAGCATCCAGGTCATCCTCGGCCGGATCAGGGTCTTCAAGCTGGTATTCCTTAGGCTTGGGAACATTTTCAATACCATAGGGAACAACGCGGGACTTGACAACCAGATTGACTAGAGCGGACGGGGTAATGAACTTCTCACCGGTAACCTTGAAGAAAGCACGCTCAACCTGGAGCTTAGGAAGCTTCTTAGCGACACCCATAGCAGACTCATATTTGGAGGCAGAAAGACCACCCTTGGTAACGGCCAGGTGCTTACGGGTAGCATCAGGAAGAGACATGTACTGCTCAAAACTGACGTGGCCTCTAGAGTCACCATCAACAGCCTCGATAACCTTGGAGTTGAAGAACGGAAGCTGCAGAAGCTCGGAGGCTTTAGGAGGAATTGCCTGAACAAGGCGCTGGCCGACATGGAAAGAAGCCAGAATCGGGTCAGTGAAACCGTAGGCCAGAGAGATACTGGTGAGAGCCTTGGCCAAGTGGCGGGCAATGGGGGCAACCTGGTATTTGGCCTTCTCCAGAGTGTGATCCTCCAAATCGATGCGGTTCAAATACGCCCAGAGCAGAGCGAGGGTCTTACGACGCACAGCATCGTCCATAGCCTCAAGCTTTTCACGGTTCTTAGGGGTGAGAAGCCCAGAGATCTTAGCCTCGATCTCAGCCAAACCAACATTAGCTTTTTTCTTTGAGATGATTTCCTTGAACTCGGCGCCATAGCTGAGAACACCAATTACAGCACCCTCATCCATATCGTCAGTATATTCCAAGAACATATTGTTAGCGCTCTCCATAAGGATGCCTTCTTTGGACATCTTCTGGGTACCGTACCACCAGGAGCTAACAGTCCAGGGCAGGATAACACCGAAAAGCAGAGCATAAGCACCAAGAATCCACTTGCCGTTACCCTCAGTGACCATCCACTTGGGAAGAGCTATGCCAAAGGAGAGGTCGTCAGGGCGACCATCAGGGTGACCGTATTCAAGCCAATTGCGGCGGATATCTTCATCGGTAAGAGCCTCGTACGCCTTCTTCAGGTTGATGTAGGCGATATCTATAGTTTCCTTGGTTTCATTTTTGGCGGGATCAGGGCGGACCTTGTCGGGGTGCAACTTAATCGACAACTTGCGGTACTTGCTCTTGATCTCGCGTTCAGTGGCAGACTATGATGACAAGCGGTATGTTAGTCGGGGTCCAGAGCTTAAAATTAGACTTAAAGGCAGACATACATCAGGAAGCCCCAGGATATCGTATGGGTTATAAGCAGCGACGGTTTCAGGCTCAGGGCGGACCACACAAAGGTAAAGGGCACCGAAAACAATAATCCATGAGATAATTGCTACCAGGCCAGTCCAGAATCTGCGCTGCTTGGCTTTTTCGACGTTTCTCAAAGCAACAATTGTCTTGTGATCTTTAGTTTTGTAGTCGGAGTTGATGACGGGGGCCTTGTCAATCGCATTGGCCGAGGGCTTCAAGGAGAAATATGTAGTGGGAATGGCAACGACCAGGCCAACTGTGAAGAGAAAGAACGGGAACGTTGACAGCTGGTGAGGTTAGTCATGTATCCTCTGCGGCAGATTCAAAGCCGATCGGGAACCTCAGCATTGAATAATAGGCTGTAGTTGTACATACATCCTCGTCATATTTATATTCGAAACCCATATTGGCGTTAGGTTCTGCAGACTTGCTGCTTTATTCAATGTGTATCGTGGGATGTATCAATCCGATGCTTAGGTGCTGAGAATATCGAATCCAAGGTAAACAAGCCAATTGGCCAAAGAGGGAAGTTCGGATGTTTGCTAGGTATAACGAGATACGTTTATATCTTAGGATCAGATATGTCGTAACACTTTATTATCTAACGGTAGTGGAATGTGAAAAAGATGTCGAAGAAAGCGTGTCTTCGGAGGGGTGATGACGATGACGCTGTCAGCTTCTGAAGCATCAATGAGTGCGTCAATGCAAGGGAAATCAAGTCTATGATGTAAACTTGATAATGAGAAGAGGTTGTATATCTGAAATAGTTTGCAAAAGAAAGTACCACAAAAGGAGACGCACACACGAATTAAATGGAAGAACACAAACTCAAAATATGATCGGTTGTGCCCTTCGTTAGAATAGTCTAAAGATCCTGTCTATCTGGCTTTTGGCTGCGATTGGCACAGGGCACCAGGGTGCGGGAAGAAAGGCTGCTGAGCTAAGCGGGTGGGGAGCAGGCCAAGGTGTCAATCTACAGTTACCTACAGTTACACGTGATTTTATAACCCAAAGTAACCTACAATGGGTTTCCCATTTAAGAAAAAAGTCGGTGTCAAGCAGCTACAGGCCACATATTGACATATTGATTGGAATGATGACGACACTGCTGTGAGCTTAAAATTTATATGGACCTTTGTATCAAGTGAAGTTACTGAACATAACCACAACGTAAGCCAATGATACGTTAAAACTCTATGGAACATGGCGCCATCAAAAAATCCGGACTTATTACCTTCTATACGTATCGTAAAATACATGAATTTAATGCATCACGACATGTATCACGACAAAGAAATGTATATTGACATTAAGAAAAAAAAATGATGTGCATGAATGAGAAAAGTCTCTCTCTACGTATAGGACGCTTTTGAAGTGCGATCACAAGCCTCTAGATATTATATATACAATGTCTTCCTGCGTTTCAGCGGATGATCCTCTATCCCGAGATGAACCTGTATGCAATGAGAACCCAATGTTCTCGATAATAAACTCCAAAATTCTATCCAATCCGTAATCCTCTAACTCAATGTCATATCTCATTACTCGGAGAATGCTTGCAAAGCGTGCGTGAGTGGCACAATACGCAGACTACGACCTCTCTTCAGACCAGAGCTGGTCTCCATGGCAGCTGCCGTGACAGTAGGACTCTCGGAATCATTCCACTTGCGGAACACACTCTTCAAATCCCGGGGAATGCCTTCAAGAACAACGGTTGAGATAGGCACGAAGGGTCTATCCTCCATACCACTGGCGAGAATGGCATACTCTTGAGCAAAGTCCAGCGCGTTACGGAACGACGCATACTGGGTCTGTGCCCTGGAACCGACAATGATGTACATCTCAAAGAAAGCGTCAACAACATAGATACCAGTGGGCTTCAGGTTTCTCTGATTGAACGGGCTGATCTCAAGGATCTTAATTGCGTGTTAGTCTCTTGGCTTCTCAAATGGCGCAGGATTTGGCTGATGACTTACCTGTTCCTTGATAGACGCATCAGACTGGAACAGACGAGAACTGTACATATCATAGTTGGGCTTCAATCTCCAGTGATCAGCGGAGTGAGGCTTCGTGTTGCCATTGAACATGTCCCAGAAAGATTCCGACTCATGACCATCATCAATCTCCTCCAGCTCACCCATAAGTGTCAGGTCCATACCAATCAACCGGGCACAGTTAAGCTCTTGAACATCACTTCCCTTGCCCTTCCACAGGACACAGCATCCACCCTTGGCAACTAGATAAGGGAACCCAGAACAAAGGTTGCTGGACGAAAAGTCTATCTCATCAAAAACGACTTGGCCTAGGTGTCTACGACCACACAGCAAGCTGGACGCCAGAGAGTCAAACTTGTTGCTGGAGCCACGACGAATGATGATAACACCGCCAAGTGCGTTGATGAACTCTGCAGTCTCACGACCCTGGACCATCCGGATCAGATCAGCACCGGCATTCTTAGCCTCGCGATTAGCAAAGACTTGAGCATCATCAATAGCTGATTGAGGAACTTCATCACCAGCCCAGAAGTAGATCTGAGCAATGTTCTGTCCTGAAACGGAGGTGAAGCTGTGAATGCAAATGTACATCTCTTGGTCGAAAAGGATGCGCTCGTTGTGAAGGGGGACAGGTACTTGACGTCCATCACCAGAAATTTGCACGAGACGAACGGCAAGGGTCTTGGCCACTTGAGATCCCTTGGGACGCTTCATCAGAATCTCACTAGTGTCAACATTGTACTCTCTGTCTGGCTTCTTATCACCAAAAAATTCTGACAAAGCGGCAGCAGCCTCCATCGCCGGCTTAGTAAGCGAGCGGGGAGTGCCGGGACCACTGTTACCAGTGGCATGAGAGGAGACAGGCTTAGCGCTACGAACACTGCTGCCAGTAACGTGGGTAGATACAGGCTTCGCCGGAGTAGAGCGGGCACTAAAGTCAATCTGAGACTCTGTGGTAGGAGTACTGACAGCCGGCAAGGGCTTGATAGGGGCAGCCGATGGCGCATATTCAGTCGAAGCCGGAGCCGCAGTGGGGCGAGTGAAAGGAGAGGTCCGGATAGGGGGATCTGAGCGGGGCTTGAAAAGTGGAGTAGAAGAGGTCTTAGAAATGACCTGGTTTGACTTCTGCTCAGGTTCGGACTTAATCTCGGGCTTAGACTCAGACTTGATCTCAGGTTTGAGACCAACAGTCGGTAGAGGGCAAGCTTCAGCCGATGGAGTGGAAAGATCATTAGGGATCACTCGAGTGAAAGTATGCGGCTTAATCCCGGTAAAAGCAGACAAAACAGGTTTGGACTCGGGCACAGATTCCGATTTGGGTTCAGGTTTGGACTCAGGCACTGACTCAGACTTAGGCTCAGACTTATGCTCCTGTTCAACCTTTTCAACTACGGGCTCGCGAGTGGCCTCCGGGACAGGCTCCTCTTTGGGTGGGTCCCTGGTCTTAAACTCCTCCTCGGTGATAGCAGCCGCCACCAGCTTGGAAGTCGGAGCCCGTCTGCGAGGACCACGAGATCTGCCCTTGGTCAGATGGGTCAGTTGTGGGCCAGGAGCAGTAGGGGTCTCCGTAGTTCCAGAGAGAACAGCAGGCTTACTATCGCCATTATCAGGATGAGACGGAGCACTGCTACTAGTCACCATAGGTGGCGGTCCACGGGCCAACAGACTTGCCAGTCCAGGGTTGAGTTTGCCCGCCAGACCACCAACACGCCCAACACTTTTGGCAATAGGGGTAGTTGATTCTGTGGAAGTACGAGATTCATTCTGTACTTGGAGTGAAAGCTTCTCTGTGGCCTTTTCAACAGATTCCATATTCTGGCGCATGGTCAAAGATGAAGGTTTGCTGGAAACGGGAGACATGAGATTAGTTGGAGGAACAAAGGTCGAACCAGTAATAATAGAGCTTCTTTTCTCCAGCTGCTTGAACTTCTGGAGGCCTTCGGGAATCTCAGATTGACTTATAGACCCGGTCTTGGTACGAACGCCCTTTCCCACCATCTGCGCCTTTTTGAAGCATTCCCTCTTTCGGAGAATGTCCTCTTTGAACTCATCGCGCAACTCCGACTTTTTGGGTCCACCAGTAGCGTTAAGGGCATTCTTTCCTTGCAAGATGGTATCCTTCAAAACATCAGGGGCCACATAGTTCTTGGTAGTGGTCCTACGAAGACTGCCTACAACAGCCTTGAGGTCAGCCGGAGACCCACTGGCTTCGGAAATAGATGGAGAGCTCTTGCGTGTCTTAAGCGTGGAGCGAAAGTCGATCTTTTCGGGAACCTCAGGCTTCGGCTTGGCGACCATAGTGGCAGCCGAAGGACGGCTAGTAGAGATAGACATGGCAGCTGGTCTAGTCACAACAGGAGGCTTAATCTCATCGGATGTGACAGTTGACGTCGTCTTCTTGTGTAGGCTAGGACCAAATGGTGATGCGATAGTCGGGGGGGTATACACACCGCGGATAGGCACAGGTGCAGCAGTGGAGCCCATCGGGATGTTCCGCATAAGACCACCGATCTTGACTTCGTGTTTCACTGCCGGGCTTTTAGGCGTATCGGCCTCAGGGGCAGCACTAGTCTTTTGGGCTTTTGCCCTATTCAATTCAACCATCCAGGCAGGTTGGGACAGAGATGGCGCATGAGACTTCTTTGGGGACTCTGGCTTGTTCAGGGCGGTTTCTAACCAGGAAGCTTTGGTGGGACTCCAACGTCTTGATGACTCCATACCTTTAGAAGGACTAGTGGGTGGAGTAATCTTGTCACTAGTAGCGATGTCCTTTTCAAAACTCTCATCACCCTCAGGGACCGCTATAGCCACAGTAGTTGCAGCATATTGCTTGGCCACGTACTTAGGGTCAAAAATAGGATCAGCGGGGGGCTTGATAGACGCGGTTGTTTCCTCCTTGATTTCGTCTTTCTCGTAAGACCCCTGGTGCGACGAGGGTCTGGACTTATGAAGCGGTGTCGAAGGTGTGTCACGGACAATACTGGTCGGTCTGTTTCCTATTCTGCTGGCAGCGGTTGACTCAGCACGAGCCAGACCACCTGGAGATGTCACGCTCCAACGCTTCACACTATCATTCCGCTTCATCATTGCACTTTGTACGAAACCACCCAGACCTTTGGTTGGTGATACGGGTCTACCAGGAGAGGCCCGACTAGAGGGTGACCGGGAAACGTCGTTACCATCCAGACCCGGTGAGGTCAAGGATGGGGGATCGAGCTTTGGAGATGCCGACAAATCAAGTGACGGACCGCTACGAGCGCCGATGCGTTTTTGAGGGGAGCTAGGCTCTGGCATCATACTAGGAAACCCCTTTCTCAAATTGCTCATATCGAGTCGGTCTTCATCCTCGACTTGGTTGCGTCTGTAAGCTGGCGAGTTTGCGCTACGGTCCGAAGTTTGGCGAAACCATGCGGGGTCCTTTGAACCAAGAGCCTGGGCGATCTGATCCTTGGTCAAAGTCTGGTCGCGAGATGGTGGGGGGTCAGTGGAAGAGGTAGCAGTCCGGGCCAAGGCGTTTTCAGTTGCAAGGACTGAAAGTGGCCGACTGCGTCTATCAAATTTATCGGGAGATTGTGAGAGTTGTCGTCTCTGCCACGACGGCATATTGACATCTCGTGAAGTCGAGCGACCATGTATCGATATCAAATCGGTTATCTTGGAATCACTGTGGGAATCAAGAGCTCCATCGTTTTCCTTGGTGGGAGAAGATGCGGAATAAATCGAGGACTCCATTTTCAGTGAAGCGTCATGTGATTCGCCAGTATTGTGCCGGGAGGGTGAATCGAGTCGCAGATTGTCTGTCAGGATAAAACTTGATCTCGAACCGATGGATGGAGTTCCAGCCGGTGATGACTTTTGTGGTGAGATAGAGCGGGCACGTTCTGTAGCAATTGCGTGGATTCTCGTTAGTCTCTAGGACCTGGTAAATTTTAAAGTTTACATAGCCCACATATTTGGCAGCGCACACTAATTGGGAAGTAAACACAACACATGCCGGGGTTCATGTTGTCTCATCGTAGTCACAAGTTCCCCGGTATTGACGGATTGCCAATGCACGCCGCTTGGCTTGATTGCACCGTTTAGTTTTGCGCCTCTACTTATATGCATTGCCGTGTAGACCCAGAAACCAAGATGTTTCAGGCGACACAATGTTCAATCCCTTCTGCAAACAGCCCAGGCTGGCATTATGGACTCGTGCTAGCCCCGTTTGCATGGGGAACATAGTTACATCTGGCCATGAAGCTTCTTGATATCATGGCTAATTGAACTCCAAAATTTGGATTTTGGCATCAACAGCTTGGATTTGTGAAGAATACTGGCAGTGCAGTCCGTTCCACCTAGGCAGACTGGGCTACTTTCAAAGCTCGTTCTACCCCTCATGATGTTGGGTATCAGAAACTTACCAGCTCTCCGTGCGGCTCTTTCGCTTCTTTCCTGGAGAATACGTTCTTCCAACTCTCGGGAGCGGGCCTCATCTTCTTCTATGCGGCGACCCTTGAGCTCTTCCACCTGCTGGAGGAATTGTGATACGTCGTCGGACATGGTTGTTATTATTGAATTAAATGTAAAGTGTATTTCGTTCGAATCGTGACAAGGTGTTAGATCATGGAGTGCATCCGTTTTCACAGTTCCTGGTGACAGAGCACTCGTATCGCGGGGCCAACGGTATGGTACTTCCAATCAAGTACAGAGCCCAGTGGGGGGTAATGGTTCAGCTCAGTGAGGGATAAGGCTATGGCAAGTAACCTTGTGGTAGACGGTGTGGCCTAGACGAGCTCGATGAAGCTCGATAGTGAAGAAAGATCAGTGTTGTAAGAAGTCGAATCCAAAATAGGCCAGGGGGGAGGGGGGAAGAAGTAGGCTACGCGCAGACTGAAGCTGGCGGTATGTGCAACGACCTTGTAGCTAAAAGTAAGCTAACTTTATGTGGAATAACGGGGAAAGCAGGATCATTATAGTACTACAGCTGTACTTGCCCAAAATCTTAGCTAATCACCACCTATATTGGGCCTCGCAGTTATTAATTCGCAAGTCAAGGAATTCCGAGTCGAAACAGATGTATAAAAAAAATCAACAGATTAAGAAAAAAAGGATGGAGATATAAAGACAAGAGTTCAAAAGAATTCAAGATGGTCAATAGCTGTGAACTGATCTATAGATGAAAGTAAGGACAGAAGGATATGGCAAGGAATTAAAACAAGGTATGGCGATAAAATGCAAGGAGAAAGAATGGACAGCACCAGGCCAAGAAGCCGGCGCAGAAATGAGGGATGAAGATGGATGGATGTTGGATGAGATAGAAAATGATAGGGAGAGTGAAAAGGATAAAAAAGGGAAGAAAGTTGACTTAACGAAGAGAAGTCTCTACATTGATCTTCACCTCGACTCGGAAGGCACACTGACAGACCTGACCCGGCAACTACCATATGTGTAAGGCTTAAGAGAATATGGATATGAGGAGGTCAGTTCCTGACCCCGGCCAACCTCAAGCGGTGCATGAGGTCCCAATATCAAGCCCGACCCATGACATCTCAGCACCAGGCCGGCCGTGGCCGTCGTGCCGCCAGTGATCCAGGGTCTGGAGTGTTCATCCAAGCACAGAACTCTGCACAAATCGCTGACATTTCCCCTGGACTCATCAAGCACAAGCTTCTCTACGGTCCTGACCAAGAACAAAGACCTTCATGGAACCCTTCGGATGGGCCTTGTACTCCACTCTGGAGTGAATACCGAAAGTAGTAAAGTTGCGGTCCAACTCGAAAATCAGACAAAAGGGGGCATGGGGTTTGTGGCTAGTAAATAAGCAATCGAGACGCGCATAGGGGGAAGAGGAATACGATCCTCAAGCCTCTGTGTATTTCAACGAATCGTGGATCTCAGACTCTTGAAAACAGCATTGCTTACTGGTCAAGTCCAACTGATCCAGTGAAAGTCCTGGAGTATATGTTCAAAAAAACCAATCGGTCAACCGACTCAGTGACAGCCCAAATGTAACACTAGAAAATCCTCCGAGAACCTTCCCCCATCAGCCTATCATATGTCTGGAATATCACCAATATATCAACTTGAATTCATGTCTTCAGAGCAACAATCCCAATCACATTCATTGCAAGTGCATATGCTGGCAAGTTATTGAATTCATTATCTCGCCTCCGCCATCAGTAGTCCATAGTCATCAACATCATCATCCCTTAGTAAAGGAAGAGTCGTTGCTTAGCATCCTCAACCACCCACAACAACCCTTCTTTCAGATTTGCTCCCGTCATGGCACTACACCGCAGAATGTGCCATTCGTGAGTTTTGATAGCATCCAAGTCCAGGCCCTACACATATACCAACACAAATCATCACGTCAGTAACCTGAAATCCCTAGATGTTATGTCAGAAGGAGAAAAATGACATACCTGGAAAATCTCCTCTTCAGTCATACACCCATCAACATCCGTCTTATTGGCAAAAACCAGCAGACTTGCGCCGGACAATCGCTGGATTTCGGGACAGGTCAGCATATTTTGACATGTTTTTTTCTAGGGCAACAATCCCTCTTGGATTGCCTTCCCAGTTCAGAGTGGTGGAAGTTCCCATCGTTCCAAACTTACCTCTTCTTCAAGGAGCAGGTGGAGCTCCTCTTTGCAGTCGCTAATTCTCAAGCGGTCGGTGGCATCGACAACCCATATCAGAGCATCTGTCTTCTCAAAGTAGTTTCTCCAATAGGACCGGAGAGTCTTTTGGCCACCCACGTCCCCTGCATTGTGATGTTTAATTGATGTACCGCCTCATATCTTACACATAAAGAAACGCCTTGATTAAGTGCGTCATGTGGCTTCAAGGTACTTACAGATGTTTAGCTTATATCTACATGTCAACGAACACCCAAATGTTAGTTTTCTCCTATAGTATATAGCTTCAAAATTTGCAATACATTCCAGCCGATAGATTCAAAACTTCTTCCTAACCCACGCATTGTTAGATACTTAGCCTCACCTCAACTTACCCTTCGTAATCAATTGTTTTGATAATAAACCCCAATGTCGGACTGACAGTGTTTATATCTTCATTCATGATCTTCTTCACGATGGTCGTCTTCCCGGCGTTGTCCAATCCCAACATGAGGATACGCATTTCTTTGTCCTTGAGACGAGCCTTTCGCAAGATGGACAGCATATTGGCTCTGAAATTTAAATAGGGGAAGATATGTAGAAGAATATTGTTTTGAAGTTTAGCAGATGGATTATTGATAGGACACAAAATTTGTTTGGTTAATGTTGTCTACTCAATTCGGGCTCACTCATGGGGCTTCTGGGATAAAGTTTCCATGTTATGAATGTATTGGTACAATGGTGAGTTGTATCACGGTCATCATTCCCCAGTTAAGTTAGTAAGCTGTGCGATGGAATTATAACCCTCTTGATTATTAACCCTACCTATGACACCCGCTCAAACCCCAGAGCACTGAACACAATGTAGGCATCAGTAGAATTTACCATGTACATGTATCAGTTGATAAAAAAACAATGTCCATTCTACATCAAATATGATACATTCTGACATGACTACTAAGTCTGTAGTCTGCATCGACATGGAAAACTAATGAATGACAACCCATTCATTACACAAAGTTGCGTAACCCACAAATAACAAGGGTTTATCAGGGTACACAACCAAGCAAGATCGGCATCGGTTAACACAGAAACAAGAAAAAAAATTGCAATGCAATCTGTAGATAGTGAAATTGAGAATATTGAAAAAAAATAAGAGAAACTTTTAAATTGTATACATTTTGTAGTATGAACCCAGAAGAAAGTTTGATGTAAATTGACTCGTAAGTTGATCATATCACCTTGTAGATAACGTTCAATTTTTTTTTTCGATCCTAGTCACACTAGCCAACGACAACGCCTCCATTGTCATATCATATATCATCTTTCTCCGTCACCCGCCCACTTCTACACCTACCCTCTATCGACAATGTCTGCCTCCATCCCTGGCTCCCGGGAGCTTCCCGAGTCCCAGTACGATCTCAACACATACTGGGGCCGTGTGCAGCACGCTATCGGCATCACTGACCCTTCGTAAGTGTAAACTCATGAGTAATCCTCTTCTTGACTTGACTGTGATCTGCAGTAGCTAACTAAGGCATAGCACTCTTCTCGTCTCTAATGCGGGTCTTGAGCAGGCTAAGGCGAAGCTGGCTGAGTACAAGCAGGGCAAGATTGCGGAGATGACTCCTGAATTGTGGAAGGCTAAGAAGATTGTTGACTCGACTCTTCATCCTGGTATGTGATTATCATGTAGAACTCATCTATGAGAAGTATGATTTGGGGGAACATTCTGATGGAAGAATTCCAGATTTGTCTCGATCATTCAGAGGCCCATGTGACAGCATATGGAATGTCATACTGAAAATGTCTAGACACCGGCGAGAAGGTCTTCCTTCCCTTTCGCATGTCCTGCTTCGCCCTCTCCAACTTGGTCGTCACTGCGGGTATGCTCCAGCCCAACCTCGGTGTAAGTCTCCCCGGATTCCCAATCCCCACCACAATTTCCTAACATTTCCTACCTTGCAGACCCTCGGTACCATCGGCTGGCAATGGGGTAACCAGTCCTTGAATGTAGCCATCAACAATGCCAATGCCAACAAATCCTCCCCAATGTCCTGGTCCCAGGTCACCGAATCCTACTGCCTGGCTGTCGGAGCTTCCTGCTCCGTCGCTGTCGGCCTCAACAAGGTTGTCCCCCGCCTCAGTGTGACTCCCTCCACTCGGGCCATCCTCGGCCGTCTAGTCCCCTTTGCCGCCGTTGCCGCCGCCGGTGTCCTCAACGTCTTTCTGATGCGCGGTGAGGAGATCCGCAAGGGTATCGACGTCTTCCCCGTACTGTCGGCTGCCGACAAGGCCAAGCTTGTTGCTGAGGGAAAGAGTGAGGGTGACGTTCAGTCTCTGGGCCGCAGTAAGAAGGCTGCTACTCTTGCTGTTGGGGAAACTGCCGCTAGCAGAGTGTTCAATGCGTCTCCCATCATGGTTCTTCCTCCGATGGTGTTGTACAAGCTTCAGAAAACTGAGTGGTTGAAGCAGAGACCGAAGATGATCACGCCTATTAACTTGGGCCTGATTCTTGGCACCTCTCTGGCTGTCCTGCCTCTAGCTCTGGCCGTCTTCCCTCAGAGACAAAAGATATCTGCTGAGAGCCTGGAGCCCGAGTTCCACGGTAGTAGTGGTGAGAATGGACAGGTTGTTTTCAACCGTGGTATTTAAAAAAAAAAGATGGATGGGTAGAGTGGACTGTATGATATACGTTTTTGAGAGGAAATCGATTTTTTTTTCTGATGGACCATGTCTACATGCGGTCATTTTTTCGTTATTTGGATGTAATCTCAAGAGGAGGTGGTACATATTATAGGAAGATCACTGATATATAAAACTAGCAACGGTGAAGAAAGCATATTTACACGGGATCACAATGGCTAAGATATAATGATATCTGATGACATATTGTACATCAGCTAAATATCCCATCAACTCAGTAAATGGAGAGCACTCATCACGACACCAGTTTCGATAGGCTCAGCCACAGCAAGTCTCGGTGGTGTGGCCACTCTGGCTGTCTGTTATACTGTGGAGTATAAGATATATAGGCATTTGTCGATACATATGTCTAAAAAGTTTAGTTTCGCTTCCCAAGCTGCATATTCCTGTTTCCCGTGTCTGGAAGATACGGAATTGCAGTGGTCAAGCTGACCTTGGAAAGGATGCCAGAATGCAACCCGAATTTTTAAGTCCTACAATGTGACGAGCGCTTTATAAACATGAATATGCAAAAGCGTTAGCAGTTGTCACATTGCAGATGGCAAAAGGGTCGAGTCAAGCAGGGTAGATATCTACAAGGATGAGTGCTTGCATCCAGTACACTGGACAAGCACTCAATGGGACTTGTGACTGAAATACAGGACATAATGGGCTCTGAGGAAACTGAGCCAAGGTTTTAAGTTCTTGTCTGCTGAACTTGTAGATTGCTTGTGACCGGTAATGCCGTCATTCATTGGTCAATCATTAACAACCCCGCATGTTGTGTTGGTCAAAACTTGTCGGCACTGTGACATTAGCCGTGCCACTACAAAAGTGACTCGCTAGTACATATGTACCTTGAGATTATATGGAATCTTTCCTCCAGTCTAGGCCAAAATACCAAGTGAATTTAGGCTATAGCTTGGTGCAGGCTCGAAAGTTGGACTTGTCCAACTTCCAACCTGGGCGGACAGGAAGGGAGACTTTTGGAGCCAAGACACAATAAACTGCTCGTTTGCGCGAGAAAAGTTTGGTCAGCAGGATATTGGATACAGGTTGTCGTAACAAACCGGATATGCACATGCGGGCATTTGTATATTCCCCACATCAAGGATATAGTATGGGTGGACACTCGAACCTCACAAGTACAAGACACTGACGACCAAGCTGCTGAGTAGGTCAGTAGACAACTTCATATCAAGTTAACTGACAGATGTTCTTATGATTCATAGTCTCAATGACTACTCGAGGCCCAGACTTCTGATTCAGATCGCAAGACCATCAACTTTCGACTGGCAGATCGAATTGAACCAGGAATTCAGCGTCTTCCTCCCCATTCAAATAGCCACACAGACCTCACTCAACCTGCACGATTTTCACCAGGATTCCGGCGCCTAGGAAATCTGACTGCTTTGAACTGCCAAAGCTGTAAAAAAAAGCTGCCAAAGTCAGTTGATGGAAGGGCAAACCACTAAAGAATATCGACATGGTATAATGTATCCTAGGGTTACTTTGGACCACTTGGTTGCTATGGTTTCCGCTTAAAGGACCAGACACTCAAACAGTAGATATCTGTTGGTGTATGAAATGTAAGGGAAAAAACCTTCGATATTGTTGGCATTGATTCAAATATCATTATGAATATGAACTTGATATATAGATAACCAGTGATACGAGACGTAGCAAATCGCGTTCTTTGAAAGACGATGATCATATTGGCTGTTGGGGGTTGGTGTGAGTGATACCATACACCAATATATAGCACAGAAAAGACCTGACGGGTTTGTAATATTCAATGTGGGAGGAGTTCGGCATGCATGGAGGTAGGAAACGAGGCAACAAGCGGGTTATAGTGGTGTGTGTTTTCTGGAGGGTAGATATCAGTGGGTGGCCAAATGCAAAGGGATTCTTTTAGTATTAGAGAATCTAGAATCCGAGTGCCACTGACGTGTGAATGCATATAACCCTATGTAAACCCGGTATCATAGACCGATACGATTCATTCTTTTTTGCTCAACCATACCAGAGACTACGAGACTTTGGACGGGCTCATGGCGAGAAGAAGCACGCCCTATTACAACCAAGAGTCGGTGCCAGTTGCCAGTCCAGATGAGACGAGATGAGACGTGAGTTGCATTAGAAATCAACGCCTGCGTATCTCAACCCCTGCAAAGAGAAAGGTTCAAGCTGCCCAATTAAGTGAGTTGGGTGGCGGCAGCAGCGCGCATGAGAGGATGGCTGGTGGACTATATAAATACGTAGTGAAGTATATATATATATATATATATATAGTTCTCATCTGCCATGAACCGTGCGCTGGTAGATTCCGCGGTGTTGCCACTAGACATGGATATTTTTTTTTATAGCTATATGAGCAGAAAGTGTCGCTGGATGGGCTTGGATCTTGGCTGTGATGAGCTTGACATCGTCAAAGTTCGCGTGTTTGTGACTTGAATTGGCTAGACTGTGAGTGATAGGAGGTGGCTGGCTTGATTACATTGTCTGGCCTCAAGAACATTCATTACATTGCTGCTGTGCAGCACCCATCAGTGAAAAGTAAAAGAATCATTTCAATTAGATGAATGGACAAAATAGACAAACCGAAACAAAGAAACGGCTTCCTGGCTTGTATAATGTAATCACTCATCCGAAAGAGGTAAACGTACCGCTGCCATGACCACCCTAAAGCACTGCAATGTCTTGCTGACGCTGGGCTATTGACCGGAGACAATCCTGATTTTATACCGCATGCTGCTGCTTACGCTTCGAGAGTGATGATAGCGAAGGAAAAACCACGGCTTGAAGTGGAGCTTCCATGATTTCTCAGCAGTGTATTTATCCACATTATCACGTATACAAATACAATACCTGTAAAGTGGCAGATTGACTGGCAGGCTGGGCTGGTTGGATCAGATATTGGGATGTTGCAGACCTGGGAGTGGCGTAGTTCTTGGACTGGTCTGGCAGCGAGAATCTCCGTTTCAACTAAACAAAGCTCCATGAATTGAGTCTCAGAGTGACCGTGGAATTTTTAGTGACGATATCTGGCTGGTTTAACAATAAACAGCCAATGTGTATGTATCTGAGGCGACGACGGCTTGCTAGATAGTTAATTTTTGTTTTCTTCAACTTTGCCACTATTGTCAACAATAAGAGCACTCTGAGATCTTACCATTGCTTATCTCGCACGCAATCGCATCCGTTGTTGTTCGACTTGTACCAGCTGAAGTGTGCGATATACTTTGTCGCACTTGTTCTCACGCAGCACCAGGCCTGTTTTGGGATCAATTACCGACCAGGCTTTTTAGTGTTTTGTTGTCTGGTGATTTGAAGGTTTCTTGGGGTCAAGTTCAACCAGGACAACATGCAAGAAAGAGGGTTGAACTTGGAACTGCAAAGATAAAAAAAGGCAAAAGCAAGAAATCGGATATCGCCTTCAGGAGATACTGACTTTGACGATTTACCGACAGTCCAGACATATATATTGGTCTAAAAAGGCAACCTACAAGCAGCACAAGGCTTGGTGACAACGCATATTCACAGGTGCCGGTCCCATCACGACAGCGACCTCGACAACCATTGGATTTCACATCGGAATGATTGGTGTTGTTACAAACCTCTTCGAAAGTCGATTCCAGATCATCTCAATTGACATCTGATCAATTGATGAATGACGCAACGCTGCCATCGGAAAGGCTGATCAGTCAGGATATCAAGGAATTGAGCGTCTTGATTCATCGATAAAGGGCTAGTTTGGGAGCCATTGCCTTTTTTTGCTCTCTTTGCTGGGTCCTGTTGCACTACGCCGGCAAGCCAGTGACGCCCAGTCAACCGACAAGCCGCGAGTGGCCAACACACACTGGCAGTGATAACTTCCCCAGCCTTTCCTTTGCTTCACCTGGAATATTTCGGACTAAAAGATCTTCCCCATCTTCTTGAAACCATCGTGTAATCTCTTCGATTGATAGTCCAGATATCCTCCTTTTTTTTCAGGCCCAACTCGCGATTCCCCCCCATTCGTTACATTATCTCGAAATTAACTGCTATACGACGAACACGGAACCTTCAGAGGCGAAAAACTGCAGGCCCAGACGCAACTTGAAAAAAAAAAAAAAAATTAAATACAGCACCCTAATCCGGAACTCAGTACAACCAGCAGTTGCCAAACCTGTAAAGAAAAAAAATCTTGACACAAACCCTCATACAGCAACATTTCAAGGCAAGAGATGTCTACGCCTACGACGGCTTCGGCCGCGGTCACCACATTGCCACACTATCAGCCACATCCACATCACTATCCTCCTTACTCGCACTCATTCGAGCAGCAGCCGACTCATCGAGACCCGAACCAAGCTGCCGCCGATTCGCAGCAGCAGCAGCATCATAATTATCATCACGATTCTACCTACGGGCAGCGTTATCATCAGCAGCAGACCGCGTCTGCTGCAAAATCAGGTTCTCCCCTAGGAAGCGCTGAGCAACCCTCTGTAGCTGCTGCCGCTACAGTACAGGGTGCTCCCACAACAGGCCCTGTAGGATCACCCGCAGTGCTTCCAGCGCCCACCACAGCACTGTCCAGCACCTCTGTGGCTGCACCTTCTACCGCTAACAATCCTGCAGCTGCGGCCTGCATATCGTCTACCGTCTCCGCTGTGAGCACTAACATTGGTCTGTCGACCTCAGCGTCATCGATGGCCAAAAATTCGAATAATTCGACTTCAACCTCGAATGTTCACGATACCAACAGATCAACCTCCATCGGAACGGCTGGATCAACGGCTGCTTTTTCCTCAGCCTCGACTGTCCCACCGCCGACAACCCTGCCTAGTCTGAACCCCAACGGCCACGGGCATCAACACCACTCCAGTAGCGCGATTTCTACTGTAGCTTTGGCAGCCTCGCCTTCATCATCGCTATCATTACCTCTTTCCTCACGGCTGCCGCCTCCATATCCCTCGATTTCGAGCCCATATTCGAATTCATTCGCGCCTGCCGCTCACAGCCATTCCAGCGAGTACCATCAGCCAGCATTAGATAGTAAGCGACTCGTGTATAATCACGATTCGTACGACTACGATCATCACAACGGACAAACCTCTGCCCATACCCTCGCCCACTATCGTCACAGCGCCTCTATACAGTCGCCTGTACACCCTTCTACTCCTCACTTAATTACACCTACGGCGCATTACAGTTCGTCCAACAATCAACAGCAACAACAGCACCAGCAGGCCCATCATTCTTACCACAACAGTAACCAATTACCTCTGCTATCGCCTGCAGCTCACTCTCCGCAAGTCGGATACTCGCAACAGCAACAACACTTGCAGCGACCGCATCGGCCTTCTCCATTGACTAATATAGCCCACAACTCTGTTTCTGGACACTATATTGGTCTGTCTGGACATACATCTGCTGTGTCTACATCGATATCAGCGCCTGGAACTGCGGTAACCCTTCCACCTCTTTCTTCGCTACCCTCGGTGTCTGGTATACCAAGTCATAGCCATCGCCAGCATCTTGGCCATTTGCCGCCTGTAACCCCAACTGTTACGGCTTCATCTGACCATCACCACAGTCCCTATCATCACAACATGTCAGAGGCTACCAAAACCGTGGTCAACACGCCAACCACTCGGCGTAGAAGGTCACGTGATGGCCCGGATTGGAATGAGTTCTATAAAAATGGTCTTCCCAAAGAAGTCATTGTTATAGAAGACACACCAGAACCACAGTCTGCTCCTTCACAGAACCACACTTCCAATATCGCCCCTTCACAGCCCGTCGCGGAAGCGCAGTCTGCAAAACGCAAGCGGCGCGATGACGACGATGTGACTGATCCTCTCTATCACAACACCAAGTATTCAGCATCGCACACGTCTACTCCACGGTATCATGCTACCCCCACGAGCCACTCGGAACGGACGTCGGCGCTCTTGAATAGTTCTGCTACCTCCATGTCGGCGCATGAGCTTGAGCATCAACAATCAGGTAATAAAAGACGGAGAACGAGAGGTCAGCTCAGCGAAGCTCGCATCAAGGAGCATGAGTTCCTGGTTGACAGCAACTACGTGACTTATCACCCTCCACCATACCCGCCTCGCAAAGCGCCTGATGTCCCCATCAGAGTCATAGATGATGTAAGTGTGGTGTCGTCTATCAAGATCCCAGGATAAGAATCAATGCTAACTGTTCAGCAATACCACCGCCGCAATAGAGTCGATGATGCGGATGGTCACTATATCGTCGTGCCTGATGCTGATCTCACGGAGCGCTGTAAGTTTTCCAGTCAAAGATTCATATGCTTCTTATACTTGCTAACATCTTGGTAGACAAAATCATTAAGCTTCTTGGTCAAGGTACCTTTGGAAAAGTTGTTCAAGCACGAGACAACCATCGGAATAAACTTGTTGCGATCAAAATTATTAGATCGGTCCAAAAGTATCGCGATGCTAGCAAAATAGAACTACGAGTACTCGCAACTCTTAAGGCCAACGACGAGGAGAACAGAAATCGCTGTATACATCTCCGGGATACGTTTGACTTCCGGAATCACATTTGCATCGTTATGGACTTGCTGGGCCAGAGCGTCTTTGATTTCTTGAAGGGCAATAGCTTTGTTCCCTTTCCGAACAGCCAGATTCAGAACTTTGCACGTCAATTACTAACCAGCGTTGCTTGTAAGTGTTCTTCAATCCTGTCAACCTAAGCTTTATCTAACCAAAATCACAGTTTTGCATGATCTCAACTTGATACATACCGATCTGAAACCAGAAAACATCTTGCTTTGTGATAACGCTTACCAAACCTTTACCTACAACCGCAAGATCCCTTCGGCTTCAGTCAATGTTTGCCGGACAGCAAATCAACGGAGAGTTCTGTTGGATACGGAAATCAGGCTTATTGATTTTGGTTCAGCCACCTTCCAAGAAGAGTATCATTCGTCGGTTGTTTCAACCCGTCACTATCGGGCACCTGAAATCATTCTTGGCCTTGGATGGTCCTATCCGTGCGATATTTGGAGTATCGGTTGCATCTTGGTGGAGTTCTTCACTGGCGATGCCTTATTCCAGACTCACGATAATTTGGAACATCTGGCTATGATGGAGGCTGTCGTCGACAGTCGTATTGATACACATCTCATCCAAATGGTTCATAGAAACGCGTCTCGTTCGAATTCGTCAAGTAGTAGTCCGGCTAGGTATGTGGATTCATGAACGTGAAGTGTTGAATACTTCTTCATATACTAACTGTATTCCCAGATTTTTCAAACGTTACCGGCTTGACTTTCCTACTGCGGAGACCACTCGGGCCAGTAAGCGCTTTGTCAAGGCCATGAAGAGGCTGGATGTACGTATACTCGCCCCACACATTCCACATACTATGTACACATCGCTAACAAGACAAAGGATATCATTCCCGCCAATAACCAGTTCTTGAAGCTCTTCTTAGATCTTCTTAAGAAAATCTTTGTCTATGACCCCAATAAGCGTATTACTGCCAAGGAAGCTTTGCAGCACCCTTGGTTCAGAGAGCATCCTATCCCCGATGACGGAACCGAGGCCCTGAAGATCAGAGCCGAACGCATGCGTTCCCCTACTAAGGTCGCGTATAACGGCAATTCACATCAGCTGCTTCAGTATGCGGGACCTGTTCCACCACCTATGATGCATGAACACGAACGCCTGATCCAATAGCATAGGGGCAACATGTCAAGACAAGCCAACCCGGCTGTTTATGATCCAACTTTCTCTGTGCCATATGCATCATCGATGTTACGCCCCCCATAGCAGGGCACTTTAGGACCACCTGTGCAGCTTCCGCCACCGCAGTTGGCGTCGCCTTTCAGGTCTGGTTTAGACCCTCAAACCGGTCGACCATTGCCTCCAGTTTTGGCCTTCCGCTCATTCCTTGGGCGTCCGCCGCATCGTGAACCTCGTTTGTAAACTATGGGCTTGAACTGCTGATGTGCATGTCCCTGGTAGTAACAGTTTCATTACTGCTTGATCCAAGGAGATGCTTGGCCATCACTGGTAGCTCAGCCTGAATAGCTTGCTGGAGGCAGAACTTAGTATAAGAGGTGGATCTTAAAAAAAAGTTGATCATGGCATTTGTCCAAGATGTTGTAGGTGGTCTTCTGCCCATTAACTCTTGCGGCCAGTGGTTTTGAATCTATGCGTTTGTTGATGGATGTGGATAGGTATGACCGTCATACTTTGATTGAATGTGGATGGGAGATGTGGTGCTCGATATGATTGTGTCTATATGGTTTGTTGGTTCATTGGTGGTTGGAAAAACC
Source organism: Ambrosiella beaveri (assembly GCA_030294605.1). Classification (NCBI taxonomy): domain Eukaryota; kingdom Fungi; phylum Ascomycota; class Sordariomycetes; order Microascales; family Ceratocystidaceae; genus Ambrosiella; species Ambrosiella beaveri. Next base: position 90,160 of record JARQWA010000004.1, read on the forward strand.
TGAGATTGTGGTTCTTTTTGGCGTTTCTTTCATTCTTTTTCGTTTTCCTGGATATCCTAGTATTGGTGCTTACGTGGTAGTATGGGTGGTCTTTGTCTATATCTTTTTTTCTTCGTCGTTCTTTTCTTTCTTTTTGGCTCTTGGCTACTTTATTCGACGTCGGTGATTTACTGCTGATTGAGTATTCGGCGGTTGTCATGCCATCGATCCGCCGATTGGCAGACACAACATATCTATTGGGCGATAAGCCGATTGACCAACCAGCGAAGGAATCTGGCCTCGCGGTTCCGCTCCGATATATATATATATGGGATGCTCATCATAGTTATCCCGTGATGTTCTTGTATCATTAGCATGCGCGCAATGATTTGTTTTCGTCATGGTGTCGTTTTTCATTGTTTTGTTTTTTAGGATTTCCAAGGTTTTGCTTGTGTGCAACACTTTTTAATGGCATGAATAGAAGAAGAGTCTGGCTCTGCTCTCGCAGACGGACTATACACACCCACACACAAATCATCATCAAAGAGCACCGTGATGAGCATGATAAATAGACCCAAGGAGGACCCAAGTTAGCAAGTAAATTTGTGCAACGTGATGAAGAGCTCTACTTTTGAACAGAATGACATACGGTTGTTAAACAACCGAGTTAGATTATGTCCATGTAACCAGAAATGCCATACCATTTTTGTGTCTATGCATCCATTTATCTTATAAACACATCGACCCACAATTTTGTTGCACAATACACCCTGAAAAGGCAAATATCTTTCCCTCTCTCAATCCCTCTTCTCTTCACTCTCCAAAAACTCCAGCACCGCCGGCAGGAACTCCGCTGCATACTGGAACTCGCCCACCTTAATCGTCATCTGATCACACCCCATCAACACCACTCTCTCCACATCTGCCCGTCTCCTTTCCTTTTCCTCCGGGCTCAACTGTTCCTCTTCTTCCTTTGCAATACCCTTCTGCTGCTGCGCTGGCAACTTGGCATATCTCTGCGAAAAGTGCGTCAACAGCAGCCGTCTCGCCCGCATGTCACTGGCCACTTCTAGTGCCTCGGCCATTGTTGAATGTTTCTTGGCGATGGCATCGACACGCTTGTCGCTTTCAAAGGTGCATTCATGAATTAGCACGGTGCTCCCGCGACCGATTTGGGCGAAGCGTTTGCTGGGGCGGCAGTCGCCGCTGTAGCTGATTTTGAGACCCGAGGGCCAGGTGAAGACACCGGCGTGCGCATCCTTGCAGTGATTAACGGCAACGTAGTGCGTGGAGGCAAGGCCAGAGGGGTGGTTGGCGCCAAAGGTGTCAAGATAGTCGCCTTCGATGTCGAGTCCGGAGAAGAGGATGCGGCTAAAATCGAGAGAGCGGACGATGGCGTACTCATCCAGGAAGTTTTTCATGAAGCGGGTGCAACCCACAGTGAGTATGGAAGCGGGAGAGAGAATGGCGGTGGCATTGAGCCACTCCTCGAGGACGGTGGTGATGCCGAGGTGGTGGTCAGCGTGGAGGTGGGAGATGAAGAGGAACTTGAGGTTAGAAATGATCTCAGCAGTACGCTTGATGCCATAGAGACGGCGGATCTGACCAAGAGTGTTCTCACCACAGTCAAAGAGATAGCTACCGACGTTGGGAACACGGATCAAAGTGGCCGAGACATTGCGGTACTTTGAAGGGACAGCAGAGCCAGTACCTAGAGTGACAATTTCAGTATCACGACCGGGAAGATCGGCCTCAGTAGCCTCGACATTGGCAACAAACTCAGGCGAGTTCACACGTTCCTTCGCTTCCGCAGTCATCTTCAGAATTTTGGGGTTTATGGTGTTGTATCCAGACAACAGATCTGGGAAGGGAACAATGTTTTCGGGTTTCTCCTCAAGGTGAGGCATAGTCCGGATACGAGAACCGACACGGCCAACCTCGTACAGAGGCTTCACCTTGCCCTCGCCATCGACCGCCTGAGCAGTGACTTCAGGGACACTGTTGTCAAACTGCAGAACAGGGAAGCGATCAGGGTCCAACCCATGGAGGACAGAGAAGATCTTGCCATAGGACTCGAAAGCCAGCATGTTGGGGGAAACGTCGGGGGCGCAGATAATGTGCTTGAGGTGCAGGTTCTCCCGCATGAAGCGCTGTAGGTTAGGCTCCTGTATGAGACCAGCAGGCAGAATCCAGTAGATCATGCCGACATCTGCCATGACCTCGGGATTTACCAACTCAGGGCGAGAGAAGAAAGACTCGAGGTAGCTGCGATCGGGGATATCCGCAACAATGAAGCCCTTTCCGGGAATGCTATCCTCCATGACCATATCAGAAGTGATGGTTTTGCCATTGACCTTAATGGTACCGCCAGCGGCGAGGACTTTGAAATCTGTTCTCTGGACACCAAGGGCCAAGGCAGCTTGAGGCTTGAACTTGCCACGGCGGGCATGGTTCTTGGCGATGTAGCACATGGCCTGGCCGGTCATTAGAGGTGCAGGAAGAACGGACACTTTGGTCGCCGGCCAAGGCTCCCGAACAAGAACCTCGACTTTGGGAATATTGGAATTGTTACCGGTGGGGCTGGGCTTGGGTCCAGTGTAGAGGCGAACGATGCCATCTTCACCCTTGATGAAGATCTTGGCGGGCAAAACGACATCATGGAGCATAGTAGGGACCAGCTTGTCAATGCGCCATGAAGAGTTGAACATGTTCTCGACTACGGCGGCAAGAACTTCTTTATCCCGCTTACGCTGCTCCTTGGCTTCGGGGGTATCAGTGATGGCAGAGAGCGAGGCAGGGCTTCCATCGTGATAGCGCTTGTTAGACTTCGGGTAGATGGGTAGCTTCCAGATTTTCAGACAGTCGTCTTCAAAGTCGGGTGCACTGAGCTTGGTGTCCTCCAGTCGGGGATCTTCATAGGTCTCAATGGTCTTGAAGGGAATGCCCGTGCGGAAGATGAAGCTGCGGGCAGTCGCCATGATGTAAGAAAGATTATCGGCGCCGTGAATATGTAAGCGCTCCATAAGGTCAATCTTCAAAGGCTTCTGGCCCTTTGCAATACGCTGTTGGTTGTCGAGCTGCATGGCATCGCGACTGGTGTTGATGACGTCAGAGATCGTCATAACGATCCCCATCATACCGCCAACAGACTTCCACGATATATCACCAGTGATAAAGAGCTGCTCCAAAGTCGACATCGGGTACCTGCGCTGGTTTAACACACGCTGTGTCCCTTCGGCTAGCCGGCCAAACATGTATCGACGCTTGTCAAAGTGCACATACAGGCAAGCGCCGGGCGTATCCGCCGTTGACGTGCTGGCGATATCAATGTGACTAGTCATAGTTTCTCTCGCTTCGGATCGCTTCTTCTGCAAGACTTGATCACTGATCTTCTTCCGATAATACTTTGATTCTTCGACCTCGAGCTGTTCTCTGCGTCTGGCGTTATGGTAATGATTGAAGTTGAATCGCTGGTTGGAGAAGACAAATACGGTATCGGAGCTCCAGTTCTGATCTTCAAATCGCGGAATAATGGCGTAGACTTGGTCGGGGTTGAGACTGAACGGGTTATTGTCGATAGGGATAGTCTTCGGTAGGAGGAGATTCGGGTTTGGGCCCGTCTGAGTTTTCAAGTACCGGGATCCGAATGTTTGCGGTAGCGGGCGTCGTAGACAAGCGAAGGCCGGGGTCTGTAGTGAGCGGCGAACGGTGGTGAGAAGTCGCCTACTCAACATTTGAAATCCGGATTTACAGATCACAGGTTTGCGTCCGTAGGTAACACAGACTGATTTGGTGACAAGAAAGTTGGACCATAAGTCTCATGGAGGTTTACCTCATTTCCTGTCCGGGAAATTTTCCTAGCTAAAGTTGAGTTATCGTGATAGTCACATGCAGATAACAGCTTACTATGGACGCGGGGCATCTCTAGGGTCTACTGCTGTTTAACCCTAATAAGCTTATACGGATTCGGAAATCTGAGGTTAGCGCCGGACCACCTTTATATAAAGTCTATTCGGCTTTAGTGTGATTGGACTGTCAATTAGTAAGGGTCCAGTAGATATGAATGAGTGTAATTTGATAACTGGAGTGGTTAGTGTGATCCAAACACTGCGGATACCGGCTTACACCAGCTCAATCCCCGCACTTTCCCTTTCGAGACGATCCGTTTGTCAGTAACAAGGTCAAGTACCTTAGCATTGTCTCTAATCTTTTCCCGTCGCCTCACAACCACCATACATAACCTTAAATCATCATTATCAACAAGAATGCCCACGCATCCCGACTTCAAAACGATCGAGGCCTCTCGCCTAGCATGGAGCAAAGATTCCACTTTCCACTACACGCAAACCGCTGACCCCACCTGGACCTTCGGCGCCGGCCCCAACAGCACCCCCACCACCGCCATCCCCCACGTCTCCATTGACCCCTGCGCCCCCGAGCGCCCCGCCGGCCTCAACTACAAACTCCTCATCAGCGCCGTGACCCCGCGGCCCATCGCTTTTGTTTCCACCGTATCGAAAGATGGCGCGCGGAACCTGGCGCCGTTTAGCTATTTCAACATGATGTGTCATGATCCGCCGACGTTTGCAATTGGATTCTCGCGGGGCTTGACGGAGGCGAAGGATACGTTGCGGAATATGGTCGAAACGGGAAAGTGCGTGATTAATATTATCTCAGAGGATTTTATTGAGGCGGCGAATGCGACGTGTGTGAATGCGCCGTATGGGATTTCAGAGTGGGATATTGCGGGGTTGACGGAGGAGACGGATACGGTTAATGGGGTGCCGAGAGTGGGTGAGGCGATTGTGAGCATTGAGGGGGAGCTGGTGAGTACTACGGAGTTCGACAGTGTGGCCAATCCCGGGACCAAGAGCGGTGTCATGGCTTTGGTGGAGGGGTCTCGCTTCTGGGTTCGTGAGGATGCTATTGATGACAACCGCAGTATTGTTGATACCAAGGTGAGAATACTAGATTATTGTTTGAGTTGGGTTGATGCTGACTTGTTTTTTTAGGTACTGCGTCCTGTTAGCCGATTGGGTGGTATCTCTTACGGTCGGACCACAGAAGCGTTCGAGATCCCGCGCATTGATTTTGATAAGGACATTGGAGGGTTAGAGGGGTTCCAAACACTGAAGTAGATTCACACTTTTGGGCGAAGTCTTAATGGATCAAATATTTGTTGAAGCAGATAATTGTAAATTTGGTCCTGCGGTATAAACCGAAGAAAAGAAACATCGTGAAAACATGCCAGATAAAAACCCATATCCTGCCGATATCCAAGACCTAAAATCATGACCAAGGAAACCAACCAGCCAACCAACCAAGCCCCTGTCCACCGGATATCAATAAAAGCCAATAGATTTTTATACAAGAGAACAAATCAACCAACCCATCCAATGAAGAAAAAAAAAACCATAAATCAATGCAATGAACCACGCCCCGCGAGAGGCTTCCCTCCAATCTAGACATAAAGGCTTTGCCCCGAGTATGAAATCAAAAACTCACAGCCCAACTTGGCCTTTTTCTCGAGCTCCTCGAGTTCCTCCTTGATCGTGACCCCAACCTCGGGCTCATCGACCAACCTTTCCTTCATGTGAATGATGACAATTTTGACACCCTTCAGCGGATAGTCGTCAGGACCCTCTTCACTATCAGAATCGCCTCCACTAACTTCCGGTTCTAGCCCCGACTTCTTGCCGGGTGTTGGCGGCAGAATAAGAAGACTGTCTGGTAACGGTTCCAAATCGTCCAATCCGGGGTCTCTAAGAGGTGATGAAACATGAGGTGTACTGGAGTCCTCGGGCGTGGCAATAGCAGGAACGATGGGCCTCATAGACTTGGGACTAAGATGTTCATCCTCCAACATCGGCCGTATAAGTTGTGACTTGCGGTGCCTCAAGGGAGACTCAGTGTCCTCGGCATACGTACTCTCGCGCTTGCGCTTCTTAGACTCCACGCGCAGAATATCCATGGCGGCCTCACGCTTAGCTTCCCGTACTTGGCTAGCAAGGATGGAGAGCTCTTCGATGATGTATAAAGGTTTTAAGTGGCCGTAGAGACGGTCATCTGTTTGGCTGTTGTCATAGCTGCATTCAATGAAGATGGCGGCAAGGTAGCCCTGGGCAACCTTGAGGCCGGCTTCTAGCCACACTTGGTAATTCCGGGGCGAAAGAGAGATGCTGTCGGGTTCCACATCGCCAAATATCAGAACTTCGCGTGCCGTGGCGACGTCTCTGATGAAGTAGGCACTGCTGTCGTAGACACAGATACGCTCACGACACTCGGACTGTTGTTGGACCAGCTGAGCAGCCTGAGTCATCATGTTCGATGACCTGACCAGTTGACCATGGTGCAGCCCAATGAGAGTAGAGCTTTTGCGATGACTGTCATGCAAAGTAGGATGCAAAAAGCTTCCACGAACGCTGTCGCAGGAACTACGAATACCTCCCTGGCTGCTGGTCGAGCCGCGATGACTATGCCTTTCCATACAGTGACCATGGCTCACACTCCACATTTTGACAGAAAGTCCATCGCAAATCTCAACATATCCCCTCCCTTCTCCCTCTCCCAAACAGGGACTGCCGCCTTCAACCAAGCGCATATACGTAACCAAGCCGGCACCATTGTTTTCATCAGACAAGTTAGGCCAGATGATATTGTTGAAGATATGCGTCTTGAAAGCTGATATGGTCGATGGCAAGCCAGCAAGACGTTTTGGACGGGTACCGGGAAGCGCGGCAGTGTTGACCACGAATCCGCTAATGTGGTCCAGGTGGGGGTGAGTGATGAGGTAGGTGTCGATCAGGTCCCGAGCGATGTTGGTGCCGTTAGCGATGGCGCTCTTGTTAGTGATCTCCAGCCCAGCGAACGGGCCCTTGGTCAGGGTGTGTGGCAGGGGAACTGCATCTCCCAATGACTGTGGCTGGGTCTCTTCGAGAATGCGGGTGATAGCAGACAGATGGACGCCTGCATCAACGGCAACAATGGATCCCTTAGACCATCTTGACGCAACGGAGCGTACCAAAAAAGCCGTAGTGTTGTTTTCCAACGGTCCTCCTCCCGAGCCCTACAAATGGCGGTTAGCACGATGATCATATTGAGTATTTAGCCTGAGATGTGATATCACAAGCCCATGTGAAACGGTAAAACTTACTAGCACAATGACCTGCAAGGCAGGCGGAACATCAGGGGATACCATACCAGGTTCACAATTTGACTGGGGATGCGCGAACGGAATTGCTTCAAGAATGAACAAGACGTGATCGTTTGCGGATCAACGGCGGCAAGAAGCGGAAAACAAAACTAAAGGATTGATTGACTTGTTTGAGTGAACGAACTGCTTTGGCAGATGGTGGTGGCAAGGGTTGATATTCGGTGGTTGAAAAGGAGATGAGCAGGGTAGAGAGCCGGATGGGGTATAAACAAGAGCAAGACACGACGTGGAATAAGTGCAAGTGGTGAGTCTACCGAATCCCAATTGGATGATTGTAGAAAAAAAAAACGGGTATGCCAGAGGAGGAAAACGATGCGAGGGTAAGTGAGCGTTACGAGATAAAGTAGTTCAGAGGTTGTAGTAGATGATGTTGAGTTTCAATAGATGTGATCTGTCGAATCAGATAACAAACCAAATTGTAAGAATAGCTAGATCTCAGATAAAGAGTGGTAAAGGCCGTATGCGAATCAAGTAACAAAGAGATGAATGACGAAAACAAAGACGGAAATTTTTTAACTGATAAAGTTTGGCGAATCATCAAGTAAGTTGCAGATCGAAACTTTCTTTTGTCTGTTTCTTTTTCTCCGTGTCGATTTTCCCGTTGAATTCATAAAGTGTCTTCGGAAGCGAACATCAAGATTAAACAATCAAGGAATCCAAAAGGGAAACAGAAAGAAAAAGAAAAAGGGTGCAAAAACTATTTAGCCCGCGATTCCCCTCCTAGTACAGGACATAGACAGATGGAAGGAACCCGGTTGATGGACGAATGAGAGATTCCAGATGGACGCCTGCGACGGAAGGAGCGATGAATAATTGAGGAAGCTGCAGGTCCGGCCGACTGCGCTACTTGACAAAATAGATCCAAAGATGGGTTAAACCCGATAATAAAGTATTTTTTTTTCTTCTTTTACGCTAAGTCAGGGAACAAGTTGGGAGGGGGGAGGAGGATTGAGACCAAGGATCGAGATGCACAAACAAGGCAATATGTCGTCTTAAAGTCGCTGAAAAGGGTAACTTGGAGAACACGTCTGCGAGTTCTGTGATTTGTCCAGCAAAAATCAAGGTAAAATCAAAACAAGATCCGTTGACGTGGGTGATGTTGTGTTTAGTTGACTCGTTCTTGCAGATTTGTAGTGCAGATGCAACTTGACATGCATAGGGACAAAAAAGAAAGCAAAAAAAAGGGTGTATATATATATATACATATCCCCGGACGTTTGTTCGTGAGACTTTGCCCTGAACTATGCAACATCATGAGCTTCTCGAAATGGATTTTGCGAAAGTCAGGGCAATTGAAATTTCGAGAAAAAGGGCCAGCCAAGATGTAACGTCGATGCAGCAGGATCCAGGAGGTATTTTATCTTTGGAAATGTCTTAGGATGAAAATAATTCTGAGGGTATATCAATGCTGATCCAGAAGTGGGGGCGACTCCGGATTGAGCAGCCAATAGGTGTGAATCCCGAAGTGCCCACGGGTGATCTCAGTTTTTTTGTGTAGCCGTAATTGACGATAGATACCACACCTACCGAATTCAGACAGGTGGGATCCCGGATGGGAAATGAGAGGATATTTGTAGAAGGTGATGCAAAAGGGGGGGGGAAAGCGTTGAAAAGAGCAACTGCTTGGTTACTAAATCGGGATGAAATGTTGTTCCCGTCTTGGATGTGGAGTAAGGCTTTGAGCCGAACCGGGGTTGGATCACGAACGAGTGGGAGTCTAGTCGTATAGATCAGACAGATTGCCAGAATGCTGGTCTGATGATATAAATTTGGGTAGCCCGTTTCAAATTCACATAAATTTATTCTGCATGCACCTACATACGCAAGGAACTCAGTGGGGCGTCGGAATTGACATGATGGGTCGGCACTGGAAACCTGCAGCAAATGATGTATAGAAGATGATAACATTGGAGAAAAGAAACTGATTTTCAAACAAGAGTCTTGCCGCTGCTTTAAGCTATTTAAGTCCAGTCGGATGGATATATTTGACAAATAGCGGGTAGATTAGGATCAAAACGATCGACATCAGTCATTGGGACATGCAGTGTCAAACATTTAAGCGGGCCACGAATTTTTGGGAGATTTTTTGGTATTAATTTGGTCCATCAACAAAGATCAAGTATATCTACTTCAAAACACAGAAAATCCACAAAAGATCAAGATTATTGATATTTTTGATCATTTTACTTTTTCATCGTACTAAATATTCCATATTCTATAGATATCTATCTGACTAAATTCAGCTTTAAAAGTAGGGTCAACTTTAGATATATCTGGCCAAGATCTTATTAAAGAAAGAACAAAACTAATATACGTAAATATAGTCAATTATAAATCCTAGGATTTTTTTCTTCATTTAATATCAAGTGATTCTAAAGTTATAGCTTCATCAATAATGAATCTTTTTTGAGGTAGCGACATCTTCTAAATAGAAGCCCTGTTTGTAATTGAAGAATATACATCTATAATTAGACTAAAAAATTCTGAAATAATTCTAGTAGATAGAGCAAGAGAAAAATTATAGATTTATCATTATTTCGTTTTATAAAAGTGAGATATTCTGGTATGAAAATTATATTTTTCTAGAGTTTTGATGCAGGAGTTTCTTGGAATTTATCCCAAGCTTATTGCGACCTGCTTAAATAGTCATGACTGTATATACAAGTAGATTTAAATATCTACAATGCTTCTCTATGGCCTTTTCTTACCATTCACCTGACCTTACCATAACAAAAACTTATAGTATTGGGTCTATTGATGTCTGATACCGACACGAAAGGATAGCATACAGGTGGCGAAAAACCAATGGTAGGGCCAGTGGAGTGATGTGATGACGCAAATGTCAGATTCACTTTTTGGGAGCAATGGCCTCGTGATTAAGGTTTCTTTGTTCTTTGGGCTGGCAGTTTGCTGTAGGATAAAACCGCGGTTGTGCTGAGTCTCAAGTTAATCTCAAACCAAGCTTTCAGAGAAGGATTATGGCTTACTATACTATACCAGCGCTCAGATTTCTAGTGGTTACTAAGCAACAGAACCAAAGTACTTGCGGTCACCAAAGTTTAGCACTATGCAATGTATTCATTGAGTTTTGGGACTCGGCCTGGCAGGGCTGTCATAAAATTACATGTAAGAAATGCGAAGTCTGGTGATTTCATCATTGTGCGAGAATACTCGGGGAAAATCTGTTTGGCCTCTAACATTAGATATGTTTCATCTTGGATTAGTTACGTCGTTTACCAATATTCTGGATTCTGTTGCAACCTGCTTAGGGTTACAAATCTAACCGTTTTGATTACCCCGTAAAATGTTTGTCATGGATGACATGAAACAAAGAAACAAATGCTTCACCTTCGCTTAATTATCCAAATTGACTGAAGTAAATCATGACCTCATTGTAAACTTTCCGTTATTTCTTCCGGCCGATATAGCCTCATATACGATAAATTCTAACTATTTATCTTCCTAAAAACAAAATTCCGATAGTTCGTACATTTCCCTTCAATCTATTCTAATCATGGCCCCACAACCTGCAATATTACGCCCCATTATGCTCTCAAGATTTTACAAAAGACCTTCACCTATTGATGTTGCAGAATACTTGCTTACATCCAATAGTTAGCAATGCCTCTTTTCAGGTGCATTGATATTAACTTACTGTTACCCACATAAATCCCCTCTCACACGGACACCACCCACCTGCATCGGTTCGGCACCCCCGACACTGCGACACAACCCCACTACCCCGCATCCACCGCACGCAGAAAGCCAGAGCCATCAGAATTTTGATATCTGCTCCGTCCAGCGCCGGTCACCGTACCACGGTGTGGATAACTGAATATTCACCGAACACAAGTCCACAAGGGAGATTACCGTCGGCGAAATGGAGGAAGCTGAACGGGATTCTCTTGTGTTGCCAGCGCAGCGGTAACAAATGTCAATATTTACAGTGTCACTTTATTGTTTTCTTTTGGGAGGCTTGTTCATGCTGGAGATGTCCTGTTATTAAGGATGGGTACAACAATGAGACTGCAGCTTCCACTGCATGACTCCGGCACAGTATATCTGCTCAATCATCTGACAAAGACAAGAATTTTTGTCAGATGAAAGACATGCTTTTCTATTGTCTGATGGCAAACTTAACGCTGAGCTCTTCCACAAGACAATCGAGGAAACTTGACGTGAATATGATGACATTCTGCCCTAGGGACTAGTGACATACATGGATACATGTTGCGATAGTTCCCGTTACCCCTTGCTCATGGCTGACCCTTCGGACCCGTTCTATCCAATATGCAGTGCACCTTTACTGCATCGAAGCCTGGCGCGCAGACTCAGACCGGTCATTTTTCCCAACCCAACGCCCTTAACCATATACCCGAAGTCAAGAAGAAAAAGAAATACAATTATTGGTCGTATCATTCCCCTTCAATCAAGCAACAAATATCAATATAAGATCTAAGTAGATATCTGTCACTCATCACCAATCCCACGTCACACAAATATCCAACCTTGCCTCTTCCCATTCACTTAGTAAATAATGTGATCGCCTTCCCAGCCTCATGTACTGCACTGGATGAAAACATCCCGAATAGAACAAAAAAAATATACAACACTGGGTATTCCAATGTGGTCACCCATTGTAGTACTAATGCGGTGCTTTGTGACTTGACCATGGGGGAGTAGACAGGACCCCATATTTTCCACAGGCTATGGTCGTATGTAGCAAACATACAAATAAACTGACATTATAGCCACTTAGCGTCACCCGGTACAAATAACAAAGTTCAAATTCAATACACCGTCATACAACAGGATACAAGGTAACGTAAGTAACATGCTAGATTGATTCTATACACATTACCCCGAAAACAAATACGTATAAGATGAAGATCCACCAGATGTAGCAACACCAAACATCTTATAAAAACATACCCACCAAAACAAACATACGAACGTATAAATGACAACAAGTAGCACTCCCAAAATCAAACAACAGACCAAACAAGAGACCTCTTACCAGTGGAATCCCAAAACAATAAGCACAAAGATACCAACACAACATACCAACGAACTCCAAGTTCTACCACCAGCAGTGGGAACATCGACACAAATTCAAAAACAAGTCATGGTCGAGATTTTCTACTCAAGCAGCAAGGACCAGCTCGACATACGCTCTTCATAAATAATAGAAGGGCACTTGCAACCCTGTTGTCCCATTCGCAGCCGAGTTCCGAAATTGCGGATCCACACTCGCAACTGGAATTTGGCTTTCTGCCTGCTCATTCATGATCATGGCGGAATCAGCCAAGGTGACCGGCTCACTAGCGGGACTTCCGCCGCCATTCTATTGCGGCTTTGGCGTCGCCAGTTGCGCCAATAACAGAGAAATGTGCTTCTCCATCGTGGCCAGTCTCTTGGATTTTTCCTTGTCCGCTTTTTCCATGGCGTTCAACCTTTCCTCCAAACCGACAGCATATGTCCAAATTGCAGTATTACTAGACACAAACATGTTGGTGCCGGTATCACTGGTGGTGTTCGTAGTAGTGGTGGTAGCTGGGGCTACAACAGCAATAGTCGTAGCCACTGGGGTGGCAGCAGTGGCAGGCGCAAGCGCAGGAGCAACATTAATTGTAGCCCCTGTAGTGGCAGTCTTGCCATCGACAGCTCGTTGATTATCCGTCGTTTGTGAGATATCCTTGGGACTGGTAGCAAGAACGCCGGTGCTGTAAACAGAGTTCCCAGAGCTAACAGTCAGATTTACCGGTTGGGACGTAGGGGCGGCAGATGGATCACGGGAGGCGTTTGACGTGCCTTGGATTTGGAGGGAGACTTGGGAATTGTGAAATTGGGCGTCGCTAAAACGTGCATCCGACTGAGTCGCAACGCCCCGCTCATCAGTTTGAGAGTAAATGCCATTCATAGAAGCATCGGGATCAAGAAGGTTGTGGTTCTCCAGTGTCTCAGTGTCAACAAAGGTGTTCATGCTGGTCCTCCGAGCAGCACAGCCACCAATACCCTTGCTGTGACGGGCAAGAGCATCGCCACGAGCAAACTTGCGATCACACTTGGGACACACATGTGGCTTCTCACCAGTATGCAACTTGCTGTGGCGTTTTAAATCGTGCAGCCTCCGGAATCTCATTTCACATTGCGTGCAACCATATGGTTTCTCTGATGACGCATTAGAACCACCTGCTGAACTCTGGGTTAAAGAGAACGAAGAGAACTCACCATTGGATGGCTGGGACACCATGGGGAATGTCATGGTGCGGTTTGGAGTATTGGAGAGCAATTGGCTGTTAGTTCCATGTTGGATGGAAGGATTGGGATAGGACATGGTGCCTTGTGACTTGGATGCTTCTTGAATGGCAACGGCAGCAGCGGCTTGGTGGATATTGTTGACTTCAACATCTATTGGGGTGGGACTGGTAGCGACTTGAACATCAACTACAGACTGTGTGACCGGCAGTTGATTAAGCCCGTTGATCTGGTCATGTCCGGAAGGGGTCGTTGAGGGGATCTCGAGATGGGAATTTTGAGAAGTGGCCGTAGCGGCGGCGGCAGCGGATGCTTCCACCGCTCGCCTGGCCACTTCAGTATCCATCAAGTGCATAACATCGTGAGGCTCGGGGTGTAGTGGTTGTTGGGTTTGAGGCTCCTGGGCCTGAGCATGTGGTTGCGGTGTTGACTCATGAACAGGAGCCTGCTGCTGCTGTTGCGCATCCTGAGGAACCTCGTTGACAGTTTCCTGATTCTGTACTGTGGTCTCTACGGTATGCGACGGAATGGGAGTGTGTAGTTGTGATTGCTGATCATCTTGCACGTTTTGAATTTGTGGTGTATCCTGCGTCACTTCGTGTGAGTAGACCCGCTCTTGCTGCTGCGGCTGTATGTCACTAGAAGCTTCTTGTTGCAGCTGCACATCCGAGGGGGCCATTTCGGCAACTTGAGTCTCAGAATTCTCGGGCTGGTCTAACCGGGCCATCTTAAGACGGTTCTCTTCTTGAAGGTCATCAAGCGACCGCTTGAGTGGGTTTGGGCTATTAACTGCATTTTGATCCTGGTGTAGCCCATTTTTCATCTGAGCTTGCGCCTGTGCCTGAGCTTCCGCTTGAGCTGCAGCAATCGCATCATGTTGGCTGTTGATGGCAGCAACAGCTGCAGCTGCAGCAGCTTCAACTACAGCATTGTCAAGCTCCGAAGAAGTGGCAGGAGGAACAGAGGTCACTGGTGTGGAGGCAGAAACTGGAACTGGGGTGTGAGGAGTCGAAGTTTGGCTTTCGGGGGCCTGTGGCAACAACAGACCGTTGTTGGTATCTGAGGACATGTTTGTTGACATTTGCCTGAATATTTTGACTGAGAGACTCTTGATGCAAACAGCGCGTCGGAAGTGGTGATGCGATTCGTCGGCGCAAGGCGCGATGGCGTGGTTTAACTGCCAATTGGGGAAGCTTGTAGGCGCTAATGCAGGCGCTGGAAGGGTAGGGATTCAATGTACAAATACAGTTTGGGTGGTATTGAAAAATGCCCAATAGATGAGACGATTAAGCAGACCAGATGGCGATTCTGCAGTCGAGATTTAGGCGACGGGATATCAATATCGAAACGATGACAATGTTCGCATTCAAAGTTGGGTCGATGACGGCGTGGGAGCTAGGACACCAGCAATGAAGCTTTCAATGGTACACAGATGGCGATGCAAGCGATCGCGAAAACAAGTTAATGTAAACACGTCGGAGAAAAAAAAGAATAGGAAAAAAAACTGCGAGACCGGAGACGTAAGCCAACTCGGGGTATCAACCTAAATCTGATACCGTAACGCCGGGCGCAACAGAAAAAAAAGGTGCTTCCGCTATTTCGATATTCGGCACAATTGACTTTTGACTTTCACAAGTAGCCCTTGATAGCTGTAATTCGATACGTCTGGGTTGCTTGCTCTAGAGCGATCAATGAGGCTTGCGATGGAGGTGTGGCTGGACAAACGTGGCTTGAGCTTGAGGTATGAAGGAGATCGAGAGAAGTGACGAGAAAAAACGGGGGGCGATAACAAAAAGTTGGAAACAGGTGAAAAAAAAGATTGGCTAGGAGAAAAATGGGGCCCTGTTCAAGGTTGTTGTCGTTAGCGTATTAGAAAGCAGAAGGTGCGGACTTTCGACTCGGGGTGTGCAGGGAAACAGGGAAACAGCAAGTTTCCAAGAAAAGGTGGCGACGCGAGGCTTTTGGGAGCCAATGAACGTGGCGTAAAGAGTGGAGATCTTCAACAAGGAAAAACGCGCAGCCATCACATCAATAAGGGGAAAAGCCGGCCCATTGATGTCATCCTAATCTGGAAATCCAGTTAACTGGACTGAAACGAAGCCCAGCCAAGTGGTCTAAAGTATGGAGAACACCAACAACAATCGGAACAAGGCGACACATATGACGTCGCAGCTCTATATAAACATAATATATAATCAAGCCCTAGTCTTAACTAACACCATAGTTTTCAAAAATCAAGACACCGAGAACGAGAACAGCCAGCTTCCATAATGTTCCATGTCGGATGTTAAAAACAGGCTGTTGCCAAAAATAGCCCCGTCCCCCGACCACTTCTCTTATCTTAGTTCTCCCGACATTCAAGTCCCGGCATACAAGCTACATATTTAAATACATATCATGCGCCATAGCTCCAGGCCACCGTCACATTGACTTACACACTGCTTACTCACAACATCCCTAGTACAAAGCCATGAAGCATGCTGCTAAAAGACTACACAAACAACGTCATATGCGACTTCCAATGAGAACCATTTCTATGCAAAGCTTGGATAGCAATCATCAACAACATTCATGTCTCCACAATCTTTGAGCCTCCTCGGTTCTCCCCAAAGCCACTAGCAGCTTTTCTCTTATTGTTCTCATGTAGTTGAGACGGCCGTGGCGCAGTGGCGTCCGATGAGACATTGGATTAGGTGGAAGTTGGCTTGTGATTAACCTATTTGTTACTTGGAAGAGAGTTGCGGGATTTGAAGGCTACTATGTCAGGTCTCGAGTTGGCTATGAGATTTACAATCTTATTGTGTGTGACTATTTTGGTATATAGCATTACTATATACGCTCAATAAGAATAAGATAATAAGATCTATAAGATGCAGCGTTGATAATAACCCTAGAGGATCACTTACATCCACTGGAATCAACACTATAAAAACGTCCGAAAAAATCATTACTGAGCATTATCATTAAGAATATACATGGTCTGAAATAATCATAACCCCTCAATCTACTTTATACAAACCCACTCTTCATCTTTTCCCCGACCTGGCATTCGCCTCCACCTTCTTCATCAAATTCCTCAATCCCGTCCCCTTCTCGCAATTCGTCTCCAGCCACGCCTCCATCCTCCCCCTTACCCTTGTCAACCCCTTCGTCACCGGCATCTTCCCGCTCTCCCCATCCGTCTGAACAAAGTGCCCCGGGTTCAGCAAAAGGTCAAAGCAATCTGCCCAGATATCTGTTTGCCAGTACCGCTTCAAGTTCTCCCGAACCCGATACTTGCGCCCGGCAGCCTCGATGTTGAGAGCACCGCTGAGAGTCGGACCCTCGGCACGGACTGTCTCAATGTATTTACCGAAAAGAAGAGTATGGATAATACCGGCAAGTCCGTGGTAATCAATGTGCCACGTCCACGGGCGACCCTCACGCATCTCGGCACAGTCCGCCGAAGTCGTCTTCCAGTCAGCAATGAAGCCAACCTTGTCAGCGTCGAAGGCACGCATATCGATACCCCGCCCAAAGTCGATCAGAGTGACGCCGCGAGACGCCCACCCGCCACTTCCATCGGCATGGTACCGGGGGTCAAGTGTCTCTTTCTCCGTAAATACCCCCAGCATCGGCGACGTGGCTGCAGAAATAGCACTGTCAATACGCAGAAGACAATTGTCAGCCTTAAGATCACCATGCATGACGTCCTTTGAATGTAAAGCCTCAATCGTTCGTAACAATTCAATCGAGAAGAACATGGCCAGCTGCTCATCCATAACACCAGAAGGCTCAGCACGGAAATAATTGACGACGTCGAGAAGGGTACCGTGTGGATGATACAGTAAAACCAGGAACCCTTCATCGCGGTATAGATGGAGTTCGTGAGCATAAGTTAACGAAGCGGCCGCTCTGTCATGTGGCCCTAACCGGCTATGGGCCAGACGCATGATGAAGAATTCCCAAGTGCTCGGCGGAGTCTCCATCTTGAGAGCCTCGAGATGACTCCGATGTCTAGACCTGGGTGCCTTAGGGCCCAGCAAGACAACCACATCATCCTTCTCTCCAGCATGAGGAGCCGAGTTCTCAACCAGATAGACAGGAGCAAAAGCACCGGCACCCAGCTCTTTCTTGACGGTGTATTCTCCATGAGCATCCCGCAACCGGATCACCGGCCCCGTTAGTTGTTCCCCGGTTGACTTTGCTTTAGACATAGCCCTTGCAAATCGACGAATCTCGTTTCCTCTTTCGTAGTTTTCATTCCGGTGATCATAGAAGCCAACGTAAGTCCCCAGAGCAGGACGGATACTGTCCAGAATTTCCTTGCGTATAGCATTATCCATCGGGTTGACTTGCCGCTCTTTGATGATGGGCCCCTTGGGAGCCAAGGCTTTGCTGGCGGACTTGGGCGGGAACGTCGGCTGGGAGATATTGGTATTGTATGAGAGAGGAGATTTGCCCATGTCAATCAGCGGGCTGCTCATCAACTCATTTGGATCTATGCCTTCTTCATCTTCTTCATCCTCGTCTTCGTCCTCTTCGATCATAGACTGCATATCCTTAGACCGACTGGGTGTCTTACCCTGAGTTTGCTGAAAGTCCAGAGACATCTCAGTCCGTTCGGTGATAGGAGTCATGAAAGGAAGTCGATTATTGGCAACAGTTTCCGGATCGCGATATGGACGAGTCGGGGGCACATAGTCCTCAGGGGGGACCGGGATAAATTCGGTGTGCGTGATGGTGTACTTCTGCTTGACTGACTTTTCGGGAATCGGCTCCTTGGTGGCAAGTGGTGTCAGAGAAGGTGTCTCTGATTCTCCAGGCTGTAGCGAAGACTCTTGCTCAGTATAGATACTGGACTGATTAGCTTCACTTGCAGTCCCGAGCTCCGTGACACTTTCATCTTCCACTGTTTCCTCCACCTCCACCTCTTCCTCCTCTCCACTGCTACTGGCCTCGCTACTACCATCACTGTTACTCTCGTCCTCTTCATCTTCATCGTCGTCAATAACGCCGCGAACTGTAAAGTCAGGATGAGTGGTGCCAGTGAAATCATTGAGAGCACTTTCGGCCTTGCGAGTGATGTCCGACCAATCACTCTTAGCATCATCGTCATCATCGTCCTCATCTTCTTCCCCCTTACTCTCATCATCCGTGTACTCATCGGAATCGTAATCATCATCATCAGAACCCGTAGCTTTCTTTCCGGGTAAGGGGGTATTAAAAATGTCGTAAATGTCATCAGTCGCCGACTTAGTGTGGATCGTCATAGTTGACTCTGCAGCCATACTCTTCCGCTGGGGCTTGATCTTTGGTCGAGATGGCGAATCCAGCTTCGCTTTGACTAAAACAGAGTTAGCGTTTCAGAGCATAGACAAACTCCATGCCATCAACTTACTGATTTGTGTTTCATTGAAGTCCGTATTTTTCTTTTTGCTCTTTTGCTTCACAGGCTTCTGAATAAAATTTCCATTCTCATCCACTGGAAGATTCTCCGCATCATCTCGGTGTATCGGAATCTTCTGCACCGGCGGAGCTGGAAGCCACCCAGTCGCCGCAAATCCATTCTCATCCCCAAAGTCTGGATCATGATGTATCGACAATTTCTGTTTCTTACACAGTACCGGGTCTTCATCTCGATGTATCGACAGCTTTTGCTTCTGCGGAATGATTGAATTGGGGCTACCACTGTTCGCCCGATCCCGATGTATCGCCATTTTTGCGCGCCGGGATGCTGACGCTGGACTGTCTGGGTGTATCGCCAATTTCGTTTTTTGTGCAGGCTTGGGAGTGTTTTCTGAGCTGCCCACGTCCTTGTGAATTTGGAGCTTTTGCTTTCCGGCCGGCGGTTGTTGCTCAATCTCCTTTCGTAACCTCTCCTCTTCCTTCGCCGCTGCCAGCAAGCTGTCTTCATATCGCGAGTTGGAGTCAACGTAGGAAGGCTCTTCATTTTCAGTCATAATAGAGTCCTCTTCATCCCATTCCCGATCTAACCATCCCCTATTCCGCGCCCACACCTCTTCAAATGACAACTCTGCATTGCGCACATCTGGCTCCGGATATATCACCTCGAGATCTACATAGATGCGTTCCAGTTTTCCCGTTCTTGGATTCACTACCACTTGGTCTGACGCCGAGGAAATCTTGTACTGTGACAATTGGTCAAATACCGCTTGTGACGGCGGTTGTGGTTGAGAAGCTTGTTTTGAATGTGAAGATTTTGATTTCTGGGACTGAGTAAAATACGAAAGCAATGCGCCGCAGCGCCCCAAGGCCGAAACAATTAGTCCTATGATCATCAACATTTGCGCTAGTTTAGCATCAAGGCAGCCAAGAAAAGCCGCTTGGGGGTTGTGATGCAGGTGTGTTACTTACAGAATCTCTAAAGATGGTCATTTTGGGTCCAGTAGGCTTCTTACCACCAGCCTGAAGGGTTTCTCCAGTCCAGGGTCTAGCCTCCATAGTGTTCTCCTTCTTGCGCTCAGCACGAGAGCCAATCGAGTCCCAGCCCTTGGTTCCCACGGCTTGTTTCTCGGCCATCACCGGCTCCTTCACATCTGCATCTGAGAAAATCGCCATCTTGCCCTTGCTCTTCTTAGCACTAGCTCCCGAGCCGAGACCAGCAGGAGCCGGTGACGCCTGAGGATCCACAGGTCCCTGCATGGAGGCAGCGAACGGGTCAATCTTGGCCGCAAGAGCAGCGCGAACTGGAGGGATAGCAGGAGAGCTGGGGCGGGTATTCTCCTCGGGTTGCTCGGACATGCGGTGTTTGAACTCCTTAAATTTACGAAGCAGACGAGTCTGGGGGCAAGCTTCGCGCTCGATGCCCAGCTTGTAGACCTCCTCTGCCTGAGCCCAGCGACCCTGACCCTCAAGCCAAACTGCATACTCTTCATAGAAGAGAGCCAAAGACTCACCGATTCCATGGCGAGACAGAAACAGGAAAGTCTCTCTAGGAGACTCGCTGAAGAACTGAATGTAGTAGATCCACATCTTCAAGTAGCGCGGATCATTCCGGTACTGTGAAGAGCTAACGAAAGCCTTGGTTGCTCTCTCCAGCAGAATATCGAGCTGTGAAGTCGGCGTGGCCTGGGCCGAGGGATAGGACTCAAGAGTCCAGCGCACATATCTGTCGTAGACATCGAGCGGGTCGTCCGATTCCGCAATATTGGCAACCTCCTCCTCGAACTCGGCACGTTCGGCAGCGTGCGCATCTTCAGTGTCGGCTGGGTTTGGAGTCGTAAGAGGGCGGAGCGGGTTGGGCGAGTAGAGTTGGGCGAGTTTTCGGGCGGAGCGGCCACCGGGGAGAGACTGGATGTTCTCCTTTTGTCCCTCAAGAATCTCGAAGTCGACGGGGTCTTCTCGGGTCGCCATGATGGCGTTTTGGCTAGTGAGCGTGTTGAGAGGTGCAAGGATGGTGCGAAGTCGATGCAGGTATGTCGATAAAACTATATTCAGCCAATAATCAGAATATGCTCGACATTTTAAGCTACAAAACAGGACACCAATTAGGTAGCAAAACAATCGGAGACGAAGTAAGCAATGAGCCAGACGTAAAACTACGCTGCTGTAGTAACAGAAGTTGAAGACATACATACATACCTTGACCTTAGATTTTGAATGCGGCTCACGATAATAACTATTCGCAAGTGATTGGGCTTCACATGCAATAACACTTGATGATTATCCAATATGGCACGGGCTTTCAATGACAATTAAGCGGGGTGTTGAATATTCAGCCAAACAAAAGGGAGGGGATTCTAGAAATCAATCACAGTTCAATCTTTTAGGTCACACTCACAGACGAAGTGCAGGGCGGCATAATGAAGGGGTTTATCGTGCAGAGCTTCAGTCAACAAATATACCGTGAATGGTGAATCATTATTGGACAGCGCTTTGTTTGGCTCAGTCCCTAAATGGACTTGCTAGCAGGGGGTCGTCCAGGTAACATGGGTATTCAACTCATTGTTTGTATTAGGGTTACAAAGGTGTAAGTCACCAGATAGGGTCTAACGCGATTACATCAGATGCCTACGCTTTCCTCATCACACGGTGTAGCCGCGTCACAAATCGAGAAGACAAGATTTTGGGTATTTATTTCCCCTAGCCGCAAGGTATCAATTAGAAAATAATAGTTTTTATCGTAAAGACCCATTCCCGAACAAATAAAAAAACGCTCAAGTCCACCAAGTCGACAGACCAACATTCACTCATTGGGGAAACAAACCGTCAACGGTCTGCTATGCGGAAGGGTTTCTGGTTCATCATTCATACTCTTAGCTCTTCAATTTACACAAACACCAGAAACCAATTTACAGGTTAACGGCAGTGCGGAAAGAGCTACCGGCGTAGACAGCGTCAGCGCCGAGTTCCTCCTCGATGCGGAGAATCTGGTTAAGCTTGGCCAGACGCTCGGAACGACAAGGAGCACCAGTCTTGATCTGACCGGCACGGATACCAACGACAATGTCGGCAATGGTGACATCCTCAGTCTCACCGGAGCGGTGGGAGACCATGACACCCCAGTTGTCAGCGTAGGAGTCCTTGGCAGCCTGGATAGACTCGGTCAGGGTACCGATCTGGTTAACCTTCAGGAGAAGGGCGTTGGCGGCCTTCTGCTCGATGGCACGCTTGATGCGGAGAGGGTTGGTGACAGTCAGGTCATCACCAACGATCTGGATGTCATTGGTCTTGTAGAAGTAAGACCAAGCCTCCCAATCATCCTCAGCGAAGGGGTCCTCAATGGAGACAATGGGGTACTTCTTGGAGAGGTCGGCGTAGAGGGCAGCGAGCTGCTCGTAGGTGAGCCACTTGGAGGGGTCGGACTCGGGGTTCTTAAAGTCCAGGTCGTACTTCTTCTCCTCGATCTTGTAGAACTCGGAAGAGGCGACATCCATGGCGATCTTCACCTTGCCAGTGTAGCCAGCCTTCTCTATGGCAGCCATGATGAGGTCAAGGGCCTCAGTAGGGGTCTGAATATCGGGAGCAACACCGCCCTCATCACCGACGTTGCCAGCAGACTGGCCGTAGGTCTTCTTGGCCAGAGATTTCAGGTTCTGGTAGACCTCAGCACCTTGCTTCATGGCTTCAGTGAAAGAGGCTGCCTCAGAAGGGACGATCATGAACTCCTGAAAAGCCAGGCGACCACCAGCATGGGAACTATATATAAAACACATTAATATCTGAACATTTACTCACAAGATAGTTGTATATAAGTTCCATAATGACTTACCCGCCGTTAAGGACGTTCATGAAGGGAACAGGGAGGACGTAGGGCTTCTTGGTGCCAGCAAGGTCGGAGATGTGGGCGTACAGGGGGACCTTCTTCTCAGCAGCACCGGCCTTGGCAATAGCCAAAGAGACACCCAGGATAGCGTTGGCACCCAGCTTGGTCTTGTTGGGAGTACCATCGAGCTTAATGAGGAACTCATCGACCTTGGACTGGTCCTTGACGTCGATGTTCTCCTTGATCAGAGCGGGGGCGATGGTGTCGTTGACGTTGGCAACGGCCTTCAGAACACCCTTGCCACCCCAAGCGGACTTGTCACCGTCACGGAGTTCGCAAGCCTCGTGCTGACCTGTAGTCAAGTTAAGATTTATTCGTATCTTAGAAATTGTAGTAGCGAAATCGTGACGTACCAGTGGAGGCACCGGAGGGAACAATGGCACGGTGGAGACCAGTCTCGGTGTGAACATCGACCTCAACGGTGGGGTTACCACGGGAGTCGTAGACTTGGCGGGCGTGAATCTTGGTGATGGCCATTTTGATAAATTGCCGAAACAGGTTCGAAAAAAATGTGTTTTAGACTGAAAAATGATAGTTGAGTTAGTTTGTAAGTCAAGAATATGAGACTGGCGGGGTAATAAAGCTGATCACTCTCTTGAGCATAACATGCATGGAAGTAAGCCCATAAAGGGTAATGCAGGTGTGGGTGTAGGATCAGATCGGCAAAACAACGAGGCGAAGACCTGACATTGGGCAAACGTGGGGTAGGGTGCATGCACTGTTGGACGGGATGATGATATAGCAGAAGGGAAGTATATATTTAGCCGAGAAATGCCATAACGGGCACCAGAGTCACGGGGAGACGGAACCGACGGGTGAACGGCAGACATCGACTACTGCAAAAAAAAAAAAAAATTGATGGGGGATTGGTATCATCGGTACGGCATCAATGCAGATAAACAAATATATATCATGAAGCGGGATATTCAGATATGATCGTGTATGATGTGTGGGATATGGGTATGATAGACGAAGATTGAAAACAGAATTTAAGTAGTGTAAGACTTACATGAAGTAAATGATCCTAGACCTGAAGATCGAGAATCAAGCAAAGAGATGAGGATGGAGGACAAAGAAAGAAGAAGAAAAAGAACAAGAGGGGAGAAGTGGAAAGGTTTTGTATCTCCGGGCCAGAGCTCCAACGTAGGTGCAGATTATATAGGAACGGTCCCTTCCTCTCAGTGGTGGAGGGGGAGGGGTCCTTCTTTCCCACCTGGGCTGTGAGCAAACGGCGGAGTGCAAAAAATTATGGGTAAGTGGCTTGTAACAAGCAACACCCCTCACCTATCTCACCCATTCCTGCCTCATGCTTCCATGAAGCTCTATCCATTTCATCAGGACATTCATAGCATTCATACCTGAGGTTTCGTCACTGGGTTGACTGCTAGCGCTGCAGTGGGTGAGACCAAAGAGGAAGGCAAATACGTTTACTAAAGATCAGTTTTGTTGATAGCTTGGGCTACAATTTACACATAATAGAGCTCTCTCTAGCTACATTAGAGTTGGGGTGAGATTGGTAGTTTCAATGCTACCCCTCCTGGAGCTTCGATGCAGCCTCGCTAGCTCCCCGGTCCGTATGTATTAACCCGGGTAGAAATTATGGTCAGTTTTAACACATCATCGATTATTACTGTATCTCGCGATGGAGACCAGTAAATGTTACGGTTCATGAAACCTCCAAAAAAAAAAAATCACTTGTCGTGACCAATTTCTCCCGTCTGATGCATGACTCCTATATAATACCTCTTTTTGTTTTTGTTTTTTCCTGTGTGGCTAGAGCTTCCATCCCCGCTAAATCTAGCGCAATTCCAACTTGTATTAGCCTAGTCCGGCTTCGCACTCCGAACTTAGCGCTGCTAAAAGAGTACCTCGGAAACCTGGCAGTTCGTAGCGAAACCCCCATGGATTCAGAAGTACCTTGTCTATCGTTTGATGTTGTGACGGGTTCTCAATGCCTTTGTTGGCTAACATCGGATTTGCCACTCTAGGTTTATGTTCCGGTGGTTACAGCCGCCATCACCGCCGTTTCTGAGACGTTTTCCGGTCCAATAAATTGCTGCAGAAGGTTCAAGCGCAGACCGTTGCCTACAACGCAGCAAGGTCCGTAGCCCCACTCTGGGCCAGGTACACATCACGAGTTTGTCTGCATGTGTCTAGTGGTGGCTACGGAAAAATCTCATGAGGGGTCCTGATAGCAACGCTGATATGTGGCGCCTTGATGCCCGTGCTTCATGATTCGTCTCGGTGGGCTGCTTGGTGTATCGACCGGTGGGGTAGCCTTCAAGAGACAGGGCCGATAACAACGAGGCTAGGCCAATCTTGAGTAACACTGGAGCTTTTTAACGCTATAATTGCAGCCATGTCGTCGGGAATATCATGGGCAAATCACAGTTGTGATTGGGGATCATCATAAAAGGTGATGCCACACCATTCTTGTCAGATCACCTATGCTGATTACCATGGCATGACGTCAAGCTGTATATGATATATCAGAGAACACAACGTGAACATCATTTGCTATGTACATATTCATAGCCCAGTATTGATGGCTGGTTGTTTAGACTATATAAATTAATACCAGTCCTGTGGGTCAAGATCGTGATGGCACCAGCTCGTTGCGATGGCAGTTCGGCAGACTCAGTGAGACTTCACTTCAACAATGCTTCTCATACGTTCCCTCAGAATGACAATCATGACTCTACAGCTCCATGGATTTATATTTGAATAGATAGAATAGTCTTAAGGGTTCTACTTCATCATTTTGAGGATCTGAGAAAGACAATCATCTGGCCCATAGACGGTGACATTGACGATCACTTTGGGATGATTATCTGTGATCAACAACAGCCAAAAATGTACACTCCGAAAAGTGAGGCTTAAAAAACATGCCGAATGGTCCAGTCCAGTCCAAGAGCTCAACCCCTGACCTATTGAGCGCAACCGATTACTCGAAACAAAGTCATGCCCGATGAATTCACAAAGATGTTTGTGAGATGATGATTGTTATACAAATTTGATTTCCTTGCTTCATGGCATCATGCTACTGTGTATGCAGGCTGATGCCGCGGCTCGCTCCATGAGTGGCCGAAAAGCAGACCACAGTTCTCAGACCACTTTGCTTCCCTGCCGATGAGACCATGTCGGCAGAGCCTCCACATAATGGGGAGGTTTGCTCAACGCAAATTCCAAAGAATGAAAAGGCAACTTGTGTTTTTATTTCTCCAATCATGGTACCTTCTTCGTTAAAACCCGTAATGATTTGAATCCAAACTCGTCGAATGTAATTGTTTCTTGTCAGCACGCACACATGCACGCTGTGATTTGACGTGGCGCTTCTACATTCCTTTCACGTCAGAACAGTAATCCCAATAACCCCTCACATATGCCTGCATCCTGAATCCGTCTCCTTCAATTGAAACTCAAATGACGATGACAGCCAAATGAGTTCACCTGCATGAGGATCTCAAGAAGCAGAAGATAATTTAAAATGACCATTGAAATATTTAGTCTTGAATTGACGCTTGTATCAAGCTCTATCAACACGTCACTACACTGATGGCTACCACATCTCACAACACAAATCACCAGTCTCCAATCCCACACATTACCCCTCCCTTCCCTTGCCCCTCATGCCACACATCATTCACAGCACAGATGGAGGCACAAGCCCACCCGCCAGGGCATCCGCCGAATAAAAGGCCGGACGAGGGGATTCGCTACACTAGCAACATCTGGCCATGAAACATTTGACCACCCACTCCACTAACAGCCATAGACAACGAGGGTCCCATCCTGACTCATATTAGCTATCTCCAGATGATCCACTTATTGTCTTTTCAGGCTTGACTTGACGACAACGAGTGAAAAGGAAGCCCATGGAATGTCCTAGTAACCTTGATGGATCGTGAAAATTTGCGCCACTTTTGTAAATGTGGCTGAATCAATAGAACTTGGTACATGTGGCGGCGAATGCAGACAGGCGGGTCTCCGAATTGTGTGGCTGCTATTGGGCCGGTCCGAAGGAAGACTAGGATAATACATCCCAATACAATACCGAAACGGGCCGTATTCTCCAATGTCGTTGGGTGTTTGTGAAGTTGACTTTCTATTAATGTCATATCTCTTGCCTTTTGTTATGCCATCTATTTTTCAAAATGGAAGTATAGTATTCATGGATGATTCGACTATCAGTCATTAGATTATATCAATTATAAGATCGTCTATATATCACATCATGATAAATTTCACTTTCCCCTTCTCTGCTGCAACATATCTGCTACTGAGGGCTGCCCATTCCTCCTCCTCGCCGCCGCAGCTGCAGCTTCAGTCGGTGAACGGTCCCCTGTAGATCCCAACGTTCTCGTAAACCCCAATGCCTTCCCCGCTGCCGCTTTCTTTCCGCCTCTGCTTGCTGGCTTCCTTGTAGCCGTTACCCAGCCCATGGAAGCCGACTGGGGAGCCGGTGGCTTTGCCGATAGTCTCGGCATTGGTGAACTGGATGAACTGCGGGGTGGTTGACGAAGGACTGAGGGGATGGTTGGTTGGTTTGATGATGTAGCGGTTGTAAGAGAAGCCTGTGGTGGTTTTTGTGTTAAGAGCTTAGTTTCCTTTTTGATAGTCGGTGTAGATTCCCTTTTGACTGGTGGGTCAGCCTTCGCTTGTGACGACGTAGACCCCGAAGATCCTTGAATGTTGGATGACCGGAAACGCTTCGAGAGGTCTTGCCACTCATTGGATGCCAACTCTTTGATCTCATCGTCGGTATCCTCATCCCCGCAAGTCTTGATCATCCCCTTACCATCCTTATCTGTCAACTTCTTGCCATTGATATCAACGGCATCCGGAATGGCTGGGCCCTCTTCATATTCATCGTCAGAATCTGATATCAACTCAATGATATTATTCTTTTTGTCTTCCTTTTCCTCCTTCAGCTTCCCACTCTTCTCGAACCTGACAGCAGCGGCAGCCGCCCGCAATTCTCGGCCCCGAGCACTTCCAGCCACTCGGGGCTTGGCTGTAATTTTCTTACCCCCTTCTAATTCCTCCTTCACCTTATCATCCGCACCGATAGCCTGACCATTTGCTCCAAATTTCTTCAAGATCCGACGTTCTTTTTGTTCTTTATAGGATAGTACAGGCTTGCGTTTACGTCCTCGGCTAGTGTTGGTGCGATAGGTACCACCACACGTGTGTTCCGGGACAGCCTCTCCAGTCAAAATTGACGGTCGCGAGATAGTCCCGGTCGATAGTTCACGGCCGGCACCCCAGATTCCTTCACCGGTGTATCCACTAGACCACAGCGCTTCCATCTGCCGGGCATAGCTGTTGCGGACAACCCAGAAGGCGCGGGAATGGTTCATTTGTTTGCAATGTGCGAGTCTAAAGAGGTAAGTACATGAACTGACTGGATGAGTATACTTTTCGGTAGACTTACTCGTGCATCATGACCATTTGCACATACTCAAACGGTAACCACCGACCGGATGTGACGCTTCGAAGTACCAGCTGGACGACCTCGCCAGCATTGAAGTTGCGTCCCACAAACTCTTTATTAGGTTCATACTCTTCCAATGATCCCACATGGATATGATTGTTTTTCATCACAGGATCTACGGATATGTTAGTAAAAAAATTGGCAGACATATTACTGAGTTCCCTCTTACAGCATTGCGCAGCAATGCGTTCCAGGAAATCCTGTGCGATCGCTTCGTTGGGACCACCTAGAGGCTTGATAAAGGTAATGTTCGCATTTGGCGACGACTTCTTAATGTTCAATCTTGTGAATCCAAGCGACATGATTTATTTATATTTTTTTTTTTTTTTTTTGTGGGTGGAAAAGTTTACTGCTTTCAACGCCCTCCCTCTTTGATATTTGCTGAGATTCATGTTTCAGCACGCTATTGCCTTTTCGGGCAAGGTAATAGGGATTGCGGATCACCACTTTTGGAACCCTGTAATTTGGAACCCTTATATAACTATGGCTACGTCATGATCACATATAAAAATGAGTAATTATTTTAACCTCGTTCACAATGAATGTCCCAACAAACTATATCAACACAGAAGTCAACAAGTTTCCCCCTTCCACATGAAAGCCTGGAATCATGGCATGAGATTTATGCGATAGGATGTTTGACTACACCATCTTCACAGATAAGTTGATCTTACTACATATTATATCTTGATACAAAAAGTCTTCCACAGATTTCCTTGACTGGGTCAGTTGGCACGCCGGTAGTTTCAGTCGCTTCCAATTTCGGGGAATTCCACACCAATGTCTCTGATGGAAGGACACGACTTTACCAATGGCATGTACTGTGTATGTCGTGCCACCTTACAAAACAAGAACCATTACAGCCACATTGAGATGCATTGCAAAGAAAACCATCCAGGTATTGAGTGTGGAGGTGGAAGGATGCATCATGATTATAGGTATATTTCAAGATGGAACAATTGGCATTTCAGTCATTACATCTGTTGGTTACAGCGTACTAACACAAACACAGCCGACATCCTGATTGCCGCAAGCGACCGACGTGACAATAGAGAAATATTGATGCACCTATGCATCAATACTATGAGAGGGAATGGTATCACAATACGGGTACGAATGTGTGGCGACGTCATATCAGAGACATTACCTTGCTGACTGGTATCTCCATGATGTTCACCGTGTCCAGCCATCGCATAGATCATATTGCATAGCTGGTTCGCGGATCGCCGTGAAGGTCACTAATGGTGGCAGATCATGACTATCGCCATGATGCCGGTGAATTCGGACTTTGACGTGTGATGTAAATAAATATTTACACGCGTATGTAGGGTGGCCACTGCTGTTGTTTGTCGTCGTAGGGCTCACCGGTGAACGAGTTTGATTGGTATAACATCTGGCTATATATGCAGGTTAATGTGCATGGCAGTCTTGAAGATGATATAATTGGTAACATTTTCCCGTGCCATCAGATTTGGGTTTTAAAAACGAGAAGCATGGACTGCCGGTAGGTATCAAGCTCGTGTATCTCAGTGCTTCCTATTGGGGTTGGTGACGAGTAAAAAGTAGACATCGTCAGAGCACATGGTGATCAAAACTATGACTCAAGGCAGTTAGGGAGCCGGGTAAAACTGACTTGCGGGTGGTACTTTACAATTTGATGGCCGTTTTCAGTACATATGGTTCGAAGAAGGCATAAGATGTTCAGTAAATAATATACCGGCTGTTGGTTGAACCCTAATATGGGATTGTATTCCAGAATCCAGATTTAGAGCGAAGGATGAACGACCTTAAACTTGAACTCGAAGTTGCGGGGAGCCACAAATAGAATGAGGAGTGCCGGAATAGGGCCTAGACTGATGATTTGGTATATGCCATTGTTACGAGAGATTCCTCACGGGGTTTTCTTGTCTTTCGCCGCTACTATTGTATGAACTTTTTTCACCTCTTTCGCATCCGGAATCTCAAGGACGGAGAAACCATATGACTGGCTTAGAAGCTGTCTCAATCTGTGACGAGCCTAGCTAGGGATGGCAAAATAAACCACATTCACAAAGTCAGCACTGTTAAATATCATCCCGGAACGTGGTAGCGATCCAAGGAAGAACAGACTTTGTGAGTTGCGTCTTGATATAAAAGATTATCTAGCGCCTACAACCACGGCTTATAAGCAAAAAGTCTAACATGCGATTGGAAGAATTGATAATGATCACCAACGGTTGGTGGTTTTGTTGATGATGTTGATGGTGGGTAGTGGTGCACTTGTGGGTGGTTAAGCGTGGGTTTCAAATGGACTGATCGACTGCAACCGCGCTTCATGCTTATTTTACCTCATTTTACCGTTTTGGGATACATACGAGGAGGATGGTCGGCGAGTATCCGATAATCATACACTAAAAAAATCAACAATGTGTTCATAGCCATCGACAATTCGTATTCACACTTCACTTTGGCCTGCTAACTTAATATAACCTGTTCTCCCAAGCCAGCCACCCACTGCTGACCACCTGCCTGCAAAAAGACAAGTTTCGGTATCATTGATCTCGTGCGCAAAGGTTAATACGAGAGTTCTCTCGAGTTTCCTCACCGGGCTCCTTGAAAGTTAATGCGACTGAGGCCTGACATCATCTATGGCCAGGATCTTGTAGAAGAAGAACAAAAAAAACAACTTTGTCGGTGCCGCAAGACAGTCCCAAGTACCAGCAAGGGAGAACCAAGGCAGGAGAAAAGAGACAACTAACTACATGAATATAATTTCCCAAAGAGAAAAGAAACAAAATAGAAATTTTGGTGCTGATGCTGCTTTGTTTGTGCGGAAGAAGTTCTTCCTGGGATGGAAACAGACTGATGGGATGACAACCGAAAAAAATATATAATCTGAAAATAATGTATGGAAACGAAGCCACCTAAGGGAAAATTATATGTTAGGAGAACAGTTTATCGGGTTGGTTAGTATGATTTGTCGCTATTGACGCGATATGGAGCTGTATGTGGACAATTGACATCATATGTCCTATTCAAATTCAATGGCTAGTAGATAGGCACAGCCAACCAGCCATAGCTTAGTCGCTGATATCATCGGGGCGTACGACGTGTCCCATCAGTATCCGCAACAGTGACAACTATCGGCACCACTTGTAAAGATACACACACATTGTGGCATGTAAAATGTACGAAATGGTGTGGAGTTTCACCGGTGATGTTGACGGAACATCACCATTCATCATGAAAAATTGGTTCATATTTGTACAGCTCAGCCTAGGAATGCCGCCATGAGCCATGGCGGGATTATTGTTTGCTGGAGGCAATAGTTTGGTGATCTTTTTTGTGAAGGGTTGGCTGCGTGGATAGAAGCAGCAAACTAAAAGTTTAGCCAATATTACCAAGAGCATATCACAGATGACCGACGTCTTTTAGTTCCACTCGGCGAGTTTGAGCCTTGCTGTGCTTCTGATCTCCATCTAGAATTCCAGAGTCAAAGCCCAACTCGTCGTCATCATGGCTTTCAGATTCTTGTCTTGAACGTTTGGGCCCTCACACCTATTTTAAATAAGCCAAGATACCGAGAAACAGAACTGTAACCAGAGGTCTGTGGGTTTAACGATTCTCTCTGAGTGAATACTATAACAATTGAAATTGCGACACCGTGGACATTGATTTGCTGGATTTCTATGAATTTTATTGGCTCTCACATTCAACTTGATGGATCCAAACTATGGTCAAGTCAGGTGTAGTGATAATGGCTCGGGTATCACCAAACCAGAGACTGATAGCATCGCATGATTTGCGCCCCAGTGTTGCGATACCAGAGAAAAGAAAAAAAAAAAGAGTTCGTTTTGGTTTATCGGTTGTCAATATGCAGCCAACACACGAAAAACAAAAAAAATGACAAAAAATGGAATAGCACGAGTTGGCTGCTTTCCCTTCCTTGGATGATACAAATTTGGTCGAGCACAGAATGTAAAGTTTTGGATTTGAATATGGATCTGCTCGATGTCGATCAATCGCACGTTTTTTTTTAACTCATTAAAATAGGAACATTTTATTTCGACTTTTTCATGCAATTCAAGACAGCGGAAAGTTAAGTTACACTTACACATAATTGCCTTTGCTTACAACTTCAAACTATGGTAAACAACAGCACACACATACACAGACATGTTATCAGAGGTCACCACTTGATATCCTCAGAGATGATCAACAGTGTTTGTTACCGTCAATAGAAGACTGCCTGGTCTTGGTTTGCCATCTTTTCTCTATCGTGAAAACATCATCGGTCTTATCGTATTCCCCAGCTCGACAAAAGAAAGACAAAGGCCTTCCATCCCTCGTTCCATCCATAAGCTGTTTCCAACGTCGATATCAGCTCTCTACGCTAAATACAGGCTAAACTAAGCTTAGCATAGCAACAGACCCAGATACACACTGTAGAACCTTTTATACCGAAGCCGTGGCCAACAGGCGTGTTCCCTTTTGTCGGTAACAAGAACTTTTAACATAAAAAAAGAGACAAAAAAAAGAAAGAAAAAATACCAAAGAGACTAAAAGCCCGTGCCACTCATAGACACAAGTATAGGCGATTTCATGGCATATTTAGTTCTGTAGACATACAAACTGAACTGTAACCGGAGCCAACTCCGTTCTGTGTTCAGCATTTGCTACTTTTAGCTCAATCTGGTCCTTTCGCTTCCTGTGTTGCTTGCTGTCTTGTGATCTCGTTGCTTGTTGGGTTCGCTAGGTTCTCCTGCGCTTTTCCAAAACCGGACCTTCAAACGTTTATTATATAGCACTACTCTCTCGACCTGCTTTTTATATCTTCTCTAGTCCGCCCTCATTGATCTGTGCCAGACTTGTTCTTGCCATTCGATCATCCATCACTCAACCACTGTCGTTTACTTTTTTCTCCTTCACATTCAAACTGTCTCTAACTCTTGCATCTTGTTCTGTCACACCAATACCCGTTTCTTATCTCAACCTCTCATATCCAAACTCAAGATCAACATATCACAAACGATCTTGATATTACATTATAACATCCGGCTCATCTGTCCCCACCAACCACCATACTTTACTTCACCTCTCCACATCTAAAATGGTCTCCTTCACCTCAGTCCTCGTCGCCACTCTCGCCGCCTTCGAGTGCGCGAGCGCCAAGCCTATCGACTATCGCCAATGGCCCCGTTTCACCGTCCCCCAAGTCCACTTTGAGATCGTCAGCATGCGCCAGTCCACTTCCCTGAACCGCAAGGCTATTGTTGAAGCTACTTGCATCGACCCCAATGCGTAAGTGTTTCTCTGTCAACCTTGACGATATCATCAATACAACTACCGTACCTACCTTCCTGCGTCGCGCCTTCCATATCAGCAACGCTCATAACGTTCCTGCCTCCAAAAAAAAAAAAAGCTTCCAAGATCTAAAGCTCAAGGTCTCACTTCTCCTGAGGCCTCTTTCCATTGGTCATCCGCATTATCTTCTAAGCTCTTCGCACTACACACTACATCATCCCTTTACCGAACTTTGTTAGGAAAAGATGCTCTTATCTGAAAAGGGTTTTCTTGATTTTCCATCCTGCCCACTTTTTCAGTTAAGCTTAGCTGCATCGATTTGGTGACCTGCACCAACCCCAGCCAACTTTTTTTTTCTCTTCCGTTTTGATATTCTCGCCCGTTTGACTTGAATCGTCTCCAACAGCGTGGGATTCAAGTCAAATTGTTGGCGATGCATGCCCCGTCACGTCACAGATGAACATTGTACAGGAGCCAGCATCAGACCCTGTTTGTTAGAAATGAGAGGGGAAGAAACCGAAAACACCACCAAATCTCCAGTGAGATTTCGCCCAACCTGACCCACTACGGACTTCTAGTGTGCTACTTACTGTATGGCTGCCCAGCCAAAGGAAGAATAGAGTCCGCACCAGTTCTCGTTGTAAACGGGTAAACGGCGCATCCGCCGTTGCATCTAACATGAGATCCTTTTTCTGCTATCTAGAAGCCGACAACAAAAGCCACCAGTCCCTCAATTGGCTGCATGCCCCTGGTGATCTGCATGCTACGGAATCAATGAGATACCACATTGCCATCCTATCCCTTCTACCGTTACAGAGCCTCTAGCTGTTTTCACATGCTAACATCTCCTGTCTAACAGCCACATTGTATTCCACGACGAGAACGCCGCTGAAATGTCCATCTGCGACGGTTTCAACGGTGGCACCAAGTGCGACGGTACTGTCGCCCGCACCAGTGGACACGTTCTCTCTGCTGTTTTCAATGTCGAGGCTCAAACTCAGGGTGCTACCATCACCATTGATCGCAACGGCTGGGAAGCCTGTGTCCGTGCCGCCAGAGAAGCCTGCCCCACCGGTAGCTTGACTGCTGTGTGCTACGGCGGTGCTTCCAGAGGCAACATTGCCTTCCGTCTGACGAGCCCTTAAACAAAACGAGGTTCCGGCAAATTAAAAACAAGAAAAAACACAAACACCAAAAGTTGAGATGCCCTCGGCATCTCACACACCATGAAACGACTTCATAACACAACAAAAGGGTGACCACATTTCGGTACTTTTGTTCTGATTATATCAGTTTGCGTTCTGATACCGCGGGTCCGGGATATCAGTCTTGTCAAGCGACGTCACCGGGAGAAATCCCACTGCCAGTACAGATATAGCACATCTGAGATCCAAGGAAATAATACCGGAATCCGCTCACGTCATGAACCAATGAGGTTATGCTCCATAGACAGCCGTTTGATGTATTCACGTTGTCGACTACTTTGAGTTTTCATTCCATTCACTTGTCCTTCCGGCGCTCGGTCATTCATTGCTTTTTTTTCTTTGTCTTTTTCGGTGTTCATTGCATTTCTTCAGCATGTAAGTCGGCCATCACAATGTTGAGCTTTTTCGCCATCATCACTGTACCCTGTATATAGATAGATAGGTAGTCCTTTTGGTCGACTTCCTTTTCCAGTCATCTACATATATATATTTGTCACTACGTCAAGAGATTTACTGGATTTTTCTGTAGCCGTGTGACCCTGCGTTACTTACCTCGGCCACTGGACATATTTATTTTAGTGATATCATATTCACAGTTTATATACTTGGTGCAGAACTTGAATCCCATCGTGTGTAACTGACAAGCTACGGCACGACTCCGGAACAGCGGTACTCCGCATGTTCTGGAACTAGAGTAGAAACTCGGCGATCTACATTGAATGTCACGTTACGATCCGGCTTGACCTCATTGCTTGATTTTATTTCATGGCAGATATTGTACGGTGCAGCCTTGCTTTTTGCTTTTTTAGCCTTAGGGCTTAGTCGTATTTACTGGAATTTGACTAGTCGATTTGACTAGTCGATCTCACCACCTATGGACACGAGATCAATGTCTACAAAAACATTTATATGCTAATCTTCTCAATTCTGTATGCAATGTGATTGAGACATAGCGTAAGCTGATTATTTCTTTCTATATAACAAACACAAATAACATATAAATACGAGATCTACTATTCGCTATCCCCTAAATCTCCATCGTATAGACCAGATCCTCAAGTCCTGTAATCCTCAAGGCCGGTCTACTCAACCCAATAACAACCACTCCCCAAAACCCCACCACCACCTTTCACATCCCATACCTCGTGATACACTCTTCCCGATGAACGTTTAGACAATCCAACACACAAACCCTCACTCCGCACTTCATACACTTCACCTTTCCCCAATACCCGCAAATCTCGCAAAACACCCGCATCTGCGTCTTCCGCCCCGTTGCCGTCCGCAACTCCAGGTAATTCTTGGGCGGCACAGCAAGTAACTTTCTCAGTTCATTTTCAGTTGGAATCACCGGTACCCATGATTCCAACAACGGATCATCATCTCGTGGATGTTTCCGCGGAGGACCGCTGCTGTTTCTGTTGTTACTTTCAGGATCTCCAGAAGCTGGGGATTCTTCCGGTGTCGGTGATTCGGGCGCAAGGATATCTTTGACGGCGGAAACATCAAGTTCCTCGTGGCGGGAATTAGACACGGCAGTCGCAGCCATGGCGGCTGCCGTCGTGGCGGTCGCGGCTAACGAGGCGCGTTTGAACCGCTTTGATGACGCGGCGGGGATTGAGGCGGTATTCAGGATGCCGGCTTCGTGGGACAGTTGTGCTTCGAAGTCGTTTAGGTAATTTGCAAAGGTTTTTTGCGACTGGAGGATCCTCCGGACCGCCGGCGTATGTTTTACCGACGCAGCTACAGGCTGTTGTCAGCATTCAGCATTCATTATACAATCCACAAATCCCCAGAAATCTACAACATACATCGATTTTGCGTCACGGTAATTGTCGAATCGCGGCTTCCTTCTTGGTCCAGTGCCTGCAAGTCCTTGGCAACCTTTGCTTGTTGTCTAGCACTGAGTTCATTCGCACTGAGACCCTGGAGGGCCCTGGCCGCACGTTTCCCTTTGGCACCAGCTTTGGTGCCGTGTATCGGGGCTGGGCCAAGATCTGGGACGTAGGCCCAGCCGGGAGCAGATGTCGTCCGTTTGCTGGCGAGCTCGACGACGCCAAAGTTGTTCATAATGTTGATTTCTGGAGGGATAGCTCCAATGTAAAATTTCAACTGTAGACAATAAATTAGGTAATGGCGAGTTGGAATTCACAGAGCGTAGTGGTGTCGCAATTCGACTATGACAGGGCGAAGGCGGAGTGATGCGGCGCGCAAGCTGTAATGGAGGTAAGGCTGGCACAATACGACAAAAGGTTAAGAGTGTGTGACAGGGATACAAACACATTATTCAGATGACATCCGAAAATGGCTAAAACCCAACTAGCGCGGAATGCTGACTCAGCTATAACCACACGTATAAGAAATCCGCACCAAGTCCGCTCATAACCAAGGTATTCAACGATATCACGAAGTAGAGCAGACAAGTGAATTTTTGATATTTTTATTCATTCTTCCTGACTTTAGCAGGATGTGGCCTGTATTACTTAGAAAGCCTGCCCAGATCCATAAAAGATGCGCATCATTGACGCAAAACACAGAAATACAAAAACAGGACAGAGTCGCTAGCAGCCATGCAACTTGCCAACACGAGTTAGAGTTGCAATGATAACTCCTTCCCTACTCCGCCACGCGGGGTATCACATTATCCTGCTTACACAGACCAATTACTGACAATCTACAGCTCGTCATGAGAGCCCTCCTTGCCAGCGGGATTGGTCTCCTCAGCGGCAACCGAGGAAGACGCAGTCGAGCTGGAAGCGGAGCTGGATTCTTCGGTAGTCTCCTTCTTGACAGCTGGATCGGCCTTGTACTTGCCGTTCTCACGAACGAAGCGGATGAGGTCGTCAACAGTGCGGGCGCCTTTGTAGGTGACGGGGTCCTTCTTTCCACCGGCGGGGTACAGCTTAATGGTGGGGAAGCCTTGGATCTCATCAGGAACATCGTTGGCGGTAGCATCCACCTTAGCAATGACAATATTGTCCTTGAAGTCGGAGTTGGCGTACTGGGTGGCGAGCTCGTCGTACTTAGGGGCAAGAGCCTTGCAGTGGCCGCACCAGGGAGCGTAGAACTCAATCAGAACATCCTTAGTGTCATCCAGGACAACATCCTGGTAGTTGTGGGCAACAACAACCTTGACGTCACCCTCCTGGGTCTCAGGAATGGGCTCAGATTTGATAGAAGGCTTGAGGGAGCCATCCTTGAAGCCCTTGACGTGGGCGGCGATGTCGTCGTGGGTGAGAGCCTTGCCCTGCTCGAAGGGGTACTTGAGGTTCTTCTCAATGTCGTGAATAGCAAAGGCCGGGAAAGAGTCGGTCTTCATGTTGAGGTTACCAGCGTGGGCACCGAAAGCATTGGAATCAATAGTGGCAAAGTTGATCTCGCCCTTGTAAAGCTTGGCAACGGGCTTAAGGGTCTCAGCCAGAGTCTTGCGCTCCTCGGGAGTGTCGGCAAAGATGTAAGCCAAGGGGATACCGGCAGACATGTAGCCGGAATAGGTCTCAGGGCCGACCTCACCAATAAGAGGAGTAGCAGTGGTCTTGGCGAATTTCTCAATGGCCTCAACATCGAACTTCTCGGTGAAGTCATTACGGCCCTCATCGAACTTCTTGTAGATAACAATCTGAGGGGTCTTGACCTTCTCGGCCTTGGCAACCTCGGCGTCAGTGACAGCACCGAAGATGTAGCTCTCACGGAGCTTGTCAGCAACCTCCTTGAAGGTCTTGGCGGAAGCCTCGTCAGATTCGTCATAGTAGGCGACCAGAACAACGTTATCGGAGGTCTTGAAGTCTTCGAGAGTCTCGGCAGTCAGGGAGGAGACAGCAGGCAAAGACTGCTTGATCATGTAGGAAGTGATACTATGAAAAATAGAAGTGTTAGATAGTGACGGATCCCGTTTCAGAATTAAGAAGCTCAACTTACGCAGCAGACTTGCGCTGGCCGGTGTAGGGAGTGATGTTGCTAGGTCCACGGAAGACCTTGAGGGTAGGGTAGCCCTCAACACCGAAGCTGGAGCACAGAGAGGTCTCTTCGGTACAGTCGACCTTGGCGAGCTTGATATCCTTCTCCTTCAAGGTAGTGGCAGCAGCCTCGTACTCGGGAGCGAGGGCCTTGCAGTGACCACACCAAGGGGCGAAGACTAAAAGACAGATGGATGTATTAGCTTGTGATTGAGATCAAGGAACAGACTGAACAGGTGGGAAGCCTGAAATATCACTGCGGATTGGACTTACACTCAGCGAGAACTAAGTCATTGGACTCAACGAACTCGTTAAAGGTATCAGCGGTCAGGGAAACAACGTCGGATTGACCGGAAGAAGCGGCGACCATCTGGAGAGCAGCGGCAAGAATGCCAAAGGCGTACTTCTTGCAGAAGCGCATTGTGATTGTGTAGATTTGGGTAATGCGGGGTAAGTCTATGTCGATGATGAGAGGGTGAATCAGGCGGTTGAAGTATAATTCCCAACAGATACGCCTGCGAATGTGTGTTTAGAGATGATTTTAGGGGTTGATATGGTTTGGATGAGAAGAAAGTTAGACGAAGTTGGAGTGGCGCGCTGGGTAAACTTATATGCGCCGCATACCTGTAATGTGGCGATTCACTTGTCCCTTTTGAGTGTGGTTGATGTATTTTTTGGGGGTGATTTGGATGGTACCTGAATTGTACCTTTTTGGATTGGTGCCCGGCGCAAAACTAACTCTATTTGTCAGGAAATAGCCTGTATTTACTGGCAGTCACAAGTTACAGGGCACCGTTGGCTGCTTTTAGTGGGATACACCACTGACATTTATGAACACCTGTCCTCCTTCCTGCGCCGCCCCGGGTAAGTGTAGTGGGGCCCCGGTTATCTGGATATCCTACAGTCATGGTGATTGGGAGGTTTCGTGGCCGTCCAGCCTCGTGAATTTGGTTGAATCCGAACTAGTTTGAAATATTACAGATGTGCATGACTTCATTGTCCAAGTATAAACCAATCCATTCTTTGCTTTTATTTCTTGAAGCAAAAAGTCAGATTGCTAGCCTACTTGACTATTTTCACCATCCCAAACACTATCAACACATTTCCCTCATCTTGATACAAGTATCATATTTATATATATGATATGTGTGGTCCGTCTGAGTGAATGGTGGGACTTGTCTCGCCCGAGTATTGCCCAAATTCGAGATCAAGTGACGTAGAGACCTGCCATCGGAAGGCCAATGCTTGTGTATATGCGTAACAGTTCACGGCACCGACAACCCCTGGCTTAATACCTGCTTACAAATGGTACATCGACATTTGAATATAGAAGATATGCACTGAGACAACAATTGAGTCTATAAATATATTATTGTATATATGTATTTCTCTTTGATTCCCAGATTACAGATCATCTCAGGCAGTCTTCTCGATGTTCTGCTGCTGATCAGCCCCAATTTGGAAGTTGGTTGAACAGGTTTATTGGGACCCGGATCACCTCCAGATCCAATCGTCAAGCCCAGCCATCGGCTGACGTTTCCAGGGACAAATTTCTTTATAGTAATAGGATACGTTGAATCTTCCTTTGTCAAATGATTAATAGGATCTCAATTCGCCAGATATCAACGATGCTCCATCACAATCCTTGAATCTCTATACAATCATATAAGTCTCAGTAAACTGCGTAAACCTTCTTTTGTTGGAAACAATCGTACATTTTTTAAATCAATTTAACCCTCTTAGGAATGGAATCGGCAAGGATGATTTGCAGTCGGTGATAGGGTTAAGGGTTCTGATAATGTGCGGGTGGCAATATGATAGGTTCGATAGCTTGATATGGAAAACAAAAGTAAATATTGAATACGCAGCAGTGATATAAACAGCCAAAGTAAAACCAAGAAACGCAAAAAGATGCACAGTATATACTGCCAGGCCTTATAGTCAATCTTCCATGACTGACGAAGCAGCGGCGAATTTCCTCCTTTCATTAAGAAGCCCTCATCCAAGGGATCTCTTGAATATTTGCGGCTTAGGTGACAACCCTTTATTGCTCGTCTCGACAATGTTTAGTTTCTCTTCTTTTCAAGGGCGGTGACCTTGCCATCGAGGGTCTTCAGATAGGTATCAACCCGGGAGATGGTCTGCTGGAGAGCCTATTATAAAGTTGTTAGCATGTGATCTGAGAATACATCGATTGAGCCTCAGCTTGACGTTTGAGACAAAGGTCCAAGGAAGGCAATTCCTTGGTGCTTGTCCCGAGTTCCAATGGCGAATTAATCATGTTACATACGTATATGTCCGCAGAAAGCACGGCGTTAGAGGCCGCGTACTCCTGAACCAGGTAGCTGTAAATCGAAACACCAGCCATAGTAGTACCGAGTAGGAAACCAAACAAACTATCCCCAAAAACCATTGTCAGTACATTATACGACCAATTGGACCATCAATGCTGCTATTTGTCCGACTTTCAAGTCCTGTCCGGTACAAGTATTGTACCAACGAGTTCTAGAAATGTTAACCAACTTACCCGCCACGAAAAGCACCAATAGGCTTACGCGCTGGCAGAGCAGCAGTGGCCCCCTCCATACGTGCAGTAGAGGTCTGGAAAGACCGGGCAAAGGTAGGCTTGACGGCAGCAGAGGCCGACAAGGCAATCACTCTGGCGATCATCGTGCAGTATGTATGTGTGTGTAGGATTCGGTCGAAAAGGGATGTGAGGAGAGTCGGGATTGTCGGGAGGGGAGGTGAGAGGGAGGGGCGGCGGTGGAATTGGGGTATCGAGAAAATCAGCGAGTCGAAGCGGGCAGCGTCAGAGGTGGATCTGTCGGGGTGCTGAGCGGATTTGGTGTGATTTTTTGGGCGGGACACGAAAGACAAGGGGGCAAGCTTGGATGTGGGGATCTCTAGGGTTAATAGAGGGGTTTATTCAAATCTGTGGAGACCAGTGGAGGATTATTCACGATCACGTATCAAAAATTATATAGATTGACAGCATGAGAGATACTGTTCAGATAGAATTCATTCAAAAACTTTTGAGATCCGTAGCGCCTAAAATGCAAATCCAAAATTCCGTGTCCATGCCTTATACCCATTAGATTATCGTCTTCGGGGAGCACCAGCGTCACCTCTGTCAGCCAACGACACAACCTCCGTAATACCAGCAGCCTCTTGATCTTCCTCCAGCTTAGCGATTTCCTCTCTGCAATCCCACCACTTAGCCTCAGATATCTCGAAGGCACGAGCCTTGAGCTCCTTGACAGTGAGAGCCGCGGCACTGTCGCCGCCCTGACCTTGGAGTTTAGCAATGAGGATCTCCTGCCACTCGTTGGTGGTACGGATGAAGAAGTCACGACGGCTCTCAAAGGGACGGGGATAAGGCAGGCCGTCGTTAACAATCTCGCTGCTCTCTTCCTCCTCTTCCTCAGCCGCAGCAGCTTCGGCAGCAAGTTCCTCTTCAGTCTTGGGCTTTTTGCCACGCTTCGAGGGAGTGAATAACGGCGTGGCCTTCTCTTCCTCCTCTTCCTCTTCTTCTTTGTCATCATCCTCGTCATCATCGTCTTCATCATCCTCCTCTTCGTCGGACTGGATCCAATCTTCGTTCTCGCGTCTGAAGATCTCCTTGCAACCATCCATCTTGCCCAGATCGATAGCATACATGTCATCCAACGTGAACTCACGGTCACCCTTCTCGAAGGTACCTCCGTAGATCCAGAGCACATCATCCTGAACAGCAAGTTGTGCGTTGAACCGCGGATGTGGGAACTCGTTCATAATGATCATCTCACGAGCGGGCTTGTCAGGCTCGTCAACCTCTTCTTCCTTCTTTTCCAACTCCACTGTGTGAGCATTTTCCAGCGACACACCCTTCTCCAAGGCAGCCAAGTTTCTCAACATTTCTTCCTCGGCAGCCTGGCCACGAGCTCTCCGGTTGGCTCTCTCGGTGGCCGCAGAATTGGAACCAGCCTTTCCAGAACCACCAGCACGTGGTTTGCGGAGGGTCAAGGGGAAGAACCGATTACGCTCAATGTTCCATGCGAACATTTGATTGAAGAATTCACTATCCATACCCTCTTCGGTCAACTCAACATCGTGAACACCACCAAACATGATACCACGGCCTTGATGGAACGTCATGGTAGCACCGGCATGAGGGGGCACCGGGGTATTTGCGGACTTCTTGCGACGCTCCCAGCGAACGGCAGGCGGAGTATTGGCCGGAGAGCCCTCTGGAGGCAAGGTCAGACGAAGAGAGAAACAGTCTTGATGAATCATGGGCTTCATGATGTTGCGGGATCCTTGGGAGCTAGACTTGGCCTGCTTGTTGGCAACGACGGACGTCTTGACACGCGAGTAGCCACCAAATAGTACAGCACCAGACTCATGAGGAAGCAGAGTGAATGAAGAGCGAGCTTCTGGCTTTAGTTGGGCAGGAGGCAGGTTAGGGCTGAACCAACAGTAGTTCTGGGTATCAAAGATCCAGAGATCAGCCAAGTACATGGTTTGCGAGGAGGTGTCCTGGAAACCGCCAAAAAGGATGATGTAGTGTTTCCAATAGGTCATACGGTGGCCGGAACGTGATGGGGGAGACTTTCCCTTGGGTTCCAGTTTGGTCCACTCACGAGTGGCAGGCTCCAGGCGCCAGAAATCACTATAGTGGTGGAAGGTTCCTTGCTTGGGCGATGAGAACTCGCCGCCAAACAGGTAGACATGTGCGGGGTTCTCAGCACGGGTCCAAGCATGTCCCGATCTGGGAAGCGGCGCATTTGGAGAAGTGACACAACGCCATTCATCGCGGTTGATATTGTAGATGTGAAGATCATTGTAGAAATGGGCCGTGGTACCATTGAAGTACTCACCGCCAAAAAGCAGCAGGTTATTCCTATCGCAAGGCGATGCCATGAATGTGGATGCTGACCGGACCTTAGGCGGCCCGTCCTCTACCATTTCGGTAATTTTTA
Organism: Ambrosiella beaveri; assembly: GCA_030294605.1. Taxonomy (NCBI): domain Eukaryota; kingdom Fungi; phylum Ascomycota; class Sordariomycetes; order Microascales; family Ceratocystidaceae; genus Ambrosiella; species Ambrosiella beaveri. The sequence goes on from JARQWA010000004.1 coordinate 133,774, forward strand.
GAAATTGTTCTTGCTGACGCTTGTACTCGTTAAGAACCTCGTCCAGATCGACATCGCCATCACTGTCATCCTTAGATGCCTTGTTCTTGACCTTCTTCTCGGCTTTGCTGGCCTGCTTGGCCTTTTTCTCGGCCTGTTATGATGTTAGCATGTCGTTGAGATTTAGACATGTACTGACTAGCATTGAAAGATTTTACATACCAGCTTGGCTTTCTTAGCCTCGTTAGCCTTATCTTTCTTTGCCATGGTGTGTGTGGATTTTTTAACTAGTAGTAATTATTGAGAAACAGTTGTTTGTTTCACGGGATTTCCAGGCTCACCTTAGGCTCAACTTGGCGATCTTAGTTAAGATGACTATGAAGCCATCGCAAGCCCCACTCAAATTTTTCAGATAAATGACAACCTTGTTAATCTGCTCTTAGCCTAGCATCAGCCACTTGGGATTGTTGGATTCACATGAGGTTCAGATGTAACACAACAAGGGTTAGGGTGCGATGTGCGATATGGGCCAAACGTTGTGGACTCATGATAGTGTTGTTTGATCCATTGTCACAATATGATATTCTCCACCAATAGATGAGTGAAGTCATTGTCATGAAACAGCTTACCATTTGCTCAGAGAAGCCTGTATCTAGTAATTGTTAGCAACAACGAGTTTAACCGTAGTCTTTGTAGAATTGTGACAATACACTTTTCGATGTATATAGGTGGCATGGAATCATGTCATAATGGGGGAACTCTCAAAATAGCGTTGTTGCCTGGCATGTATCTTGTATGTATCTTGTATGTATCTTGTGGCATGATGGAAACGGTTCAAGGACATTTTTCACAGTGTGGTCTGGTAACCATGTAGTCTACTCGGACACAAGTGGATAAACCGGGTAAATAGTATTCCATGATTAAGCTTATCGAAACTATAGTATAATATCGAATCTTGGCAACGGATATGTTACTCCTTAAATGCGGTATCGTAAATATGAGGATGTGATGCAACATCTACTGTACTATATCACATCCTATATATTTGTCATGTGCGATTCCACCTGTACCTAAATTAGTAAGTGTAGGTATTTATACTTGGCACTTGCAGGGAATGGCCGGATGTCTAATGTGACCCCAGAGGCCCGTGTTACTGGAAGTTGGGTCTTTGTCCGACAGGCATGGAACGTCAACCAACGTCATTGAAAAAACCGTGTGACCAACCGGGGGAAGTTCTCTTACATCAACACCTGTTGAATGGGACAGTAAAGAACTCAACGTCAAATTTACGAACATTAATGACATGCACCATCGTGTTGCATGAGATAGAATTACAGCTTGGTCTCCGATACACAAATGTGCGGTGAAAGAAATAGCTTTCTGCAGTATCGCTGTTATATGTTTATACACAACTATGGGACAGGGCGTAAAAGTACTTGGATGCGGTGGTGGATATGAATAAGGGACACGCAGGCACGGGTTCGTGGCCTATTAAACTGTTCAAGGGGGTCCAAAGGCCGGATGAATGGAATGCCACTGTGATTAACAACAGCACACATGCACCCTGATTATGAGGACAGAAAATCAAATATTGCGTCAAAAGGATGGGGTTTAGTCAAAAGGAAACCAGCGTTGAGGCCCACCGGAAAATATGCAGAGGAGTGAAATCAAGCATATATAGTTATATAGATATTTATTAAGTGCCCCCAAAGTACGCCAATGTATGTTTGGGAAGAAATCCTGTTTGCCGGGACTGTTTTGCATCCTGTTGGGAATTAGCTTTGCTATACTTTGGAATCAGCCGAGACTACATATTACGGAGAGCATACGGTCACAAACTCCAATAACAATAATAAAAAAAAATAGTATTGAGATTGCTTACCTTGGACGCAGGATCGATATCCCGAGGTGGTTCGGCAACATAACAACTCTCTATTCAATTCCGGAAACTGCTATCCGATGCTAGTGCCACAGGGCTTCATCACTTTGTGACTAGAACGGGATCTGGATTCCGCCAACTCTTTGATTGTGCATAGTGTAGAGGCAAGGTTGCATTCCCACGACGAGCCTAACGTCCGTAACCAACATCTCTAATTATTTGTTTACTCCCAGTCCAGGCAAGCTTATTTCTTGGTAAGAGAAAAAAACGACAAAAAAAGCCATCAGATAGAGAAAGTCTTTCTATTTACAGGGCCAAAGACTTCAGCTGGATGGCCAATGCTCGTAGAATATGGTCCATTTGGTCCAATGGAGTGATCCCGCTCGCCAGAAAATCAGTTTGAACCTGAAAATGGTGGCTGCATCGGTCGGCTTTGAAGACATGCAGAAAACCTACGGATATGCGCGTCTGAGTGAGAACGGGAGTCGAAGAAAATGGGAGATTGGCGGAATGACGCAGGATACATACAAAAAAGGACAAAGGACTAAGAAGGAAACGGGTTGATTTTGGGATCTGGCTCATTAAATAAAATGAGTGGGCTGGTGGGTGACAGATATCCTTTGGTGATTGACAACGTGATTAGTAGAGAGGCGATTATGGGGAATGTGATCCGGAAGAAGCAAAGGTATACAAGTGCCTGCACAAACAGTACGGAGCGGTTGGGCAGGCAAGTTTGGGGTGTATATAAAGGCAAATGGAGTGGAAGAAAGTTAGAATATGGTGAGTGAGTGGGTGGACTTGATCGGGCCCGGGACCGAGTCACGATAGGCACTAGCCACAATACCAGACCAAAGAGCTCAGAGAATATGACTTTCAACACAAATATACATCTATGTGTATATCACAAGAATGAAGGGACGTGTCAGTTGCAAATCGGATAATACCCCATGCCATGCATCGGGCCGCCGACTAGACCCTTCACAAAAGGGATCAAAAGCAGTTGCCAATATAAATACACATATATACACAGCTGCAGCACAGAATTTCTTTTTGGTCCAGCTGTGATGTCATATAAGACATGTCGCTTGCTGCCGTGTCTGGAGGATATCCATAAAATTTTCCCGAGACGATATCGCCTGCGCGTGCCACTATGAGTTAGTTGCTGAGTACATACATGTACAGGATCCCAGTCAAATAGGCCTGGACGGCCCCCAACTTCATCCTCTTGCATGAGAGCTGTGGCGTTGGTGGTGGGGCTTGACGCAGGAAGATGTCCTGGTTGTGAAAAGGCCTTTTTGAGATAATGTGGAGTGGGTGAACCGGGATGGACACGGTTATCCAGGTATCAGGTTTCACCTTCATTAAAAAAAAGAATTGTTCGATGTGAATCATGATTAAATTGTTATGATGGCATATAAACAGCAACTATTACGTAGATGCGTCATATTGCTATGAGTCGCTCTTTTAAATTCTATCAGGGCCCATATATAGAAACTACATGATCCACCATCTGTCTATAGACGTTTCTGGGAATCACAGCGCCGTTGGGAGACTGCTGTACCGCTTGCCTCAAATCCAAACGAAGTCGTTCCAAAAACTCAACTCGAAATACCGACGATATGTGGAACTCTGTCATCAAAGTATACAGCACAATAATGGGAGTCATACTGTAGGCATCGCAAGCAGCAAACACTTGGTGGTCATGCCCATGCTTCAGGCAAAGGCCTTGTGCTGTCAGGGCGTCATATGGAGCAGCATATCCTGCTGTTGATGGACCCGTCGAGGCCGATGGTGATCTAGAAGACCCTGCAATGGAGGATGCCGCAGATGCGGAGCGCGCCGTATGACTGGGGTACAGATCAGGTCCATGTTGAAGCCTGCATGTCGGAACCGAAGCGGTGTCAGTTAATTAGCGCGAGAGTCCGAAGAAAGAAGAGAAGGTGCGAAAATGGTGGTGGTGGTGGTGGTGGCGTGCGGCTAGTTGACGAGAAACTTTTCTTTTGAACCAAGTTGAACCAAGAAGTGTGAGTGGAGACTTCCAACTTTCGCAGCAATGTGAATATTATTGTGGAGCATATGTTCAAGTGTGGAGTATGGATAGGCAGTTGCCAACGCATCACTGCTGGCCATCTGCAGGGCATCAAATCAGCGCAGAAGACAAGTAACCACAAATACCAACCGATTACAACTCGGCGGGTTCCTCACGAGCCGCATGGCTTTTTATGTCTTTCGGCTGCAGAAATCCTGCAGAGTTCCAGTCGCCACTGGGGACTAATAGTCACCCAACTAAAATTAGTCTTCCGCCTCAAAGAATTTCCAAGGAAAAACCGTCGTTGACACGAGGTACTGGGCCCCACCGAGGATTCCTGATAGAAAACATATTTTCCGGAAGTACCATTCACAAAAGAGGCACCTCGTGAATATATGACAAGGCGCAATACACGCAATTCTGCTTCAGGGTGACCACAGGTATGACAGATCAAGGTTCCAGTTCCCCATAGCCAAGCCCCTGACTATGACAAATATGATTGTTAAGTGTAAAAAGGGACTTGCAGAAAGAAGGGTCAACTTACGATTCGATAAACTGGTATGCTGCTTGTATCTCCTCTGGAGCTAGTTCGTAGAATGGGCATATTGGTATCCGCAAAACCCGTATATGAAAGCAGTTCATGCTTTCATTGGGATATGCTGGTATAGCCTGGTGATGCGGATATACTATATCTGGCACATTCAGGCTACTTGCATAAGGATGAGGGTGCGCAGGGTAGACATGTGGGCCTCCGGATGGCGCATATGGCATCACCGGGACAGGTGCAGGCCAGCCGGGATGCCCCGGACCATGTGATAATGGGGGATGATGTCTAGTCGTTCGTAGCGTATGCAGTCGGTAGGTCAGATATTCGTGCTGCTCAGGTCCGAAGTGAGAAAGATCAACTCCTTCATAGCCTCTTTCATATATCCGCTCCACTAAGAGTCGCCATAGTGCTTCATGGTCGTGGCTGGCTTGTTGTAGTTCTGCCTGTTGAATGTGCATCTCGGTATGCAGGCTGCTTCTTTCAGTCTCCAATTCTCGTCGTTGCTCGTTCTTTCTTTGTCTGTGATTGATTTGTGCGCGTCGGACTTGTTGCCGGCGCTTGAGCCTTTGTTCCAGTGTAGGATCATTTGGCGGTGGATGATCTTCGGGGGGTTCCATGATGATGACCGGACTGTTGGAAGACAAATTGATTCAGGATCCAATCTTCGCGCTCGTAGCAGTGTAACACAGATGTTTATCGGTCCGGTAAATGTCATAGAAGCGGAAGTATGGCCCGAGGTTGAGGTCTTTGGTGTACCAATAGAACCGACAGAAGATGGCAATAGAAGAAAGAATACTTCTGGATAGCCTCATGAATGGAGGTCCAGTAAACGCCAAGACGATGCGGGTGACAGAACTTATAATCCGTCATACAAGTCCCTCAACCTGACCTTCTGTCCCAATATGATATTAAAACTTTGATTGGCCCCGAAAAGGTTGGTAACTGCAAAGGACTCAGTATAGAATTTGATGATTTGAGACACTCTTTATCCAACTCTGTTGGTTCTACCAGGAGCAGAAACCGGTGTACAGCCAGAAGCTTGGTTTTGATACGCCCACGGTGTTTCGGTGAGATCCCGACTATAAAGTCGATGCCACACCAACAATCTTGGATGTGGCTTATAGTGGCTATATGTACACCTGGCGCTTTCCGGAAGCTGTCCTTCAGATATAAACTTGGCTGTTTAGATTCTCTGGTAACTGTGCTTATGGTATCGGCCGAGAGTATTCTGTGCTCAATCAGAGAAAGGCGATTTTGATTATGTTATGGAGACTTTTGTGTTTTCAAGGGCCGTTGTCTCAGTATGTCGGACTGGGATATCGATATGGGCCAGTTGATATGATGGTTGATACCTGCACACAAGTCTGCAGAGCCTGATTTTAGTAGCCGTGACAGAATTTGGTAGTCACAATCTGACTGTCAGCGGTACTTGATGTGCGAGCGGGGAACGGAAGACGGCGTCCTGAAACGTATTCTAATAGCACCGGTTATTTGAAATAATACACCGAGCTCAGCTAAGTGGCGGAAGCTCTTCTCGATTTCTCTCAGTATCCCGGATTCAGAGAAACTAAGCTATAAACCTTATTGTACTCCAATACAAAAACAAGATGAAATCAAAAGTACAAAGGCGTAAATTGGCGGATGGCTGATTGAATGAAGTTGCAGGCTCAACTCCCAAAATTTCGGTTAAACAGAATTATATCAGGGTGTAGGACGGTGGAATATCTTTATGATCTTCGGAATGCAGGTTTCAGCTCGGTAATATGCAGTTTTGTTAAGATGCAAGACTGTAAAGATAAAGAAATCACTCTGTACAGGCTGCTGATCATATATAAATATGTTGGTCATCCAACTATTTACGTCAGTACCTTCCGGAGTGGATGTGAATGTAAATAAATACCAGGGTAGTTGCCAAAATTGGGATCCTGGAGGAGTTACTTCCAAACTATGTATGAACTCGGGGCTGCCCGTGCAATCATGGAATATTAAAGAAGGCAACTTCCTTATTTTAATGACTGGCTAAGGATAGAAAATATGATGAATGAATAGCCCGAACCAACCTTTCCCAAGATTTTGGTACCGAAATGGAGTTGTATCGATGAAGAGTCCGTTGGATGTACTGGTAGATCCTATGGTGATGTCCATGAGAATCAAAGTGACTTGATGTATAATGTCCAACTGAGGAACGGAAGCCAGACGCAAGAGAAGGAAAAAGCTGGCCATGGGAACGTCGCACACGTTTGACTGTTGTCCAGGCGTCTTGAGTGTTGATAAAGACCCGAAATAAATACTGTAATCAGTACAGTAGATTTGATAACAGATGTAGATGAGGGACAGATGTCAGTGAAGACAACTTATTTCATATTTACGGAGTGGTGCATTGTTTGTATCCTTCATCGGCATACCCGTCTTGATCAACTAAGGCCAACCAGTTCTTTACCCAGAATACTGAGAACTAATATTCAAAGAGAAGTGAACTAGAATACCAGTGACGAGAGGGAGGACGATAGGATAACAACTTAATTCCTAGATGGAAAATGTCTGTTTAGTCAGAGACGTCTATACCGGCGATTCAGAACTCTAGATAAACTAGATAAACGTGACTTCTGTAAATTCAGTCCGTTACTTGACAACCTGGATCAATGCATATAGCTGGCTTTGTGATAATAGTATACATACTTGGTTTGTGACTGTTAAGGGATATTTCCTGGATAAAGGGAGGGTTTTTTTTTTGAAATTGTAGGTTAAATTTCCATAAAATCGATGTATTACACCCCCAAGCGTGTACAATAGTCAAACACTAAGGTCTCATAAGTGGTAGACTAATTAGTAGCATCGGCCATGTAATGGAGAGTTTACATGAACAGAGCATCGGCAAAATTTACAAGTGGCATTCTGGAGACCAAATAGGTCCAGACTAGAAATCTTTGTCAGACTAAGAACTTTTTTCGAAAATTTGCTGTAGCCTAAGTCTATAATGTTACATGACTATTGAAGTGGCACAACCACTGTCTCGGGTTTTGATGTGCTAAATTGTGAATGAATACACTGACACCCTTTGGATTCACCTCTAAGCATGGTGTCACATTCTATTCTAAACACTTGAATCCTTTGTTCATAATCCCCCATGAATCTTGAATAGATCAGGTCGGCTAGTACCTCAAGGCTTGTATTGAAGGAGGATCCATTGAGTCCTCTTAGAAAAACTTCTACGTTGTTAAATTGACTTATCTTGCAATTAACCTTGAGGTAAGAGGTAGAGAAAAGAGGAAGCCCGCTTTACTTTTTCTTGTAACTTGGAAAGCCGCACCGAAAATTAATCTTAAACCCAGAATCCTAATCCTCATCATCATGCATGGAACAACAGTAATCTACCTTGAATATCAGTAATCTCTCTGTAGAAGTAATCGTCCATTTTGAAAGTTTTTATACTGAGGAACATTAGAACAGAAGAGGCCTCATTCTTCTGGCTATAGTGGCTGAGCCATTCGTGAAGTCCGAAGACAACAGAGCCAAAAGCAGTCCTGTCTTTTGGTCGTGGGATGCAAGGTCACAGACGTACTCATTCCGATTACTAGTCGGGGTTGCATTAGCATGTGCCTATATTTTGTTGAGGTGCATAGTTTCCTACCAATATCACTGCATTGCAGCCTTATACAAAAAGCGGTGTTGATTTGATGATACTACTCCCGATGGTAGTATATAGTCTTGAACCATTGGGGGAGGGGGCAATTATCTTTGAAACAAAGGTTAATGTGTAGAGGAGTTTGTGACAAATTTATGGTAAATTAGCATGGCATTATGAGCATTCAGAAGTATTGGAAGGTCAATGTCGGAACCAGCATAGTACGTGATAAAGTCTCAGATATCTGATAAGGCTGCAGTAGAAAGTTTACTATGAACAGGAAGCGGGTTTCACAAGGACATAGTTTGTATAATAAACCTGAATCTTCACTGAGGGGGTTAGGAAGAAGATTCCTAGCACCCGATTTCAAATGTAAATCGAGAGAAATAAGGCGAATCTAACCCCAATCGCAGGGTTGAAACGCAGGAATGAGGGAAATGCTCGCAGAATATTCCAAGAACAGCAGCATGCCTTTGTCTGAGATAATAATAACCTTAATATGTCCCAGACATAACTGGATGTTGAATGTATTCACAGTGACAGACTCCGGGAGGGATCTGTCAACAATATAAACACGATATTCTTCCTGTCACTCATCGAATTCTTGATGGTCGTAATCATTGGTAGTGCACAGTCATTGTTATCCGTTATTGGAGAAAGGCCTGGTATCTTTTAGCACTATTAACAGTCATGAAAGCTCTTGTAGTGCCGGAAAATGCCAAATAACCCCAGACCTTTTTTTTCGATGGAAGCATGATGACAGATCAATAGTCCTTCAGTGGCACTCTCCTGAATTTGATGACTGAAAAGTGCTACTGGGCCCAAAATACACCTAGAAGCAACAGCTCACTTCAGCGGTCAAAATGATACCCATATTATTGTATCCTCTAATTTTCTTCACTGTTTCTACACTAATACTGCCTTTCAACTTACAGGTTCGTGATACATGACGTTAATGCGGGTTAGGGTTTGGAACGGTGACACACTAGCCACAATTAACCATTAACCAGCATTGTCATAACAAGATGCAGATTTCATATATGATTTTACCGGACTTATGATCTATGTATTTTGGCTTGATGGATTTTGTTAACAACCAAACCTTTGTCAAGACTTACATAGACTGCAGTAGAGCTGAATTTCAACAGCAGATCAACTCCAAAATATGGGATCGACAATGAGTATTGTTTATTTATTTATTTTTCTTTATGTTTCTGTCTTATCAACCCAATATGAACTGGAATCTTCTATTATTAGTCGAATTTATTGAAGATATTTTTGCAAATGTAACGATTTAAAATTTGTGGTTTTATCATCAGATACATGTTTTGATTACTAAGATAATAGATCAATGACATCAAAAATCCGGCATAGATTCCATGAATTGCACGAGAATATGTACTCTATGTACCCCTAGGCCAAAAAAAATCTTTCTTTGGTTTATTTTTTTTTCTATCTTCCTTTTGAGATTAACGGATAACCACTTTTTTATTAATCAAAGATAAAATGCGGATGTGGCGTTGTGATGACCAGATAATTGTTTATTGCCTTTTCCGGAAATATCCATTTAACACATATTTGCCTGTCAGAGATGGCGAGGCTGATGTAGTTTTCATTCTCATATAACATAGATTTTTCATTCATCCATCGTTTCTATGAGAACTCATAGACATTTCCTCATTTTAGTTTTATTTGGTTTATTGTCATTCGGAACGTCTAATCACGATGCCATCACCCATCGCCTCTCTGTTCCAAGAATCTGTACCGCTAGTCGAAGATATCCGCAGGACCGTTTTGAACAGGACCAACCAGATACACATAACGTTGATTTACAAGACTATGTTGGATCGGAACACGAGAGACCTCGACCTCCAGGAATGCACGGAGTGGTTGTTCAAGATCGAGAAGTTGATTGGAATACGATCTAATGTCATTCCGTATCGAAACTGCGCAGCAGATTGCGATCGGTCTCAACAATGCCAAGTTTTTCGTGACCTCTGGTCACAAGCCATTGTCAGGTTCCCAGGTTGCATCCTTGTTATCTCGGATTCCAGAGAACGTTTATGAGTGGAAAGACTTCACAATCAGAAACTGCGTAGACCTCCAGCAAGGTTGTTGTATGTTGGCATGTTTTAATCCATTCTTGGAAATGTCAAGCTCTAAAAGACCTCCACAAAGCAAACAGTGGATAAAATTACGGGACAAGGTAATAAATCAAAACTATGTACTTGCCAACGGCCAGAGACATGCTAACACTCTCCACAGATGAAACACACCCAGGGTCTTGCTTGCTACATTTCCAAAATTTCCAAGGCTACTTAAGGCTATCAACATCATTCCACATACAGTGCGTGGTCCAGGAAAAGAATAAAATTATCGCTGTACTGCATGTATTCTTCAACCCCAACGAAATGGCAGCTATTATTGCAGCACTGCGACGGGATCTTGATAATACTTTTAACATCTTGATGCTGAATGTATATCTGCAGAGGCTGTGGGATTCAAACCAGTGTGGAATTGAATGTCTCTTTCGACAAAATGTTGGTGTTCTAGATGATGGCACATTGTGGTATGTATGGCTCAGAGTATGGGATATTTCGGATTATACCTCGTGGACAATGTAGGGACGCAAGATGCTGCCATTTTGTGATGTTTCTGGAAATCCCATACAGTCAGGCACCATTCACCGGGTGGGTGTCGTTTCACATTTTGACGATTACCATGACCTTCCAGACGGAAACCTGATTAACTTTCGATTGAAAGTAAATTCAGTTATGCATATGCGAGCCGCTACTGGCTACCCTGAACCAACTGGCGAAGATGAAGGTTCCAACGTACAGTCGGATTCCCACTTGGAAGACTCCGATGACGAAAACTACACACTTAATTAAACAAAACATAGTATAGAATTCCGTCACAGTCAATTTCTTTTCCATTGGTATTTGAAGGGGATAATCCAACTAAACCTTCAACTCTGCATAAGGTGACGCTTTCCAATGTGGTAATAAATCTAATCAAGATATGTATACATTATGTTGAACTGCGGTTTAAATCCTGTAAGAATCCCATTTTTAATGTAGGCAAGCCTTGAGGCGGGAAAGAGAATATTATTATAAAGCTGACAATATAACCCTTACGTACGTGCCTAAAAGTCCAGACATGTCGGTGCCACGGAGACCCACGGAAATCTAGAAGATCAAAGTCAGCAAGGTGGCTATCACGACCGATACTTCGATGAAGCCATAACTAAGAATAGGTATTCTTTATTAGTCTACGAAAGCACTTTGGTTTTGTCTGACGGTACCTGCTTCAGTCCCGCCATGTCGCCATATCGCCTCGCGCTGTAAACAATCATACCTATAGCAGTACTGATGAGAAAACCCGACTATTCATTTTCAACGTGAAATATTTTTGATAGAATTAATTCATATGACGAAGCCGTCGGTTGATTCATATACATTGAGCGAATGAATATACGAAGCACTGTAAAAGAATACTAGGGCCCATTTATATGCCTCCTTCTGGATTGTAACCCGGAAATATGCCTAGACTTTAGTATCCTGCGACGGTTTCCAGGGCCGACCCGAGGCAAACGATCATACTTCCGAGTATACCGGAATGTATCATGAACGGGGGCTATAACAAAGAACACCTCAGGAGTGTGATCTGGATAAGATCTGTTTATTAATGTTAACTATATAAGATCATGAGATCGGGAAGTCATGATGACTGTCAAAAAGCGATGTCTCAACCACAGTGGGAATGCAAGTGGGACGTGGTGGGGGTTAAAAGTTGACAAGCGCAGCCTCAACTGACTGAAAATAATTCGAGATATATTTATTTAGCTTCGGATATAACTTTGTTGCCACATGACTTGTTGAGATTTGTTGGCGACTTCAAGATCTCGTACGGCCGAGTGCGTATGGACAGGAATACAAAGGATTCTTTGGGGATGACGAGACACAAAGGGAGCTAAATGTCGGCCGTAATAATCACTTAGGTCGAAGTTGACAGCTAGTATCCATTTACCTTGATTCCGTACCAGAATTTTCTTGAGCTCACCTTAGCAAATAACTTATAGAATCAACACTCTGCTTGTAAACCTAGATACAATCTTCAGAAAACGTCGCTCTATTTGGTTGATTGGTCGTCAGCTGAAACGTAACACAAATTTGGTCTGACAGACAATCCGTAGTAACTACCTCGATGGATTGTTAAATGATTCGGAAGTTTCCAGGGTTGGTTAAATGATGACAGTAACCTCAATATCACGTGTGGCACATGCCCAAATAAGATACTGCATTTCTTTTTTTTTTTTTTTTTAGATCACCAGAAACAACTGGAATACTCAGTAGGATCATGGTGTTTTGTCGCTATAGGTAAAATTTAAACCCCACTGCTTATAGCGAAAATTTCGACATGGCCTGCATGGCGCCAAACCTTGGCTAATCAGACTAGACTTGCTTTTCCGACGGTTTACACTGTTAAAGAAAAAAAAAAACTTTCAAAAATTCAAATAACCAGAAATCTCAAGACTTATTTGTACGGCTCAACATGTGCCAGATTCTGGACCGTGGAAAATTCTACAGCATTGTAGAGATCTCTTCGTATCCTGACCATTGACACAACTCTAAACCTGATCAAGTCCTGCATCTTGATGCCGGTCTCATGGGTACCCAACCAAGCTGAGCAAACCTACGGATCCAGTCCCGTCAACCGCATTTGGTTCCTGTCCAATCCCATAATCAGAACAGAATTTGAATAGCTCCAACTTCTGTCCATGTCGCTGTCAATTCATGATTCATGGTATGATTTCAGTACCCCGCAAAGTGGGCGGCCTTAACCCGGAGTAAGGTTTTGTTTGGGCCCCATCAACAGACGTATCTGAATATCTGAGGCTCAGGATATCTCGGCGTTGCCCCGCCTTTTCAGTGTATACATTGGGTATTCCCTGAGCCACAAATCTGCCGCCAATGCTTCTCATGATAGCATACGTCCCCGCGGAATGCATATGGCCCGCTTGTTCTGGACGATGCATCATAAGTTATAGTGGTGGTAAGGCTCAATAAGGAATTCTTCCGCGCAGCACCTCGTATCTGCTTCAATGTTCAGGCGGGGCTAGACTTCATCTGCAGCTGCAGTGTGGGGGTGAATGCGACTTAAGTGGCACGAACATACATTAGAACCAGCCGGGACCGGGAAACCATTCCTGTGGCTTCTGGTGAACCCACTCTACTCTTGCTTGACAGAATCCTGCACACCAATATAAATGAATACGGCTATGATCTTCATAGCCACGTATTCTCAATGTATTTAGGCCTGTATATAGGAGTTGATGGATTTACCCGGAACAGAAATATGTCGACTCTACAATCTCATACAAAGTGGTTCCGCCGCCGTGCTGTGAATGCTAATCTGAAATCAAGCCTTGATATGTTGTTTAGTAGAACTGACGGGTCAAAGTACCATGCATCAAAGTCGGATAGTCGCTATTCATACTTTGTGCTATCGCTATGCAGTACTGATATGTACCTCACTGGTTCATAACAAGACTCGAGTATAATCTCATGAATATGCTCGACTGTGAGCCTGTAAACAGATTCTAATCGTTGACAACTTAACACATAGTCTCCTCTAAAGTAGAGGGTTGAGATACATGTACTCGAGATCAAAGTTCAATGATTGGCTTTGATGAGATTGTAATTGTAGATATCTCAATTCTAATATTCAGACCCCACACATACGAACAAAGATCCCGCCTATGACTGCTTTATAATTATAATGCTTTTTTACTTCGCTATCCGTCATTTAGCATTAGCAAAACATTGTTCAAATAAGAGTAGGCAACAAACCAGCAGAAGATGATCCATCTCACTTTCATCAGGTCCCAAATCTCGAATGTTGTTGCCCACTTCAGTACTTGTATCATCTTTGGCATCTGCGAGCTACGGATTATCTGACAATAATTGGTGGATAAACTTGTATTCAGAACAGCATCCCGCTAAGCTGAGCCAAAATGTGTGGGGTAACTGCCTAACTGACACCCCAACCCGCAGCCCGCCCGACATATCCTTTCTATGATGGCTTGTTGGACGAAACCCGCCTGCATAAAGCCCGATTGGACCTTTGAATGTTTGAATCCAGCGCAAAACCCTTTCTTCATTTTCTGGCCAACCAGATGCAGCTTGTGACAATCAACACATGTTCAATGGTCTGACAGACTTCGTCTAGAATCTCTTTCACCGCTGATTGTCGCCGGTATGCGTGTATATCACGGTCACATCATCTCACGGAGACTAACCGTGGTTTAACTCATGCGACGTGCAGTGCATGACTGAAACTCATTACCAACTGGTTCTATTCCGCTGACTGCATTGTTAGGTACCAGGTAAGTTGTTGTCATTGTATCCAGCCAGTGTCAATGAGCCATAAGCTCGTTCTTGTGAAATGGAATGCATGTTGCCATCACAGCACGAGTGTAAGCACACCCGTGCTACATACATACTCTTGGCACTGTCGAAGTTTCAATCCGCCGTGCAAACCATGCCTGTCCTTTTCATGATCCCCGTACCTTGTGACGGGAACATCCGTTTATTTTTATAGATCATATATGATAGGTTTCATGACACCTTCTAGGGTTCATGCCGTTATTGTGGTACAATTTAGACTTCCAATAAGTTTGTATACAAGGTGAACAGAGGCAAACACCGCATCGAACCTCCGTTTCTAGCAGGCCTAGACGACACAAGGGTGTCACAATGCTTCCACAGATGTTTGCATCGTAGACTCAAAGTCCAACATGCCAAGTTAAATGAGCATACACACAACCAACATATCGTATCCTCCCCCTCCCCTCCCCCTCCATAACACACAGTACAGCCCTGTGTTTTGTCGCCATCCGGGCCTGTGTCACAGTGCATCTGCTGTCCTCCTAAACATGATCGATCATGTCGCGACAGGGTTCATCACCCGCCGACAACTCTGTTATGTGAACTAACAACGACAACCAAGCAAGCCGCTGTTCGTTCCGCACTCCTGATACCCTGGTCCGCACCGCACCACCCATTGAGCTTCCAAGTTTCTAATGCGGCTGGGTCAACCAATTGTGACCATGTGACTTGGCTGGCATGTCAGTCAATAATGTCAGTCAATAGCAACAACTGACCGATTCCATGGACCAACATTGGGATATCCACTCACACTATCTACCAACACAGATAACCCTCACATTTCGCACATATCCAAACAGTATCTTTCCCAAAACATCAGGTGTGCCAGTTATCTTAAAGTTACACTCGGTGTCTCTCTCGCTGTGTTATCTAAACGCCTACATCTCCTATTGGTCTCAGCTATGACATGTGAAGTTGGCTCGAAATGTTGCATAATTCAATGGACTATGGCCGCAGCGGTCATGAGGGTTAGTCGTTGGATGAAGAAAAGCCAACAATCTAGATGTAAACCGCATTCTTGCGGGCTGAATATTTCAAAAATCTTGCAACATTGATTCATAAAGTTACCAGACTGACTCCATATCAGCATACAATAATCATATTAGACAAACACCTACTAGTAAATTGCTGTATATGTTTTGATGAACTCAAACATCGGCCACGTATAGTATGATAAGAGGGATTCAAGAAGTTGTTATTCGCCGTTAGTCAATGACATGATGATACGGAAATCATTCTTTAGGGGTTGAACCCAAGGGTTATCCTTAGAACACACTACAGAGATTCACATTCACATATTTACCAAATACTTTAGTTACACAAGGTATTGAGATGCTGATAAGCTTCTGTTAAATTATTGACGGAGATGTCAAAAGCATCTTTTATCTATAGACTAAACCTTTTTTTTGGTGGTAAAGCAGCCGCCTTTTGCGATTGGGGTATTTCTTCATAACCGAAACGCCAGATATTCCCAAAGAAAATCCAAGATCCAAGAACCAAATACCGAAACCCGTCCCGTCGCAATGCAAAAAAAAAAATGAAATGAATAGAAAAAAGGAAAGAAAAACAAAAATCAAACGCTAGTACTTTTGAGATATGTCGTAAACATGCCAAGTGACAGTGAAATGTATGTGCAAGGTGGCAATGGAATCGTGAATACAGACCAGGACTCTCTTCATAGGTCAACGTCACTGGCTGTCTCGTTGTCGTCAATTAACAGCTCGACTTCATCATCGTCATCCTCCTTTTCATCGCTGCTATCCTCGTCTTCGTCGTCATTCACACCCGGGATAGTCCTCCACGGCAGGTACTCATCCTCGATCCACCGCTTACTCAGCGGGAGTTGGTAGGGGTCGAAGGGGAAGTATTGTTCGAGTTGCAGAGCGCTTTCGTCAGACATCTCCTCGGATTTGGTATCTCGGAGCGCAGCACCACCAGTGGAGTAGCCGCGTTGCGCATATTGGCTGAGGTATATGCGTTTGTTAGTTTCCAGAAGTGGGAAGACGTAGACAAGGTTGAGCTTGTGGGCGAGCTTGGCAAATTCTTCAACAATTCCGGGGGCGCAGACCTTGAGAGGGTTCAGGCGGGAGAACACGTTGTTTTGGATAG
This sequence comes from Ambrosiella beaveri, assembly GCA_030294605.1. Classification (NCBI taxonomy): domain Eukaryota; kingdom Fungi; phylum Ascomycota; class Sordariomycetes; order Microascales; family Ceratocystidaceae; genus Ambrosiella; species Ambrosiella beaveri. The sequence goes on from JARQWA010000004.1 coordinate 150,391, forward strand.
TGGACCGCAGAAAGTGACCCCAATTCAAAGGTTGGCCAACGTACGACGCAGGGTCTTCAGGGTCGATTTCTTCGGGTACGCTGTCGAGAAGACTCTGCCACCGGAAGCACCAAACGTATAACACAGCCTGGCAGACAGAATAGTAGGAGTAGTACCTCCGCATGTCAGGACAGCGGCAACCGGGCTCGTAGGCAAGACGGAGACGCTCCATCTGGGACAGTAAGCGGTGGAAGGCACTGCGAACTATACCGTCGGACAGACGAGCAGCACGGGCGATGAAGCTGGCGAGGTAGCAGACTGCATAATCCTTCAGCGCGGCCGGAGAGTTAGAGCGGAACGCGATGGCCTCGCAAGTATCAATGAACTGAGTCATGGTATTCTCCGACTGTTGTACAAAGTGGAATACCAGAAATTGAGTGTGGCGAGACTTGCAGGTCTGCAGGATGATGTTGCTGAACTCGCTAAGCAGAGTCTTCATGTAGTCATTGGTCACTTGCTCGGCAGTCTTCACATCAGAGATAGACAGGATCTGCTCATAGAACAGAAACATGGTATCCATGGCGGTATCCAGTTTCTCAACTTGGTCGCGAACAGCACGAGCCTTAGCAATGTCTTCGTTCACATCTGAGTCGTCGCTGGCCACCGATTCATTATCAGAATCATCATCGACATCTTCACGAGATTGGCTGAAGACACCCTGTAGCGCTAAAGCCATGTGGCCATCTAGGTCGTCGAGATCGGCTTGCATCTCGACGTCAATGTCTACCATCTGCTTCACAATGAGATCAAGGACATAGGACCCGAGCGCAGGAGCGTACTGCTTAAAACGTAGAATGTTCTGAAGATAGGCAGAGTACACCCGGCGCGGTTCGTCGATGGACGGGAACCGCTTCTTCACGATAAACCGGAGAGCACCTTCAGCACCAGGGAACATTTTGAACAGACGCTGCAAGACCAAGTGAAGACGCTCTTGCATGGTGGCTGTATCAATCTCCGGGAACCCAGGGACCGTCCAGCAAGAGCGCCGCACATCAACAAACTTGGAAACAATCATGTCAAGAACCTCTACCATATACAAGCTCTTAACAGTAACCAGCGCAGCCAAAAATTCTACGTACGCATGGATAAAACTATCATCTCGGCCAACCCATGTGCAACGCAGGATCGCCGTTACCAAACCCTCATAAGCATTTTGCTTCAAGATCGGAGTGAAACTGGCCAGCGCTGAGATGTACCCGCGAAGCTCGTAGGGCTTCAGGGCATTCTCGTTGTCGCTGTCAGCATACAACCGATCATTGGCAAAATATTCCTTCAAAGCCAAGTAGCCTTCGCTATCTCCACGGCCATGCTGTTCCAAAGAACGCTTGACCTCAATTTTGAATTCGGCAAGCGATCGTTTGCCAATGTCGTGCACCTCAATAGGGGCGTCACTGAACTCGACACGGCGACGCTTGGTGGGACTACTCAATGTCGGGTCTTCGGATGTTCTGCTAAGGTCATCGTCTCGTGTCCGCTTGAGACTGGGTAGTGTCGGTTGTGATTGGCGAAGGATTGACCGGGACGGCGTGTTCTTGTGCTGGGGAGCCCGGGGCCGGGCTGTCGCTATTGATGTTGTAGAAAACATTATGTTTGCTGGTAATGAAGACCAATTATGGGCGATTCAATCAAAAGGTTATGATTTTGTCTGATAGTGTTGACAACCAGACAACTGGTCAAGGGGGGGGTTGTGTCAGCAGGTCGTCTGAAATCATTGACCGTAAAAAGGACGAATAGAAGACCGGAGGGGCTGGTAAAGGCGGAGAAAGTGAGGTCTTACGATGAAGATAAAGACAAAGACCAAAGACGTAGTTTTGTCAACAATTGGTACAGATTGATTGTGGTCGTGTGAGACTATTAAGAGCGTTGAAAACCAGTCTCAGAAGACAATGGCGAATCAAGACTCAATATGAAGAGACAATAGGAGAGACACCACGATAGCACCTTACCTCAATCGGAAAAGAAAATGTGGTCTCGAAGTAAAGTGATGGAAGACCAAAGAAATAAACAATACTAGTCTCCGCGCAATGAGAAAAAATTATTATGGGGCAAGACCCTTTTTTTACATTGCATAGAGGCTGATTCCCAGGCAAGAAGTATTGGAAAAGGCAATGTCGGGATCATGAAGGATTTCTGCTGACTATTCGTGAAATAATGGGGCCATATCTTGCTGCTAGCGGTAAAAAAACTCTGCTGGTCGTTGAGCAGGGCATGGATGTCTATCTTCAGCTGGCGGCAGCTGGCAAGATACACGGACTGGGGGCGTTTTTTTCGGTGAAGGGATGGTCAAGGTTCAAGAAGGATTAAGCCTTCCGCTTCCAGAAATGACAAGTCCAGGCCGGAATGACCCGCCGACCAACGACAGCTCGTTCCGAAAGGACTAGATACTGGGTAAAACACTCGAATAATTATGACCAGGATGCAGTTAGGTATCACTTAGAATAACAATAACAAATTTATTTCTCTCATAATTACTCAAAGCATTACCAACCAACTCCAACCCATTGTAGCCTTAACACATTCAAATCAAGCAGATCCATAATAAACAAATCCAAAGCCGTCACCCCCAAAAGATACAATTCATAAATCAAAGCAGCAACGTCAATGTTCCGTGAAAGCGGACTTTCCGCGTTTGATGCGTTCTGAGAAAGAAGACGTTTCACGCTTGACACAATCCGATGGCGTATGAGTGTCCCTCGGATGGTCTGATTCCTAGTAATCGCCTTCTGGCGCCGCTCCATTACCGGTGGATGTGTACATAAACTCGTTACCTGTCTGGGCATCAGGTGCAGGGGCCGGAGGGAATCCGGGAACACCAGAGGGCCCACCGGTGGGCGCGGTGAAATCAGCATCCACGGCGGTGTTGAAATCTTGACTCACAGGGCGGCCATTGTCACGAGGATTTTGGTTCTGTTGCTACAGATGATATCAGAATATATTCCAGGCAGAATCAGAAAGAAGGTACTTACATCCCGGTACTTTGAGAGGTATATCTTAAGAGCCTCAGCGTAGTTCTCAAACCCGAGTGACGTCATGGCAAAGAGGATGTCTTCACCGTTGACAGTCTTGCGTTTTTCCTGGTGACATTTCTCTGACGCTATATTGTTAAGGTTAGATCGCCTATCCTGGCAGAGTAGGGGCATATTTAGGACTTGCCTTCACTGGTAATAAAAGAGATAAACTCGCTCACACACTCTTGCATACACTCTTTGGCTTCCTTGGCAATTTTGGCATTCTCGGGGAGGGCGTTCTTCATGATACGAGCGACTGGCGCAAAATTCCGTATGTTAGCATCTATTTCATCAATCTTTTCGTGTGGCTTCGTCTCGGCGCAGTTGTTTAATCGTTGAATAGACTCCTTGGACCTAGGATGTCCTTTGGGTGTTCTGTTCCCACGTAAAGTGTTCCCGGAAGTCTTGGTCATTGCAGCAAATGTGATATAATGGCAGAGTTTGAGATCTTGAGACAAGAATGATTGTCCGGAGAAACAACGATGGCTGTCCAGGTGAATACTGATCTCGTTCACGCTGAAGATTTCCTTGATGACTTCAAAGTAGATGACGTCTAAAGCCCTATTCTTGCAGGTTTCGGGATTTATGCATGGCTGACGGCAGATATAGCGGCTTCCTCTCCAGAAAGGAACTTGTGCCACCAGTTCTAGCGCAAAGAGAAAGTTCCTTGGCTCAAAGGTGTCACAATGGACATAGCCGTTGCAAAAACACCATGTATGTATCGAACAATGTTAGCCACTCACGACATCGGGAGGACGATTTTATGAGTCCTAAAATAGTGATGTTACACAATCCATATGTTGTGAGATCTTCAAGGACCGTAAACAAGATGTAGCTTGTACCTGAGACTAGGAAACAGTGACGAATCTAAGGGCTGGGATCACATTTGTTATGGACGGCAAAACGGGTGGCGAGAGACACGCATGTAGTAAAGCGATATAGCCATGCAAGTGACCACTGGACACGAACATACTCCCAGAATAGGTGAAGATTTAGGGTCCACAGAGTAATCAGCAAGGCCATTAGACCGACAAACCTTGACTTCGTTCTCACATCAATATGCTAAAATCACTTACCATTGGCAATGGGCAACCACCGATCCTGTTCCTTCACCTCAAAATCAAAGCCAAGAGACGCAAGGCCGTTGGTTTCCTGTGGGTCATTCATAGGGTCGTTTCCCGGTGATGCATGATTCTGGTCAACATCCTTAGGGATGTCGTGTTCCTGGGGAGAGTCCGACATTTTAAGTAGCTTTTTGAAACCCGGCTACGTTTAGGGACTCAAAAGTAGCAACAGACGAAACTGTGCAAACAGGTATGTGATTGGGTAACAATCACGCTCCAGCTGCAGTCTTAACAACTAAGGTAATGCAACGACTGGCAATTAGGACACCTAAAATTTCTGGCTGTATTATGATGTGTTAGCTGAACCATTCATAATAGTCATAGTCATATCACCTCATAAACGAGGCTCTTGAGATTGATATGGACAAATTTTTCATGTTGCGATGAGATTCGTCCATGATAGATGTAATGTCATGTACCTATCCCCCAGAGTCGAAGATGCTATCAAGACAACTCGTTTGTCTCGAAAGCTATATAGATGAAACTACAATGTTCCATCGCAAGAATGTCAAATGATACCACGAATTAGATATTCTGTGGTAGCACTAATGGCGGATATGTGCAGGAACACACACATTCTCTCAGATGGGAGGTAAATGATGGAGGTACTAATCAAAAGATCAACATACCTGTATTTATGATAGATACCAAGGACTGATATGTTCAGGCGTTATACTATCAATAGGTATATTATTGTAGGATGATTAAATGTGATCAATTGGTCCTACCACATGATGTTAGCAAGTATTTTTGATACATCATTAGATTTGATAAGCCATCAAAAAAAAAGGAATATAACGACGTTTACTTTGCTGATTCGCTTAATTATAGTGGTGTGCTGCGAAGAGATGAGAGAACAGTACACAAACTGAACAAGAAGCTATAAGTGACTAAACTTCTATTCTGTAGGTGAGGTTGATCAATCCCACATCCATCCACTTGTAACTCAGTCAAAGCATTACATGAACCAATCTTCCATCGTCATCATTATAGCTAGAGACAATGAATATGAACTTCAAGATGATGCAGGACCTGTTGCGCAAGCATGTCGAGCCCGGTGGTTACACCAAACACGATGTCGCATTTCATGTAGACATTGCAAAGCAGACAATGGAATTGCCCATAGACTCGAGTCGCTGCATCAGACGCACTGCAAGCAGATGAAGACATGGATCGATTGGGTTGAACAGACAACACGATATTCAGTATTGACCGATTTTGCGCAGTCCCGGATCCGAGAAATTCTATGAGCGCGACTGGGATCCGACAAGTTTCCGCCGAACGGGGTGTATATATCTGATCGCATTGAAGCAATACCAATAATCGCAACCGCAACAGCCAATGAAGTGCCCCTTCTACTCACGCCAGCCAACCATCGGCACAGCGACTTCCAAAGCGCATAATTGCATGGCCCACACTTTATTCGGAGGTGGGAACGGGCAGCGGTTGATCGAGCCAATGGACGCGGGGGAAACGACTGTTGTAGGTAGGTAGGGTAGAGTGGCCCGAAGATGCATGGCGATGTTGTTAAACTTACCTGTTCGCAAAAATAAAAGAAAAAGATATTTAACGATAGATGCTGTTTCTCGGAATTGCCAGATAGGCCGCAAATAATGAATAGATGAATGTATAGCCAGATTGATCTCAGATGGTGATGAATGCGAAAAAGGAATGACATGGGGGTTCACAGTGGCAAGCTATCGTCTCTATAATACAGCTTCAACCAATATCTTTTTGCGACAGTGAAACTCATTTAGCGCCTTACACTAAAAGTCTTATCGATAATGGGGTACTTGCTGACTCGTTTTATTTTTTACAGTGGCCTAATAGCCATGACATTGCTCAATTTCACGTGACGGACAGCAAGCAATTTGAAAGTCAGTTTTATAGATGTTTTTGAATTGCTATAGTTTCGTAGTTTCGTAACTCCTCAATTCATCTATTCTGCCTGTTCAATGCCATTTATTTGATTTCAGTTTCCAACTTTCGGCATTTATATATGGTGGACATAACCCTAACAAGTATCTGTATCATGGTATCATCGCTGAGTATTCCATATGATTCAATACAATCTAGACGAGCGGTTAACATCACGTTACCAAAATCATTTTCCTGACGGTATGTACTTTTGAAAGAAACCACAGCAACTCTTCAGCCACATCACTTGGCGCGTGATGACACCAACAAGTTACCGACAGCCTTCTGCAGTTCAGTATCAAATCAACAGTTTTGCAACACTTTACACCTCCATCGTGCATATGGTGTCGGGAATTGGGCAGCAAGGCAAACCAATAAAACAAAAACCCAACCCGATGGGCTCACTGTATTCTATATCAAATGAGAGACTTTCAAGGAGCAGCTGAACCAGGCGATATTTTCCACAGCGTAGGAATAGTGACGGTTTCTCAAGATGAGAGAAAGATAGAAAACGAGAAAAAGAAACGTGAAATCTATTAGTATCAATATGTTCAAGACTGGACAACTTGAACGTTGTTCTTCTTCTATAAGTTCCAAGATGGTCAGAGATCTTACTAGCTCATGTTGGAAAGTCCTCTAGATAGTGGTTAACTTACCTTCCACTTTTGCAACTCATCCTCCTTTGCCTTGTAAGTTTTTACCAAATCCTCTAGCACCTTCTTCAGACCCTCGGCATTGGTCTGAAGCATAGGCTTAACCTCCACAACTGTACGTTCTACCAGAACACCATTAATCAGTCGAAAACACTTTCTGTCATCAGGAAGAGGTTCGAGAGTGTCAAGAACTAGTCTAGAATATGATGTTAGTTAAAATCTGAATGCCCAACAGATGATAAATTTCTGAGGTCCATTCATCAAACACGTACTTGTGCTCCTCACTGTCCTGCTCAATCTCGCCAATCTTGGAGGCCAGTTGCTGAAGAGTGTTCTTGAAGTTTGTGTACTGAGCCTGGAGGTCTGTTCACGGCATTAGCATTTGTAGGTTGTATGTAGATGATGTCGCACTTACCGCTCTGCTTCTTTGCTTGGGTCACCATTGTAAAAATGTGAATGAAATCAATAAGATTTCGGTGAGAATCTATGAAATTGGTTGTACGCGAACTGAGTCTGTGGTAATGATATTCTCCCGGCTCCCTATGACGATAGTGGGAACCTGAGATAGCTCGCAATCCAGGAGTTTATAGTGGGGTAGAAACAATAAGGGTTTGAATGTAGAAGGATTTAAGTATAACCCTTGAAAATTGACTGGAACATGAATGGCCCGAGATATGGCCATGAACCTGATTTGTAGCTGCCGAAGTAAAGAGTGGTACCACAATCACGAGCCTATTCACGAAGCAATTTCGCGATCTTTAGATTTTCCCCACATCCTTCTACATCAAGTCAAATTTACATCACCAGCTACAAACATGCATTCTCATCTTCACAAGCAGTCAAATATGCGCGAGTACACCCTGTTACCAACCAATAAGACATTGCCGGATTACTAATGCATATAATAGCCTGCTGGGAAGTCATCCACGCCCTCGAGGAGTGTCATGCTCGCGGATTCTTGTGGAAATCTCTAGGCCAGTGCAACACGGTCAAGGCCAATGTCAACAAGTGCCTTGGTGAGCAGCGTGCTCTGCGAGCTGCTAAGAACCGTGAGAGGGCCTTCGAGCGCCGGGAGAAGATCAAGGAGAAGGAGCGGGAGCTCGGATTGTAAGAGGAGACATGAAGGGGGGCGTTATGTATGATTATGAGAAGAAACAGAAGATATAACGGGAGTATGAGTGTTTCGTAGTCGGGTTTGAAAGTCGACGGTGTTCATTAGTGGCGTTTGCGGAGCCTTGGAACCTTAACTTTCGAAATATTCATATAGTAGAGCAGACCTTATGAAACTGCTTGAAGACTATAATACATTGAATTTCTATTACATAATTCTATAAAAAACCTTGAATAAATCGCCCGCTTATGCTTTATCGGCGTAAGCCTTTCCAAAAGTGAGCATGCCGAAGGTCGCAAGGACAGAAAGAACCATGGGCACAGGCTTGCGGAGACGGATAGCACGGGGAATAGAAGCACCACCAAGGACAACGGAGGCCAGAAGAGAGAGCTCAATACCGCCAGGAGTGTTGTTTTGTTGGTGGTAAGCACCGAGACCGTCTACAAAGTGTCAGTTGGATGAACTGACCTTTGCGGAAGAACCATATAAAATTGAGAATGAGCAGGACTTACAGAGAAGACCGACGGAGCAGCCAGCGGCGATAGAGGGGATGGACTTGGTACGAGCGTATCCAGTGATACCGCCGGCGGTGGTAAGAGCGGAGAGGATGTAGGAAGTAGTAGCAAGAGTGGCCTAGATAATTTGTTAGTCCGGATGTCCGGAATCCGATGTTCGCTGTTTTTTTCTGTATCTTGTTCTGACCATTTTTTTTTAATGTCTGACGAGAGTTGATCAAAGTAAAAGTTAGTTAGAGAAAACAGAGGATGGAATAGGTCATGGATAGCTGCATATATTATCTGATCTCAGACCTAAAATCCGATCCCGTCTTGTTCAACCGCGGCATCTATGTAACAGCTCGCCAAGCACCGGGTTTAATGGACCCCGGCCAGGAACGCGGAATACCACCAATACGCAGCTAGCCTAGGATTACACGAAACCAAATCTAACTCACCTTGACTTGTCAAGTTTATGGGTAATAAAAGAGAGCTTTGAGCTTCGAAACTTTCCCGGAGCCAATCAATATGTATTTTGAAGGACAAGCTCCACAAGTTTCCAGAAACATAACCCTAGTCACTATCATAGATCCCAGAAACTAACCCAGAGCCACACATCGAACGCCACATAATACCCAATCAGGAAAGTTGGCTGACGTCAATCATGTGGCGTAAAGCTGCGTGTTCACTGAGCTTAATTCCCAGTTTCACATCCTGGCCCCAAGCTCCAGGCCCAAGCCGCAGCGCAAATGGTCTATGAAATACCATTGAACCCGTTGCGCAAGCGCAGACGACAAGTAACAAGTTTTCCACCAACAACCGACTCAACAACGCCAATTGCACCCAATTCTACACTCCGCACCACACACCTTGATTCTCGACTGCCTCTGAAATCTATTTGCTATAAACAATAAATATATAATGGCCAAGAAGACCTCTACTCGGGACGCCTCTCCAGCCGTCAAGCATGCTCCTGTTGCGTCGGCGCCGGTCGCCGTTGCAAAGAAGGAGTCGGCGCAATCTTGGAACAAGGTTCTTGAGAGCATCTATACCTACTATGTCAAAGAGACTCCCCAACGGACAAAGCTGCTGGATACTTTTATGTTCTTCTTGGTTGTGGTGGGTGCGCTGCAGTTCCTCTACTGTGTTCTAGCTGGTAACTATGTATGTGACTTTCTTTCCATGAATTGTGGTAATAGTTTGGATTTTCAATTTTGCTGACATTTGGGACAGCCCTTTAACGCTTTCTTGTCTGGCTTCAGCGCTACTGTTGGCCAATTCGTTCTTACCGGTATGTTTATCGGGAATACTGAACGTGTGGGACTTCTCTCTAACAACTCGATTACAGCTTCCCTCCGTATCCAGACCAACACTGCCAACAAGGGCCAGTTCCCCGAAGTCTCCCCCGAGCGGTATGTCTTCCATTTATCCTACTACGGATCCCGTCGATCAACCGAGCCGACCCCGGTCTACATTCTTTGTATGCAGGAACCAATACTGACATCCGAGGTCTTTACAGAGCGTTTGCCGATTTCGTTGTGTGCAGTTTGATCCTGCACTTCTTCTGCATCAACTTCATTAACTAGATACCTAAATGTACCTGTCGCTTCACGACTTTTTTTTCATATTTCGAACTCAAGCCGTCTGCGCTTGAGATACTTCGCCGTAAACCCACTCCATGGCTACCTGTGCCAGAGAGGCCTGGATACTTGTAAATATAGACGACTCATTTGTTTTCAAACCTGTCCTGTTTCTAAGGGATTATGTTGGGTTGTTTTCAGTTCATATCCCATCAACAATAGCATAACACGAATTTCATATTTGTGACATAAAACGACAAAATGTGTGGAGTATCATTAGTTCGCTAGGTAATAAAGACTCTATAACTCAGCTGGCGCCGCCGGCGGGCTAGCTGCTTTTGGCGGAGGAGGACCTCCAGCCTTAGGTGGCGGGGGTAACGGCGTTGACTTGCGACTGGGGGCGTTATCCACCTCCCGGCTCTTTTTCTCCTGCTCTGCAAAATAGTCATCTATGGCTGCCTTCTTCCCAGCTCCTGCTGTCTTCTTTTTCCTAGCTGGCGCCGGGGTTCCATCCATGGGTAGCGCCACCGTTTCCATCGGACCACCGGCTAGGGGGGCCATAGGTGGCGGAGAACTGATGAAGTTCTGGGGAATTGAAGAGAGCGATGAAACAGGAATGAAGGAACTCATCTCAGGGGCCGGGGTGCCGGGGGCAGAGGCGGCGACTGTGACAAACCCATCCCCGGCTGGAGCGGCGTAGCCAGATGTCCCGCTGTCGAACATGGTCTCACCGGGTGCAGTAGTCGGTTCACTAAGAGGTGTGGGAATCCTATGCAGAACACCGTATCCCAGCGTGCACCCCAGCACACCCTCACCACCCCAATTCCGCATCGGTTGAATCGTGACATTGCGAGTGACATTATATTCGTTGTTATATACATCCAGTCGCAATGGGCGGCCAATGTGTGCCTCGACAAGCTCGCTCAGTCCAGACTCCCCATGTAACATGCCGTCTGGGGAACCGAGAATGTAATCGCCGTAGGGAAGGAGACCACCGAGGTCAGCGGGGGAATTAGGGGCTACGTCGAGAACGTGCCAGATGTTGGCGGCGACAGCAAGGGGAGTCCATTGCAGAGCGAGGCCCAGAGAGGCGGAATCGGCGGGGACGGGGACGTAGATGGTTCGAGTGCGTTCACCCTGCTTTTGTTAGCTGTATGTCTTTCGCACAAAATAGCAAGGATGTGGACTATGGAAAGTGGGCGGGGTAGATTGGCGGTTGTATCTAGCTAGATAACTTCGTACCTTGGCGCTCCACAGAGTAAAGATTACATTGTGACCAGCGCAATTGCGCACCTCTTGTGCGAAAAGTCTGTGGTCGGGATTGTCGATTGGCCGACTGTTTATACCGATGATGAAGTCGAACCAGGGCTCAATGGGAAGCTCAAAGTTAGTGTTGCGCAACACCTGGAAGCCGAAGAGGGAGGCCTGGCGGACAGCGGCTTGTTGCGGGGACTCGCCGTCGAGACGGGAGATGATGCGATTCAAAGCATTGAACATTGGATAACTGGTCGAACGAAATCTTGGTCGAGTCGTAATGTGAGATATGCAATATTGGGTGGATGTGGGATGACATTGATAGATGGGTTAACAGGAAGCTGGTATGATGTATGTGGCGCTCTTGTTTGAGTAGGAACAAGAGCTTCAGCCTCATTATTACGCCACATCTAAACTTCATGCATCGCATCGCATCGCGAGTAGGATCTAGTACGGAAGGGTAACAAGGCCAAGATATGAAGGCACAGCTTATAAACCCGGTATTTTTATATTCATAGTTTTAGTCGCATATAATACGCGATTCTGGTGATACCAATTTTAGCCTACCTTGGCTAGGTCAGATTGTCACAATGGCTCCCAAACTCAAGCTCATCACCGAGCCGCTGCCACTTACTGATGAATGCTTCCACTACGAGAATCGCCAGGAAGTCCCCCAAGAGATCCAAAAGTAAGTCTAAGCCCCAATTATTGCTACTGAACTACCCAATTAACTGATTTCCAGATACTGGTCCCAGCGCTACTCCATCTTCAGCCTCTACGACTCCGGCATCCGCTTCACCAACGACGCCTGGTTTGGCGTAACCCCCGAACCCATCGCCATGCAAATCGCCTCTGAAATCTTCGACTACTACCCCGCCACTAAAACCACCCTAATCGACTGCTTCGGCGGCATTGGCGGCAACACCATCGCCTTCGCCCTCTCCGCCCGCTGGTTCCGTGTCATCTGCGTCGAACGGGACCCCTCGACACTGGCCTGTGCTATGCACAATGCGGCCATCTGCCAGGTGCCGCCGGGGGCCATTTCGTTTGTGTTGGGGGATTCGTTTGAGTTGTTGCATTGGGCCGCGACGGTGCCGAGGAAGTTGCCCAAGGAATTGAGGGTGACGCCGGAGGAGACGGTTGTCTTTGCGAGTCCGCCGTGGGGTGGGCCGGGATATGTGACGGATGAGGTGTTTGACCTGAGTAAGATGGAGCCGTATAATTTGGATGACTTGCATTCGGCATACAAGAGGTTTGAACATGCTCTGTTCTTGCCAAGGACGAGTGATTTGAGACAGATTGCCGAGATTGTACCACAAAGAACGAAAGTAGATGTAGTACATTATTGCATAACTGGGGCGTCGAAGGCGTTGGTGGTATATCTGGCAGGTGATCCGGATGCAGAGCCTGCTGCGTACAACGCAAAATAGTAACAAATGGGGTGAATGTTTGAGGTCACGATTTTTAGATAGATTTTGCATGATACCATGATAGAAGTACTTAATTTAAATTTGGAATCATTACTTTGATGTCTATATATACAATTACCTGAGACCACTACATCGCTTTGACAATAGTTCTGTCATCGAAAATGTCTCTCAACAACGAAGAAACACACCAATCCCTATCCAAAGGCTTCATAGCATACGTGCTCTCAAAAGCATAGATGCTGAGGTACCCGAAGAACGGCAGCAACACCTTCATCACCAACTCTGTTCTCGTCTCCATCAGCTCATCTGGGATACCACCATCGCCAATGACCGGCCTCTTCTTGTGGGCCTTCGTTAACCCATCGACACCGAAAATCTTGGAGCCAGTGTGGCTACCAAGAGTAACTTGGCGAATATCCTCGGCAAGTTCATCGGCCAGCGAGACGGGCGTGTATCCGTCAGGGCGGTAGATAGCATCGATAGTATCCGTGATGAAGAGCCACTGGTGCAACTGGAAGTCATCAGGCGAGACACAGAGAAGCAGATCCAACAACTTGCAAGCCTGCATAATAGCGGTGACCGGGTACGTCTCAGCGGCCGCAGTTCCATCTGCAGAAACCACAGAAGTCAGAGCCGCAAGCAACTCAGTGTTAACCACCGGCCACAGCTTGGCAAGATGCACTGTACTAGTGCGCAGAACCAAAGCTATCAAAACCATGTAGATTTCAGCGCGAGTGGCCGAAGAAGGCGACGAAGTGGCAGTGGCACCCAGAAGCTCGGTGATCTTCGCCGAAATTCCATCAAGATCACCTGCAAAGGCATCTTCACCAGACGCCAGGATCAAGGTAGCGATGCGACGTAGATTCAACTGAGTCTTGCGATCGGCATCGAGACGAGCACTAGTCGCGCCGACACCAAAGACAATACCAGCTGTAGTAGGCGGAGTCAACCGCGTCAGAAGTTCCGGCATGCGGTCCTTGTCGGCGTGAACCCACTGCTTAAGTAGCGGCATCCATTCTGACTTAACGAGCGACAAGTCGCACGAGAAGAAGCGTGAATCATTGAAGGCGTCACCAACATCTTTGCGCCAATTCTTCTGATTCTGTGGGATACGAGCCAGCTCCTTGAACAACCGGAGAGTGCTAGAAGTTATGCCCTCGGGGAAATACTTGGAACGAAGAAGGGGCTGGAAGACATTGGTGGAGATTGTGGAAGCAGCGCTAAGCGTGCGTTCGGACTCAACCAAGATCTTAGGGAGTTTGGGCACAATGTCAGCCAAAAGACCGACAACATTGTCGGCTTTCTCGCTCGACGAGGGATTCATGCCATTGGAAGCCTCAGCAGCAGGCACAGGTTCAGAGTACGTCAATGGACGGGTGGTAAAGATGGCAGTCAACAGACGCAAGAAGACATCCCCGAGTTCACGGCGCATCTTCCACAGCTCGCCAAAGTTTGTGTTTTCGACCTTCTCACTAAGAGTTGCAGCAAACTCCATTAGCAGCGGTAGGATCTGTCTGTGCGGGAAAGGGTTTGCCAGAATGTCCTTGATAAAGGTCATGCAGTCGGTCCAGATCTCGTCCATAGCATCGTCATCCAGAGAGTGGGCATACTCGTTCAGGAAAATGGCCAGATCAACATCCAGCAGGGAAATGGTCAGGGTAGACTTGCGTGAAGGGTCAAGGGCCGATGGATTGGTGCGACTGTAGATGGCATCGAATAGAGCAGGCATGGTGTTCTTGGGGCGGGAACCATCAAGAGCAGGGAAGAGCTTGATGACTTGTTGAGTTCTGATCAGAGCATCGCCGTAAGGCAGAGACAGCTTGTTATTAGCAACCGGAGTATCATATGCCTTGTGCCAGATTTCAATGACGGTCTCTAAGCACTCAAGAGTTTCCGTAGCAAACAACTGCTCCAAGAGTCTTCGGGCACGATTCCGCATACGTAAAGAAGTATACGCAAAGGATGCCATAGAAGACTGATCCAACCCCGAAGCATCACTGCCTTGGCCCCAGGACCATATCCGGAAGCACACACGAACAGCATCCTGGAACGCCAGGTATACCGTCAACCGATCATTAGCGATGGCACTACGGCCGTGTTGGGCATCAGAAGTGAAGACACCGGGGACCAAGTTGCCAAAGAAGCCCTGTGGCTGATCGGGGCTCTTGCTGGCAGCAACTTGCTTCTCTTCCACCAGCAGTTGAGCATGTGCCGCGCTAAGAACATCCTCCAACCCATTAATGAGGGAGATGAGAGTTGACTCGGGACCCTTGGAAACAATGGGGATTTCGACATGGCTTGCGCCGTAGAGAGCCCGCAGAGACTGAAAGTTCTCGCTGATCTGAGTACACAGCGTCTCCACAAGTGGAATGAGAACCTGGAAGATGGAGTCCTCGTATAGCGGTAGGCATGCGGACAAGAAGCTCACCCAGCTGTCAAGCACAGGGCGACTATTCTGAGAGCCAAGACCGACCTGAAGACACTTGATCAGGGAAGGAGGAGGTTGTGGTGTAGAAGGAACAATGGAGGGAATCTTTAATGAAGTAGGAGTGGTGGGAGGAAGTGTTGACGGCAAATTACCCGAGCTAGAAGGCCTCTTGCTGATGCCAGGCTCCGGAGCCAACAACCGACGGTCCTCCGTTGGAGATTCTGGGGTATTCTCCAATGCCCTGGCAGTTAGCTTGAGTGACAAGAGAATAGCTTCGAGGATGAGCACTTGGATATAAGGGTCTGAACCGTCAAGGGCCTGCTGAAGTCTAGTGATGAGCTTATCCTCCAACTTCAATTCAGCCAGCGGCTCGGCATTCTCACTTCCTAGGAACTGCGTGAGAAGCGCCAAAGAGATACGGCATAGCTGCGATGCTCTTTCTTGTAGAACAGGATTCTCCGGGACGCGATGTCTGCCAATGCAGCGCATACAAATAGTCACAAAGAACTCCTGCATAGTGACCTCTTCTTTGCCAACGATAGCTGAGATGCTGCCATAGGTGGAAGCATCGTTTACGTTGGTTGATATCAATGACCAGAGCATTGCCGGACCAACGCGAAGAGTGTTGGACAGAGTCCTGAGAAGATACAGGCACATGTCGAGATCATCATCATCTGAGATTTCAGACTCCTGCTGCCCAGTAGCAGTCAATACAGGCCCTAAGTCTTTTAAGAAAGGAAGTTCGGTGAACTTGAGAACAAAGAGGAATAATAGTCTATCCAGACCAATGGTGTTGTTTAACCAGGCCTTCGTCGTCATGTACAGCTGGGTACGCTCGTCAAGCAGAGAGTCTAAAATTAACATTAAGGGTTGCATTAACATGATGTGGAAATTGTCCGCACCAGCAAGTCTCTGTCCGGCCGCACCGATTTTGGAGAGATCGACCAGACCTGCAGTACTGGCGATGCGAGATCCGCGTCGTTCAGGGACATGGTCTTGCAAAGTGTGGGACCAAAGAACGCTGAAGCTGCGGCCAGAGTCTGGAGGTCTGGAAGCAAAAGAGCCAGTCTTATTGCAGGCAATCATCAAACTGCACAGTGCAGCTTCGATATCGCGGCTGTCAGGACCAAGAATAGTTTGCAGAAGCCATAAAGTGCGGACAGCTTCAACGTGATACTTGGGATCTCCGGCAGCCAGATAGGACCATACGTGCTTCACAAAAACAGGCACCATTTGAGTCGGATGGCCAGAGCCTTTCTTTTGGGGCACATCAGGCGGCATGCGTTGGAACTGCGCCCAATAAACCATCATAGCCTGAAATGTGGGATATGAGACGTGTGGATTGGTATCCAAGACATTCTTGATGGTGTTCTTCAGGTTAATGAGATCATCAGCCATTGAGGAATTAATTTGGACCTTGCTCAGAATCAAAGTCACAAGTTGACAGCGACGGACCACGATGTCGACATTGTTAGGCCATTGAAGACTGGTCTTAAATGCATCACAGGCAATCTTGATGATAATGGCCTCAACTTGTGCGGATGACACTGGTGCTGACTTATCATCAATGTTGCCATTGTGTTCACGGTACCAAGCGATGATGTCACGCGGAATCTGAATGTTGTCACCAACCTCCAATCGAGTCCCCTTAATCTCAGGATACGCACGGTTAGGAATTAAATCCACGAGACTATAGACAATGGCAAAGGCCTCTTCCATAATGTCCATCGGAATGCTGTTGTCACGCTGACCAAAAGTACGAGATTGCACCAGACATAGCGCAGAGGCGACTACAAGTGGCGCATGTACAGTGATCATCTCCTCTTCTCGGACATTGAAGTTGTTAATAATAAATGTCGCAAGCTTGACCCGGTCCAGTCTCCGGGAGTCCTCAGTCGGGTCAGACTGAGCTCTTTCAACGATGCCAACACCGTCAGGTTCGGGAATTAAAGACTTGGGAATGCAAGCTCCGGATCGCACCAGCGGAAGACCTTGCTCCAGCAAATCACCAATAAAGGCAAAAATAAGTCCCGGGTCCAGAGTGTCAAAGAATACACTGGCACTTCTCAGAACCTCATTAAACTCGGCCTTGGGAGCGGTTTCTTGGAACTTTCGTACGTTTTCAATGATTGGCAGGAATAGCTCGCGGTCAATCAAGCTGGCAACCTCCCACCGATCCATAAGGGAAGAACAAATGCGGAATGGTCGAGCCCGCTCGGTCACAGTAAGATCGGGTCTTTCCTCATTGATCATGTTCAACAGTGCACGCACCAAAGTGTCCTTCCCGTTGTCCAAGAAGTAGGCAGTTCGAGTAAGTTTGCTGTTGTGTGTTGCTGAAGATGGGGGAGAATTGACCGCTATATCCTCACCCTCGTGTTCGACATCAGTCACGGGATCCGGACCCAAAAGCCAAGCCCATAATCTGCGGTTGAGACTCATGTCACGGCGAGTTACCACGCCAACTGCAGCCTTCATCAACAGTTCAAAGTCAACTGATGTAGCGGCTTTCAGAATGGGGGAGTGCAATGGCAAATGTGTAACCAGCAAATCCAAGAACCCACGCTGAATAAGCATCTGTTCGTCGGCTAATCCAGCTGAAAAAGCACGGAGAAGCAGGCCGGGTTCCGGAGTCGTCACCATCTCCTGCAATTTTGATGGTATTTGGTCTTTTTGATGCACATTGACATAATCTGTAGGGTCTAAAGTGCCACCAAGCTTAGGCAGTGCCCTCACCATATAAGCCAAGGCACCGGGTCGTCTGTTGTGCCCAGTGATAGAGGCCAAGAAGAATACTTGCCAGAAAAAGCTATCGCCAGGCGCATGTCCAGGGACGAACTCCTCGTCGTCACCAGGAAGACGAAGTGCCGCTTTGAACCGATCCATAAGCTTCACCATACGGTCGAAATCTTCGCTTGTTTCATCCTCTAAACCTGGCAACAGGCCAAGGATCAATGATCTCGTGGCTGGTCGTAATCTGTCGAGGGGAAGTACAAGGAAGTATTTCTCCATAAGATCGAGGTACATGGAGCGAACAGAAAGAGAGCCAAACGCAAATGTGTTGGCAAGACCAGGCAGATATAGCAAAAGGTCATGCGCCAGACCTTCAGTACCGATCATGTCAAAGATGTAGCTATAGACTTCCAAGGCCTTCTGGTGCACGCCGGATGGCAGTTGTGGATTTAAACATTGTGCTAATCTCTGGGCGACGATAGCTTTCGACGGTACTGTAGTCATAGTCGGCTGCCGCGCCTGAAGGGCTTTGAGTAGTCGGTTCAAAAACGAGATATAGTCAGCCCATTCTTCGAGTGACGTCTCAAAGACTGACAGGGCCTTGTCTACAATAGCAGCATATCGACGAAAGGTTTTGTCCTTTGCTGCGGGGTGATCGTCTATGGAGGACTTGGTGGTTAGCTTGTTCGTCTGGCGCAAAAGGACCAATTGTGGGATGCACACCAGAGTTAAGTTGGTTCCGCCATTGTCTGGGGATGGGTGAAGCCCGACCGGAGCTCAACTCCGGTGTCGCACGGCCGGAGCCAGGATCTAGATTCATGGTATGGATAGCCGGTGATGGTTGTAGAGGTATGGGTTGTGGATAGAGAGGAATTGATGTGTGGTCGGCTTGCCGAGATGTATAAGATATGTGTATCAGGTAATTGAAGACTGCAAAGCTCGTAGATCTGAACTTCGGGGTTCTATAAAACAAGTTGGGGCTATGCGACCGAGTCGCAATGCGGAAAGAATGAGCTTGAGCTATTCTGATGCTGTCGTTGTCGTCGTAAGTAAGGCCGGGATTAGTTTGACCACAGCGTCGCGTTCATGGACATGGATGCTGGCATATGTGGGAAGCTTGTTGAGCTGTCATTTAATGGTTCGCACGTTGGTATTGGATCTTCCGAATAGATAGACTGGTATTGTCTCAGGCCAGAGATGCAAGCTAAGGAACATATATAGCTCAGGCACCATATAGAAGTTATTTTTCAGATCTACCGGTTGATCTTCATCACATGAAACCATCTAGTTAATGGTAATTAACGTTTTATACGCATGCATCGCGTGACTTCATCAGTATCGACGTCCCCGGGTTGGTATTTATATAACCCTAAATATGGGAACGAGTCGATTCTAGCAAAATTCCAAACAAGATCGTTGAGTCCTCATTTATACAGGGGTTATAGGGGCGGAGTTTGAGTCTTATATCCCCCTGTCTTTTGTCGGGAGCTCTACCAAGCTTCCAACATGTCCACTGCGTCATAGGACTGCCGATGACGACCAGACAAGTTGCCTCACTTTACCCTTTTCAAGTTTATCTGCATGCAGCAGAGCACATGTTCGCATCACACCCAACCATCTCGCATCCGACCCAGCGACTATCCCATTAGAATACACCACGTTTGCCCACAGAACTCGATATTAAGCTCACAAGCGTGCAGCCCTGATAGCGTATCGCCAGTCTGCCGCCAATCCCACATCTTTTGACATGCGCCTGCATTGAAATACTATGTATGGCATCATAGCAATAACTCTGCTCGATCGCCCCTGGCTGTCTACTACAAAGGGTCGTCCTAGTCCACTTCCGACTTGAGCAATTCATTCTTTACTTTTTGCTCGATTCCACATTGCGCAAACATCATGAACTCATCACCCAGGACGACAGAACGTCCCAGCACGAACGCTGTTAGTGACTCCACAATTGCCGGGCCCTCGACAGCTTTGTTCGCTCCGTCCAATGAACACCCATCACAGCTTGCGCCATCACCACACATCACCCCAACGCAAAACGCGACAGACAATACATCGCACAATCAAAACCGACCGAAGCCCACTACTGCTGTTTCCTCAATCGATATCCAGACTTTGACGTTTCCCGACGGGTCTCGAGGAACATTCTCAAGCTTCAGACCTTCGACTTCCGCTACTCCTACCGGAGCGCGAAGTGGAACAGCGTCACCAATTGCTGCTCCACTTACTCCTCGTGGCACAGTAGTGGACTATGATGATGCTGGTAGTGTCGTCAGTTATGCACCGACTTCTAGACCTGCGCCAGATATCGCCAGCCTTCTCACCGGAGAGTTGAATCGCAAGAGCGTGGCAGTGAATATGTTGCGCGCACAGGCGTCGTCAGTTCCACCATTTGAAACCATTAACCTTGAAGAACCAGATCCATTAGTCAACTTTGATAGAGAATTTGACGAGGTACCTGAGGCGGAGGGGAACGAAGATGAGGAGACGGTGGCGGCGACTGATGAGCGACGAATGAACTTATGGAAATCGAAACTGAAGCACTACATGATCTTGTCGTCAGCGGGGAAGCCAATCTACAGTCGACATGGTGACCTGAGTCTGGTAAACGGTTTTATGGGAGTGGTCCAGACCATCATCTCTTTCTACGAGGGCGCTAAGGATCCGCTCCAAGGTTTCACGGCTGGTGATACAAGATTCGTGATATCAATTCAAGGCCCATTATATTTTGTTGCTATCAGCCGGCTTGGTGAAAGCGATTCACAATTACGAGGGCAACTGGAGGCGTTGTACATGCAAATATTGTCAACCCTAACGTTACCTGTTCTCAAAAGCATCTTTGTACACAGGCCATCAACGGATCTCCGCAAGCCACTGGAAGGGACTGGTCCGTTACTGTCGTCTCTGGCAGACAACTTCACCCTGGGTTCTCCCTCTGCCTTGCTTGGAGCATTGGAGTGTCTGAAGATTCGCAAGGCCCACAGACTATCGATCAACAATACATTTCTGAAACTACGGACGGATAAACTCCTCTATGGTCTCATAGTGGCTGGTGGTAAGTTGGTCAGTGTGATTCGGCCTCGGAGGCATTCTTTACACCCTAGTGATTTGCATCTCATTTTCAACATGTTATTCCATTCTGGGCGTGTTCGTGTGGGAGAAGGAGAGAATTGGGTACCGTTGTGTTTGCCTGCGTTCAATAACAATGGTTATCTGTACATGTACGTTAGCTTCTTCGACTCTGAGACTGGCGAACCTGTTACGCCTTCACCGGTAGCATCACCTGGACCACCTGATGGCCCCACATCACCAAGGGTTGGGGCTAACGACACTGATCGCCCTACAACATCCGCGAATCCCGAAGAAGACATTGCGATCATCCTTATTAGCGCCAATCGTGAGAGTTTCTTTGAACTTCAACAGATGCGTAATGAGGTTGTAGGCCAGCTCGCTAAGAACGGCAGTCTTACAATTATCAAAAAGGCTGCAAAGCTCGGTCGTCCCCAAATCCAGGGCATTGTTCCTGGATGTCAGGTCAGCCATTTTCTTTACAAATCCAAAGAGAATGTACAATTTACCATGTCTTCTACTGAGCCTGCGTTCAGCGATCGCATCAAGCGGCGTAGGCTGATGACATTGTATCACCAACTACATAAGGCGGTACATGCCAAACATGCGCACATGAAGGTTCTTCATGCTGTCAGTGGCGAGGCTACGGCGCTGGCCTGGGTCACGTCCACATTTGAGTTCTATTGCGTGGCTGGTCCGAATGTCACTCGGGCAGCCATCACGAATGCCGCTAACAAGATAATACAGTGGGTAAAACGGGAAGAAGAAAGATTGTTTATAATTGGCGGAGGAGTCTTCTAAGAAGCTATCTGGAAGATTGGGAAGGATAGAGAGAATCACGATTAGGATCAAAGACATTTTCGATTGTGAGATGCGAATCCTGTGTCGGCTTGCCTCATTTTTTATATTGTCAAACAGCTGTAGATTGTTGTACCGTTGCTATGTTTAGATTTCCTTGTTAGGATTGGCGTTGATACCTCCATGTTTGCGTTTGCGTTGCATTAACATCTTAGGTTGTAGACAACCGTGTGTAACCTGACTTTACCTTAATACACTACTTCACACGATATTCACTTTGTCTCTCTTATCCCCAATCCAAAAGTAAACAAAAAAACAGGAATGCCTCCGCCCGCCATGTCCTATGTTCCGCTCGTGTTACTGTTCCACGTTCTTTGTCATCTTCCCTGCAGCTTGCCGGTGTTTTCCAACCTCGCGGGGCCGCTCCTGCCTCTACGATGTCTGTTGGCGGAATAAACCCCGCCTCTGCTATCGATATCTTTATTATGAATTGACCTTTCTGAGAAGTTGTTGTGGGTCGCATCAATTACGGGAGTCACTGCAGAGTGGTAGTTGCCGTGATCGGTGGATTTGTGAAGTCGCCATTGGCTAGCCACCGATGTCAACAAATGTGGAATATCCGGGCCCGTAAATATCGGTAGGAACTGAGATAGGTGCTTTCTGTTATGATTTTGGAATGGTAATAATGTGCCTGGCCCGATACTGTTCGTGTATTCTTCCATCTTTCTCTTCTTTTCTCAGGACACATTTTCCATCTTGGTCCTCTCGAGATGTCACCGACTTACCTTTCATTTGGCACTCATCTATATTGCATACATTGAACACGCTCATTATCTATCCTCGCAGTCATCGCCTGATCTCTACCAGCTGCATCACAAGCCTCAACATTCCTATATACCACACTGGCCACGTTATCATTTCCAGTCTTTACTATCTGTTATCTTTGATACCCAACATCCTAATCTGTGGTCTCAATCCTCTCGATTGTGATCTTGTATTTTTGGCTTCCTAAAATGGTCGACGTCCCTGTTTCCACAACTACTGTACCGTCACGGGGGGTCAGTTCTTCGCTTCCTCTTATTGACGAT
Source organism: Ambrosiella beaveri (assembly GCA_030294605.1). Taxonomy (NCBI): domain Eukaryota; kingdom Fungi; phylum Ascomycota; class Sordariomycetes; order Microascales; family Ceratocystidaceae; genus Ambrosiella; species Ambrosiella beaveri. Next base: position 173,123 of record JARQWA010000004.1, read on the forward strand.
GTTATCTACCTTCCAATCACGCCACGCCGGCAAAAGATGGGCGTCCCACCATCACCCGGCTTGCTCGAAAGCATGCTTAAAACGTCGACGGAAACTGGAGACATTGGAATCTTCTCCATTGCTCCCAAGAATTATCGGCTACCAACTGAAAAGTATGATGCGCGCGAGTTGTCATTGATCAAGGCCATGGGCCAGGAGAACCATCCCGCTATTGCTGCGGATGCTGTGACGAAACAGGAGTCTTGGCGACCTCCTTCATCCTGTACAGAGAATTTGCGTCCCTACAGTCGTGCATCGAGCCTTGTTTCTCATCGTCTATCTCGAACTCCCATGGGCCCCCATCAAGACCAGCGCGACTATGCGATAGCACCGACTCAGATTTGCGGTTGTGGCATGCGAGTTCCTATGATGCCAAACTCCAGTGGCAGTGTGAATCGTCCTCGATCCCGACCACGCTCTAGACATCCTCATCACGAACAAGGATCTCTGAAAATCCCATATTCAATTTCAAAGTCTCAGCAGCTGTCACTTGTAAGTTTTTGCAAGGCTTTTATATCAGAGCTTAGATGACTCTAATCATGAATATCTCACAGAACGGACTACCACCTCCGGAAGTCACTTGGCACTCCCTACGCTCCGCTTCCCGGACTCCATACCACAGCACTCAATCGCCAATGTCTCGACCGCAGCATCTGTATGGGCCACGTCGTCAAATGTCTGCTCAACACCATGGTTACCTACATCGACAAAATTACACTTCATACGGTTACACTCTTGACCCTAGGATGCCATCGATCGATGCGTTTCCGCGTAAAATCATGGGCGGTGAGGATTGGCATAGTAAAAATCGGCCGATATATGGACAGTACAGCGTGGACGGGACCTATCTACCTCCACAATCGCCCGTATCAATGACAGGAAGATCGAGTTTTCCACCACATACTTCGCCACCACAGCGCAATGTGACTCCACACCTGCCTCCAATTGTTGCACAGGAACTAGCAATCAAGTACAGCAAGATGGTAGACTATATTGACGATGCGGCGGAGAACAACGATCCTAGTGGAGAAGCGGGATCCCCACAGGGGAGAAAGCATGGGCATCCATCTACCAACCCTTACTCTCAGTATGCACAACAACAACGAGGCCAGCAGTCCAGCCATTCCCAGCATCGGCCATCACAAATTCATGCCCGTCCTCCCAGTGTGCCTCTGGAAGTTTACGCATCTCGAGCGTGCCGTAATGTGCCCATCGATATGAACCATGTTGGTCATCCCGGGCGGTATTTTTCTTCTGGATCCAATGGAACGCAAGCAGATTCCGTCCCTAAAGAGACCACGATGAAGCCCAATGACAATAAAGATTCATCAGCTTCGCTGTTCAGTCAAGGTTCGGACTCAAACAACAAGTTAGAGCCAGTGGGCACACAAAATCCGGATAGTGCTTCTGATTGCAGCCAAAAAGAGAGTAGACAATCAGAGGATTTCACTCCAGCCACTAATACATCGTTGTTGTCACCGCGTGTTGAGGTATACTCAGTTGAAGCTCAGGAGCAGCTCACGTCGAAGCCTGTTATACCCATGGTGAATAACTGGGGACAGAGCTCTCGCATCTGTGACTCTTCGTTGACAATCCAAGACCAGGACAAGACGCCTAGACCAGAAGCTGCGGACAAGAAGCTGGAGGAGTTTCGGATCTCTTTCCCGTCTCCTCCAAATGAACTCGATGACTCGAAGAATTTCAAAGAAAAGAAGCCTGAGCCTGTTGTGATTCAGGATGAGAGCAAGCTGAGTCTCTGGTCACGGGTGACGAGCAAGTTTTGGAAGTCGAAAAGCAGTAGCAACTCGGGAACTCTGTCTCGGTCTTCATCGTTTTTGAAGTTTAAAAGTTGATTGATGGTTAGCGAATCTGTTTCATTAGAGATTGTATTGGGCCTTTTGGCTTTATATTTTTTGTTCCTAGTTTCAATCATGAGCCGTACCGACCACGGACATGAGTGTTTCCTTCTTCTCTTTCCTTCTGTTATCTCCTACCTTTCGTCTCGGGATACTTCTTTTTATCAACACTTTTCGAGGTTATGGGTTTCACATTGAGAGATATGGCGGTGAACTCAGGCAAAAAAGATATCTTGAATACACCTGGATGTTGGACATTCACATGATATGCGTATTATGAGGCGAGTGACTTTTGATGAAAAATCATTAAATATTACTTATAACATGACACCGAATCTTTTCATTTTTATAACCTTCTCGGCATTATTCTCCTCCGTTTACACACCGGGGGTGGTAAAGTCATCATACTGGGGCCAGTTGCCGAGACCAGCGGGATCACCACCAATCCGGACATAGACACCAACAGCGGGGATACCGCCATCAAGAACAAAGAACTGATACCAGCCGGGCGGGCAGATCTCGGCCTTGGGCGGAGCCTCCACAGTACACGTGGTCCCCTGGCAGGAAACCGCCGGGAACAAAGTCCGCGCGCCCATCGAATTACCATGTGTCGAGCCAACCGAGCCGAGCAACGACACCTGGATATTGCCATTCTTAGCCTCACTGCCGAGGTCAAAGGTGTACGAGCCGCCGTAGGACCAATCGCGTTGCGACTCGTCGAGGGTAAAGGTGGGCCGGGGTTTCCCGAGGCGGAGGTAAGGGGGGATGAAGACTTCAACGCGGTATTCCTGAGGGTGAGTGCCGTCTTCGGGGTCGGAGCCGGAGACGAGGACGCGGCCGTCGAGGAGGGTGATAGATTCGGAGTGGTAGAGGCGGGCAACGGTGGTGTTGGCAGCGATGGTGATGCGTTGGTGGATGGGCTTGCGGGGGTCGTAGAGGAGGGCGTTGAGATTGGGGTTGGTGCCGAGGCCGAAGCCGGCGACGCCTTGTTGAGCGCCGTTGTTGATGAGGTAGGTGCCGTCGGGGAGCGGGGCCATGCAGGACATGACGCGGCGTGATGGCATGCGTTCGATGACCCATTCGGCGTCTTCGACGTCAGGTTGCGTGGAGATGCAGTTGTCGATGGCGTAGCCGGCGCCCTCGGTGGAGCCGCCGCAGAGGAGGATGGTGACTGGGTCGGTGTACGGGGCGTATTGGGGGAGGAGGACGGCGGTGCCTTCGAGGGGGTAAGTGCGGCCACCGTAGGGGTCCGAAACAGCCCCGGGCATGTTGGGGAGGGTGCGGCGGGTGTCGAAGGTGATGGGGTCGAGGATGCGGGCTTCGTTCCAGTAGGCGACAAAGATGCCGCCAGAAGGGAGGACGAAGAGGAAAGGGTAAAGGTTGTTGGGGTCGGTGCGGTCGAGCCAGTCCATATAGAAAGGCTTGGTGCCGGTGGGCGGCAGGATCTCGATGGTCGGGACAGCGGCACCGTTGGAGCCTTCTTCACCGCCGACAACAAGGATGGAGCCGTTGGTCATGATCATGGCAGAGGGGTACCAGCGGCCGTTTTGCAGGGAGAGCTCGCTGACGTTTTCTTGCCAGTCATTGGTGCCCTTGACGCCAGGAGAGCCGTCGGGAGTGTAGAGACGGACGCCGTAGGTGGAGTCACCGGACCAACCGCCGATGTTAAGTTGACGACCAGCTTTGTCAGGGAGGGTGACGGTGGCAGCGCAGAAAACGTCGGTCTTGACGTGCATGGTGCGCCAGGCTTGGTCGAAGTTGTCGATTTGGGAGAGATCGAGTTCGTAGGCACCGGTGGAGTTAGGTGGGCCCGTGCCGGACTTTTCGAGGAATGTGACCTTGCCGGTGATAGCTTGCGAAGTAATCAGCGGGATGCAGACACCCCCAATCAGGAACTCGTAGACGCCAGCAGCAGCATCATCGGAACTGGGGATGTCCCACTTGTAGAGAGGGTCTGTGGAGTTCCAGAAGTAGGTAGTCATGCGGGAGAGGCCACCGCAGATGGAGGTCTCGTTGCCGGCACAGGTAATGGTGCACTCGGAGTCAGGGCGGAAGGTGGCACTGGCGGTGTTCAGGTTAGTGGGGTCGCCACAGTAGCATTCGCGGCCGTATTCAAGACCGGCAGCGGCAAAGCCATACTGGGCGCACTGGTCAAGGCACTGGCTAGGGGTCATGTCGGGCATGATAATTTGCCAAGGGAACGTGTGGTAGGTACCAACGATATCCTCAGCACACCCCTGGTAAATCCACAACCCATTGAGACCGCTGATTTGTGGCGCTGGTGCCGCCTGGACGGTTGGCTCACCCTTGGAGAGGATGGTCATGCGATCAGGGCCGCCGCAAACCTCGGAGGAGTCACCATGGCAGGTAGTGCTGCATTCGGAAGACTCATTGGCCTTGACGCCGCCGTTAATGATGGCGTTGCCGCAGAAGCATTGCGAGGCGTATTCCGCGCCGGCAACCGAGTATCCCTGGTCGGAGCAAGTCTTCGCACAAGAAGCAAGGGTGAGAGTGTCGCTGTCGGGAGCCTGGTAAGTGAGAATGCGGCCATGGGCAGCATCAACCCAGCAGCCATAGTTGTCCCAGCCGTCAGGAAGAGTGGAACCAGCGGTGGAGGAAGCGGAGGCTGAGGCAGCAGTAGTGGTAACCTCAATGGTGACGGAAGGAGTGGCAGGAACAGTGCCAGTGACGATAACAGAGATGTCAGGAATCGAAGAAGAGGAAGCATCGCCATTGCTGGAGATAGTGTAGACGGAAAGCCGGTTCCCGGCACCACAGTACTCCAGCTTGTTACCAGTGCAAGTCATGGAGCAGTCAGCCGCAGCAGCTTTGGCAGAGCCAGCATTCAGCTCGTTTCCACAGTAGCATTCCTGGCCGTATTCGACACCGAAGAGACTGTAATCCGCACAATACGCCGCGCACTTCTCCAGAGTCATTGTGGAGCCATCAGTAAACGTGGCCGCCGAGAGGGCCCGGGAGTTGGTCGCCTCGGTCTGGCAGCCGTACCAGTTCCAGACGATGATGCCGTAGGTTATGTTGAGGGGTTGTGAGGTGACGGGCATGGTGGGGTTGTGGTAGAGGGTGAGGCGAGAAGCGCCTCCGCAGGACTCTGAGGAATTACCGGAGCAGGCGAAGGAGCAGTCAGAAGATGAATCGGCAAGATCGGCGCCGGCAGCAAGACGGGAGTCGCAGTCTGGGGGAAGGAGTTAGTTGAGATCTGTGGCGTATATGTCTGAGATGTCTGAAGAATCTTTGAAGTTGAAATACTCGTGAAGTTGACAGCGGAAAAGAAGAAAACAGAAGATAGACAACAGCATGGAAGCATTTCGACTTATTTATAACCTTCGGAGCCAAGAAACGGAGGCAGATCTATCTTGCCCTTGACGAGCAAGATCCCACCGCGGTCCTTTCCAGTAAAACAGCCATGCCATCATCTGCCATCATCTAACTCGTATCCTCCACCGCAATCAAACCATCACAGCCTACATAATTCCATTATTGGCCGTTCTCAGCTGTCTTTGCATCAAGCCACCAACGGCCCAGACTAGAGCCGACCTGGTGCGTCTAGACGCCCCGCGCATCGCTTCTGCATTGGACCATAGCTAATATGTATGTATGACAGCAGCGTCTATACGTCAATTGATAGATGACGCATGACAACAGGCATCATTCAGCAGACTTTTTTTTTCAGACGGCGAACAAATAATGAAAGAAGGCAAAGATCCCGCATGGTTATCAAAAATGGAGACCAAACCAAAGTTGAAATTTCAGTCATGGCAAAAACTTTTGCCGCAGCCTTTCAGGTAACACAGGGTCGGACTGTCGAAAAGTGGAGGCAACCTTCTAATCGAGTATGAAAACGCAAGTGAAAACGGAAGGAAGCGCTTTTTTCTAGACTTGACTAACTATACAGAGATTTTGAAGAGGGAGGAAAATATCGAGACATACAGCACTCAGAAGAGTATTCAGTGCCCGCGTACGGATAATCGTTTTCGTAGCAGAATTGGGCGCATTTGGAGTTGGTCATCTGGGCGTCGGAGGTTGCCGCGGCATCAATGGTGCGGCCGACGTCGCTGTATCGGGGGATTGTTAGCCAAAATTTGTAACTTCCTTTTTTTCTTCACTCTTTTTAGAAAACAACAATCTTACACATAGCAACCTACCAGTTCCCAGCCATTATCAAGCGTCTCGGGTGCCACAAAGTCACGCTTTGTGAGATCAAGGGCCTTGGCGGAACGGGTAGCAATAATATTGACGGCGAGCACGGAGAGTTCCCGGTCGGGGCACACGGCGGCGGCGGAGACCAAGGATGATTGGATGCCGAGGGCCAGAACGGCCATGGACGGAGCTGATGATTTCATCATCTTGGTGGTTGCGGTGGCGGACAAACCACGGAGCAGATGGTTTGGGGGAGGAGATTGTGATAGGAAAAGAGAAAGAGAATAATGGGGAGGAGTTGAGAGTGGAATGGGAAGATTCATATATATATTTTCTTGAAGGTGGCGATTAAGGCGGGGATGGAGGGTCGCTTGGGCTCACTGGGAAGTGGCCGGGGAGAGGTCGAGGGTATCGTGAAGTGTTCGATATGGGATGGAGTAGGGTGTGGTGGGGGTGGATGTAACGCCGAGGTATATAAAATTTTGACTGCTGTGTTCTTGACTTTTTACGAGCCCACTTTGAGAAGCCACCGTGAAAGATACAGCCTTTTCGGTAGGCCGTTTGCCGAAAATTTGGGTTGATGGTTTTATCATCTTCATTCTTTTCTTCTACAAAACCTCTAAAAATCAACCCAACCGTTGAGCTCCTCGATAAAGGTACCGTCATCATCGACGAGAAAAGACCACCAAAGATGACAAGGACAACCGAGTGAGATGGGGCTTGCTGATAGTACTTTTGATGGCATGGGGCGTGTGCATATCACATAGGATTCAAATATTGGTTCAAATCCGCATCTACTTTCCGTTGAAGATTGTGGAACTGCATATCTTGTTGTGGAGTATCAAAGTAACAAGAAAAAAAAAGAAAAAAGTTTTATAGAGACCGTATGTAACAACGGTAATGGTATCCTCGGCGTCTCATCATGTCATTCACTGGCTAGCTATCACACCATTTCCCGACGCCCCGTCACTTGAATCACTGTTACTTCTGGCAAAAGTCATTTGCCCCATTGCTTATAGTTTTCACTGATTTTGTTTTCCTTGGCAAGCTTATAGGGTTTATGAGGTAAACTCGAAATGATTCCCAACATATCTCTACCTTGGGTCCGAGAGCATCACGGAGAATTTCCGGAATTTCCATTCTATTAATGGCCTGGTATCAGAAACTTTTTGTCCCATCTTTATCTAATTGTGATGGTTGTGTCTTGATAATTTGCAGAAATTGTGTTTCTTTCTGGATGCTTGGACTCTGTGGGAAGGAAACCTACTGGCGAGGTGCAGATGGGATAAGGGTGGTGAGAGCTGAAAAGGAGATATTCAGTTAGTATTGGCGGCTCCGAGATGGCTCTGACTGCAGGCAGTTAAAGATACGACAGAGAGGCTCTAGAATCAAGACTGCATTGTAAATGCAATGTTTATGAAAGCTCAAAATCACGATGGTTAGAATGCAAGGCTTTCCTCGATATGTCAAAATTTGCTTATCGTTTGCTTGCCCGTGTAAGTCATCCTATTGTGAAACTGCGCCAATCACCAGCCCTATAGCCCTAATCCCTTACCAAAGGAGCAACAACCTCACCTCCTCCAAGATAGCGCTAACCTATTACATATACAACCTTGATTAATACACAACAGATGATGTTTCCAGAGCAAAAGAAAAAATGTCTACAAAATTCGTGTGACTTAGTCAGAAGCCCCAACTGAACAATACGAACACTTGGGAAATTAAATCATGGCCAATTGTAACACAGAATAGCCCGTCTATGAACATAAGGCTGAAGAAGGGCTGAAGATTTTTTTTGTTGGCTTTCCTCTCAATAAAAAAGAATAAAAAGAAAAGAGAAAGTGGAGAACATGCTACGGTGTGTTTTGACTCTACGGAAAATGACATCGCTATTATGGCATCAATGGACCTGTCGCTAGGATGTTTATGCAACCTCTGGTAAACCACCGTTGTCGCCGTTGCAGCAGTCGCATTTGGCGGTGACATTTGACTGGAATTGTCGTTGAGGGATGTTTGATGTGTTTATATGTTTGGGATCCTATGAGGTCATTGGTTCTGTGGAGCTTTAGACTTTCTTTTTTTTTTTCGAAGACGGCAGGAGTTGTTCATGATGTCCTGTTGTTTCTCGTACTCTGCAAAAGAAAATATTTCAATCAACCAATCTGCAGCTGCAGACGCCCGCTTAGAATACGAAGGCTGCACTGTCGGGCGATGAATGTCTCCCTGTTGTCTGTCGGTCAGTCTCCTTATCACCGTCTTCTCCTGTATTCTAAACATTTAGTTATAGACGGTGAAGACTGAGAAGGCAAGGTCGTTATATACTTGAATTTATGCGCGAGAAAATACAAGGCTCTTAGGGGTCGACAGAGATTATTTAGAATATGATTTCCGAGTTGCAGACTGACGGATAGCATTTCCACTGTGTCAAAAATCGCCGATCAAAAGGGTCCAACTCCCATAACTCCCGCACCGCACATCCCTTCTAGAACCATATCCTCATTAATCTTGCACGAACACCGTCTTGATTTTCGCCTTGGCAAACCGTGGATCATGATATGCTGGTAACGTCACCACATTCCGGGCACTTGCTTCTCCCAAGACATTCCCACACTTTTTTTGTTGCCTGAAACATCTCGACTTCCTCTTCATCTTTCAAGGGCCATCTTCAGGTTCCTGTAGCCATAACAAACTCCTTGCATGAGGGGTCCAGAGGTTGAAACATGATACCGGAATAGGCTATAGCCGCGTGAGATGCTCTTTTTCGGCTGCCGTTCATATGTGAATATCTATAGATACTCAATGTGACAGTTTCGTTGTGTTGGGTAATGTGGTGGATGGTGACTGCAGAACGTTACTCTCACCGTGATGCATGGGATGAGCGGACGGTGGAGGTGGAGGTGGAAGTGGAGGCCAACCGATCGACCGACCGGAGGGAGACCCGTCAAAAGGAAGCATCCTTACCAAGTAAGTCAATACTCCAACGCGGCTCAACGAGACAATACGATTCAGCAACAGCCTTCATCCGTACCGTATATTAATCCTTTGTATTATTCCTGGCTTTTTTTTGGAAAGGAAAAGACATTATATAAAACTGCTGACTGGCTGGGGACTTCTTTTTTTAGTCACCTTCTCGTGCCCGCCAATATGCACAACCTGCATACACGAGATTATCACATTGTCACCTCTCATCGACCATCAGCAGAAGGTCTTTTTTCTCTTCAAGTTGCCCGTTAGATGTCTGCTCACTTGTCTTCTTGGCTTGCTTGCATTGTGCATACCTTCAAGACTCGACGCCCCGCTAACGTTCTGGAAAACAAAAATGAGGGTTTGGAACGATGAAGAAGTGGTGTCTTACGGTGCCATTTCGATATATCACGGTTCGGGCGGCCATGTTTCCTCGTCAGACGATAGTAAATACTCTCTGACATGTATACATGTGTATATATTGCATATTGTATGAGCAGAAACCATGTGTAGCAGCAAACACAGTCCCGCTTATTATTGCCTTTGTTCTCTCGTGGCCTCTCACTCTCCATTTTTATCACTTTATTACCGTCTCCCATCACCATTGTCCTTTCCACACATCGCAACATTTGTCACTTCTTTGTTTCGCCGCGTGATAGCGTCCTTTCCTCTTCCACAGCTACTATTCTCTGTTCTCTTGACATGTGAGGCCTCCCTTCGCTAAACGTGATGACAGAAAATGGTGCTAGTTTATGACTAGCGGGAAGTTGAACAGGTGTGAGGAACAAGTTAACTGTTATTCAAGTTGGCAGCGGTAGGCTCTTTGTTATGGACAACAGCCCGAGTAAGTAACAGTCAAGATCTAGTTGTACACAATGAATGTACATGCATTCATGGATACCTGCTTCCATAAATTGTACCCCGGTTTTACAGTCTGAACCTTAACTTGATACTACAGCCAAGTAGGACTCACAGTCCATCGCCTCCGAATGTAATATATATAGTCATTGTATACCATGACAGGTCGTACTACAGCTTGCAGTTCAAATGGCTTTTCCTGGGTTGTTACGTATAACAAGACATCTCGAGTGGGGAAGATTGTACAAGCATAACGGTTATGGATATGGAGCTCATAGCTGTATTTTATAGGTAAACAACTGAATAAGCCTTATCATTATGTAGTGCAAGATTCAAGTCACATTGACACTTGACATGATGAGTTGTCATCAGAGAAATTCAATCCAGGATTGACATTCGGGCCAAGTCACTGCACATTGATCTTTTAGGGTTAACAGGTTAACGCATATTGCAGATTCATCAAACCCCAACCCTAATATACTCGCCCTCACTAAACACCGACATGATTTTCATCGATCCCATCCCCCTCCCTGCCATTTGATTATCAATCCATCAGTGTTGCCGACAACCTGTCACCACAATCTTCGTCCTATCAACTTATCCGCCATCACTTTTTGACTGCCTCATCTGGAAGTCTCCTACCCAGAACAAAGATTTTCCAAGTTGAGAATTTGTGGGTCTCGGTGAAAGCCATGATGATTCATCACTGAAACAGGAGATTAGACCTACAATTAGATGAATGGGTGGGTTGTTGAAAAGTTACATAAGCAAATCAAGTGTTTGCTTTGATTTGTTTTTGAAATTTCTTCTTGGTATGGATAAAACGGGGTTTTCCAATCACCGAGAAAAGCACATGAAGCTCGAGTGCGTTTAAGTTTGCAGGTGTGTTTACAAACAAAACCATGATTCTGTAACTAGAGACTAATGTCAAGAAGATACCATATCACCATTCATCTCATTCCATCATCACACAGCCTAGTCATCGACCAATATTCCACACAATGTCCGCCGAACCCCCTTGGCCAACTGCACCCGCCCGCCGCCGGCGTAATCGTGGTCCCCGGAACCCCTCTGGTACCAGTACCCGATCTCCTGGATCTCCCAGTCCTCAGCAATCCGCAGGTGCTTCATCATCTACCTCATTACCATCATCTCGATCTAACGGCCCTTACAACATTCCATCCAATGGCACGGCTAGTCCTTCAGATCAATCTTCCGGTGCCTGCGCTCGAACAGGCCGCCGCAGACGTGGAGGCAAATCAAATAATGACGGGGCACCTAATCCATCAACTTCTACCTCTTCTCTGCAATCAAATGGCCCCTCAACTCAGACCAACGGCAGCCTTAGCGCGGCTGCCCCAACATTTGTACCCAGGATCAATGCTGCAGCGCCGGAGTTTGTACCCGGGAGACCGGTAGTGATACCTGCGGCGACAGTTCCAAGCAATGAGCAAAATGGTCAGAATGGTCAGAATTCTCGGAGTGCAAGGGGACCACGCGGTGGCAGACAAAGAGGTCCTCAATCTCAACCGCAACCTCCACAGCCTTCACAACTCCCCACGCAAACCCGTGAACCCCGTACCCACCAAAAGAACCCCATGCCCCGAACAGTCCGGTCATCAACCCCACCACCTCGTGCCCCCCCATCTACTGCTCCTACCCGCCGCGAACGCATTCATGAAGATCTCACCAATGCCATCCTCTCTTGTACCATCTGCCTAGAAAACATCACCCCCTGCTCCCCTCTCTGGTCTGGCTGTCCCGCCTGCGGTAGCGTCACGCACTTCTCCTGCGCGGCCTCCTGGGCTGATACTTCCTCTGGCGATGAATTTCCCTGTCCTTGCTGTACCTCGAAGATCTCGAAGCCATTCCCAGTGGCGCCGAGATGCTGGTGTGGTCGGGAAGAACGGCCGGAGAATGTCCCTGGACTCCCGGTGAATAGCTGCGGGCAGACCTGTGGCAAGGAAAGAGGGGGGTGTCCACATGCGTGCGCTGAGGTTTGTCACGCGGCGGGGTGTCCGCCGTGTGGAGTGAAGAGGTTTACGGTCAAGTGTGACTGTGGAAAGGAGACGAGGGAGTTCCCGTGCGGTGGGGGAAAGGCGCCGAGGTGGCAGTGTGCGACAGAGTGTGGTAAGATGTTGGCGTGTAGACAGCATATGTGTAAGGAGATGTGCCATGCGGGGAGTTGCGGCGAATGTCGGGCTCCGATTGGGGCGTTGTGCTATTGTGGAAAGACGGAGGGCGAAATGACGTGTAGGGAGTCTCTGGACATCAGAGGCAACGTGAACTTTGGACAGGTGCCGTCAGATGGGGTCGTCGCGGCCAAAGTGAAGGTTGGAAAAGACTTCATTGGCGTATTCAGCTGCAACAAAGTCTGCGGACGCAAGTTTAAGTGTGGAGTCCATGATTGTGCCGAGATCTGCCACACCGGCGACTGCTCCGTCCGCAACTGCCCGCTGTCCCCCTCCGAAGTCACCACCTGCCCCTGCGGTAAGAAGAAGCTGTCCTCCATGCGCTCGCACGCCCCGAGAACCTTCTGCCAAGACCCAATCCCCACTTGTCTCAACACCTGCTCCAAGCTGTTACCCTGCGGCCACTCATGCCGGGAAACCTGCCACGAGGGCTCGTGTGCCCCGTGTACGTTGCCGATCGACATCACGTGCCGGTGCCGCCGGGAAACCAAGCGGGTCATCTGCCACGAGAATACCGCGGCCGCCACACAAGAAGAAGCATTTACGTGTGAAAAGCGCTGCGGCAACAAACTTAGCTGCACCAAGCACATCTGCAAAATCATCTGCTGTCCTGTTCGTCTGCCGCCTGCCCCGCGGACCAAGCGGAAGAACAGCCGGCTGATCTGCGCCGAGGTCCCCGCTGCCCACCAGTGTACGCGGATTTGCACTACCATCAAGAATTGCGGGGTGCACGAGTGTGGGCAGATTTGCCACCCGGGAGAATGCCTGACATGTCTTGAGGCTGATATGGAGGACCAATATTGTCCGTGTGGCCAGACGCTATGGCGAGCGCCGGTGCCGTGTGGGGCGAGGGTGGGGTGTGATCATAATTGTAATCGGGCACTTCCGTGTGGACACGGAGTGGTGGTGGAACATCCGTGCCATTACGACGATGTAGAGTGCCCGCCGTGCCCGGTGCGCATGGAGAAGCAATGTATGTGTGGGAAGAAAGTGCTAAAGAATATGCTCTGCGGCGGGAAAATTGTTTCATGCGGATTACCGTGTGGCAAGGAGTTGCCCTGTGGCCACAAGTGCCAAAAGCTCTGCCACAAAGACGGCGAATGTCAAAATGAATGCTCGCAACTCTGTATGCAGCCAAGGACCATCTGCAGCCACGCCTGCCGGACTTCCTGCCACGGAGTCACGCCGTGCCCCGAAGAGACGCCCTGCCAAGTCCCAGTCGTCATGTCCTGCCCTTGCTCCGGCAACACCAAAGACACCAAATGTCTCGCGTCCACTACGAACCCAAACCCCGCCTCCAAACAACCCCTCAAATGCGCCCTGTCCTGCGGCCGCCTCGACCGTGCCAAGGCCTTTGCCGCTGCCCTCGGAATCACCAAGACGTCGACTTCAGACGACACGGTTCCGTTCCTGGACGTCACGCTCAACTACTTTGCCAAGAATCCGCAGTGGGCTTTGACGCAGGAAGAGATATTCCGCACCTTCATAAAGTCATCGGAGCAGAGACTCGCTTTTAAGCCTATGCCGGCACCGAGACGGGCCTTTTTACATGCGATGGCTGAGGCATTTGGGGTTAAGAGTGAGAGTGTGGACCGGGAACCGTTGAGGTCTGTTAGAGTTTGGAAAGGGGGGGAAGGGGTGTTGCCTGGGAAGAGTCTACGGGGCTCATGGGAGACAAGGGAAAGGTTGAGGAAGGAGGCAAAGGAAGCTGTTGAGGTGCCGGAGACTGATGATAAAACGGAAGAGAATCGGGATCTGCAGTTGAACACATTGGTAATCAAGAATGTTCCGGGCTTCTTAACGATCGATGGAATAGTCAATATCATGGCTCCGGCATTCGCCACCTGCGGTAACCTCTACACTCACCACTTCGACCCCACCACCGGCATCCTTTTCCTCCGCATGTCAACCCCCTCCTCAGATATCCCCTCCCTCCAAACTCTTCGTCACCTCGTCTCCGAAGTCATCACCGCCTTCTCTCATTCTGGCCCCGCCGAAACCACTGGCCTATCCACCTTCATCGTCGGCCTTGCCCAGACCACCGAGTCCTTTTCCGTGACCTTCTGGGATCCCAATTTCCCCTCGTCCCCTTGGCCCATTGTACAAGCCCGTCAAGAAAAAGCCACCATTCACGATCCTGGTGTCACGGATGATCTGCCGATGGCTGCAGTGCCGAAGGCGTCGATGGCGGACGGCTTTTTGTCGGTGTCGGTGTTGGCGAAGGGGAAGAAGAAGCGGATTGTCCCCATGAGCAAGATGACGAAGAAGGCCATTGAGACGCAGAGGAAAGGATGGGGGTTTAGTGTTTTGGAGACACTTGGGAATGAGAATGGATTCACGATTAGAAATGGAAGTGGCAGTAGAAGTGACTCTGATGACAAAGAAGACGACAGTAAAAAGGGAAAAGAAAACAATGTTGTCATGAACAAGAGTTCCGATTATCTTAGTTGGAGGAAACCATGAGTGACCGAGCAAGGCGCCGATGATGCCTACGATAAGGCGATTGAAGCCTAGATTGAAGAGGCTATTGCCAACTTGGAGTTAGTGGACTGATAGATCATCATACATACATCGCATACACTTCGAGCTTTTTGTCAGATAGTTCAGCAGAACAAAAAAAGAAATCAAGCTATATTCCAATACGCCAAAATAAAAAACTGCAACGCTAAATGGCCAAGCAACACGCCAATTTCCCAATTTTCCGGACGCTGGCGTCTATGAATCAATCCGGTAATGAATGCATATGCATGTAACATCATAACCCAACCTCTTTCTCGTTATTCATTCTTCTCCGTAGTATTGCCATCTGCTGTCACTCCTTGGATCGGCAGCTCGTCTGAAATTTCATTAACAAAGGTCGCGATGGTTTCAAAGTAGCCTTCTTCCAGTACACTCGAGTTGTGGTCGCCGCCCGGGAATGATTTCCATATCATCTTGCGCGACTTTGCCAGTTCGTGAAGTTTCCGCATGTGTGAGGGACTAAGTGGACAAATGTTAGCATCACACGACTTCATCCCCAGATTGAGACATAGAGGAAATAATACTTACGGGACAATCTCGTCTTGCTCGCCACTCAAAAACAGAATTGGCACCGTGATGTGTGGGATCAATGTGTCACTGGGCCATACTTGATGGCACAGGATGCTTATGTACTTCGTCATTGGGATGACTGACGGGATCAGCTTGCGCATCGACAGGAACGTGTTCTCTAAAATCAGGCCGGCAATGTCACCAACGCTCTGATTTTGCGCAACAAGCTTGATGCTAACAGCACCGCCTAGACTTTGGCCATAGATGATATATCTGTGATGGCTCGTCTCATGGCGATCACGAAGATAGTCAAGCGCAGTCTGGGCATCGACATTGAGACCAGCCTCATCAGGCTCTCCGGTAGAGAGACCGTAGCCACGGTACTCCAGCATGAAAACATTGCACCCGACGTAGTTAATCAACATCCGGGCAATCGGAAGGCGGTGGCCAATGTTCCCCGCATTTCCGTGGAACATAACCACTGTGTACCCGGGATTCCGTGCCCCTTTCGGCGCCCGAATGTAAAAAGCCGAAAGCTTCTCCCCATCATTAGTGGGAATTACAAGCTCTTCAAAATCCTTGATGCCAAACTGTGACGGCCGCGGTACTTCGGTGCGCGCATTCTGCGGCATATGCGAAGGGTAGATAAACGCCTTCTGTTTGAAGTATAGCAGGCCGGTGAAGATGGCGGCCACGCCCTGGAGATAAGAGGATGATATCAGCGACTGTTATTGAGATATAAGAATGTGTGATTAGAGAACAAGAGCACGCAAAACAAAATGGCTCAAGACGGGTTTCCGTCATACACAGATATTGCCAGTGTATTATGGCAGGGCCGTAAATGATTACATCAGCCATGATATCAGCCACATTTCAGTATGACAAGATAGGCGAGTAATGTTGCATGAGAGCCAATGTATCAATTGCACGACATGCGATACCAAATCTAAGTACCACAAACTCCATAGGAGCGGATCCAGAAAACATATGCCAATCATGACTTTGTCACCCTATTTCCTGCATCACGGAGAGCCACCAAATGCAGACCTGAACACTTGTTTCAAGCCATTGAAATGTCGATTTAGAGAAAAACAAAATATCATCAGAATGACGTCAAAGATCGCTAATCTTGAGCCTGCTCTGGCTGGTGTCATGTTGATTCAAACAGTCATTCGTACCCTTCGGTTACTTGTAGGAAGCATGGGAGCTTTGCGTGAGGAACGATCCCGCGACTCGACAAGCCGGGTCGGCGATCTCGGTGCACGAAGTCTCAGTCGACGTCCGCTAGGCTTTATCTTTTCGAGTGGTTCGTTTTGTTGCTTGTTGATAGGTTTTGGTGGGTCGGCACGGTCGTTGACTTGTGGTCGAGGTCGTCTTGTCTCAAGGGCCTGTGCTGTTGTAATCAGGTCGTCGTCGTCTAGACTTTCAGCAATTGAGGTATTTGGTGTTGATGATACTGCCGTTGATATTGACGATAGTTGCGTTGGTGCTGGTGATGGCGACGGTGACGGTACTGAATTCTTTGATAGTGGTGATGTCGAAGGTGAGGCTGTGCCTTCTTGAGGTGCATCGGGTGTTGGTGCTGATGTTGAGACAGACCTTGATTCTTCCTTGTCGTCTGGGATTTGGGCCGCCTTGACTTCAACTGCCGCCGCTTTGTCTTTGCGCTGGTCGTTGGTGCTTCCACCTCCACAATTACCGGTACTACTACTGCTGTTGAACCCACTATCTGTGTGTGTAGTTGGGGAAGAGGGTTTTGGCAATCCGTCCTTGCGGTCAATCATGATGATGTTTCGTTTGCGTCTAGGCGGTCTCCCACTATTGGTGCCGCCACTCCGTCTCGTCACACACAGTTTCACTTCTCGGAGAAGCGAAAGCGACATAGAAGAGTGCCACGCCGGAGTATTGGCACGGCGAGCTTCCAGTTCTTGATATAGGTGGAGTAAGAAGTGATAGAGAGCGTCTTGGGAGGGAAGAAGGTAGGTCGAACCACGATCACCAGGACCGGTAGGTATATGAAATAAACAAAGGATTATGTCAAAATGACAGTAAGGTGGGCAGGCAGCAAAATGATAATCTCGTAATGGCAATTTCAATGAAGGATTAGTAGCAGAGAAGCAATCTCAATAGATCTATATAGCTTCAGGGTGAGTGGTGCCAAGTGGATGACGACAAAAATGTAATAGGTATTAGGTAGTCTCACTTAAAAACAATGCAAACTGTGGCTATAGTGTGTGCAGACGATGATAACCAAACAACAAAGATGAATGAAATACAAAAGCAAGAAAGACACAGCAAAGAGGACCCGTAATAGAAGACTCGGTTCGTAGTCGTCCGTCTTAGTGACACCGATTTAAGTTCAAGGATATATGATATAAAAATGGAGTTTTGGGTATATGGCGATGTTGCTCAATGGAATGAAAGACGGAAGGACTGGACTTAGAGAAGTGCTCGGAGAGTTCACAATAAACATACCATGGACGCCAGGACTGGCAACCGCACGTAACTGGCAACAGACCGCGCAAGAGACACGGTTTCGTCGGCAGAGTTTGAGGACGACGACATGGCGATGGCGATGAGGCGACCGAGTAAAAAAGAAAAAGAAAAAAGAAAGAGAGACCAAAAAGGAAGGGATTTGGCAAGGAAGAGAAGCCACACAAATTAAGAGAGCGCAGGTTGTATGATTTTCTTGTTCTTTTTTATCTTTGGAATAGACTGGTCAGTTCTCTCTGGCCTTGCTTGAAGTGACAGGCTTCTAGTAAAATGCAAACATTTGGTCGCCCAGGGCCTATCGATCGTTTCGAAGAAAATGCTAGACGTGATTCTGTTGTTCTGGGCCAGCAAGGTCGCAGGGGAGGATCAATGGTGATGGTTGAGGGGAGCTTGTTGATCAATAGAGCCCGAGCCAAGGGGAAAAATAAATGTCTAAAATCTCGTGATGCCACCTGTGTAATCAAGGTTAATCGATAACCAACGTACCTAGATTCCAAAGTGGGCGCGAATTGCGAGCGACCAATGTCCCACAATCAATAGTTTATGGGCGATGCGAAGATCAATAGGCACATTCAAATGAGGGGAAATGGATTCGACAACTTAGATTCAAATTATTCTATCGTGGTGAGGCTGATAGATGCGAAACTAGAAGGAACTTAGTGGATTCTTGAAAAAAGATGTCATTACCCTGATTGGATGGATTGCTTCCAAAACTGTTCCAAGCTTCAAGCTGATTGGATCGCAACACGCATATCAAAAAGTCTTCCACAAAGATAGCATGCATGTTGGTGACATTCAACCGCCCATCTCCAGAATCGCCAAGGTATCTTTGAGGTATCTTGTTCAATATTACAGATATCAGCCGACAACCTCAATTGGTTTCGATACTACTGCTTATGGAAATCCATCCAAACATGCGAACCACTGTCTTGACGCAGGTACTGTACCTCATGAGCTCATCAACCACTTGTCTTGTATCCCATGATAGCTGATGTCACATCTCACAGGGACCCTTTAATCTTCGAAGTGTAGTTGTCTTAAATACTTGCGGTGCCATTTGCTAACCCCTTTGAGGTCAATTAATATTAACTATCAATACAGGCAACTCAGTATAAAAGCCACAAATGCCACGGATGCAAGATTTCAATCTCGATTGCCAACCAAGCCCGTAAAAAGACCCGGAAAATCCTCCTCAATCCATCTTGGGAGTCCTGCCTCATCACTATCTTGTGCAGCAGCCAAGGACTGTAACTGAGCCCTTCCTATTTTTTTGGTAGTACAGCCATCACGGATCTAGATTCCTCAGATGAGACTTCGTGTTTTTGTTTTTGTTTTTTTAGCTGATGTCACAGGTTTGTTTATTTACTCGCAACACAAATATCGCAACGGGCGGATTCAGGAATCGATAGCTTCGCCGAAGGCTTCCAAACGGATGTGGATTCAGGAACGCATCACTAGTGTGGACAATGACATGACTCCCCCCTTCGGATTTATTTATGGAATACTCTATACCGATTTCTCTGCCCCTGGATCATCCATTACAGAATCTGGAGATTAATTCTTGCTGCAAGGTATTTGATCTGATTCAGCTCGTACAATGTCAAAGGTGATACCTTACGGCCAGAGCTGTCTTGCTGATTCAGGTGACTCTTGGTTCGTATATATTTCCATTTCACTGATTGAAAACTAATACAAATAAGAATCATTCCTGGCAATTCGTTCAGGCTTTGAACTGTAAAGGACCGATCATTGCGCAAACTTGATGGGTGCTTCCAACATTAGGCCGGGGTTGAGGTCTCATTGCAACAGTGTGCATTGATGATCTATACCGAATATACTGCGCAGATCTCTATGCAATAGTGTACGGCGTATGTTGAGATAAACACTGTTATATCTGCATCTCATGGTTTGTATCCCGAGCTGTAAACTAAGGCTCCCAAATCAATCAGTTATCACCATCGCACGCCAATTCGTTAGCAATAATATTTGATGACATCACGTTAGGAAATCATCTATATCTTGGCTGAGTTGTCACATTTGACCTTCTTTCCTAGAATTATCCACTAATCACACTCTCAACTTTCTCATCACGAACCCTCACGTCAACCTTTGACAACGAAAATTGAAAAAAAAAGTTCAAAGCAGACTCTAGACCTGTTAACAAGGACTTTCAAGAGACGCCCAGCCAAAGTCTATGCGACTCCTTCCACCCCAGCGAACTCCACTCATCCTCTCCAAGCGGCGTTGGGCTACTCCGCAAAGCCGCCCACTTGTCTCCCCCCTTGATCATTGAGACAAAGCAAGTCTTGGCTGCCCGGTGGTTAAGCATCTGCAGCAGCATCCACATGAGCATCTTAATGGGTCACAATTTAGGTCACTAAATGACCAATTATAGTTGCGATAAGATGGCATGAATAAGACAGTAATAGACGGCGCTTTGGTTCAGGCGCTTGGGATTGTTTATTCGAGCAGACTGGCGAACGCTCGGTGCAATCAAGTGGCTAAAGCCGTCCATCAACAATCGGACATCTTGGTTCATGTGATAGGGTTCCGAATAGTAGAATAACCCTATGGGAATGGCAATGGAAATGCGTATGGAAAGGCATGATAATCTGGGTGAAGGCTGGACAAGGGGAGGAAGGTGATCGACAAAAGTATTTGTATTTGAGAAACGGGGGCGAAGATGTTATGGTAGGGGTTTGTATTGGCAGGTGTGCTGAGGACGATAGACGGGGAAGTGATCGGGACGCAGATACGTGGAGATTCGGGGTAGTCCGGAAGAGCTGGATGGTGAGTGTGATGTCTATGGATGCGAAATGAGGACCGGTTGATACCACGCTGGCTCGTTGCTTCACAGTTCCAGCTATGCTACTTCTGAGGACTAATTCATTTCCATAGAACGTAATGACCGTTTCAGAGACTTTCAAGTAACTCAATTTGAGTAGTATGCATTGACAATTCTCTTCCCACGCCCCAAGAAAGGCAACTCTTTTCACCTGTACACTTTCTCCCTCCATTAAACCAAAACGCCACACCAGCTGTCCCGCATCATCAGCCAATTCCAAATTCCCAGCTTTCCCTTACCTCCCGTTCAATTCACAGTAGTTAATTTGAACCACTTGCTCTTTCCGTAGACCTACCTGTAGTAACCATCAATGTCCAATTGCCCTAACACAAGAAGTATATACATTATGTCTCTAGAGCCCCATTCAATCCCCAAAGAGTTACACATTGTCCACCGGCTGTGCCTTGTGGATCAACCAAAATTCTGGTTTTCATATGGTCTTAGGCGAGAAGCAACATGATGTAAATGCATTACATTGAAGATCATGGCTAATTTGAATTGGTTATCTGCGGTGTTTGGAGATCTTGCTTCATGGAAATTTGTAACATCGTGTGAATAATACATCTGTATTATAGGGTTAGGGTATAACTTTCGAGGAGCCGTAAGACAGGTCACTTGGTTATTATTATGCAAATATTAGGTTTATTTGATCAAAACAATACAAAGATAAAAGTATAAAGGCTGTAGAAGCCCAATATATGCACATAATGCGAGAATATGCGGTATTGTGGATGATGAGGCAGCTTGAGGTGGGGCGCAGAGTTGGGCATGAGTGCAGAGTTACGAGACATGAAGCAAGACAAGAAATAAGATTTGCATTGCAGAGTACAGTATTTGGTCATATTGACGGTGAGGTATATTGTTGTAGGAATAGCGGTGAATTAATATATCAGACTGATGTTTACTATGTTATGGAGGCGGGAGATCCGGTTGGTCAGGCGGGGCAGGGGCCCCGAGGGTGTGGTTCGGGTAGTGACATTATAGTCTGAGGTGTTATGACATTGATGTCCGTGACTGGACTACGACAAAGAACACAGGATACAGAGACAAAGCTTGGATCTTACAATTAGGTAACCAACATCATATCAGGACTGTAATAACCATCAGCTTGTCTCGGCTGGCCATTTACCCCTCAGGCCAGATACCTTACCTAGACTCTCAGCATTCAGCATCACCCATCAAAAGCAACCATTTCACCTGATCAAAACCAAACATATCAACATGTATACATACGTTGTCCCAGATTCCTAGACTCTGATAATTCAAGTGTCAACGCCACTCTCGACAACCAACCTCGGAGGGCCCCTTCGAGCCTCATTAGTAAGATTTCCCGATCAGGAAATTTCATGCTGCACTGCATCTACTTACCGGTTATCCTGCCCAATGTGCATGGCACTTTCGAGGTGAATACTCAGTACTACTGGATTCTAGGCGGTTCGGCTGTATTATTCACACGCTAGGTGCGTTTCTGGGAAGTAGTCATTGGTGATGGAAGAGCAAATGGGAGAAAGACCTAGAGGGGTTTGAGGATGTGCAGTTTGCGGAGGAGTGGTAGGGTGATGACGGATGCGGGGAAGACAAAGGCGAGGCTGCTGGTGGCAAAGGTTAACAATAATGGTTGTGATGGTGGTGGCGGCCGCAGCAAGGGAACTGAGTTATTTCTAGACAAGTAAAAAGTATGGAAGAGGGCAACTTAGCCGAGGAGGCTGCATTAAAGGTGATGGAATTGGAATGGGTGGGAAAGTGAGGATGTTTGTGGAGGTGATTGGTGTAGCAGCGAGGTGCATCAGGCAGCTGCAAAGGGATGCAGCCCAACGGGTGGCGGCAGAGATTGGCGGAGGAGGGACGGTTAGGCGATCTGAATCAGACGGGAAGAGAAGACATGTGTATAGTGGGAAAGAGAAAATACGAGATGCGATGTATTGGGTTGATGGTGGATATTAACGGGCGTATTGGGGTTACGTACCGAAGACGGTATGTGGGTTTGTCGGAACAAAGGCCGGAGGTTTGGAGAAGGTGGGGCTCCGGAGTCTGAGTGGGACGACACAAGGGGTTGGGCAATATATAAAGAATGCAGGCGAGTGGTTCCTTAGTATATATATATGAGCCTCCACTTGGAGATATGCGGAGGAAGGTGCAAGTTGACAGATTGGAGGGGGGGGGGGGTTCATTAGAATGTGACAAGCTTTGGTGAGAGCTTCGGGGGTTTGCGACGAGATATTGTAGGGCGATGAAAAGCGTCGACACTGGTTTCTTTTGATGACTAATACTTAATATATGCATATCTTAAGACCACAGAGATGATTATTCGTTATCAAGCATTCATTCAACATTCCGGAGTAAGACAATGACGCTCCTATGGGCATCCTGTCAACGATAACAATGAGTGTCATGTCGTCATAACGCCTGTAATAGCATCAATATCAAGCACTTACTTCTTCATAATACACAACACCAAGTGAGACCAGCAGTTGTCCTGACTCCAGAAAAAGCTTGGCCAGCCCGATAATTGCCCATGTGACAGCATCGTCCGATATAAACAAGAGGCTGACTGCTCTCGCAGTATCTATTACAGGTGCACATATACATATTTACCCCACGCCGACTTTTCCTCTCTAGGAACAATCAGCACATAATCTCGGAAGCCTCATTTTTGACCACCGGGGCTTTCCGCAGTCCAGCCACTTCACTAAGCCGGCCATCCCCTCAACCCGATAGGCCCAATTCACCATGCATCATTCCCTCGAGACAGCGCCCGCCCACGCAGTAATGTCCTCCTGTGCCATATAGAGCAAAAGAACTTGCATTGCATACAGTCTTTCTCCTTAAGTGACCTCTCCCTAATCTGACCATATCCTCATTCTTCCCCTACCCCTCTCCTCAGCCTTTCCTCCCCCAATCTCCACATCCGCTTCTATCCTCTTTTCATTATACTGGCCTCAGCCTGCAGCCTGTCGGAATTCACCTGCACGAAGTAATTGCACGCATAGCATAGCCGTGATGCACAGTTTCGTCTGTATAAGGAAAGTGCGGGATAAGGGAAGGAAGGATCTCCATTTGGGAAAGTGGGTTGCCCTGCATCTACTGCGACTGCCATACTTGGTTCTGGGCCTCAGTTAGAAATTTTTCTCTTGCCTGGAGGTCGTTTTTTGGAAGTTGGATAGGTTCAAATAGTAATGACTTGATATTATAGTAAAGTAAAATGGGTTGGGTAAGAGGACAAGGCTATGAATAGAAACATAGATTACAAAAAAGGTGACATTTGTCATGGTGGGGTAATTTAAAAGCTGTCCACTTGTGGTGAATCCATGTGGAATGCACCAAACAGATCAACTACAAATTCCAACTTCCATCCCATCTATCCCATATCCACATCGCCAAGATACAGATAAACAACGACAGTCAAATAGCAAATACTCACAAGCTTGGATGACTTCTCTCCCCCTCCATTATACCCCAGGAAGACCATCCTCTACCCGAGCATCCGTACGATGCAATGATCCTCCCCGCTCACCAGCCAGAATACATAGAATCTCAACAACCCTTTGCTTCTCATCAGTGCCAGTGCAACGGCGCCCTATAAACGTCCTCAAAATGCTCCGAAGTCCAGCTCGACAGGAACATCAGGAACAGAACAGACTGTGCTGGAGCCCAATTGTTGGAGAAGGACTGGACAAAGGATGGTGGAAGATGCTGGTATCTTGTTGGTATGCAGTCCAGGCTTGAGAGTGGATCTTCAGTTTGTTTATTCGTTTGCCTTTATATCTGCTGATTTTCGTGCGTGTGTATATATATGAACATATCTATATAGCTCTATCTCTATCCAATAGGATATAGACATGGCCGTCTATATCTGTACCTCAATATAGGCTTGCGACAATGGCCAGGGCTAGATGTAGTGTCATTGTTTGTATCATCGTGGCTGGTTTGTGTGAGACATAGCCATGACTATTGCTTGGACGATGATGTATATGGCACCTGAATACGCTGTGTCTTGGCATATGGCAATGGTTCCGTGGGTCTGTCATCCTCGGACCGATCATATGCCCCGCATCAATCAAGTGGACACACGGCTCGCAGCTACAGACGTATTTACATACTGTTCATACATAGCAAAGATAGCAAAGGGTCCGGTCAGTCAGACGAAGAAAGCCATCAGTTGTGCGATGAACAATATGCATTTTCGAGTGTTACGGACCATGTTTGTGGAGAGCATCAGTCAATGGGGATCGTTCCTTCTATGTAGTAATCCAAAAATGGTGCAGGACGGTGGCTGCAAAGTGTCAAAATTCTTGGTTTATGACGCTGTGCGTTGCATTATTTGTCTTTCTATCGTCATACGCCAACCATAGCAAATATCTTTCGTTCGGACAAACAAAAAAAAAACTTTCTCAATCTCATAACCTCTTAGTTTCCCGATAAGCTACCCGTCTCGTCTCTGCTCTCTCCTCGACATCTCGTCCGTCTCACCTTACATCTGGCCATGGCCCATGTGCTGACTTCCCACCATCTTCCCCCCGTCTGTCCATCTCATTTCCATCCTTTCCACACAAAAAGAAAATGCAACCATAGCGTCACACGCCATCTCTCTCACAGGTCCCCCGTGATCACCAACTCATTCCTTTCTGCAATATCTCTCTCTCATCGTCAAAATCACTATATCCCACCACCACTAGATACTATGGTTATTTAGCATCATTTCTCAGCGTCCGTCATCGCCTGCTGTTACATCCGCCGTGATCTGATCATAAGGACAGCCTATGGTGGAGGGCGGATGTGCACCGGGGTGGGTGCGGATGGCAGTTGACAAGGGGAAGGAATATATTAGGAACATATTTAGCATGGGTGGGCAGGTGAGTGGTAGTTGCAGGAACCGAGTGGTCTTTGCGCGTTCCCATAGGCGCGATTCTTCACCGCTGGTTGAGAGAGAGAGAGAGATTCAGGTGAGATAAAGAGGATTAGCTACACACTGGTACGAGCCAACGACAACATATAGAAAGATAGTGAATAGACATTGCTGAGGGACAGTCAAGAAGATATTCAGCGCAGAGATAAGAGAGGGACAGAATGATCAGCATCACTCTATGGTTTGTGTATCATGACACTACATTTGTATGACTGTACAAACGCTGCAGAGAACTGTCTACAGAAAAGAGAAGTGAAAGATGATACACCGATGCTCTTCGTCAACCCCAATCTGCATCACACGCAGCCTGTTTGGCCCCGGAAACAACACCAAACTAGTCAAAAGACCTGTAACTCGTTTCCATAATGCACAGCGCAAAGCGACAAAGAGTCACATATAGAACTAAATATGTTGTCGTTGTTGATTCTTGGGATCGTGCCTTTTGATGCACGGTAACCCTAACTGCAGGTAAGAAGAGTCAATAGCTCGTTCATAGTGGCATCGCGTAAGGTGATCGAGGAGAAGATCAATTAGATGGATAGAAACAAGAAAGGAAGCTGTATAGAAGGCTAGGTTGGAGATAAGAGAAGACAGAAAAAGAGAGTACAGCTGGGGGAGGGGGGAGGGGTTCATGGTACTGGTCCTAGTGGTTATGACATTGGTGGCATGATGTCTTGGGACCCCATCGTTATTATTCACTGAAAGTGAGGCGGACGTTTGCCGATTTTGCGGAGTCCCGAACAGGGATTGTCGGGTTCATCCTGGTTGGTTACTTAACCCTAACCAGACATTAGACGAACTGTCAAGTCATGGCCTGGGCCGGGGAGTTGGTCAACCCTCGTCATTGATTCCAAAGCTCCGATTGTGAACAACGACCGTCGGCCGGAAGGTTTGCCACTGATGCGATGAGAGATCCAGCTACAAGGCAAAAAAGGGTCTCCAAAAGAGTCTTCTCTCACCTGAGTTAAATACTTGCAATCCCGCCACCTATCGCGGCCTTATGACCACCCACCATCAACTATCCTGCCCACAACAATCATCATCTTCTCGACCCTTCCAAAAACCTACCTCACGATCCTTCGACCGCTCGCTTCCCAGGCCAATGGCTAGTAACAAGGCTCCAATACCACATATACATACATCTAGCCAACTATATCAGACGACTCCAAGTTCGCACACAGGAGTGGACTATCTAAATAGTCAGTTCTTCAACTATATACAAGCCTCCCCAGTACTGCATCCTCCTCTCTGAAGACAACAGAACGAGACATGCTCCATTCGTCGTGCAATATGCAGAGCAAGGGCCTGTCTGGGGACACAGCGTAGGCCGGGGCGGATGGGTGCTCTTCAGATTTTGCGGGGCCAAGGAGGGGAGGAGTGTCTATCGGAAGTTTACGTGTTTGTTGTGATTGTGAGTCTGTGTGTATGTGTATGTGTGTAAGAGGAAGATAGTGGAGTGATTGATATGTTGGATGATTGGGGCCGAGGCTTTTGTCTTTCTTTTTGTTTTCGGACAATGTTCGCAATTGTTTTTATTTTTGATGTTGTTATTGTTATTTGCAGGTTCAAGAGGGTGGATTGGACTTTCGCACAGTATACGGGTTGGTTGTGGTGGAAGGAGGGGGGCCTCAAGATCTTGGTGGCGATATCACGGCATCGGGATTCTGACCGTGTGACCTAAGGGTTCTCTATCATTCCAGATGATCCTGTATATGCCTTTCTTCTGTGGCATACAAAATTCTTTAATGCATTCTCGAGTTGCCATGTCATGCAGGCGCATGATCATGTCAGCATATCGTGTAGACTTCTCAACTTTTGAGTCGTAAACCCTAGAAAGCTTTCAGTCGGCACCCTTTCGTTACCGCTTCTCAAGCCCAGGCCAATCCTGATTATGTTGAGCCTGCATGATAAGGAAGCTGAAGATGGTGTCATTTGGATGTAAATACTGCTTGACGAGATTAAGAAGTCTGTATATTCACACTGCAGAAGTGAGGCGTACACATGCTTACACGGGAAAAGAAGTTGCAAAGTGCGAGTAGCAAACCGGGAAAATATTTGTGAAGAGGCCGGAGCGTGATTATGCTGTGATATTGGCGTTTTCGTGTCGCACTATGTTTTCTTAACCTTGGCTCTATTGACTTGACCTTTATGCTCAGACAAGCAATCAGAATTTCTAAGGTATCGTCACCTGTAATTGCCCTTCATGATCATCACCAGTGGCAATACACATCAATGTTCGAAAAATGCATAACAAGACTAACAAAGTAATACATCGACTAACCTTCGTCGGCGCTTATCACGACACCATCTTTCTTTTGATTCAATTTCACCACTTTCAGCGCCAGAACAGTTAGTTGCAGGATCAGACCTTTGACGATCCAACATCCATCCATCAAAATCAACCACTACGACGCATAATACCCTGCACCAACACTGCCCTTGCATTACGCATATACAGCGCCATGAGAGGATGAGAAGATGTGATGACCATCACAGTGGCTTGGAGTCTGTTGGAAAGTTTAGCCCGTGGGGATCTAAATGAATATGTATGTGCATCAAGGTCTTTATGGACGGACTAAATCAGTAGTGGGCGGTAATAGCAGACAGCAAAATCTCCTCCACACCACGCCACCACCATTCCGAAATAACTGTGTAGCCCCCTCCTAAAATCTCCTGCCCCCATCTGGCATTTATGCGCTTGCGAGGATATATCCATTGTCATCGTCATCAACAACTCCACAGTCAAAGTTCCGCGCTAACTAAATATATACACCAACAAACAAGGTGTACATTGTCCCTGAACGGTGCCCTGGTCCCTAATTACATATTTACAGATTTACAACGATACAATGCCCACATGTTCTACGGGAAAACCCCATGCAAGGTTGTAAGTGGTTGCTTAGTGGGTTCCTGGAATCGGCCGGTGCATGGAAAAAGCTAAAGATAACTCAACTAGCGGCGGCTACCGGGGGGGAGGAGGGGGACAGACGCCATAATCGGCAAGGCCTGTAGAAAGGGCCATTGTTCTCTTTTTTTTTCTGTTTCATGGGGTGATGGCTTTGCTTTTGGGTGTGAGATGTTGAAGTTGGAGTTGGAGAGTATGAGGCGTGGTGTGGTGATTGGTGAGACAGCGGTCAGTTACATAATGGATCGTAAGCTTTGGTTTCGTCTTGCTCGTCATCATCGGGATTTGCAACTTTTGATGGTCTGTGGATAATACACTGTAGTTCTTCCCCACATACTCAGCACTCTCTCACCTCATACCCCCTCCCCCTCATCCTCATGTCCGAAACCCCTCGACTGTGTAAGTTCCCGCCGCCAAATTTCAAAACACCCCGCGATAACACTTACTGTAGATATCCGCGAGAACGTGATCACTGGGCCATCGTAGGACAGACGGATCTGGGTGGGTGCATATATTGATTTGTACCGGGTGTGAAACCCCCCACCATCCACCATTCACCATCATCATGCCAATCATCCAACCCAGAGACATCTATTTTTACAAATCCATATATATCCCACAGGCTATATTATCTTGCTAATCTCGTCAGGGTCATGTTCCTGTTCCCTACGTATATCCGATTGTTCCAGCCGTAAACCACTTTCGCTCTCGGTGTTGGATCCGTCGCTGCCAGTTACATCTACATTTTTTTGCAATTGGTCGCCTCTTTCTGTATCAACTGGCACTATTACCTCTCTCTAAAGCATGGAGTCGGTACACTTGCAGTCGGTGACTTGTTAGAGGTTCGTTTAAAGTAGGCAGACGGGGCGGTGAGTAGAATGAGTAACAGGTACTGTGTCTTTACCGGCTTAGAACTTTTCTAATCTAGTCATCTGTTCAGTGGCTGCGAACTTCCATACATATGTAGGTAAATAAACCATGTACGCTGATGCGGAAGATGGTAATGCGATCCAGTTCGGAAGAGGGGGGGGGTGTGCATCACTTGCAGATACGCAATTCAAAAAAATACTGAATAACGGCAAATCGTCTTGGGCACACCTCAACGCAAATAGACACCATAGACACCATAGCACAGACTGCCATTATCCAATGAGATCATCTGGTGTTTAGGTCTCAATTTCCAGGGGGTGAAAAAACCAAATATAGATGGTGACGTCGTGGGCGTTGAGGGCGTTGGTGTTTCCCGGCTCTTAGACCGTGGCAGGCGGGCAGCAGATATCAATGTCATCACATCACTGATTGTTTATGTGTGGCTTCTCAATCACAATTGTTGTTTGGTTGGCTGCAAGTTGAGGTACACGGTTGCTGGGTTCCAAGTGATCCGGGTAAACAAAAACTCTCAGCGGAGATTTGACAATTAATCATGGCGTAATAGCAATATGTCTGTGTCTGTGTCAGCATCAAAAACTTGTTAATCGTTTGAGCAACAAGGGTTCATATCGATAAGGTTGATTATTTTAGAAATCTTGATAGCTGTCACCGGGCCCGATAGACTTGAGAGACCTGTCAAACGGGGTCCGGGTGGGTTATGCCAGGCTTGAACCCCAACCCTAGTGGATACACAAATGAAAGGGTCAAGCCGCGGTTCCTGACTATAAGCAGAACCCCACTACTAATAACCATGATAAATGATTCCTTGAATGTTTCTAGCGTGTAGAAACTACCAAATACAGTTATCCCAAGCGATATTAGTGGTCGGGATTCAGAGCTCAATGCAGCCGTTCCTTTCTCCCAAATAAATGAAATCGCGGTGAAAATTTTTAGAAAGGACAAAAGAACACAAAATTTCAAATTTTGCCCGCGTTGCGATTTGTGTTTCCTCCCTTCTACCTCCGTCGCAAAACGCATCTCACACATCGAGATTGCTTTGCGTCATTCGATCAATCCAGTCACCACAAAAAATCTTGCTACTTTGCGCCTTGATTACATCATTCTTGTCAACGCCTTATAATCGTCATCGGAATTTTCAGTTGCTCGACCCAATCACATAGCCTCAGCTTACTCTCTCTGCTGGCAAGGCCTCAAAACAACCTCACGAACTCGTGAATTGAATCACTGGCCTCTTTTGTCAGTTGTCAATCCACAAAATACCGTTCAATCCCTCAAGTTACCCACTATTTCTTTTTGTTATCGTCTCGGGAAACACAACGGTGTCCTTACTCCGTCAGATATCATTCCCTCCAACTTCGCAACGATCTCTCCTGACGTAGCATACCAACCTTAACCACAAATACATACATACCAAACGACAAACGCCTATAGCTCGCTCCTCCGTGGCCTTACCCCACCAAAACACAGCACCGCATCACGCCCTCGTGCTGTCTTATCTCCATAGCTGCATACCGACAGTACGGGCCTCAACTTTTTTTTTCTTGTCGCTTCCTGACCAGATTTTGTCAAATCTACACCTTTTGATGCAACTTTTTTCTTTTTGGTATCCTCTTGCCTGCATCTCTGTCGTCACTGTACGCTTTATTTCTCCAAATAAACCATCTGAAGCTCCGCCTAGGCACTGATCGCCATCGCCGAGCCTCTTTTTTGACCAAGACAAGAAAAAGAAAAAAAAATCTTTCCACCCCCCGGCTCATTATTAGGCTCTGAACTGGCTCATTTATCGCCTGAGCATCAAAGTCTATACTTGAGAAGGTTTTATTCTTTGCTTTTTTTTTTGGCATTCCGCAACAACCCAATCGCCACCATCTGTTGTGCTATTGGCTCTAACAGCACACCAGGAAAATTTATTCCTTCGTGACGAATAAACCTCCAAACTTTATTCCACGTAGACGGGCTTTGCGTGCTGTCTAATTGTGACATTTGCCCATCATGGTGTCTTTTTCGTGCGAGGTAAGTTTCAAACTACAATAGTCCTACAATCTGTACCCTCCCTCTTCTTCAGCGAGGTGCCACTGTATCCTGAGCTTCAGTTGCACACTGGATGGCTTACCTCAATCCCTCCGAACCCTGTGTGGAGCTTGTGTGTCGGCAGTCACTTCTTGTGTAGAGTCTGGCGTTGGCCACTGGACTTCACAGCGACGACTTTCTTTTCTACACTGTTATGGCACAGTTTTACATGGCCCGGATTTCTTCACTTTGTGATGCGCTGCGCACTCTGAGCCCTTTCATCGGACCCAGCAATTCTAGAAAATGGCCGTGTACAAGACAAACACTGTGCCCTTAGTCTAGGTCCACGGCTTTGTCCCTCTCCTTGTCACCATCTGGTGCACAGAACATGAATGATGGTCATCCGGATCACCCTGTTTGGTTCCTAAGTACAATACCAGATTTTGGAAAAAATCACCCCACTATACATGGAATAATTCAGCGATGTCTATCTCCATGAACTGCTCAATATTGAATCTTCACCATAGATATACAGTAGGGAGACAGTATCTGCGCAGAATTGTCGATATTTCCTTTGTTTTTGCGAAGACATCCTTCAAGTGTCCCCACAGCTTGACTTTACGCTCGCCTTACTACCTTTTGGTCACCTGGGGCCCTCGACTTTGACGATGCCCTGTTTTCTGGTCCCTGGTCCCATCTGCTTCCCCTACACATAATGCCTGTCAATGTCGTGACTGAAGCATGGCGTTTCCCCCGGGTCTTGCACACTTTCAATCCCCCATATCCGGAATAAACGTGATATTCTTCTCGGTTCTGCACGAGCTGCACCTGACGTGACCAAATAGTCTTATATCTGCTCCAGTGAGCCAAGATCTTGAACCTTTCAGAAGTATCGTGACATCTTTGTGATCAACTATCCCCAGTGAGCGTTATTGGGATTTTTGGATTATAAAGACTGGATGACAGACCCAGTTTTGGCAGTTCCAAAGGTCCACTTCCCGAACTTATCAAGTACAGCCGGCGTATCTGAGTCTTGAAGAGGCTCATGTAGATTCCGCGCCGTATGATCTTCAGGACTGGCGTTTTGTTTTGTCACTGTGTCTCTTGATTCTGAGTTGCCAGCTGATCCCTAGGGGTTATGGCGCAAAAACAGAACGAAACGGTATTCAATACCCACTCTCAATCTGTATGTACTGCTTCAAGCTCCTTTGTATGACATCGGATTGTCCTTATGTAGGTCTGGACACAAAAAGACGGAGTTGTAGAGAATCTCACTTGTACACCCCCTTCGCCTGCATCCCGTTTGGGCTTGTACAGGGTGCCAATCTTTGACACTGGGCGTGTCCTACTCATTGTCGGTTTTCTGTTATTTTGGGTTCGCCTGTAGTAAGCTTTTGGGTCCTGCATCCTGACTGAGTGGTCCCGCATTGATTTTGTTTTGAGACTGGGCTCAGCTGTGGACACAGCCTGAACAGAGGAAAAGCAAGCCAAATAGTGTTTGTGCGTGTGGATCTAGAGGCGTGCAGTCACTGTATAGACTGGGCGTGAAGGAACAGAGGAGTGCCGATAGAGATGATCCCATGAGTATGACGCTCTGTTTCTCGTGGTATATATCGCATACTGCATCCCACCTGTCTTTCCCTAGTTTAAACCCCTTCACTTCTCTCATCTAAATTTGTCTTCTTGTAATCTACATTCTGAGATCTTTATACAAACAACATAATTGTCGCATCATCATACAACGAACTCATACACTTTGCCACTACGCAACAATATCTTCCGTCTATTCATCTCGACATTGTACATTATCACACACACACACACACACACACACACACACACACACACATCTTGCGACACTAAGCTTTGTTACAAGACCATATTTGAACCACACACTCGCCCAATTGGACGTCACCCTTGCGCCGCCATCATTATCACATTCTTGCTCCTAGAACCTCTGTATCAATATTCAGCCCTCACATTCCCCTCGTCCCACGGAACTGACCTTGTTATCGACAAAACTATATTTTTCGATCCCCTCTCCCTGTTTTATTTACTTTTCGGTTGCTTCAAACAAACCCATTACACTGTCGCCTCGATCTTGGCCCTCGCTCGAACCTCCTTCGCCTGTCACATCCATACGTTCTATATCTTCTCCAAGCTCCACCTGGCTCGCGGACCTGTTTCAAGTTTGCAGCGCTCTCTAACACCAACTCTTGCGACTTACAACAGAACTGCGGCGACATTTTGACCAAGAAGAGGCTTGACCCGCACAAAAACCAGTGCCGCGGTGCCTACTTTACCTGTATTGATTGCATGACCACATTCAACGGCTTTGAATACCGGTCCCATATTGTAAGTTTGCCTACCCTCTATTCGTTCGGTACCCTTGGCTTTCGCTTCGTTTGTTTTGTATTTAACCCTTCCGTTCCTGGAACATTCCTATACTTTGTTTTCTTTTGCAAATTTATAATTCCTCCATTCCCATTAACAACCCCGCCATAAATACCGACTTTCTCTCCGCATCATACTTCCTCCATATAGTCAGACTCTAACATACTTTTGCACTAGAGCTGCATGAGTGAAGAGCAAAAATACCAAGGCGCTCTCTACAAGAATAAGAACAAGAAGCAGAAACTCAACAACTCCAAGGACGTTGCAACCCCTTCCCGTAACACTCCTTCTGGCAAATCCGACAACATGACGGCTGTTATGTCAAACTACCAAACTCCTATCCCTCCGCGGGTACCTTCACCTCCTCTTCCTCGCAAAACTTCCGATAAGCCCTACGTCTTCGATTACTATGTTGGCGAGTCCACTCCTGCCGCCTCTACTATCGGCCGGGGCAATGAACTTGTCCGGTTCGAGGGCCCCGAAGATGACACACAAACCATGATTGCCGAACCCACTCCCGTCGCATACGAGACTCCCGTTCCCAGATCATCTCATCATCACAATGTTGAATCCACTGGCAAAACTGATAAGAAGCGCAAGCGGTTACACGTTGACACTATCCGTCATTCCGATTGTCCTTCCATGCACACCGGACTTACTGGCAATCTCGTCAAGATGATGCCTCCTTCCCCTGCCGAGTCTGGCTCTCCTTCTAGTCCCATCAAGAAAAGCAAGCACAAGGATAGCAACGGTATCTTTAGCATCTTTGGATCCTCTAAGCCTAAGAAGGAATCCAAATCCAAGTCCAAGTCCTCTTCTTCCAAGGACCACAAGAAGTCAAGCAGCCGTTCGCGGAGCCACCACAAGAACACTACCAAGCTTTTGGAGACCAAGCCGGAGAAGAAAGAGGCTGCTTCTGAGGGCCAGGTTATTATCTTTGATGCCAACAAGGGCAACGCTTTCCTTTCTCTGGTCCCCGAGACTGCTCAAGGTTATAGTTTGCATAAGGTCTTGAGACGTCACTGCAAGAAGACCAACGCTGACAAGGCCGAAGAAAGTGCCGAGCTTTTGAAGCTGCTCCGCGTTCGCAAGAACGCTCAGGGTGAGATTGTTCTCTTCGTCCCTGAAAGCGATGACGATAGCGAATAAAATACGATTATGATGTGGTTGATGATTATGAGCTGATTTGGATCAACGATTTCTTTTACGAAGGACCAAAAAAAGGTCTGATGGTCTGGGGGAGCAACTTGATTACTTAGTGACTGGAAACAGCAAATATGAGAGGGAACAATAGGAGAGCAGCATTTTGCGATGACACCCCGGGTTGGCAACCGGCTCACCAATATATTGGTGCTGTTTGGGCATGGCTAGCTGGGGGGGGGGGGGGGGGGGGGGGGGGGGGGGGGGCGTATGCATTCTTTGGAGTGTCATATTCATCAAGGCTTATTGTTGTTTAAGCTTGGTTCGCGGTGTTTAAGCTGCTGGTGGTTTACGCTTCTTTTCATTCATTCGAATGAAGATCCTTTACATTTACATCTCACTAATACCCTTTTTTCCTTTCTTTGGGCGGCCAGCCATCCTGATTTTATATCTTGTCATCCTTTCTTCTTCTTTTCCATTGTCTTTGGGAGTATATTTTCATCTTGGGTATCCATCTCATTAGAGGCGTTGTCTTCTGTTTTTGGGGTGGGTCTTTTTTTTTATCCTTTTTTTAGTGGAGTGGGTAGCTTAGATGTGGGACCATTGTTTGGTGTCTGAGAAGTTTTTGTACTGTATTTTTTTTGAGAATTTTCTTTTTGGGATGCTTTTTATTTTTGATTTACTTTTTACATTTTGTGTTGATATCCTCGGTGGGTAGGTTATGGATGGTTTGGTAGGATGGATTGGATCTTTCTGGTTATTTTTGCATGTGTGGAGTTTGACTCTTTTTTCTGCAATAGAATGTTTTTTGGATATTATTTTGGACTTTTTCCCTTGTGTGCCGTTGCGACTTCGTGATAGTGCATGCCAATCACCAGCATTCATCATGTGTTCATTCACCCCGCGCCGCTTATCGCAGCTGAGATGTACAGCCTGCCCACATTTACATTCCACATTCCAAGTCTATGCGCCCCGGGTCTATCTCTATCTTTGCCTTTATCTCTCTGCGCCTTTGTGTATCTATGTATTTGTTATGCCCGGCCGCTCACTTGTTATCAACGGACGGATGACAAGAAGAGGGACAGTGGGATAAGAAGGTTGCAGTTGGATGGGGTAGGGGGAAATGAAGGGAGATGCAAGTACTAAGTGCGTACAGGAGGACTGTGCAGGAGGGGTGGTATTGTGGGGGCAGTGAAGGGGGAGAGCGGGAGTGGAGTGATTTATCTACGAAGGTGCAAATGGGTGGTGGTTATGGAGAGAAGTCAGTGTCTATTGAAGTGGTGATTTTTCTTTTCTTTTGATTTGATTTGTTTATTGTTTCAAAATGTGTATAATGTTTAGAGATAGATATATAAACATCGTAGAGATTCGATAATGGGTGTTTCTACTGCTATTGGTTTGTTGGTTCCTGAACATCATGGCACGGCACAGCATCCAACGTCACCACCCACCGCACCGCTTCATGACCCCTCATGGCCCTTGCATGTCTCACCTCCCTTCACCTTTGTCTGCCTTATCTATGTTCTAGTTTGGGGATATATAGAACCATAGAAAACAATAACGATGGAGCTTGAACTTTAACCAAGCAAGGGTTGACGTCACTTCATAACGGATGATGTGGGAGTTTATGTTCTCGGGAATAAATTGTTAGGATGGGAGAGCCAGCATGTGTGGGATGGGGGAAAAAAAAAATGAAATGATCCTTTGCGCGGCGCAAAGGATTGGGCGTGACTTACGATTTGCGACAACGGGAAAAATGTAAATAAACAAATATTGAGTTGCCTTCAGCTGGTGAAAATCCCCTCGTTGTGAGAGGACGACGATACCATTTGCTTATATTTTTCTCGTCCTTCCATGCCAGTAACTTTTTCTCGTCATCAATTGAACCACCACCGCCCAGACTCTCAAAACTTAGACCCACACAAAAAAAACACAAAACCGGAACCTCAGTCATCCATACATCATTCATCACCAAATCTCTCAACCTTTACAAAAATCACCACCGCAATCCCACCTTGCGACGACACCGTCGTATTTTTTCTAGACATTTAATGAATTCTCTCATCGCATTCTGTCTCCTTTTTCCTCCCCGGTATCTTCAGTCCTCGGCGTCTAGAAGGACAAGAATGCGCAAGCGATATCGTCACCGCTAGTTCTAATAGTGGTGGTGGCGGGGTGCATGATCCAGGAAATAAAGGTGACCATGACCATGATGCGGTTTCTGAGGGTCCCGATATCTGATAACAACAGCACATATTTACATACATCTCACGATAGATACCCTCAGACACACACATGCACACTCAAACAGGAAAAATACCATGTGCAAATATCATCATATACAAACGTAGAATACCTAGACCAATATACGCAGAAATTCCCCACCCATTACATAGTCCTCAACGGCAAAATATGCTGCACCAACGTCTCCCGCCGACACAGCGGACACTCTGGCTTCTCCTTCACCCAATCCGAAATACACCCCCAACAAAAAACATGCCCACACTGTGTCGCTGCCGGATCCCTCAGTCCCTCCAGACACAACGTGCACTTCCTCTGCTGATACCCCACAATAAACCCCATAACCCCGTCCTCCGACAAATCATAGTGCGGACTTGCCAGCACCGGCGTGTTCGTCACCGCCGAAATGTCAACCTTGGACCCTCCGCTTGCCGGTGCCTGCAACTCCTGCGTCGCCGCCAGGGCCGCGGTCGATGGCGCGGTCGATTGTCCGATCGGGGCATTTCCCAGGAGGATATCAGTGAGGTCAGCGGGCGACGCGTAGGAGCCTTCGCCTAGAGAAACAGAAACGTCCCCAGCGCGCGTTTGCGCTTCGCGGACATCGGCGGCCAGGGTGGCTTCGGCGTCGGCGTCACTACCGAGCCCGGTGATGATTTGGCGGGCGTGGAGCCAGGCTGTGACGCCCATTTGGAGTGCTAACAGCGCACCGAGGACTTCGTAGCCGGCACGGTCGGGTGTTTGTGGGACCTTGTGGGTGAAGACGTATCTGAGACCCATTACCCGCTTCGCAAGCTCGTAGTAGGTGCCTGTAAAGTAGAAGAATGCTAACGTCACTGCATGTGCTGGCGCCGTAGAAAATAATGTCGGTAAATGTGTTCCCAGGTATCGCAAGAACTTGGCCTCTAGTGTCCGGGGCGCAACCTTGGCCAGTCGTTCGACAATCATCGTGCGCACTTTGCTTCGTAGCTTTGGCAGCATTTTGGCCAACGCATACGGTAATAGCACAGCCGATGCAATATACCCCGCGCGCCTCCTCAAACTCGGCACTCGTCCCGACGGCGCATGTAAAGACACAACATCACAATACTCCTCTCCTAACGTTCGATTCCCCAGCAACGTTGTTAACGAAAGATACAGCAGCGACGCAAACGTCTTCGACTCATTAGACCATATATGCGCTGATCGTGCGCCAAAGACAAGACGATGCAGCGATGATAGTTGGTTCGCGAGGTGCCCTTGGAAGTATGCGTCTTTCTGGTGAGCGCGGATGATGTCGGGGGCCGCGGCGAAGGGAAAGGGAGAGGAAACGGCTGGGGGAGTCGGCAGAGGTCTTTTGACGGGGTGAATGCGGGTTGTGGAGGCGGAGGCGACGGATTGTGCGGGGGAGGTGGAGGTGGAGGAAGGCGGCGCGTTGGTGGAGGTGGGCGCAGTGGTTGTTGTGGAGGATGAGGAGCCAAGGCCGATTTTGGCCGCGATGGCCGCGGGGGCGATTGTCGCAAGTTTATTAAACATTAGCTGGCGGGTTCTATTAATATGTGCTAGGTAAAGGGATTGGAACAGAAAAGTAGCGGTTATAACTGCAAAATCATGACTTGCGATGGTTGGAGATGGCTCGTGATGTCTGATTTTGACTCGATTGGTTGTTTGAAGTTTGTGATGCACCCAGACCGAGGCTGCGGTTGATCCTGCAGGGATTAGCTGGCGCCACACGCGAACGCCACACAAGGAAGATAATGTGGCGTCATGAACATCTATGATATCACCACACCCGATGGAAGAGACATAATATTTGTGGTAGTCATTGCTGACTTGGCTTTGCAGAGTGCATGATACAGACTTGAATGAACTTGGTATATATGACCACAGGAAGGGGAGTGGAAATGCGCTGTCGGATGACACAGCAATGTCTCCGGCTTCCAGACGCCGGGGCTACAAGTCACTGTAAGAAGCAGTGCCAAGTTCTAAGCTGCCTGGTTATTCGTGATCATAGATACACACCTCAAAATGCATCCAAAAGCTCTAATATGTTATTTACATATCGTAATTATTATGCCAATCTCCAAGTCCAAGGTTGGCATTACCTAGCATTACATAAACACACCGAGACCGCCTAGAGTTCCCCTGTATCTTCCCTCCGTTTAGCGTCCACTTATAGCGGCTATCACCACCAAAAACGAGCTTGAGCACACACCCCACCAAACCAAAAGTTAACGCCAGCTCGCCGCAGCTCGCTGCGCTGCGCAGTTTGCCTTCCGCCCTCCGCTCCGCCGCTTTTATCAACACCGCCGCCCGTCTTCTCCTCGACCCGCCAACTGATCTTTGCAGCCAATTATTTGTTGTTTCTCATTTAATTGATTCGTTTCTTGCTGGTGATTGCCATTGGTGTTTTCTTTTTCTTTTTAGCTAAACCCTTTTGTGTTGGTTATTTGTTCTTTGCTATATATAGACGCGTCAAGCGCGGAATAATCCAGTTGATTATGGAGGGCGATCCGGCGTTTGAGCAGGAAATCCAGGCGGAGGCAGCGGCGTTGGAACATGCGGATTTTGGGTGGATTAATATCGTGTTGCCGCTGCCGTATCGCGTTGGCTTAATTATTGTTTTGGGTGAGTTGTCAGCTTCCGTTGGTCTCGGCGCTTTTTGACATGTGACACCGCACATGCGGTCTCTCCAACTAGCACCTCTCCACCCCGTTGTGTGGAATAATTGCTAACTGCCTTTGACATAGGTACCTGGGCCTGGGGTCTCAACGTCCAATACCTCACCCATCTCAAAATCGACGTCCCTGGCCTCCTCTCCTACCCCTCGCGACCCCCCGGGACTCTCCCCCTTCACAAATCCATCTACCGCCTCGCCATCCTCCTCACCAGCCTATCTCTCCTCTCGATCCTCCTCTTCTGGTCTGTCTCCCGTGGCGATCCGGCCCGTGTCCTCGCAGCAGACCACATCGTCCTTTCCTACCTCGTCCTCTTATTCCTCGCTTTTGTCCTGCCCATCCGCTCTGTCGCCCACTCTGGTCGCCAGCGGTTCCTGTCGATGATCAAGCGCGTGGCTGTCGGGGGTCTTGCGCAGCCGCGGGATGGCAAGTTTGCGGATGTGCTGTTGTCGGATGTCTTGACGTCGTATGCAAAGGTTCTGGCCGATTTGTGGGTTTGCGGGTGCATGTTTTCGACATTGCCGTCGGCGACTTCGGTTCCGAATCGGTCTTGTGGTGGTGATCGGATTGTCCCGTTGATCTTGGCTATTCCGTCGACCATCCGCCTCAGACAATGTCTTATCGAGTACATGCGCCTGCGGAATGCTCCCCGTCGTGAAGTCACCGGCTGGGGCGGCCAGCACCTGGCCAACGCTGGAAAGTATGCCTCGGCGTACCCCGTCATCTTGTTTAGTGTCCTGCAAAAAGAGGACCCCGGCTACTGGCACTACAAACTGTGGGCGATTGCCGCGCTGTTCAACTCGTTGTATTCATTCTGGTGGGACTGCACCAAGGATTGGGACCTCACACTCCTGGATGATGACCGGAGGAACTCACCAGACCACCCATGGGGTCTGCGTGCGCGGCGGTTCTTTCGGCCGGCGAGACTGTACTATATCGTGGTGGGGTTGGATTTGCTGCTGCGGTTGTCGTGGTCGGTCAAGTTGAGTCCTCACCTTAGTCATGTGAGTGACTACGAGGTGTCGATCTACGGGCTGCAGTTTGCAGAGGTTTTGAGACGGTTTTTGTGGATTTTTGTTAGAGTGGAAACGGAGTGGATTCGGACTTTGGATTCGCCGGATCTTTCGTTGCGGGAGATGCCGGCGAAGAGGAATGATGATGCGGAGGCATAAGGGTTTTTGTTAAATGATAAAGGGTTGGCGGTTGTGTGTTTGTGTGAGTGTGTGATTATGTGGTTAGGGTTGGGTATAGACTTTAGACTTGTTTTTGAATATGCAAATAGACTGGATTGATTATTGAGTACGTTCTTGGCATTCTTATTGACGGGCTGTGGCGGGCTGTGGCAGGCTGTGGAATCATGAGGTGGTGGGGTAAGGGTGGAAAGGTGTCTTGGGTAATGGGTAATGCCGGGTGCCGACCAATTTGAATCGGGCGAGTGGGCGAATTAGTAGGGTGTGGTTGGGCAACAGGGAATACAAAACCA
Organism: Ambrosiella beaveri; assembly: GCA_030294605.1. NCBI lineage: Eukaryota > Fungi > Ascomycota > Sordariomycetes > Microascales > Ceratocystidaceae > Ambrosiella > Ambrosiella beaveri. Next base: position 214,182 of record JARQWA010000004.1, read on the forward strand.
GATGGGATAGGATAGGATGGGATAGGATGGGATAGGATGGGATAGGATGGGATAGGATGGGATGGGGTAGAGAGGGCAGGTTGTAAGCGAGTATGGACGACAGGGCGATCTGTGGTTAATAATAGTGGAAGCAGCTCTGGGGAGTGGTTATTTTTGGTGGGCGTTATTTGTTTGGATGTGAAGGTCTCGAGGGAGGTACCGGGCTGCCAGGGATACAAATCAGTAGCTTTGGATTTGGATTTACTGTTGACGGAATAGAATATGTGATGGTGTATATCTCGAGTGGAAAATGTATCCTTGTAGACAGATGTGGGACATACTCGGAAACAAAAGTGAGAACATAGTCACCATCACTTCTTTGATATATTGGGATATTCTACGCTGCTTCCAAAAAGTCTGGTCCTTGATTTTTTGCGATTTTTTGATCTTCATGCGGGCATCCTATCTGTGGACGGGATCCTGATCAATCGTTTTCCGTTGTTGAATCACTAAATATGTCTGTAGTTATACGTTAAATTCCGTCCCGCTAGACGATGGTGTGGCGTAGTGGTGTGTGGTTTGTCACGATATATATATATATATATATATATATGTGTGTGTATGATTATGTAGAAAGGGAAGAGAAGATAGTGACAGGCATGGTGTATATGTTTGCTTTATGTTAGGACTTCTAGAAGCTTTATTAGGGAAGACATCTACATTTGGGACTGGAAAAGACGAGTGCGAGGGAGGATTTAGAAATAAGAGGAAATGGAGCGGTGAGTGGGTGGGTCAGTGGGTGATGAGAGAAGAACGAATGGTCTTTGATATGAACTTTGGTTACAAGTATATAGCTTCAAAGAACATGATGACAATCAGCGAACTCTTCATGATTCACAATGCCTATTTTTGATGCCATCACACTATTGACCAAGATGAAAGAAACAAGTCAACACTCACTTAGAAACCAACCTTCCATTCAAAGCTGTATCCATTCCCGGTTTTCCTCGCTCGCTCTCGCCAATGACTGCGTACTTTACTCTGTCTTCCCCAGCACACATCGCTTTCGTAAACATCTAAAAATGCTACTGACAGCCCGGTCGGTATCAGTCTATTGACTCCCGCAGATCAGATCGACTTAGCCGGCTTCTTTGTCGGTCGGTGTGATTTTCCCGGCCTTTTCTTATAGACAAGCTGCAGAGGGCTCCAAGAGCATAATCTTATTGGGTATTGTCGGATCAGAGTATTTGATTTTTTTTTCAGTAACTCGGTGACTTACAAAGAAAAAGAAATTGACTGATGAACGTGGTATATGCACACATGGACCCTAATAAACCCTTAAACACTTATACACTATCAACCAATAATATTCCACAAAGTCCCTGTCGCCCCACTCCACCTATTGATTAATTCGTTGAGTTTATCAGCCTTCGTCGCATATAGAAAAAACAATAAAGTATAAGTCTTTTCTTTGACATAGAATAAGGCCAATACAGGGCATCTGATCCTTTCAATGGAAGATATACCTGAATTTGATGGCAATTGCGTGTATGTATGAGTGTGTGATTATCTGTTTATTTAGTGACCAGGAGGATGGATGGTGCGAAGCAGAGATGTGATGGAATGTTGGTGACAGGTGTGGCGGGGATCGGGGTTTGTTGCATTCGCATATAGAAGAAGACTTTAGTCAATAAATGAATGAATAAGTGAGTGTGTGTGTGTGTGTGTGTGAACGTCCAGAGAAAGTAGATCTACAGTATCAGAATCAAAGATTGAGTTCGAACCCATTATTGTGGATAATACCCAAGCCAAGGCGGATATATCTCCTCCATCAACCTTGTACCACCAATACCACAATACAACCTTCCCTTCCTTTGTAGTACCCGCCCATCAAAAAATCATGACCAAAAACAAAACACATGTCTTCAAACATCATACATTTACAATCCACCTTCCCACATCCATGGTTTCCGTCGTTAGTGTAACCCAACAAGTCCCAAGCAATTCCCTTGTCCTCTCCACAGGAACCCACCCACTTCGGAATCGGCCTTTTGGACCGTGTGACCGCTACCAATCGATCTGCAGCACCCATTGACAAGGCCGTAAGCTTGGCCTTGATGCAGTCTTTTTCATTTTGGGAAAGGTTCTTTGAACGGATATCTGTGCTGTTGTCATTTATGAAGCTTGGTGTTTCTGCTTTTTTGTGTCCTTGGTATTTTGTTGATGCTTCTCTGTTCATCCATCTTATCATTTTCATGTGTTACTGTGATGTTTTCGGAAGTTGTTACCCCAAACTGACTCCATCATATTCGGAAATCACTTACATGTGTACATCTCAAAACCAAGCACTTATTTCGAGATATCTCCTACGTCAATGCCTTCTCTTTTTAGTTCATCATGTTGGGTTGCAGCTTGGGCTACAGCGAAAACCTCTCTGCCCTCGTCACCGCCAACTCTGAGCTCAAGAAACATAATGCCCGTCGCCCTTCTCATCAACACCGCAATCTCACCATATTCTCCGAGCTCATCTTCAAAAAAGATCAGCCCACAGATTTCACCAAACTCTTGTACTACATCTCATCACAGTGGGTTCTCCAGTGCCGCTGCACCATCAGTATCCGCACGCTTTTCGCAGGCTCCAAGGTCCTACATTGCAAGCCCTGACTTGGAGCGGGCTCGTGCTTCTCTGGCACCTAGTGACAATACTATGCCGTCAAGGAGAGGTGCCGTCAGACATCAAAGCCGGGATTCGATTAATCAGTCGTCACCTCGCGCTATCCCAGCGCCAATGTCGCCACTCCGGACCTATGACCGGGTTACACAACTTCGGACACTCAAAGGGTCACACTCACCCAATGCCAACTGCGAAGTCTCGCAGTCATCCCCTGATTTACAACGCGGTTGCAGATTTGTCACCCCCATGAGAACCGGCAGTCTGCGAATCTATAATGATTAGCCTTTGGAGTCGCTCCGTTGAGGGACCCCAGATTCCTTACCGCGGATCAAGTAACCGCTACGGCCGCAACATCAGTGAGGCCGTCAACAGATCTCACGCAATTCCATATCCAGTCCCTCAGCCCAGTAAACTACCAGCCCACCCCCAACGAACCTCATTTTACCGATGCCAGCAAGCAATTCTCGATGCCCAGATGCAAGTACAGCACCGCCGTCGAGCACTAATTGCAGAGTTAGATGGCGTACTTGTCATGCCACCTGATTTCTTATCGACTGCCCTCGCAATCTCCACTCTTGCTACTGTCCCAACCACGCTAGCCCTTGATCTAGATACCGAGATGCCCCTAAGTCTACCACCCACTTATAGCCCCATCCACGAAACCACCAGTGCTTTGTCGCTGCCCACCTTCACGACGCCTCTGGAAAAAGGTTCCGGTACTTTGGAAGCCATACAGAATGCTTCTTTGCATCTTCAAACAGCCTTCACACCGGCTCCACAGGGGACTGGCGTGTCTGTGGTAACACAAAGTGCCGGGGGTGTTTCTGGCGCCCCGGACCAAAGTCCTGTAGTTCCTGCAATCAGCAAGTCAGTAGTTGCAGAGACGGAAGAGTGTATAGCGTTTGCGGCAGCAGACTATGCCGAGACGGATTCGGAGGAGGACGAATGTTCGGAGAGTATAATCCCCGAACGCCAGCAGACTGACTGGGGCGGCCAATTCTCTTATCGGAGCTTGGAAAAGGCAGTGGCAAGAAACCTGACGTTTGTAATGGACGACATAGGAGTCAGGGGTATCGGCATTAACGAACGGGATAATGCAGAGCCAGGCTTGGAAAGCTGCAGTAGTCAGCGGCAGCGGAGTCGCGGGAGTATTGCTGAACACGAAGAGAGATGTCGGTGAGCCCGCCAATGAATGGGAGTGGCACCCCGAGCCCTTAAGGCTAGGGCTGGGAGGGCGTCATGAGACTGACATGTTTGAGGTTGAGCAAGCACTGGCGAGGGGCAGACGACTGTCGGGACACTCATTCACATCATCAGTTTATTCCGATGATCTAGAGTACGATGCGGCGCTTCCAAGACTCCAGCAAGAGCGGGCAGATGAAGAAGCTCGTGAACATATGGAGGAGCTGGAAAGAAATCGACAGGAATGGGCGGCATTAGCCCGTCTCCGGAACATTGTAAACGAGACCGATACCGACACGAAAAGCGAGCCCGAAGCCAGCATATTGGCGGACTCATCTCTTGCAACAACAGCGATGACTAGTCATGCTTCACCAGCACCAAATAAGCTGGATGGCTCGCTGCATTCCGTGGTCGGTGTGCGACATTGCACAGAAGCCGGCGACGCGCCCCTGCAGACGCCCACTGATCGAACCGACAGCGCCACTGCACCACTGTTTGCAAGCTCTACCGAGCCCAAGAAATGCAATTTCTCATCAGAAGCTTTCGCCAGTCCTTTGATAATGCACAAGGACAATGCCACTGGACAGAAACATGGTGATACGGAAGAACAAAAAGAAGAAGAAAAAGAAAAAGAAAAAACGGAAAACAAGGAGAAACAAGTCCTGCTGCAGCCATGCAGCCGAGATACTGCCACGCCAACTCATGAATGCTCCTCTTCCTTCCCCAAAGATCCCGTTCCTGCTTTGGCTGCTCCTGCTCCTACCGCCACGTCGACTTCCACCACTGCTCCTTCTTCCTCTTCATACCAAACATCGGAAGCTGCTCAAAAGACACCCAGTACCCCTCTTTCCAAAACACTCTTGTCCGTTCCTTCACTCTCGACCTTATTGTTTGCTTCCGCTTCTGCTCCATCTGTTCCTTCTGCTGCTGCCACTTCTGACGACTTATCTGTCGCTGCCGCTGCGTCTTCTTCCGAAACAACAATTACCAAAACTGAGTCTGACTCGGCGTCATTTCCGTCATCACCTTTGACGGTCACTGCGGGAACCAGATCGTCGATTCTTGTAAATCCCCCGCCGCTGCTTCGTCATCATCATCCTCGCCTCCGTCCTCCCATCCACCTGCCACTGCCTTAGTGTCTTCTGAGATCTCCGAGACTCTTTTTCTCGCAGCTACCAAGACGGAAAGCACAGTCATTCAACCACTAACGGCAACTGCCACCGCGTCCAGCTACACCGCTGCAGTGTTTCCGCCCAGTAACACCTCGGGCAAGACAGCGCCTACCAGTGCCAAATCAGACGATAGCCCAGCCGTTGACAAGTCCACCGACACTTCCGTGGAACAAAAGACGGTGCCGGATGACGACGATCCTATTTCTCTCGTGGTTAAGCCTGTGCTTTCATTGACTGAGCCAGACACGCTGTCGCCGCCGCATTCAAAATCATCGTTTCCCCCTCTTGTCGTTCCCGATAGCGCGGCTCTTCCCGTGTCTACTCCCACGCTTTTGATTCAGCAGAGTAGCTCTTTATCTCCTTCGGGTCCCTCTTTTGCTGCTTTGATTGAGCCGCCGTCACCTGCCTTTTCTTTCTGTGCCGAGGAACTTCTGGTGCGCTCGTTGACTTTTATCGCCCTGTCACCTACAGTGGATATTGCGCCTCCTATTCCTCCACAGTCTTCTCGTCGGAATATATCCCCGCCAGCTCTGGTCCTTGCCGCTGAAACCCCTACATCTCACACTGCTCCTGATACCGAAATGTCGGCTCCCTTCAGTCGGCTCTCATCTTTCACTGGTATGGGTTCTCCACCGCCGCTCGGCTCCTCGTTTTCCTGCGCCGGCACACCTCCATGTGACACCCCGCGGACCCCCCCTCCGCCCAAAGCGGCTCCGCGCATGGGCTCTCCCGATCTCTCCAACCGGGTCTCCCGCTTTAGTTTCCAATCTGATCTCAACGTTTTCTCTGTTTCAACTTTTAAACCTCACACCACCACTCTCAAACACCTCAGCCAGCCCCATGCCACCCGCCTTGAAGGGCCTCTCCCCTCTCCCCTTTCTACTCCCTGCAACCGCCCGCAACTGCCCACACCCTCCCCACGGTCTTCCGTCGCCTCCGTCCTTTCATCCGGCACCCCAGAACCTGCTTACACACACTCTCTCCGCCCATTTACTCTCCCCAAGCGCAGCTCAGCCCTTCGCAACGTCACCAGTAATGAAGTCTCCTACTTTGACTTTTCTTCTTCTGAGGATGAATCCTCCGAGGATGAATCCTCCGACCGCTCTCGTACTCTCACGCGCCTCCTGGGTGCCCGCCACAAGTCTCTGACAACAAGCTCAACCTCGGTTCCCGCGCACGCCCACCTCTCTATCGCGGGTATCTCCTCTTCGTCATCGGCAACGGCGACTGCAGTGACGGACAAACGGCGGTCGAATAGCCAAAATAGCGATGCATCTACGAGTTCCCTACCGTCAGGGGGCGGCGAGTCTGAAGCGGAAGGAAAAGATAAGGAGGGCAAGGGGATCTTGGGGAAAAATTTGGGAGGGTTTGCCGGAGGGTGGTTTCTCAGTCGGAAGGCGAAGGAGAGGAAGAGGAGGAATATCAAGAATCAGATTAAGACTTTGCATGAGACGAGGAGGTCGTGAAGTGGGGAAGGGAGCGGGGAGGAATGGATAGATTTGATTGATTGATACTTATGAGTTATGACTTTAGGGTTTGAAGTTTGGAATGGTTATTTTTTTTGTTTCTTTGTTTCTTTGTTTCTATTTCTTTTGTAGATCGGTGGTTTTTTGTTTGGGGCTGGTACACTTCATTTATCAATGCAAGTTATAAGGACGGCAACTGAAATAAATCTTGGTTTCTCATATAAACCTATCTCCTATCTTACATTAACTCCTACGGGATCCAGTTATGAATCCTTCCCGCCATCACAACATAGGTAGACAACATGGACTCAACAAAATTCTACGACTTTCCAATTTATTATTTCAACACTAAATCAAACATAAAAATTATAAACTGAATTAAACTGAATAAAACCATCATGAAACCCAAAAACCTCACAGGAAAAACGGAATGGTATACCACACAAACCCGGAAAAACAGCTAGAACCAAATAATTCATCAATTCCATCCCTCCTTCTATGACCCCCCTCAACATAAATCCATCACGACATGCTACGAGGCACCCTCATGAGCCAAAATGGTCTTCATAAAAGACGTCTTTCCTATCAATGTCGTGGATGTTCATTGTCCAATGACATCAAAGAAAATCCAATCCAAGTCGAGACAACGCGACAATTTCAACCACCCCATCAGCAACCAGACGAAAGAAAGGAATAAGAAAAGAAGCGACGATTTTCCTCAGACAAAGGACGAAGAAAAAAAAGAAAAAGGCAGAATAGGCATCAGTCGGTTCCATATATTAATTTTGGCTTGTAAACCACCAAGCTACTAAATTGCCATTCGAAATGCAAAATTGAAAAGGGACGCCTTCGCCTAAAGCCAGGCCAAGTATGTCGCCCCAGCGCCTTCCGGCCCTCCATTAGAGCCAAACCACGCCGTGTATATATGTCCAGATATTAGAGAGAAAAGATGAATTGAGAAATGCATCCGCCCTTATTTCGCCGCCATCTTCCACGACAGCAGCTCAGCCAAGCTGGAGGTAGGGCAACCGCGCTTCAAGAATTCGTGGCCAAGAAGCTCCTCAGCGGAGGCTCGTCTTGGTACGTCAACGCACAAGCACATCGACAAGAAGTCGCGCAGCTCCTTACTAGGCTTATCGGGACGCTTGAGTCTAGGGGTACCATTGGTGGCGATGAGATACAGGGCCTTCAGAGGCTCTTCGTTTAGGTAAGGAGGCTCGGACTCAATCATCTCAATAGCCATGATACCCAGAGACCAAATATCGACCTTGGGGCCATACTCCTTTTGCTTGACAACTTCGGGGGCCATCCAGTAAGGAGTACCGACCATGGTGGCACGCTTGGAACGCTGGTCAGACAGCTTGGCGCAGAAACCGAAATCGGTAATCTTGACGTGACCACGGGCATCAAGCAGAACGTTGTCGGACTTGATGTCACGGTGGATGATGTTCTGGGAGTGGAGATGGTGGAGACCACGGCAAGTCTATAGATACGGTTAGTAAACATGGAAATTATAAAGGGCAGTTTGTTCAAACTCACCTCGAGAGAAATGGTGGATATCTGCTCCTCGGTAATGACGGAATTGTTGTCAATCACATCGGTAAGAGGACCACCCTCCATGTACTCCATGACGACCCAAAGTTCGGCACCATTGTTGCGTAAGAAAGCATCGACAAAGTTGACGATATTCTCGTGTTGGCTGTCCTTCATGACCAGGATCTCGTTGACGATAAGCTCCTTGCGAGGCTGGTTAGCCAGGTCCATCTGCTTGATAGCGACGTAAGCAGGTCTGTCTGCCCGACCAGTGCGAGCCTCGTTGCCTTCTATGACTCTGCGAGCAGCCTTGGAAGTGGTGTCTGGCTTGACGCGAGCAACGTAGACGGAGCCAGAAGCACCTTGACCAATCTTCTTTTGCTTCTGGTAGGACAGATTGGGGTCCTCCTTGGAGACAGCCTCGCGCAGGCGGGCCATGATTTCGTTCTCTGACAAAGTCGACATACGAACAGTATCCTTGCGAGGCTTGCTAAGTGCAGCCTCGGCATCCTTGCGTGGATCGGACGCAGCGGAGGCAGCGGGCGTCGGCTTGTTGTTCTGAGGTTGGGGAGTGCGAGAAACGTTGAGAGGCGCTGGCGCCTTGACAGGACCGGAGTTGTTGGACACGGGGCTTGGTTTCGGTGGTGCAGGGCGGTGCGCGATAGGCTTGGGAGGAGCCACACGTGCCGGTGTGTAACCACTGGATGGGCTTGGTGAGTAGCCACCGCCACCAATTTCCTGCTTGGCAGCAGGGACCTTTTTCTGGGGAAGAGAAGCTTGGTACTCTTCAAATTCGCGGCGCTCGCGAGCCTCGGCTTCACGCTGGCGCGCCAGCTGCTTCCGGCGCTGTTCTTCGCGGAGCGCATCCTGGTTGACATAGTTGGGCGCCATGTTCTGCATCTGCTGACGCTGTTGTTTTTGCTGCTCCTGGGCCATTCTCTCGTCAGAACGCATGGGGCGGCTGGGTGGTTGAGGACCAGAGGGCGTGGGGGAGGGGCGTGGGGGTGCAACCTGCTGTCTGGGAGGAGCAACACCCATACCACCGCCAGTGGTGTAGCCGGCAGGCTTGGGCGTCTCACCGCTGTTGGGGGCACCATTGTAGCCCTGAGGCTGATCGGTACGTTTGGTAAGATCGGTGTAGAAATCAAGAACCTCGAAAACGGCCTGAGGGTTACGCTCGTAATCCTCCTTGGTAATGGCGGAGTTATTGAGCAGCTTAGACCACTCAGGCGGCAGACCGACAAACTGTCCAGATGAAGGGTCGAAGCCAACATGAACGGCATGTGAGAAGTTGGTCGGGTTGCTGACACCGCCCATCCCAGGGCATGAGCCATAGATTAGATCGATCCATTCGTACAAATCCTCGTCGCTCTTGACCTTGATCTGGAGAGTCTTGGTCACGCCATCGTCGTCACCGGGACTAGTCGATGGGCCAGAAGGGCTGCGCTTGATCTCGAGGATCGTACCAGCAGCTTCATAACGACCGACATTGACAACGTCGCGCAGGAACAAAGTGTAAGAAACTTTGCCACCCTCGGTCTTGTGAAAGTCAAGCGCCTCTTTGCGCAAAATCAAGAACTTATTTTTCCAGGGTTGGATGAAGTTCTTGCCCTCCTTCACCTGAGCCCAGCCCTCCTTCTTGATGGCGACACCGCCCATACCGTCCATGTTGTTCATGGGGCGAACGGGAATAGTAGTTCCTGAGTATATAGATGGCGTAAGTTTCGTTGGAGTCACAAGCGTGGGGTTGATACCGCTCCCAGGAAGATTCGTGCTCGGCGTGAGAGCAAGTTTTGGTCTGTCACCTGGTGGTCGAGGAGCAGGACCTGGGTTCATAAACTGCCCTGGGGTATACGTGCTACCGCCAGTGTTAGCCATAATTGTGGATTTATTGGGTGCGTGATTATCGCGATAGTCGATGTGTGACAATGGTCGAAAGGGAAGAAGTCGAGAAAGATAGCCCTGATCCGAGTCGCTCTGGCTAACGCTCCAATGTATATAGCGACGTGGAAGAAGAGGGATATATTCGAAAAAAATATTAAGACACCGAAAGTTCAGAAAGACAGGCAATTGATATATGTGGAATGAGAAGTGAGGGGTGGAAAAGAAGGTCGATGCGTGAAGCAGCGACAGATAGCGAACTCGCGACGGTTCAATGTTCAAAGCAGGCCAATCTGTCGTTCTTGGCGCACGTTGGTCTTCTTTCTACTGCTCATACACACCAAGTAGCACTAGCGGACCTGGCTGCACCTCGTCGGTGCAACTTTCCAATTTCTGGTCTGAAGCAACAGTGGATAGCGGAAAAGCTTTGGCCTGTACTATTGATTGCGCTGGCTGCTAGCTAATTGATAGCTGACGGGGGACTGTAGAGCAAGAGGAGGGTCGGGATTCAAGCGACGAAATAATAATAATAATAAAAGGGGTAAACGTTGGAAAGTAAAGCGGAATGTAAGATTGATAGAATGGATCGATGAATTGATTGGACAGATAAGGGGCAGAAAGGCAATGACTTGGGATGGATGAGAAAATAGATATCACCACCAACTGCACACTCAAAGGCAACACAAAGAGCGCTGTATCTGACCTAGCGTGCCTCTCTAGAAGCTGTAGGAGCAGACAAAGGAAAACGGGAAGCGGGGGGGGGGGCAAAGATGGCAATCACAAAGCAACGCCCAAGTCACATTTTGTGGCGTTGTTGGTTTCGAGGAGGACGAGCTTAAACATGTATGCCTTTGCACGACCACGAATATGTCCTCCATATGCACGAACGCGAGTCCTTGAGATTGTACATATGCCAAAGTTGAGTTTTTACTTCTTTTTCCCGCGACCAAATTGTACATCATCCCATCAGCACTCGACAGAGTCGCCTACGGCGTAGCAGTCTTTGCAGCCGTTTGCCAGCTGGTATTCTGTTTATGTCCCATCACAATTCGCCACTCGGGACTGCGTAGACCATATCTGGTATAGCCATCGAATATTCCACTCAAGGGTTCAGTGACTTGGACAACTATCCTGTGTCAGGATCGCCACTAACGAAACGGGCTAGTATCTCTGACATCCCGACATCGATGGAGGATTCAATGGCTCGCGGGGGGGCTGACGGTCTCACATGGCTCGGGAGCTTCTTGGGCGCTTCTCAAACTGATATTCAGTTGGGCAATGCCTCATCTTGAGACCACATCTTAGCTAATCGATTTCGATGTTTCGTGTAGTCGATATTTGGTGTTTTATGGTACGGACTATATATCGAGCGCATAATAGGTGTGTTTGTTTCGCTGCAACTTCTCGTGGTGGTGGGCAACCAAGGCGGGTGGGTGGCTTGACGGTCATACCCCACCATTGGGGATTTCACGCCCTCAAAGCCACTCTCAACTTACTCTGCTAAAGCGCAGGATTCTGGAATTCGGGTAAATACTGCGCCAGTTCTGTGATATCTGGGGAAATAATGTTCATATAAAGTTTGATCAGGTAATCAAGAACATGAACTTGACCAAGCTTTAACCGCAAAGACGAGGTTCACTAATGTACCCGGTTTCTGCAGTCTCCAGTGACACTTGAAAAGGAGTGAAAGGAGGCCATGTACGTCTAAAGAGAAATAAGAAGGGGTCACTGCCAGCAGAGTCAACCTGTATGAAGACAGGTATATTTTATGTGTATGTATACCTATATGGGACAGGCAGAGAGGGAAATGAGGGGCATGTCAAAGAGTGTATGTATATGGGGAGGATCTCGTAACTTACTTTTTTGGTGTGGCCATTTCAAAAACAAGAACGCACGTCGCGCGAGACTTGAGGGAGGCGGCTAGTTTTAACTTCGACTCGATCAGATGTCCGAGTGCTTATCCAGTTCCATCCAACGCCTGGCTCGGATCGCTTGTGCTTGTTCGACCAGGCTCACTTGCGGATCTGGATGGAGACAAGAGACAACAGAACCCCAAACAGAAGCCCTCTTATACCTGGGCTTTCTAGCTATATACTGCCGACTCCAGGAACCAGTTCAAGATGCCTGCAAGATGGCCTGTCTTGTACCTTGGATTCGTCTGTAGTGTCCCGTGATATATCGGCAGGGTGGTATGGTGTCAGAGAGGACAGTTTATATATGGGCACAGATACAGAAATGAAAAGTCTTGTAGTTTGTTAAGTCAATTGTCCTTCAACGTCGTCTAGAAAGTTAAAGAATCACGCCAATATGTCAGAATTGCAAGGACACCAAGGTCTGTGGGTCATTATTACTATGAAGTATGTACACACACATTCATCACTCATTGTCGTAGCCGCAAGAGCACGGGCTGTTAACAGGGTATTCGATTTACGTACTAGGGAGAATATCCTATTCAAGGCGAAGCTTGGTTTAGAGATGTGGATTTGAGTGTAAGCGATGCAGGGCAGCAAGTCTGTGCTATTCATGAAAGGTGTCAACCTCTTCAAATAAGAGTCTTCAAGTCATTAGTCGATACATGACACCAGTCTTGAATTTAGCGTTCAACACATATGTTTTATGGATACGTAACCAACCAGCGTAATACTCACCTAAAGCTCATATACAACTAGTAAATTTGGGTTGATGGTTATCTAATCACTTGATGTTAGATTCAATAGGAACTTCGATGACATTATAGGGTTTTTCGGAGATCAAGTTGGCATTGAAGTTCAAGTTTGGTTTCTAGAAGAGCTGAAGCACTGTTATAAAATAAAATTATTAGTTGAAAAATATGCAAGTTGATAACCTAAAGGTTATGGATTTTAAGGGTTAGGGCTCAACCGTATGCTTAATGTTAAGATGAGAGGCAAAGATAAAAATAGAAAATAAGCCGAGAATGTTAATCAATGAATAGCATTGTTGAAAAGACAAAGAGTACAAAACATTTGAATGAAGTACCGCAGAAAATTTTCATATCTTACCTTTGTTTTTACCAAACTAGATGTTACCATACTTCAATTACCCTGCCAAACGCTTTTCTCAAGTATCTCGAATTTAATATAAGATGTGGCAGCTGCAGGAGTGCGTCACCACATCTACTAATCACAATGTTAGGAAGCAAAATTAGAATTGTTTGCAATTTCATCATGGCTATTATAGGTCGTGATTCCCATGACCGATAATGTCGGTCAATAGTTGAATTCAAGCTATCAAAACTCAAAGAGATCAACCATTGGGATGTATATAATACATTGAAATACAGGTATCGTGGTAAAATTCTGCTGTCCCTATAGGGAAATAACAAACAAGAACCGTAATTACCTCTAGCCTTTTTCATCACTAAGAGTGGCCTGGGCTTCAGGCGACGTAAACTAGGACGACATGTGAACTGTGCGTCCAGTTGTTTGTTGAGGTAAGCGTCGGCCGAATGCGTTAATCACTAAAAACGTTGCATACAAGTGATGTGATGTCTTTTGTTTTTCAAAATAGCTCACTAAGTATCGTCAATGTATACATACGACCCGCCCAAGTTTGTTTCAAACACTAGCGGACTCATAAATCCCGGAACCTGCCCCTTCCTTCCCGAACCGAAAACGCCGGCCGTTCTAAGAATATCGAATCCCCCTCGACCCTAACCTCACTCCACCCCAGACAATTCATCAACCCAACCGTCCCTGCACCCTCCCTCGGTTCTTGTCACCACCAGTCACCAATCAGAATCCACCACCACAAACGACAAAGAACCTTTGTTGAACAGGCGGTCGCCTATTAGATACAGCCACAGTTGCACTTACCCCCTCAGATAGAGCCGTCGCAACGTCAATTGTGAAACGACAACAGAATCAGGACGAGATGGCGCGGACGGCGGGGCTCTGGTTGAGGGAGGGGAATCGGAAGAGTGTTTCAAACGAGCGCTGTTTCGTTTATGGCAGGGGTTGTAGGAGGGGCGCAGACTGTGTGAGAGCGGGTGTGATATGACATGACATGAGGATTTCCGACGACATCTCTTGGTTAATATGTCAGCTGAAATTTCAAATCAAAGAATGGAGCCGATGGGGTCGGCATCACTGATTCTTTGAACCACAAATCGAGATAGTTATACTCTCACTAGCTTGCATTGATTTTCGGCTAGATGTGAGAGTCATGTATCAGCTCGACACTTACATATGTCACATGTGAAGCTTTTGGAACTCGTGGGCTTAAATGTGAACTATGGCATGAGGAAGTTGCACTCTATAGGCCTGCATAATCTCACTAAATATGCTTCAAGTGTCACCGGAGCAGACTTCCGTTTGAACAACTATAGTCCGAAGCAAACCACGACCAAGACATCAAGTTTCAGATGAACAAGACAGCAAACGCTAGGTGTATTTGAACTTTTTATTCATTGCACTATTTTTGATTATGGTATATACTCACAAGTTATATCCACGTCAACTTAAGCCTTCTGACTCTCAAACTTGGGCAGCTCCTTCTCGATATCCGTCCAAGTCTTCTGACCAGTGACCAGAGAGCGGATAGCCTCGATGACAACATCCCCAGAACCACGGACCTGAACCATGGAATCACGGTCACGCAGAGTGACGGTGTTGTCGGAGACGGACTGGAAATCGATAGTGACACCCAGAGGAGTACCGAGCTCATCGTTACGGGAGTAACGCTTACCAATTGTGGCACCGGAAACATCGGTACGGACCCAGATACCGAGGCTGGTGAGCTTACGAGAGATCTTGTCGGCAAGAGGCTTGAAGTCAGGGTTGTTGGATAGAGGAACAATCAGGACCTTGGTGGGGGCAACAGTGGGAGGGAAGGACAGGACCTAGACATATTTGTTAGCACATTTCCAGATCTTACAATTATATAGTCAACTTACACCACGGGCTTCATCACCACCATCATCAGCGGCACGGGTCCAGTAGGCATGCTCAATCAGAGAGTACATGATACGACCGATACCGAAAGAGGGTTCGATAACGTGAGGGAAGTACTCGCGGTGGTGGATAACGTGCTTCCTGAGAGGCAGAGCCAGGGCCTTGCTGTCAATCTCAGCAGGGGCAACCAGGCCGGGAATGGTAACGGTGATCTTGCCCTCCTTAGTGAGGGTCTCTGAGAGCTTGGAAAGCTCCGTCTGGGGAAGACCGACGAGGTAGTTCTCGACAGCCTTGGCATCCTTCTTGAAGAGTGGACCGAAAACCTTGCGGTTGGGCTCAATCTCGTACTTCTCTTCCTCAACGGGCTTGTCCAAACGCTCGCGGACGGTCAGAGTAGTACCAGTACGCTTGGCGTGGGCTTCCAGATCGTAGGCAGCACGATCAGCGCAGCCAACACACTCAACCCAACCGGAAGAGGTGAGCAGCTCACAATCCCAACAGTCAGCAGCGTAGTGGGCCATCTCGTTGGCCATGTGCTGACGGAACCGGAGCTTGGTCATGTCAATACCAATCTTCTCCATGAACTTGTTGATGCGAACCAGGTAGTAACCGAGGGTCTCGTTGTTGACCAGACCGGTCTTGACGGCCTCGCTGATCTTCATGGTCTGGACGGTGGTCTTACCGGACTGCTGGGTGTTACGGTCAAGCAAAATCAGCTCAGTGTCGGTAACTTCAGCAAAGCGGGGGTGCTTCTTGCCGGACTGGGGGTCCACGAAGTGTTCAATCTCAGCCATGAGAAACTCACGGACACGGAGAAGACCACCGCGAGGAGAGATCTCGTTTCTGTAAGAGCGACCAACGCAAGCGGAGGCGAATGGCATGGAGTTGTTGTTGAACTCCAAAAGCTTGGAGAAGTTCAGGAACTGACCCTGGGCAGTCTCAGGACGGAGGAAACCAATACTGGCGGAGTTGGGGCCAATCTGGGTCTGGAACATAAGGTTAAACTGCTGGGGCTCACCAGGGATAGCACCAGTGGCGGGGTTCTTCATGTCATGCTTGACGATAAGCTCACCAAGCTCAGTACCAGTATAGTTGTCAAGACGGGCCAGGATCTCCTCGTAATCTTTGACAACAGCGTCATCGAGCTTCTGAGCAGTAACCTTGCCGGTCTTTTTCTTCTTCTTGGGATCCTCCTCCTCCTTGACGGTCTGACCACGGGCAAGCTTGTCGGCGTTCAGGCGGGCCTTGAGGGTGTCCTTGACCCAGTGGTCAGCACGAAGAAGCTCGCCGTTCTTGGGATCCTTGCACATCCAGTCAGTAAACTTGTCGCAGTGACCGGAAGCCTTTAGGACATCGTAGGGAGTCAGAACAGTGGTGTCGACCTCGAGCATAGCCTCTTCGTTAATGAAGTGCTTCTTCCACAGGCCGATGATGTTATCTTGCAAAGTAACACCGGGAGGACCCATGTCAAAGAGACCGGCCGAGCCACCATAGATTTCAAAACCGGGAGTGTAGAACATGCGGCGACGCAGAAGCGCATCAAGTGCGGGGCGATCAAGGAGCTGACCCTTGAGGGTAGTGGTGTTGGCAGCCATTTTGCTTTTTTTGGTCTTTTGTGCACTGGCGTAGTGACGTCTGGGAGTAATCCGGATCGGAGACGGAGCGGGCCGGTAGAAACGCGGGGCTACTGAAGCCGAGACTGTGGGGGTACAAGGCAAAGAAAAGCCGCTAGCAGAATTGAAGTTGCGAGAAAAAAATTGGGTGTTGGAGACACAGCGAGAGTAATTGATGAGACGAATGCTCAACTTCAGTCGCGAGATGGTAGACGGAAGCATTCACGGCACACACAAGGAACGCTCAACTGTGGAGGACAAACTGTAGTTAATTGCAGGAGAGGGATCGGAGGGAGATGACGGCGTTGGGTTAAACCTACGGGCGTCAAAATTTGGCGGGCGGCGTGCTGTATGACTCTTTCCTGGTTCGCGGGGTCCAAATTGGATTATAGTGGATTTTGATAGAAAGCTTTGAGGGCGGTTCCTGGTTTCACAAACCCACCCAAAGTGGCACTTAACAGGTTCCTTTCCAAGCCCCAATAACGCTGAAAGTTTCCACTGAACTCAAATGCTGCCGAATTAGGTGTCGATGTACCCCACTTGCTTGCGGCAAACCCTTGTCGGCCGATAAGATAAGAGAAAAAAAGTTTTGGCATAGTGACCAAATTATACTTGAGCCTTGTCGCAATACAATACGGCACCAGATACCTTCATACATTAGTTAATTATCACCAAAATATCCAAAATGGCTCCCCGCAGTACCAATTTCTCGAGGATCTCAATATCTAAGGGCACTAATAAGTTGAAGCGTCAAGCGCTTTTCATCGAACACAAGCGCCAAGCTACTAAGGAACGCCATGAGATCCGCCACCGGCGCCGGAAGGCCGAAGCTGCCGACCCCACCTTAAAATCCGAACGTCTTGCCAAGAACAAGCCCCAAACGATCGAAGACAAGCGTGTATGGGATGCACCTGACGATATCGACATCGAGAATGCCCCTCTGAGTGTTGCCGTAAACGTCAAATCCGCTCAACGTGCTACTCAACGCCGTGCCGAGCTTGCGGAACAAGAGTTTGGGGAGGAAGAGGAAGATTCCTCTTCCTCCGATCGCGATTCTATGCTGGGTTCCGAAGATGAGGAAAAAGAGGCTGAGCGCAGAGCAAAGCAGGAGGCTAATAAAAAGGCTAAGGAGGCCAAGAAGGTCGCCGCCGCCGCTGCTCTTGAGATCAATCCCGACGAGCCCGCCAGTGTTCATTTTACATTGTCGACCGAGTCATTGGCCAAGAAATTCCCCACATTGTTCGATGATGGTCCCCGCCCTAATCCCAAGATCCTCGTTACGACATCTCTTAACTCGACCCTTCACGACGAGGCCCGCCTCATTTGCGAGCTGTTCCCAAATTCCGAGTATGTCCGCCGCACGGCGCATCGTTACGGATACAAGTACTCTCTTCGTGAGATTGCCAAGTTTGCCCACAACCGCGACTACACTGCCGTCGTCATGCTCAAAGAGGACCAGAAGAAGCCCACAGGTTTTATTATCACCTACCTCCCCTCTGGCCCTACCGCTACCTTCTCAATCAGCAACTGGATTCTCGGCAAATATATCCCCGGTCACGGTAATGCTACTGGACATATTCCCGAACTCATTTTTAATGGTTTCAGTACCCCTCTTGGTATTTTGACCGCTCGCATGCTTGGTAATCTGTTCCCCAAGCAGCCCGAGTTCATTGGTCGGACGGTCATGACTTTCCATTCACAGCGTGATTTCATTTTCGTGCGGAGACACAGATATGTCTTCCGTAAGCGTCGTGAGACAGAAAAGAAAATTGCTGGTGCCGACGGTACTGATTTGAAGGGTGTTGAAGACATCCGCTCAGGCCTGCAAGAGTATGTCACAGAAGAAGGATCCTCTTTGCTTATAATATTATAATACTAACTGTCATCTAGACTTGGTCCCAGATTTACTCTGAAGTTGCGGAGAGTCGATAAGGGTATCGGACGTGCGGGTAGCGAGGGTGAAGATGCGCTGCAATGGGAATGGAAGGCGGGTATGGAGAAGGACCGCAAGCGCTTCAACCTGTGACCACATTGTGTTCTTGGATTGTGTTTCGGCTTTAGCATTGGTGTTTTTGGGGTTTTTATTTTCAAGGTTCATATATAGGTCACGTGTTTGGTTTCGTCATATCAAATGATATTGTATCGTATATACAGAGTGGTATTTGAATGTTCAAAGATTTCGCTCTTTGAAATAAGTGAAATTGGAAAGTTTGGACAACCACTTAGCCTGTACTTCCAATCACATAGAGTCGGATAGTGCACCATCTGACATCAAGCTGCGTAATTGGTGTAGTGGTAACATTAATCGTTGCCATTCGGTAATGATTTCGATTAGCCCTGGGTTCGATTCCCAGATTACGCATCCTTTTTGGACAGTTCTGTCGATTTCACTGCCTCAAATGTCTCCCCCATTGCAAAGTCCATTCATCCTTTTTGTTTCGGGATGGTGACGCTTATCCATTTACGGCCTGAATGTGATCAGGAACTCTTATGATATAGCCCCTGCGGATCATTGCCTATCGTTTGGGATGTCGCAACAGTTATATAAACAAAAGATATATAGAGGAGCCTTCAGCTCCACACAATGCACATTGTCATGATTAACCTATATAGTGGGGAAGGGTCTACGTCTCTCCAGGGGTGCTCCGTACCGTGATTTGCGGGGCAATGGAGTGATGCCGGAGAGTTTAATGAGACGGTGAGGTGATGAGTGGCAGTGTTGAAGTTTGTTGGACAACGCGATTGAAACGCGAGAGGAAGATGGAGGAAATGTATATCATAGCGTGAATAGAACCATCTTGTTAGAACTAAGAAGAGATTCATATGTTATATAAAAGCCAACGGCCTGCGATTTTCAATTTCTTTGGGATAAGTATTTACCACTTTTTGGGACGCAAGTTTATGAGTTGTCAAGCTCCTTTGTTACATCTATCATTTGCTCACTGGTGAGAAGTAGCATCCACCCGAACTTCAAGGGATTCTCGTTTCTTCGAAATCAATCTGCCAGATTCCTACTTCTTATTATAACGACATAGCGATTGTCATTTGTGGCGAATATAACTCGGCTCACTCGGCTCCGGAAGGACAGTTACGACAGCTTACCGATAAACAAAAAAGAACCTTAATTCAAGCTTGTGCTCGGATCGAGTCTCGTCGGCACAGCACCGCCGAAAAAAAAAAAACTCGCTCGGCCATCACTGTGATGCAGAGTGGCGCATGATACTTGTTGAACATGGCTACATCTTTAGCTCGTCGCCGAATTCAAAATGCGGGCCGCTTAGGGTCTGCGACTGCGAGAACATTACATCATCGAACTGCACAAGGCCGCATAGTAAAACCACGTCGCCTTCCGAAGTGTCTACGATCTAAAGTCACTGAATCTAACTCGTGGATATCAACATCAGGTATATATATTTGAGTACTTACATCTAGGAGATATCACAGAGAACCATATGTATCTGACAGGCCACAATCAACAGATCACGAGATTGAATCGTCAGAATCTTCAACACCCGGCCATGAAATTTGGCGAGACTCGGAATTGCTCATAGGCACGACTCGATTCGAACCATGTCCAGAAATTAGAAGCATCATGGTGACAGGCGGGTCTGGGTTCATGTAAGTGGCTGGCCATCTGCACCCTTGGCAACGTCAATATTGACCAAGCTTAGTGGAAGTTGGGTGGTGAGACACCTGGTTTGTACGTATCCCGAATATCAAGTTATCAACTTCGACAAGCTTGATTATTGTTCATCGACAAACAATACAGCAGCTTTGGACTCGTATCCAAACTATAGCTTCTACCATGGGGACATCACGTGTTCATCTGATGTGGGGTATTGCCTGAGACGATATAGCATTGATACTGTACTTCACTTTGCCGCCAAGTCACACGTTGACAACAGCTTTACCGACACACAGGGCTTTGTCTACAATAATGTTTGCGGGACCAACGTAATGTTAGACTGTTCACGGAGCCACGGGGTCCGGAGATTCATCCATGTCTCGACAGACGAGGTTTACGGAGAGATTGATCAGGAACGAGATGGCGTCTCCGAAGACAGTCCTATGGAACCAACAAATCCATATGCCGCCAGTAAAGCCGCGGCAGAGATGCTGGTCAAATCATATATTCGCAGTTTCCGGTTCCCGGCCATCACAGTACGCGGAAACAATGTCTTTGGTCCATATCAGTATCCAGAAAGTGAGTTTGTACCGATATCGTAAACTAACCAACCAACCGATTGACGTTGGCGACGAAGATACCACAAGCATGCTAACCCTGCAAATCAGAGATAATCCCAAAGTTCTCGTGCTTGGCCAGCCGGGGCGAGATTCTGTCCCTGCATGGCGATGGTAGCAACATGCGACGTTATCTGTATGCCAGTGATGCCGCCGATGCATTTGATGTGGTGTTACATCGCGGCAGGATTGGTGAAGTCTACAATATTGCTTCCCGTTATGAGTTTTCAAATAATGAGGTGGCAGAGAAGATCCTTTCGTTGTCCAAGATCCCCGGTCAAGTACGGTATACCAAAGACCGGCCCTTTAATGATTCTCGGTACGCAGTTGACGGGTCTAAGCTAGAGAATCTGGGCTGGAAGCAACAAGTTGCTTTTGAAGATGGTATTCAAAGGACAGTGAGGTGGTATGAAAAGTTTGGGGAGGTGTGGTGGGCGGGGGATGATGGACTACGGGGTAATGGGAAAGGGGGTCAGGGGCCAATAATGTCTCCTTCTCCAACACCATCAAAGGAAGACGCAGATGACAAATCAGCACAACAGTGAAGTAAGATTGTTGGCTGTTCAGTACATTTGACGATATTTAGTTTTATCAATTTTATAGATACCCCATTTTAAGACTCAAAACCATATAATTCTTAATCTTGATATCAGATGGGCAAAAGCAGAACGAGATGTTGACTTGGCCGATGTTATAACTGAGATTGAAGAATGCCGACTATTGCCGTGCTATCTCCAGAAGCACCCCGACTGCGCAGTGTCCTCACCTCCCTCCCTGGGCGGGCGGTATATACATATGCATGGGATTTGTTGATACCCCCTGAGATGTTAGCCAGAATCGCCAACAGATGAAGAAAAAAAAGCAACCAAGGCAATGAGAATCTGCAAATATTGAATGGAGGCGATCACCAGCACCAAGCTCATATATGCCGACCAGTGGACTCATGGTGTTTCTGTACAGCAGATCCCATCGTGGCTCTCATGGCCCCCAAGCAAGTAAATATCTGAATATCTACAAAAATCTTTGAGGCCTAAGCTTTTTGTTTGCTTTGACTGAATATGGAGAAACCCTGTATGGGGGGGGGGGCTGCTGAGGGAATGGCATCACATTCCAAAGAGTCACATCCAACTATGCTATTGGACGCGATCACATCCGCTACGGACAATGGCCTCAATTTGGCCAAACTGGCCCATATTGTATGAGTTCATCATGTCATTTCGTGGGAATCCGCTCTCAACGACCTTTCTAGGTTTTGGTAACGCACGAGAGAATGTGACAATGCATCAACACTGTCACAGTCAAGTCGAGTACTCCACTTCGAGGTGCATTCTGGATGCAAGGAAGCATGTCAAGAGTCGTTGGAATCATCCATAGCCGTGGATTTGGGACGGCTGTCGGTCCTTTGCTGCTTACTTACATCTATAATATATGTATATATGCATACTGAATTTAGAGGAAAGAGCCGGTACCACGAAAATAGGGATATGCGGATGCTTTTGATGGGAATGGGTGGCACAGACTGATTATTGACTATTTACTATTGAACAGCACTTTTTGTCTTGTTTATTTTGGCCTCGCAGATTGATGGATATGGTCATACGTATTCACAGACAAGTAATCACAAGAGCTCCTTCCTTGAACCATGGTGAGCTTGCAGAATTGCGTGGGGCTCTTGCCAGCTTCAGATTAATCATGAAGTTGGGGTGCGGTGCAGGAAGGGCAGGAACAAATTAAGTAGAATTGGTAAGAACTGAAGACCTCATATCCACACCGAGAAATCGCGTGCGTATATGGATGTATAAGTGGGCAACCGGAAAAAACCCTGGTGGTTTTCCAAGATTGTCATGCCACTGTTGGCGATATGACTGAAGTTGTAGACCGGAACAGAACTCTTTACCAGCCATCGGCATATACAACAGACCGATAACCGTGCTTATTGTCTGGCAATATACACCCTTTGGCTGCGGTTGGGCGATCATAAGATGTGCCCCCAAAAAAAAAATCCGGTGATTCATATCGAGGATTAGACCTATGAGTTCAAGCACTCATCCGTTCTGGCACTTCCGATCACACCCCCAAGATACGGGGGCTCCAAACTCTTGGGACCACTCCCACACTCTGGACCGCTACCAATACAAAATCTTATAGGAATGTCCAACCACTTTCTCCACATGCAGTCTTCCTGCCAAGGGCAAGACCACGGACTTCAAATCCCCTTCCTCTTTCTTCCTCCGGCCTACCCCCCTCCACTCGTTGTCTGAAAGTGGCCATATCTGCCCTCACCCCTTCTTTGCCAGGTTGATCACTCCTCTGTTGATGAAGCTCGCCGGGGGGGAATATGGCTTTCTTTATGGATCCCTCGAACTAGTCTGGTCACAAGTCACTTCAGTCGCTTCAGTGTGTTCAAGGCCGAGTCTTCGGTATTTCCTTGCTCCTATCAGCTTCGTCTGAAGGAATATATGAGCGACAGCCAGCGAGGAATCACGCCCGACATGCGGAGGATATCACAGTGCCGTGGTAAGTTTCGGTGTGAATGTTGGGGATGTATGTGTGTTTGATTCCTTTCATGATGCTGTACAGCCAAAGGATCAAGTGAGCGACAGGATGTCCCAAGCTCTTGGCAAGCTCGCCGGATATTCCTTGTTGGGGCCTGGCCAGCAATGGGGAACAGAGAGCATGGATGCCAGGTGCAAAAATCTCCCAAAGCTCCCCTATGCGAGCGGCCCGTTTTTAGGTCCAGCTAGGCCCATTAACGCAAGCATTCAGTGGGTTTTCGTCGAAGTCAAGACAATGAAGAGTTTTTGAGCCACTCGCCACCGCCGAGCTGTCACGAGAAGAGGGCACTTGGCTGACCGGACTTTATTTCCATAAGTATCCAGGTACGTCGCTGTATACCATATTATCAAGTAGGCAGAGTATGATGGAGTGTAAATTACTCTCTATTTCTCCGTTTTCCGGATCTTGATCTGTTGTGGGTTCTGACAGTTTTTTTTGTCTCCATCTTTGCAGCTCAAGAGATCCCATGAAAGTGGCAGTTGTCATTTCCCCCCTCCCCCCGAATATCTGCTTCAACCACCCATAATTGCTTGATTTAACGACAATTCACTACAAGATATCGAGATATCCAAATTGCCCATATTTTGGCCCCTAAGCCACCAATAGCAGCCAAATCTGCAAACACCAAGTCTTAAGCCCTTTGGATCTTGCCTGCGATATCTCGAGGTTCCACTGCTTACTACGACCTGCATTCCGAACACAACTCTGCCACTGCACAGCCAACACCATCAACATCGTTCCGACATCATGGAAACGAGATCCCACAGGTCAGACTCGCAGCCTGACCGCTATACGGTGCGCTCCTTGGGAGAAGGAGAAGATGATGTGGATGAGATTGTCATCAACGAGCTTTTGATAGAGGATGATGATAGCGACGAGACTCAAATGCATGCTTTTGCTGCTTCGCCATTTCGGTTCTCTGCATCTGCGTCTTTGTACCCTGCCAGGTTATTGCCTAGCACTCGCCTGGCTTTTGTAGATGATGACACTGTCGATGTGTGAGTAGCCAACGTTTGTCCCTTGACGCATATCCCATTGGTTGGCATTGATTAGCGGGGTGATATTTCTTATGCGTTGCAAATACTAATTTTTTGTGTGCTCACAGTGCGGCTTCTACACGTTCGCTTCTAGAACAATACCTTGACTACCGAGAGGAAAACGGAAGAAGATACTGCGGTGACTACTACATGCCCAACGATGACTGGGAACAAACACGCATGTACCTCAACCATCAGGTCTTTCTCCAGATGATGCAGGGAAAAGCCACCACTGTTCCGCTCGACAATCCCACCAAGATTATCGACATTGGCTGTGGCACTGGAGACTGGGTTTGTCAGATTGGTGAACTTTACCCTGACTGCGACGTCGTTGGAAAAGACATCTCGGCCATTCAGCCTTCGAACCCTCCGCACAATGTCTTCTTCGAAATTGAAGACGCCGAGGATCCATGGCTCCAGACTCCAGATAGTGTTGACCTTGTCCACTTCCGCGAGATGGTCGGCGCCTTTCGTGACTGGCGCTTCATCTACGAACAAGCCTACGAATGCTTGAAACCTGGAGGTTACATTGAAGTCCAAGAAATCGATGACGGCGGTGGAACCTGGGGTTATATCGCGGAAGTCTTTCCTCCTGATTCCTACATCCACCAAACCGGCCTCGACCTTCGCGAAGCTAGCATTCGTTCCGGTCGCCCACTAGGGATCCAACATCTTTCCCCCGAACTCCTCGCTGAAGCCGGCTTTGTCGACATTAAGCAGACCTATATGGAAATTCCTGTTGATCTCGACTCGGGAGACGCCGGCAAAATCTGGCTTGTCTCGTGCATCGACTGTATCGAGGCCTTTAGTCTTCGTCTTTTGACAAAATACATGGGTTATGACTCGGCAGAATGTCAGAAAATCTGCGAAAGAATCGCCTGTGATATGGCAACCGTTGCTCACGACCCGGAAAAGGCAAAACTTATGCGCGCTCGTGTTAAAATCATGACCGGTCGTAAACCGGAACACCCAGTCCACAGGGGCTCGGGTAACCGAACACTTGTTTCCGGAATGGAAGATAGGGTTTCGTTGGCTAATTCCTCAGCGCAAGCGTTGTTGATTAACCAACAGGCTGCGCAAAATGCGTCACAGGCTGGTGATAATGAAGGGAGTGATGACGATGACCAAGATGATGGGTCACGGACAAGAAGAGGATCAATGGCAGAGACGGTCAATTCGGTAAAGGTTCCGATGGAGATCCCAACGACCAAGATCTTAGTGCCACCGCCGCCATTAGAAATGCAGCAGCGCAACGTACCGGAACCCGTTAGACCTCCGATGGCTCCACCGATCTCTTGCGAGTCCATCAGACCACCG
Organism: Ambrosiella beaveri; assembly: GCA_030294605.1. Classification (NCBI taxonomy): domain Eukaryota; kingdom Fungi; phylum Ascomycota; class Sordariomycetes; order Microascales; family Ceratocystidaceae; genus Ambrosiella; species Ambrosiella beaveri. Next base: position 239,744 of record JARQWA010000004.1, read on the forward strand.
ACGGCTCCGCCAATTTCTTCTGCAGTTTCCGCCATCCAAGCACAACCTTCGTCGCGGAGCTTGAGAAGTCCTCAGGAACAACTGAAAGCATCACCTCCACCGTTGTCAGAGGAGTGGTCGCCCAACTTCCCGTTGCCGTATATGTCATATAAACCGTCGGATCCAGCGGCACAGTCAAGTACGTCATTGTCTACGGTGATGCAAAAGGGGAAAGGATCGCCAGCATCGTCAAATACGTCGGGGTCTGGGTTAGGTTCGGGATCGGGAAGTAAGTTTGAAAAGGTGGCGGGATTCTTTAGGAGGTCATGATTGGCTACAGCGTGTCAAGAGGGAACCTGCTAGGATTTCGTATTTAGGGTTTCTTTCTTTCATCTTGGGTTGGTTCGTGTCTTTTTTCTCGTTTTTGGCCAGGATCACAGTTACTGGTGTGGTAGGTTTATGATGGTATTTCCAAGAAGATATAGAAAAGGGCGAAAGGTGCAAATGGTTTGATTAGAGTTGTCTTATGATTTATGTCACGAAAATTTAAAACATAACAAGATTCAAAAGAATTGTCAGAATGTCATGAAAATGAATTTGAACGAGAAATCAAAAGTCTATCTTGCAATTACCCAAGGCCAAACCTCCCAAAACTGTAACTCCAAACATTACCCAAAAATATTACAAGCCAAAGAAACAAAGCACCATTAAAACCCGTCAATATCGTCCTAAACGGAGATCCTCAGATACTGTCCGTGACCTTCCAAGGTCTCCTTTTCGAACTTGTACCCGTGATCGGTAATCGTCGCCCTTAACTGGTCCAACGCCTCACCAGACCACCGTTCACCCAACGGGCCAAACTCGACCGTCCGAATATTGGTGAAACCCATCTTGGTCTCTCTCAACAAATCGGCCAATCTGCCGACCATCTCCTCCTGCTTCCACTTATATCCGTCACCTTTTTCCCTTCTCACGACCGGCACCCCGGTCATCTCTGTGTCCTCTTGTGCCACCGACTCGGCCTCTGATTCCGAGGCTTCATCCTCGCAGCCAATGTGGTCCTCATTGAGAATGAGCTCAGTCAATGACGTCGGGATGACGTCAGCGATGCGCGGAGCCTCTTCGGGGTACCAGCCGAGGAGCGACTGGACAGAGACGTCGAGCTTTTGCAGGTTGGTAAGGGAGGTCATGGGGTGGAGGAAGCCGTGGCTGGGGGTGATGTTGAGATGGAGAGGGGAGTGGGTGGAGGAGTATTTTATGATGCCGAGCATGAGGTGCTCGAGGTTGGAGAGCTTTTCGATATGGAGGCCGGCGCAATCGGGGAGGCCTTCGAATTCTGGATTTCGTGTTAGTGGGACTGAACTTTTTATGAGATGTGGGTTTCGGTGAGTGGGCAACTTACCATTGACGTTTCTGTAGTCGGCAAAGGTCAACTTCCGGAGCCCTGGAGCCAGACCCAGCAGATTCGACACATCCTCGTAATCCATATTCGCCGTCTTCAACTCCAGACTCCGCAGTCTCTCAGCCACCGGCCACTGCGTAAACCGGCATCCGGCCTGGTTAAACCCACCAATGCTCATCTGCAACTTTTCCAACCCGGGCACCTTCCAAATAGCCTCCACGGCCTGCGGCCCTTGCACATAACTGCCCATCCGGACCTCGCACAACTCGGGGAATTCAACGCCCTTGGCAGCCAAAGCGGAGAAGCGCTCGGCGAACCCGGCGAAAGGCCCGTCAAAGGAGATGCTGCGCAGGTTGCGCAGGGGCTCGAAGCAGCGCTGCATGAAGAAGGAGACGCAGGTAGCGACTTGCGGGTGGCCTTCGGGAAGGGTAAAGGTGAGGTTGCGGACGAGTTGGGTGAGGGGCGGGTTGGCGCGGAGGGTTTGGGAGAACTTTTGGAGGAAGTAGTCATCAGTTTGGAGGGTGATGGTGTGGTAGAGGTGTGGGGTAGTGAGATGGTGCCATTGTCTGGAGACGAGGGCACAGGTGCGGAGGGTGGGGATGGGGAGGTGGGAGAGGATGGAGTCAGAGAGTTCGGGGGGGAGGAGGGTGACGAAGTCGAGTTGGGGTATTGAGGGAATCATTGTGTGTGTGTGTGTGTGTGTGTGTGTGTGTATTAGACGAGAGTAAGAGAAAGAGTGTGCAATATGTTGTTGATCTCAAGTGTGTAGTGAATGATAAGACACTATCAACAGTGGTAGTCAAGACAACTATACTTAAAAAGTGAGTAAATATATTCCCAATAATAATAAAAGGTGATGTCGAAAAAAAGATAACCTGATATTGACAGACCTCGACGTGAGATGTCGAGATGCTTTATATCCCAATTCACTCACACTAATAAATATACAAATTAAGTAAATATTTTTTAATATTTACATTTATCAAGCCTTTCACTTTAGAGGAATACGGCCATCGGCATCATCCACCCTCCTGCCACTTACACCCCAAACCATTTCCGAAGAAAAAAAAAATCAACTAAAATAAAATACGATAAAAAAAAGGGATCCATCAATCCATCCGTCAACACAGAATCCTTTCAGAAATCAAACCACACAATAAATAAATCAAAAATCAGGTTATCGAATCCCCTGGGCAAGCCCGTCACGTCAGATCTAGACAAGTCCAAGTCCAGCCGAGGTAATTGGAATGGCAAAGGCTCAATCAGTGTTGTAATCAGCACCCGGAATTGGGTGTTTTCGGCATCTGGAAATTTTTTAATTAAAAAAATTTTTTTTTTCATCTACAGATTAAATATGAGCTATTTTATAGTGTGTTGCGACGCCACAGTCTTTTTTTTGTGGCTGTTCACAAGGCCATCGCGCATCAATTTCAGTGCGGAATGAATCGATATTTGCTTGGATGGTAAAAGTCAGCCTCAAGTCAGTATTGTCGTCGTCGGACAATCCAGGAGTTACCGTTGGTCTAACCGTCTGGGAGAATTTTGTCATTTTCGAGCGTCATTGTAAGTGAGGTTGTTTGGGTCCGTTTATTCCCGTTGAGTCGACTAAATACAATTTACCTTTAGTTTCTTCTACAGGCGCTGTACAGAATAGGAGTTATCTTTTTCTGCCGTATTTTCTTTTCTTTTCTTTTTTTTTTTTTTTTTTTTTTTTTTTTTTTTTTTTTTTTTTTTTTCTCTGCTCATTATTGGCTACTTGGTTGACAAGAGTACGGTTTATCGTTTGTGTCCCGGTCATGTGACTGTTTACACGGATGTCGTCTTCTAGACATGTCGGAGCTGCCAACGGTGATCAGTTGTGATGAAGGTCCTTGGGATTTGTCTCTTGGTTAGCGTTCATCCGTTGCATTGTTTTTTTTTCTGCATTTGTTTTCCCTTTGCTTTCTTTTTTTCTGATCATTGCTATTAGACGATGACATCCGTCTTATTCTCCTCATACCCCTCTTCTTGTTCCCTTTCTTACTTGACGCCATACATTATTACCTTTTTATTCATGTCATCTATTTTTGCTTGTTGTCTTTTGGCCCCTTTTTGCATTTTTTCTCTCCGCTTCATTTTGTTTTTGTGTTTTTCTTTTTTTCTTTCTTTTCGTCTTGTTGAAATCTTGTGTTTATCTTTTTGATTTTATTTTTGCCGTTGTCTGTGTTTCCTTCGCATTATGGGTCCAGGTTAATGTATGAATACAATTTTATTTTCTTGAATGATTTTTTAGTTTTTAGTCGGTCTTTGTCGTCGTAGTCTAGGAGAAAAAAATCTCACGTTTGTTGTCCTAGAGGCTAGGCTCCAATTTCGTCTATGTCGTCCGATATGCATGTTGTTTCATGCATGTTGTTTCTTACCAGATGTCAAGGGAAACGTGCCCCGTCTTAGTCAACCCTATACAGCACAACCCCAAGGTCCTCACCTTATATCCATTAACTTTCATCTCATTCATTCTACTACAGGATGCCATTCGTTGACCACTCAACTATCAACAACACAAGGCTCATAGCTATCCTCTTGGGCACAAATGCAGCCTGCCGTGCAATTACTTGCCAGTGATCACGGCGAAGATATTGGGCTCCGGCTGGAGAAACTGCATGTCTTGGTACAATCGCCAAACGGTGGCCGCGGGCCGAGGAATAGATGCGGCCAGTGTCTCTGAGGATGAGGAGGAAGATGAGAATTCGATTTAACCAACTGGCGAAGCTTTCTCATTCGTACGTAAAAAAACATTCACCTTTTCTGTTACTTGATCTTTACTCGGGCTCTACCACACCCCCACGCACATACCATGCTAAATTCTGGGTCTCTGGTCGATTAATTGTCGATATCTGGGACGCCACATGGAGGTTAAGCGAATGGGGAGTCAGTGAAAGATAGTGTGGATGTATGTACGTGCGTACACATGTACATGAGGAGGTGGAGATGTATGGTGAGACGCGGGGGACTGGAGTGGGGAATAGACGATAACGGACGAGCGAGGAGGAGACATTGTGAGGGCAATATTAGGCGAGGATTTGCCATCAATAGAATGGATGGATGCATTTGGCGATTCTGCGGAGACTTGCGCAGCGATATCGTGGAAAAGGAAACTATGAAGATCCCACTCACCACACAAGTGGAACTGCGCCAGAAAGCCTCCCAAAAACCCGATTTCTCCTGAATGAAAACAATAAATAGGTGATTTATACCTTCTTTAATGTATTTCTCACGCGCGTCTGTCGAGTCTCTTATTTGCCAAGCGGATACCCGCATGTTGGTCGGTGATTCTGCCCATTGCCTGTGTTCTTTTTTGAGGCGACGCCGTGTAACGTCGAAGACCCGAGAGAGAAAGAAATGGGAAGGGGACGAAAAGGCAGTGGAGGCAGAGGTAATTAGCCGATGGGGAGAATAGATGGGGTTTGATTTATTGGTAGATATTGGATGGGTTGGAGTGGGAATAGGAACAAGGATGAGGACGAGGACGAGGTTGGAGCGGGATAGATGATGGTGGCGATGCGTGTGTGTTTGTGTCTTTGTTTGTGTGTCAGATTGTTGGTGGTGACGAGGCACGAAAGTGAGATTCTGTAGATTGATCTCCAGATCTCGATACAGATACACGATACGACACACAAGAGACATCAACATACCTGCCCACTGTAACCCTCCACAATCCACCCTCGTCTCTGTAACCTTGCCACTCTGACCATCTCTTGAATCGGCCGAAATGACTACAAAGTTGTCTTTTTTTGTCTTGACTTGCGTTATTGACAGGCAAAACTGTTTTAAGAAAGCAGCAGCAATTCTTGGGCTTGTCCTATTTGTCTCGCACATTGTGTCGACGCTGGTGGCAACGGGCAGGTCCAATAGAATTGGCATGGAAAGGCCTCACCGCTTGGCGGGAGGTGAGGCGGAGGGACAGATAGAGAGGAAAAGAAAGAAAGAGGAGACGAATGGGGAAGAGGGGTGGCGAGATGAAGTAGGAAGAGAAGATCTGGCTATAAGAAGGACGGGATGGGACAGAAAAGATTAATTTGTGGATGGTTGTCAATATCACTTTCTCATACACATACTACTACATGGTCTTTTTGAATACACAGAATTTCAGTGGCTAGATAGTTGACTCTAGCCTGAACATCTCATTGTTCCATCTACTTCCTTATATTCTTCTTCCCGCCCACTACCTTCCCACCACCACCCAAAATGTGCCACGGTCTCCCCCGATTCCACCCCTGCAGCCACACCTCCGTCACCTGGAACTACTGCCTCAGCGCCATCATCGACCTGCAAACCGGCTACGAAACCCCGTGCCCTAAGACCTCCTTTGCCCGCCTGCAGCCGACCGCGTCCCGGTGCTCACTGCGCAACTGTGCCTTTTCCGATCTCACTGGGTCGCGGACGTGCTGTCAGTGTGGCGAGAGGCCGAATATGAAGGGGTGGTGTGAGGGGAGGATTTGGCGGGAGATGACGGGAGGGGCGGGGGAAGAGTGGGTGGAGATTACGTGTGGGCATGGGTGTTGTGGGGAGTGTCGGAAGAGTTGTAAGTTTTCTTTTTTTCCCTTTGCTTCAGGATACAAGTATGAAATGCTCAAGTAGTATGGAGCCAACCAATATTCCATGACCCGTTGGACCCCATGCTTATATACCATCCACCGTAACACCAACACTAACCTCACCTCCCTTAGCCCTCTCCACCGATCGCCCCAAACCCCACTCCTCCCGCACAACCATCACCAGAACCCCCCGCTGCTGCCCATCCTCTTCCTCCTCATCATTCTCATCATCTTTTTTATCGTCTTCTTTTTCCTTATCATCATCATCCTCCTGCGCCTCCGCCTCCAAACACAAGAGCAGCAAACCCCGCACCGCCAGCTACGGCTTCCCGCCTGTCCGCGAGTCCGAGTACGAGAGTTATCCCTATCACCAGCAGGACGCAGCCCACTACAAAGAGGATTGGGGCGCCGAGATGTCGCTGTGTTCGAGTCAGAGTGCGGCCGAGTCGCTGGATGTGGAGTACGGGAAGCAGGAGCGGAGACAGACATAGAGAGGAAATGACAGGGGTCATATCAATGTGTTAGGGTTTGATGTATCTCAAGGGTCATTTATTTGGATGTTCTTTTTTTGTTTCCTATTTTAGACGGGTCTGGTTTCACTGTCCTTCATAGTTTAATTATATCTTGATTTTACTACACCCTCTGACTGTCTAGCTCCCCTCAGACACCGTAATATCTGCCGTCCCCGAACTAAAATACCCCTCCGTCGCCACAATCTGATAATCATGCGTCCCCAGCGTCATGCCGTTCTTGGCCCACGCATCCACATGGCTCTTGACTGTGACGGTGCCCGCGCTCCGCTTCTTCTGCCGGATGGACCAGAACTGCGTAAAGTCCTTGGTCCCCTGGATGCTGGGGGCGTTGGTGCGCTGCAGTTTGAAGAGGTCATAGGTGGAGTCGTCGGAGGTGACGGTGCCGACTTTGGTGGCGCCGGTGGAGGGGTTGTAGGTGCCAAAATTTTCGACGATGTAGTATTCGATGAGGGGGTTGGTGGTCCAGCCGTAGACGGAGAGGTAGGAGTTGCCCGAGGGGCTGTAGGTGCCGTTGTAGTTGATAACGCTGGGAAGGGGGAGGGTATTAGGGTTAGTATCAGGTATCCATTAGTCTTTTTCTATCGTCGTTTTCCACCTAATGTTGTTGGATACGTTTCACATGACAATACCACTTACCGGCTGCTGGATCCCGGGTTAAACCCCTTACCCCCAACAAAGTTCCCCCCCGTACCCCATTTCAACGAATACTCCCCGGCATTCCCATTATTATACGTAACATCGGCGCCCCCGTCCGTCCAAAACGAAAAGTAGAATCCATTGTCAGTGCCCGTCTGCGAGGCGGTGGCCCGCTTGTCGAGGAGGGAATTGTTAGTGAGGTGGGAGAGATTGGGGATGTTGACGGGGTTGGCGAGGGCGGTGAGAGGGAGAGCGGCGAGGCCGAGGAGAGAGGTGAGGTGGACCATGTTTGATGGGGATGACTGGAAAGAGAGAAAAAGACAGAATGGGACGAAAAAATGATATGGTGGAGCGAGTGTGTCGGGCCGGTGACCGGAAGAAAAGGGATGTGAAGTTGAAGTGTGATTACCAGGAATCAAGAGACTTGCTCATGAAGATACAAAGATCAGAAACTTCAAATTCATGATCAGCAAGTGTTCGTCTTGTCTCTCTATATATAACAGCCTAGAACCAAGTTCTTCAAGTGTTCCTCTCTTTTTAGTAAACCCCCTCCTCTCCCCCATCGGAAAATATCCCGAAACTCTCTCCTCCATCCTCCATCCTCCGGCCTATTTCCTCTTACCCCTTGCCATACAATCATCCAACAACAGCACCATTCCGTCTAATCTAGGCGTTTTACTTTGCTTCGTTGCATTACCTTGTCATGTCTTGTCTTTATGGACGTCGGTAGAGAACGCGTTAGTCTGTCTATGCGGTATGCGGGATATGACAGGACGGGCCTGGCCTGGTTGGGTTTGGGGGGTCTTGATATAAAACAGCGCAGGAACACGCAAACAAGTTGGTGTTGAAAAGAGCGATCTTGCGAATCTTGTTTTGTATCAAGGACCGAGTGACTGTATTTCAACACTAAATACTACTTCTATTCTTCAGCCTCTTAACTCTGCTAACCACCCACCGTGATCTCCATATTGATTGCCACTCATCATGCCGTTTCTTTAAATTCTGCCGAAAAGTCACCCTCTCTGCAACTCCCGGCCGATCCCTCCCTCCTCTCCCCACACAGACCCCATCCACCTCAGGGTCCCCAAGCCCCATAACCCGGTGAACACCCATTGTCAAAATGTGAAACAACGCTCATCTCTGAAACACGCTCCTTCTTTTTTTGTTCTGCTTCTCTAGAGTAATCCAGTAATTTCTCCGCTCGTCAACAGTCCAAAAGAAGAAACGGAAAAGAGCCACCGTCCATCATAGCCAGGAATGTTGCGACGATGGGGTGATCTACTGGCGGATGAGATGACAGGTGCGTGATAACGTGTTGCGTCCAAACAAAGACACCGGCTCAAGTTTCCATGATCATGAATCTAGAATTTACAATAAAAAAATGCTGCTCGTTAAAAGTCCAATGTGAAACACCACTATCTTTAGTACCGCATATTAAGACTTTAAAAAAAAAAAACATTATCATTAACTCCACCACTACCCTAACCCTAATCACTTACACGCCCCATCACCGGCTCCATAAATCCATCATCTTCATCTTCATCCTCCTCCACCCACTGCACAACCATCTTCTGCTTCCCGGGCATTCAAATCCCTCTCGCCGCCTCTGTCTTCCTCCTCTCCCTAAAAACAACCCCCCAGATATCCCTCAATGCATTCCCCTTCATCCTCTGCCACCGATTCCTACACACGCCCCGTACCTCCCAAACACTGTACTCAAACAGCATGCGTAAACCCTGCCCTCACCGACGCATCCGGCTATGCCCTCGCCACAGTGTCGTACTGCGGGCCCTCGGCAGGCGCCAAAGGCGAGCAGGGTCCCAGTGGGCTGATAGCCAGGGGTTGTCGGGGGTGTGCGGGATCAAGTGGGGGTGGAGGGATTGCAGGAGATCGCGGAGGGGCGAGGTGATGAGGGACATGGAGGGGCGGAGGTTGACATCCAGATGGTGAAGGGGGAAAGGATGAGAGTGGCGGGGGCATCTGATTGGAGGATGGATGCCCAGATCTGGAAGGTGGGCATTGTTAGAATTTTCACTCCTTCCTTGTCTGGTTTGTATAACAAAGCTAGAAGGAACTTACGTTTGCATGTGCCCGCTATTCAACATTCTGCGCCGTAGACAACTTCCCCGGCTTATTACTCGACGGCAACCCCCGATCCACCCCATCGGCCACCACCGGCTTCTCAAACGATACCCGGATCCCCGCCACATGACTTTGCAAAACGGCCACATCTTTCAAATCGGCCCGATCCTCCAGCATCACCATGCGGATCGCAGGGAACCCGAGCGTGGCGTTGCCGGTGGCTTCGATAGCGGAGGGTCGCGGAGCGGCTGGCGGAGGAGGCAGCGTGGATGTGGGTGAGGGTGCCGAGGGCCAGGAGGAAGTGGCAGGGGGCGGGAGGTGAGGTATACTATGAGTTTTTCTGCGTATATTATCATTGTGTTTGTATGTCGTGTGTGTGAGTAGGTGTATTCCAGCGATGAAGATGATAAGTGGACACGGAGACGTGGGACGGCGGTGATTTGGTGCACACGACTTTGTGCACCAAGTCACCGCCAGCTCACAAGACCTTGGCAACGCGAGGAATGCACATCAACACACCAGGAATGTATATTCTGTGCAAACACTGCATCTCTCACCCTAAAAATGACATCACATCTCTCGCTAAATGGAGGTCTTCATACAATGACCTCATCCTAGGCCCAGTCTCCGCATCCCTTTCGCGGGATACTGGCTCCTGGGAAACATTCCATAGCAGTATATATGCATATCTCGATATTTCCCAATATATCAAAAAAAGAAAACATGAATTGAAGGATAAACTCCGTCTAAATATACAAAATCTCAAAGAAAACAATGACAACATAAACCCATCACACTCTAGATACACACTCCTCCTTATCCTCTCAAAACATCTTGATACGACTTCTTCAATAATTCTGGCCACCGCTTCTCCATATCCAACACCGCCTGCGCAAACAGCCCATTGGCCCATGAGAACCATGGCCTCGTGTAATCTCTCCTCGAATAACTATTTACACTCTCGTGCATCAACCCCAACCCCGCTGTGCTCCCCATCAACTCCACCAACACCTTTTCCACCTCCTCCTTCTTATCCTCTGCCGTCATAATGCGGACCATGCCGCTCATCGGCCAGGCGGCCCCTGGCTTTATGTGCGGGCCGCCAACTCCGGAGATAACGGGCCCCTCACACCACCACGGGTTCTGCTTGCTAAGGACAAAGGAACGCGTGTTAAGATAGGTGGGATCGGACGCTGGGAGGTAGCCTAGGAAGGGCGCAGACAGAAGAGAGGGAATGTTGGCATCGTCCATCAGATTCTGACCGCCATACCCGTCTACTTCGTATGCATATATCTTCCCGATGCCGTCAGGCCCATCGACAATCCCGTAGGTCTCAATACCCTTACGGATGCCCGAGGCCAACCCGAGGATGGAAGTTGTCAGCGTGTCAGCCTTGAGGGCTTTAGTGATGTTGGTGGCCGTCTCAAGGTAACGAGCAAACATCATGTTCGCAGGTATCAAGAACTCGTAGACAGAGGTATCGTCACTGGGACGGAAGGGAGACCGGACCATCCCTGTGTACGTTACGGGATTTCCAGTACCGACATTGTTCAAAGTGCCCGTCATTGTGTCTGTGTGTGAATTGAACTTATAAGGCGGGCTCCGCGGTTTCCCATCATCGGCATAGGTACTTTGCGTCATGTCCGTAGCTGTCTTCAACATCGCCTGGACTGCCTGTATCCATTTGAACTTGCCAAAGAACTCAACATCGCCCGTAGCTTCGAGATAGTCGTTGGATAACTGCAAAAAGGCTCCAAAGGAGTCCAACTCAAAGTTGCACGTTTCCACAAGGTGGGGGTCATAGTAGGGAAATACTGACGATCCGCCGCCGCCGACTCTCTTGGGATATCCGGCCTCGCTGGGTGCTTGAAAGGCGTTGCAATAAGGGGCTTGAATAATGTAACGAGCCTGCAGATTGATGGCTCCGCGGAAGAGAGTAGCAAGCCCAGAAGTTTTGTCCTTGATCAGGCCTCGGTAAACCTGCAACTGGTTTGCCGAATCCCGAAGCCACATGGCATTGATGTCGCCTGTGATGACAAACGCCAACTCCTCTTCCGCATTGTCCTTCGCAGCACCCATCCACCGAATGCAAGTGTCCAATGTACTCGGAAACGTGTTCTCGAAAAGCCTTGTCAAGTCCGGATCAACAATCACCTTCTTCATCCGTTCAATTTCATCTTCCACCTCCTTGCTCACAAACGTCCGGCATTCCTCCTTCGGTCTTTGGTACGACAATGATAGCTTCCCCAGCGACTGCGGTGCATGCATCTTCTTAGAATACGTTGTATAGTCTGGACATCTCGGTCTTATCTTCATCCATCCATTTGCATCCCGAACAGGCTTCTCCTCCAACCTCTCCAAGCCGAGCGCTTCTCCGGGTGACGGCCGCGACGCATATGGTTTGGGATTCTCCTGTGGCTGTGAAGAGATGACGGTCCATTCTTCAACACTGTCGGGGCTGGGGACAACGGCGGGGAGGTTGTGTTGGGGGTGGATGGAGGGGTGACCGATGGCGGTGGGGTGGTCAGTGAGCCAGATGAGGGTGAGAAAGCCGAGGGACCAGATGGCAGCGGCAATTAGCAGGCGGACGATCAGGCGGCTGCGGATGAGGGACATTATGGTGACATGGGTTTTGAGATGATGTGTGATTAGAGTTAAAAGTTACTGATTGAGTTCCTTGAGGTTTGCGTGACGCTGGTGAAGTGAGTGGAGATTCTGCTATGTGCGCTTGGACGTCACAGTGGAACTGAACAGGCTGGCTGTGCTTGATGGTTGCTTTGCGGGGGCAGGAACGAGGGAAGATGTCGATCAGGGACAAGTTGACATTTGAGGAAGCGCGATGCGCCTAAAAAGAACATAATCTTAAGGTTTGTATCGAGGATTGTATTGTTGTGATTTTTTTATCAATAAACACCAATAGGAGAAATCATGAAACCTAACATCACGGAACAATTGACAAAGCTTAAATTCCATGGTAATGGAGTGCATTCGTTCTTCCGACTTGATTGTGGGGGAGAAAACTTCGTATGAATGGTGAATTTATAGGGTTATATATCCACTAAGGATTAACCCACACAAGAATCTCCCAAGCAATCGAAAATGCAATTACTTTCCTACTTTCCTTTAGCTAGAACAAAACCAGCAAAACCAGGCTACCGTCGTGTCATTTTTCTTACCATATATACTGACAACTGACTGCGTACTCCACCCTCTTCCCTTTCCCTCTCGCTTTTTTGGCCTTCTACACAAACATCCACACCATAACATTTCGCTACCATCTATCACCAGTGTTCATCCCCATCATTTTCAACACCAAATCATCCTTTGGCTTCATTGTTGGAGCCCATTGATCTCAACTTCAAATTTGTGCATAATTTTGTCAGGCATATCTTATCAACCCTCACCATAACAATCACAATATTACCCGCCATGACCGTCATTGAGCCGGTCTTCACACGCGATGACGACATTTACATTGCCCCCGCAACTATCACTCCCAAGACCCCTGGCTTCTTCACTATTGTCTCTGCCTACCCGCGAGCTACGGCTTAGTGCTTCCTTATCTCGCTGACCATCGTAATGGAAGGATTTTGCCTTATCGCCCAGAATGCCCTCTACGCCATGCCCCAATACACCGAGGACTTCGGAACAGTGAAGCCTGTCCATGCTGTCACTGGCGTGCAGGGTGACAAAGAGATTCCGGGCAGGATTCAGGTTTTCATGGTGCTTGGGCAGATGTTTGGCCAGATGGGTGGGCTGGGAATTACGGGGTGGCTGACGGATCGCCTTGGGTTTCGGAAGACGGCCATGGCTGGCTTTGCTTGGATTGTTAGTTGGACATTTGGGTTAGTTTTCTCCACCAGCATCATTCACATAGTCGTTGCTCAGTCGGCCACTGGTTTGAGCTGGGGCATTTTCCAGACTCTGGGCCCCAGCTATGCCAATTATATCGCCCCCGAGTCTCTTCGTCCGTATGCTACGATGTAGATCAACGTATGCTGGATCATTGGACAGATTGTTGGCAGCACCATGATGCGTGGTATGCTCTATGTTCCCGGCAGCATCTCTTAGAAAGCTGTGTACGCTTTACAGTGGCTTTGGCCTTTGATCTTAGTCCCGATTGTATTATTCTGTCCCGAATCTCCGCGCTGGCTCGTCGGAAAGGGCAAGGAACAGGAAGCCCTGGCAGCGCAGACAAGGCTGGTCCCCGTCAGTGTTGAAGATCCGAATATTACCATTAGTGCCCTCAAGGTCCAGATGCATGCGCAGACCAGTTCCGAGGAAAATGAAGTCGGAAGCTTCAAACAATGCTTCACAGGCCGCAATCTTGTCCGCACAGAACTTGCTAGCATGATTTGGATCATTCAGAATATGTGTGGCAGTACTCTTATTGGTTGGGCTTCATACTTCATGAAACAGGCCGGAATGGCCACCGAAATCGCCTTCACTATGCAACTTGTCATGTACATTGTCGGCATGCTGGGAACTTTCTCTGCCTTTGGTCTCCTCCCCATTGTCCCTCGTCGTGTCCTGTACCTCGTTGGCCAGCTCATCATGGTCCTCTCTCTTGGAGCCATCGGCGTTGTCGGCATCTTCTCCACTCAGCTTGCCACTGCCGGTTCCTGGATTGTTGCAGTTCTCCTTATTGTTTACAACTTCATGTACAACGTCTCCGTCGGCCCGCTTACCTACTCTTACGTCACTCTGCTCCCCTCGGCCCCGCTCAAGACCAAGACAATTTCTATTGCTCGCCTCGCATATTGCGCCACCACCCTTTTTACTTCGTCCATTGTCCCGCTGCAAATCACGAGTGACTCCTGGAACTGGGGTGCCAAATCCGGGCTGTTTTGGGGTAGCTTTGGCCTAGCGTGTTTAGTGTACTCTTGGTTCCGGGTACCAGAAACGGGCAACCGGACACAGATGGAGGTAGATTATCTGTTTGATTTGAAGATTCCATTCATAAAATGGGGCAAATTTAGCATTGATTCCGCTGTTGTCAATGGTGTGACACCGACAGCGGGGGTGTCATAGGAGGTAAAATCGATGGATGGAGATGGAAGCTCAATTGATGATGAAGTAGCAGAGATCCTTTTGGACGATTAGGTAGGATGAAGTTGGTAAATGATTAGATGTTATATATGCCGCAAAAGGTGGATGGCGGAGGACTGTTTGATTTTGTTTCATTGTTAATCGAATCTTTTGAGTTCAGATGTTCTGTTGGTATATGTAATGCCTCATTTCTTATCATTATCACGTGAATGCAGGTACCAGAACCAAAGAAATGCTGATCAATCATCATCCATATATTACATCCAAATCCACCCTACACTACCTTGAACCATCCCTTCAAGCTAACAAAAAGCAGCTTGACATCACCACGCTAACACAAATCGATCAAACAAGAAAAAAAAAGGATACGTCAAAAAATAAGCAAACTGTATAACGAGCAAGTGCAAAACCTAACAAACTCCAGCAAAGAATCAATCCCCTTTAATCGATCTACCCACATATATACGGCGACAGCGAACAGAGGATCCTTTTCCCTTTATCAAGTTTATGTGGCTGTCTTCACTTTTTGAGAAAAAATGTTCCCATTTTTGTCGCGGTGCCGTCTGGGCAGGGCGCAGGTGGGGGCTATGGATGTGGTATGAGATGGATGGAAGTATTTGTGATGGAGCTGGCGTATGGTATACTGAATGGAAAAGGGTGGAGGGAACAGAGATTATAGACAAGATGCAAGTTTACAGGGAGGTCTCCATCTTGTCGAGGATAGAGCGGGTGAACTCGTGGGTGGTGGACTGGCCGCCCATGTCGCGAGTGCGGATCTTGCTGTATGGTTGTTAGTCATCAGATAGAACTACAAAGGAGAAAAAAACAAAGCAACTTACCCCTCAGAGATAACGGCGTAGACGGCGTTGGAAATGCGGTTGGCGTGGTCATCAAGACCAAGGTGACGGAGCATCATGCAACCAGACAGAATCATGGCAATGGGGTTGGCCTGGTCCTTGCCCTGGATGTCGAGACCGACGTGACGGCAACCAGGCTCAAAAATGGCAACGTCACGACCCATGTTGCAGCCGGGAACGATACCGGGTCCACCGACAAGAGCGGCACCAATGTTGGACAGAATACCACCGTACAGGTTGGGGGTCAGGACAACGTCGAACTGCTGGGGCTTGCTAACGGCCTGCATGGAGGCGTTGTCGACAATCATGTCATTGGTCTCAAGGCTGGGGTAGAGCTTGGCAGTCTCGTGGAAGGTAGAGCGGAAGAGACCGTCGGCGAGCTTCATGATGTTGGCCTTGTGAATACAAGTGACCTTCTTGCGGTCGTTGGCCAAAGCGAAAGAGAAGGCGAACTTGGCAATGCGCTCAGACTTGGCGCGGGTGATGATCTTCAGAGACTCGACGACACCAGGGACGGACTGGTGCTCAAGACCAGAGTACTCACCCTCGGTGTTCTCACGGATTATGCACAGGTCGACATCCTTGTGGCGGGTCTGGTAGCCGGGGATGTTCTTGATCAGAGAGATGGAGGCGTAGATGTCAAGCTCCTGACGCAGGGCAACGTTGAAAGAGGAGTGGCCGGAGCGCTCGACAGGAGTGTGGAGGATACCCTTGAGACCAAGCTTGTTGCGCTCAAGAGAGGCAATAGACTGGCGGAAAGCCTCCTCGGTACTGGCGGCACCCTGAATACCGGAGACATTGACCTGCTCCCACTCGACGGGAACGTTGTCGGCCTTGAAAATGGTCTTGATGGACTCGGCAACCTCAGCACCGACACCATCACCGGGAATAAGGGTAACCGTGTACTTGCCACCGTACTTGGTGGGCTTGAATATGTCGCTCTGAACGGTGGCGTAGGAGCGGGCAGCGATGGGGGACTGCTTAGCAGCAGCGCGCAGGACCTAAGTCACGGAAAAGTAGGGTCACATGGTTAGTTTTGGTCTCATATGAGTCGGCGTCCTTAATAGTGTTGAACTGATGGTCATTGGTGATGATAATGCGGGATGCTTGGGATCAATGGGTGTGGTCGCGATGTTGGTTGTATGCATTTTTCGCAGGCGACGCGGGGGTGTGGGATAGCGGGGATGCAGGGCCATCAACATGCTGTCAGCCAAGAACTTTGAGAAGTGGTTGAGCTACAGTCGCAGATTATGTGCATGCAAATATCAGACATCGTCAATGGCTTGTAGATAGGCGTAGATTAAAGGACGAAGTGGAAGCCAAAAATTTATCGACATATGAGCGGATTGCGATCATGATCGCCGAGCACTATCAAGAACGTCATGAACGAGGGAATTCTGAATTTACCTGCGCAGTTCTGACGGATCCTCTGGGCAACATTGTGAGATATGTGGAGGGATGGATGAGATATCAATGAATTAAATATCTAAAAGATGATCAGGTGGAAGAATTCGATCGTCAGATAGGAAACAAAAGAATCAAGAAAAAGGAAAAGAAAAGGTTCAAGTTGCAAAGACGAACCCGGCAGAGGAATTGGATAGGAAGAGTGGAGAGTTTTTTACGGGTACTTGGTTGAAAAGGTAAAGAAGGAGAGGCGCTGCTTTAGGAAGTAGTTGCTGGTTTTAGTACAGCTTCAGCGAGGAACTTTGCAAGTGGTTTCCAATCTGGGGGTGATCCCGAGACCGAAGATGGCCCCGGTTTTGTGCGCCCGTCCTAGGGAGGCGGTTGTTTGATATAAAAGGCAGGTTGTGAAATTCAGGTTTTGACAGCTTGCTTTACCAACATGCTACAAAGCTACAAACGATCCATCATAACGTTTAGCAGTCCAAACCCCATCATAGACGGTTGAATATACAGTAGGACCTCTGGCCTTCATGAGAACTTACACGACCATGAAATCATCATTCAGTTGACGGAAAGGAATATATCTATGCGCCGCAAGGTATACTCCATACTTAACCAATGCACATACCACCCAATCCCGCCGGCCTCCCAGTAGAAACAATCAGCGAATAAAAGCTAAAGGAATATAAAATGTCCCGGAGCAGAGTAACCGAGTTAAGCTGTAAGTTGGCCCGTGACAGAGGCTCCCAGGCCCTGCAAATGCCGCAGTAACGCCTTGCGCCGAGCTAACTTCGGCCGAGGGTTGGCTGGCTTACTTTTTTTTATGGTCAGCCACAAAGTAAGGGGTGGCGTCTGTACTTTTTAGGTAATTAATATGGCGCAACATTCCGAGATCCGACAATTCTTTTCGAGACAAGTGATTTGGGTGGGTTTCGGCATCTACCCAATCTAGATATCCATTGGCTTTGCAGCTGGCGTGTATTGATATTGTTGGAATGCACCGACGAGATAAAAAAAATATTGGATGGCTCGGAATTTACACATGTACGCTTCACTTATTTAGAATAATCGCCTGGGCACTGCAACTGGTGGACCAGATCATCACTGGAAATTAAAGCCCACGCTTATCACGAAATACCTTATTTCTCACTACCAATCGCATCGCACGCAATTCTGCCCGTAAACTAACCCCGCGATTCCTGACAACTCATTGATAGAAAGAATTATGACATTCGGGGAATGCGACCGGAGACCGGGGTTGTTAGATCCTAACCCTCACCCAGGTTCATGATGTCATCTTCAACTGCTTATTGATAATTATTCTGATAAGATATTGCACCTAACCTAGGGTTGAATTTGTATTAGGGTCAATCTGACTACAATCGGCGTATGATCCTTTCCATGTAAGCGACTTATACTTTATTGAGATTGAGACTAAGTGTGGGTCGACAACTGACTTCCTCATCTGCAACCATTTTCACCAATCGATACAAAATGACCATGAATGATTGGTATGTTGCTGGGAGATCCGTCATTCGGAAGTTCAGCCTTCAACTAACAGCTTTGGAAGTCCCCGTTCAACATATACCAGGCCCAACCGGCCTCCACGCATGCGCACAGCTTGCAATGCTTGCCACGCAGCAAAGGTATACATCTCAAATTACCAATTATCGCGCTTCACGATAAACTCACAAATAGCAGCTCAAATGCTCCGGCGAGAAAACAGGATGCAAACGCTGTTTGAACTTGAACCTAGAATGCCGTTTCGAACTTTCTATGGTTGGCCGCGCTTCTAAAGTCCGCAAATCCTTAGAGAAAACAGCATGCAACATCACTTCGGAGACAATGGAAGCCATGATGAGCGCACAGCAGCAACTACAACAACAGGAGGAGCAACCGCAAAAGCAACAAGAAACTACCTCTGCCATCGCTGGTCTTCCGACTGAGTTTAACATGATGAATAGAATTCGTCCGTTTATTCCTACGGAAGGTCAAGTGCTGAACGAGCATCTTTCTATGCTTTTGCCGGATTATCAGCTGGATTTCAACTGGGAGAACTTCCAAATGGTATCAGCACAAAACCCATCTATCATGTCTCAAATTCCTTCGACTTCCGCTCTACTGTCTTCAACCGACAGCAGCAGCATCTCCAACAACTATCTCACCCCAGAAGAGCGCTTCGGTATCCCCGCGAATATTCCCTACATGCACGTGTCCGAACTTTGCACTTTGATCCGCGCTTTCGAATCACTCACTCAAGAGAGTAGCACAGGGAATCTGTCTGTCGACGTCATCCTCAAGGAGACCCGCAACGCTATGCGCAACATTGAAAAGATTGTCCGCAAACCCGAGTTCAAACTCTGCAAGAGTTGCCCTCTCATGGTTGCTACGATTATCGACATGGCCGTTTCCCTTCTCGAATATGGCTCCCGCAAAATGAAGGCTCCGAATTTTACGTCCACCCAATCAGATTCTGATGGCTCTGCTCTCGGTGATAGCGCTATTGCATTAACTCCCAGTGATATCTCCAAGTTCACTGAAAGACCCAACATTACTTTTGGCGAACTTGAGCTTGAAAGTGATGAATCCCAAGAACTAATCTCACTGCTGTTGGCCAGAGAGACAACTCGCACCAAGAAACTCATTGCTTTTGTCTCCGCAGATGTCAAGAATTGCCCAAAGGTCCCTTCGTCGCAGGTTTCCATGATCACCCGCTGGTACGTCGACATGGACTCCCGCATCAGCAATCTCACCACCTCCGTCGAGTCAGGCTGATTTGTAGCCGAGCCACCCTCCTTGATAGTGCCTCACACTCACGAGAATTTTGTGCTCAAGCATGCGCATTTATTATTCAATTTTCGCCCAGTTCGAACGGAGCTTTGCGTCGTTGTACATCGGGCCGATGTGTCGAAAGGGCGGAACCCTTCGGGCCTCTGGATGGAGACCAGGGTGGTGTGAGGCTGTCAGACCGCGGGGAGAAGGTGGGGAAATAAATTCAACATCATGTATAAATGGACAGAGGGTCTCCGCTGTGAGGACATGGTTCGTTTCAACAAGAACAGGGGACATATACGAATTATTGGATTCTGGGAGTCGAAGATCAGAGATGACGCATCATAAGCATCAGCATCATGGAGACGGCGATTTGACAGCAGTCAACAAGGCTCATTGGGAGTATGTTTTATCATGGGTGGCAAATATTCATTTAGATGACTAACGTTATCAGTAAATATGGAGCTTCGGCTTTCGACGCTCCGTGGATCCAGACAATCAGCCGGATCATCGCCGAGAATTTGAAGAAGCTTCCGCTACCGGAGTCCTTTTCGCTGCTGGACTACGCCTGCGGAAACGGCCTCATTACCCGTACTCTATCTCTAAAAATCACCAAGGCTCGCGGGATCGACTTGTCGACATCAATGGTCACCGCTTACAATACCGAAGTGGCGAAACTCGGGCTCGAAGCGACAGCGCATGCAATCGAGGGCAACTTACTCTCAGAAGACCCAAGTGACATCCAGGCTTTGTCATCACCTGACCTCTCGTCCTTTGACGTTGCCGCCGTTTCTATGGCACTTCACCACGTGTCTCGACCCGAAGCCCTACTCCAGAAACTTGCCGACCGCGTGAGACCCAGAGGGCAAATCGTCGTGGTTGAGTTATGGAGTGAGCACGAGGAGGCTGAGCTTCCAGCGACTGCGGATGTGAAGAAGACGATTTCGCGCCATGGGTTTGGGAAGAGTGAGATGGAAGGGTTTTTGAAGGATGTTGGATGTGAGAAGGTGGAGGTTCGTGGGTTGGAAGAGACGGTGACGATTCCGGAGGAATATTCTAAGGTGGCAGGTGGAGTTGTGAGGAGCTTGGTGCTTGCAGTTGGATGGAAAGGAAACTGAGTCAGAACATAGCATGTCACGATACTGAATATAATGTTGAAGTAATCAAAGTAGGGTATTGTACATTGGAAACAAATATATATGACGAAAAAGACAGCTATCTATTCTGTTCGTTTATCATCACGTGGCAACCGACATGGCCCCTCTAGATGCTGCCCTCTGCCACCCTCGCAACCAACCACACTCCCGTTGTCACCGCCATAACCTCCCACCTCCCGCCCAACTCCCCCCTCCTTCCAGCCCCCTCAAACGAAAACGTCGCAATCTTAGGCCTCAACTTCGCCTCCCACCTCGCTACCACTTCCATCCCCTCAAACATCTCATTCTTCTCTGGCCTCCAGCCATGCGGAGCCCCCGGAGGCTGTCGGTCCGATTTGCGCAGGAGCACCCAGTTATGCGGCGAGTAACAGAGATTCAGTCCGCGCCGCGGGAAACTCCGCCATTGGAAAGTTTCCCGGACATTATGGACTTCAACGGTGAATTCGAAGCGGCAGGTGCGGATGCCGTGGGTGACCTTTTTAACGGGGATGATCTTGTCGAGTTGGTCCTCGGCGACGGGCCCGGGGGAGCAGATTATGACGTCGAAGGAGAAGCGGAGGGGCCGGTAGCGGATGCCAGCGAGGCGGGGAGTGAGTTTTGTGGGGCCGGAGTGCAGGACGAGGTGATAGGGGTCGACAGCACCGGTGTGTTCGGAGAAGCAGAAGAGGGGGGTGTCTTTGTGTTCGCCGATGGTGCGGGCGCAGGAGAGGAAGTGCTCATAGATGCCGAAGGTGGGAGGGAAGATGTTGGGGGAAGGGATAGAGTCGGTGATGATTGGAGGGAGAGTGGGGCAGACTTCGGAGAAGGATCTTTCTGATGCGGAGTCTGGAGGAGGCGGTAGTGGTGGTGTTATGGAGCGGTGGGCCTTTTTGGATGCGGAGGCTTCGGAGATGGGTGTGGAGTAAGCAAGTGGGGCGTAGACCGTAGTGATTCGTCAGGGACCTGGGGATCGAGGGTGTGGTCCCGCGGTGACATGTAAGCTGCCTCTTGGGCCCGCTTCTTTTCAAGACTTGACAACGCCATTTTAATACGGATAAGTTATGTTCATAAGTAATTTGGATCGTCAGGTATTGGCATAATTAATATGGCCTGAAATCATGATTCCCTTAGGGGCGAATGACTCCCACTTTTATATTTTGCATCTGTGCCCCAATCCCAATATCATCACGTCTCATCATCTCCAACCCTACCCCGATATTTTCGGAGACATTTCAATCAATCAGAGGATGCCAAGTTATTTGCATCACAGCCATCTTCTCGCCTATGCATCTCATCGCCTGGTTTGTTAGGCTCTTGGCGGGAATCTGACAGATGATCAATGGGAGTTTTGTGGGCCTGGGTTTTGCTAGGGTGGGAAGAATCTGGGATGCCTGGACATATGGCTGTGATGTGGTGATGTCTGACAATAAAATGGAATCAAGATTAGGCTGGAGATGATTATTTCAGACAAGAAAAATTCTGCAGCCTTAGGCAATATAGTTAACACTTGAAACTTGGTAGAATGAACCAATTTGATCAATTATGTTGTGGGGCTTTCTGGAATTGTGGAAGCCTTGTTGGCGCCGAGGTACTTAAAAGTTTTGTTAATTGCCCTTCTGGGAGATTTAGAAGTATGCGTCAGTGCCTACCATCTGTGGTAAATTAATTACATAATCACAAACTTCAAGAATGAAGTCACGAAACCTCAGGAATACATTGGGTTAGTCCTTTTACATTATTTGCTATGACGCTATAGCCAGATTTCTCAATAAATTATACTACATTGCTTACAGCTCACCCTGGGCAGTGATACCCACCTCCAGAGCCTTGATCTGCAAAGCCAAGAACCGCGAGTAATATCTGCAAATCGCCAAGTTGCCACCGTGGAACCAGAATCCGGGATGTCCACTCCGCTGCCACATGGTGCGCATCTCACCCTCCTCGTTGAAGCCCCAGACATCACTGACGCGATCAGCAACCTCATCGCCAAAGGTAATTCTCGTCTGCGAGCGCATGTTCTGATAGCCAGTAGCGAAGACGATTTCGTCGGCTTCCAGGGTGGAGCCGTCGGCAAACTCAATGCCCGTCTCAGCCAACCGGCTGATCTCCTGGCCTTGCTTGACCTTGATACGGCCATCGGCAATGAGAGCGGCGGCACCAACATCAATGTAATAGCCACCACCGCGTTGGAAGTACTTGATGAACAAGCCAGCGCCATCCGGACCCGAGTCAGTCTTGAAACCAGCGGCCTCAAGACCAGCGAGCATCTCCTTGTCATGCTCCGCCTGTCTCTGGCAGACTCTTTGCTGAATGGCCTTCAACACCGGTGTTGGCAGACCGTGCAGAAGTAAATCGGCATCGTCAACTTGCGGCCCTCCTTCACAGAAGAGCCCCTTCAACGAGATATCCGTGATGGCCTTTGATGATACTACATGAGTACTACTCCGTTGGACAATAGTGACATGGTATCCCTTCTCGACGAAGTCTTGGGCAATATCTTGTCCTGAGTTGCAAGAGCCAACTACAACGGCACGCTTCCCAGCGCCGTTGGGCGAAGCACCGCGGAAATCGGAAGAGTGGTGGAGGGAGCCGCGGAAGGTGTCCATGTCGGGTAATGTGGGCATGTTCTTCTTGCCAGAGTGCCCGGTGGCCTGGATGATGTGTCTGGGGTGGAAGGTTCTTCTCTGGATGGTGCCATCATCCAGGGTTCTGTTAACAACAACAGTCCACTGCTTGGTTGCGTCATCCCACTTAGCAGACTCCATGGTTGTCTTGGTCCAGACGTTGAGCTCAAGCAGAGTGGCGTAGGCTTCAAAGAATTGTGCGAGTTTGTCTTTGGGAGTGAATATGGGCCATTGAGGAGGGAATATCATGTACGGAAGGTGATCGTACCAGACGGGATCATGAAGGACAAGCTGGTGATACCGCTTGCGCCAGTTGTCGCCGATGCGGTCGTTTTGGTCGATGAGGAGGGTAGAAATGCCTACCATCTTGAGGCGAGCGGCAACGGTAAGACCGGCTTGGCCACCACCTGGAAATTGTTAGATTTGGACTGAACACATTGGCAATAGGCAAAGCAATATACTTACCAAGGACGAAAACAGAGGGCTCGGCCCCATTCTCAAAGTTCTCTTCAGCCTGACGTCTTTCAGCCCAGTTCTTGCGGCCGGGCTTACCCCCGTGCTCGACACCCTTGACTCTGTTGGGGCCAATCAACTCTTCATGGCCCTTGAGCTCTCTCAAGCTGGTGTAGAATGTATACAACTTCCACTGCCCATTAACCTCGACGGCCTTGGCCAAGCCAATACCGGTTCCGATGGCGGTCTCAAGGCTAAAGGCAAACTGTACACATCTGACATCGACAGGACCCTCCCCGCCAATCTTGCCACCCTCCATCACCGAAACCTGCGGCTTCCGGACATCATTGGATTGATCAATGGCAATCTTCTTCAGTCTGAATCCATGCTTTGATGTGGCCGCCTTTGCCAGGAACTCGGCGATCCTTTCTGGCGTATGCGCCGTGTGGAACTCCCAGGTCAAGGCAAGGTGATCACGCCAAAAGCCAGACGGGGAAAAGAGGGAGGAGAGAGCAGAGTAGTCGCCGGCAGACAAGTGGCTGTTTATAGTATTAATGAGCGCGGCGGCGACTGTGCGAGGGGAAGCAGAAGCCGGTTGAGGGGGAATGGTAGACAGGAGGGCTGGAGTGATGTTTATGGATCCCGGTACGGGGCGGGTGTGGGAGGGGATCTCGACCTGAGCGGCCATGCTAAAGATTGCAATTGGGGTTAAGTTTTTGTGATGTATGTGGGTTAGGGTTTAATGTGATGAGTAAATAACTTGGAGATGGTAGTTATTGGAGGATTCTTGTTTTTGATGAGAGCTGTTGTTGTCTGACAATGATGTTGAATTTTGTCTACGAAACTGGCGGAAACTTCACCCTTTATGCTTCTCTATCCTCATCGCCATCCCGCCCATCATCGATCCCATCCTGAACCTTCCGCACTCGTCATAATTCCTCAATTCCATCTCCACCATGTTCGTATTGTCTCTCGTCTTACTTCCTCGTCCATCCTTCGTCCTCATGACCCCGGGAATAACTACATCACGTCTTCAGGATGCGTTTCATGGTATATTCTTTCTTTAGCATTTTCTACATACAAGGCGAAGCGCCCGTTCAGAGGCTCCTGTTTACCGTTTTGTTGTGGGGGAGCTTGGCGCGGTCGGTGCGGGGGGTCCAGGGGTGGTGTTGTTGGAGAGTATAGTGGTCATGAGATAAGTGCTACAGTGATGGTTGGAGATTTTGTAGAGAAAGATAAATTATGGGGATTTCAGGTAGTATTGAACGGGTGAGGGCATTTGGTATCACAGGGTTTCTCCGACTACCTTGTGGATGGTAGAGTTAACCGACGGCCAGGGTTATGTCATGACGTCATGTCCCACATGTATCTTGACAAACGCCGCCACTTACAACTTCCGGCAATACTTGTTTTCAGCAATTTGCTCCATTTGTGCTTTCTTGAAGGTGTCCACAGCCATTATTGTGTTTTTTTCTTCGTCCCTTGCTCCTCAGATCTTCTTGGTCTTTATAAAAGCCCTCCTCCAAGTATTCAACTCCCACCGTCTCCAAAACCCTCACTTCTCCAACCTTCAATCTCACCCCATTCTCCAAATTTGCAAATACAAAGATAGTGATCAAGTTGTCTCTGCCAAGATATGCCGGTTCGGTTGTGGTAGCGGAAAAAGGACAGATTCATCCACCGATCTGGGGAAGGAATTTATTTCTGATGGGGCGAGTCGGACGATGGGAGGGTTTCATTATGGGCTTGGAGTTTTTTATTTTTATTTTTCTTGATTTTGGAGATAGGAAGTGGAAGTAGTGGTGTGGGGAAGGGATAGCGGGAAGGATTGCATGGATAAAGTTGGAGTGCCAAGTGGTACCAAGTTAGGTGAATGAATTGAGTTTTATGTGTGGATGCATATGAGCGAATTTGAATATTATGGTGAATTGAGACTCAAGGTAAAATGAGGATGAAGTGTGCATGGGTTGGAGGCGTGAGTGGGTTTCATTTGAGCCTCCGGGCGAGGGGAGATTTTGGTTGGGAACGACGTTTTCGATTGGAGGTTTGCATTTCCATTTTGTATGTAGTGAGATAGAAAGACCTATCTTATGTTTTTTCTGGACTGGTCAGTTGCAAGTGAATTGCCATCAGCACATGGCAAATATCAACTTCTCCATAAATTCTACCGCGCATGGGCTGCCCCTCAATGACAATCCTGCACATAAGACTGTACAAATCGTAAACTATTGGCCACATAATACATCTTACCTTGTCACGAGCGACGTCTTGAACTCGGCCAATTCAACAATTTGATCTGCCCCAGTGCACTACCCGCCCGCTCTTCTTCTTCCCCTCCGGCGAGCAAGCGGGTGCGCTTCCCCATTCCCCATTCTCTAGTTTCCCCATCGGTTCCCAACAACCTACATCCACGTGCCCTAAGTCACGTGACTCTTGTCTTCACTCTAACTCCTAACCCTTGCCCCCTCATGTCAATTCAACATAACCCTCACCCACGAACCGTATCTCCAAAGACTGTCTACTAAGTTACGGCTCTGCCTCCGCATACACGGAACCGTAACAAACTGTAGCCAATTTCCCCATAAAATCATCCACCCATTCAACAGGGCCGGGCAAACGAACTATCCCGTGCGTCCGGAGCTGTCCGCCGCCTTTCCCACCCCCCAAAAAAGAAAGAAGAAAAGCTTAACTACATATGTATGATGAATCGTTGTCACCCGTCATCATTCTCCCTCCATTGATTCCCGATGTAAGGTCTCATAGCATTGGGGAAAAGGCCACGAGCCTCATTGTATCCGTGTATGTATTTAATTTAGATATTTAGACATAAAATGACAAAGAAGACCTCTAATATGGCCTAAATACTCCAAGGGGGAAGGAACATGAAATGTCCGAGACAACAAGTAGGCGGATGGGCTTTCCCCTGGCTGGTTGAGCCTTCAAGATTTCATATTGGACTTATGTGGCAAGCAGCCGGAGGAATGGATTTTGGAACTGTTTTTTTTTTTTGCAATTCATGCTACAGAAGATGGAACGGACTGAAGGAAAAAGAGTCAAGTTCTTAACAACTTAAACTAACAAGATAATGAGTCCACAGGAGGGGGAAAAAAAGGGAACAAAATGGTTGGAGATAATAGAGATATAAAAAGGTCTCGAGTGAAACGCTAGATCTTGACGTGTCGATTATCAATCATCTTCACCACTAACCATCACCCGTCAATCTCACCCAACTAACCACAACACCACCGGCACACACCGCCCGACAATGTCCCACACCTCCTCTATATCCCACAAACCCTCCATCGAAAAACATGAAATGCCCCCCTCCTCCAACCATTCACCCTCCCTTGCCCCCTCTAGCGCCGCGGGCACCTCCCCTCTCGGCATGGGCGCCCCCCTCGAACACCACCAGACCCTCGGCTCCGTTAGTATCACCCCTGAGCTCTTTGAGCAGCTTTATCTTGCGCCGAAAAGCAGAGTAAAGGGGGATCTGCGGCAGAAGTTTGGCAATCCGACGCCGATGGCGATTGGGGGGTTTATCTTGACGACAACGCCGTTGAGCATGGCGTTGTTAGGGTGGCAGGGGGCCGGCGGGTTGGTGGCGCCGGCGAATGTGTAAGTGATGTCTATCATTCTTTTGTCATAATTGTGGATGCTAATATTGATCAGTGGAACTTATCTCTGGCTTGGCGGCGTGCTGCTTCTCCTCGGTGGCATCGGCGAATGGATCTTAGGTAAGTTTACTTGACATTCTTCCTTGTTTTGCCGCCGGCTCCTCCACTAACAGAAACACACCAGGCAATACTTACTCCTCCACTGTCTTCTTGACCTTTGGTGGATTCTGGCTGACCGTCGGCACTACACTGGTCCCCGGTTCTGGCGCCGTCTCTGCGTATGCCACGGACCCCTCTAACCCAAGTTCTGGCTCGTCGAATCCACAGTTCTTTGCGACATATGCATTTTTTTTGGTATGCATGTGCTTGTTATCGTTTGTGTTTATGATAGGAGCGATCAAAGTCAATGCTGCGTTTTTCTTGGTCTTCTTGTCGCTTGTTCTTTGCTGTAAGTATTCCAACGGTCTTTTCCTATTACTGGAATGTTATTAGGTGGTTAGAAGATAGTGCTAACACTGGACAGTCGCGTGCTTGGCTGGGTCGTTCTTCCAGGCGGCGCATGGCAACTCAAGTCTGTCATTGAGGCTGCAGCATGCTGGAGCTGGCTGTTTGTTCACGACCTCGCTCTGTGGTTGGTGGATTTTCATTGGGTTAGTTCTGGCGTCGGTCGACTTTCCCATCTTGCTACCTATGGGTGATTTGTCAACTCACATCAAGGGAAAGTCAGACCGGGCCAAGCAGGTTTAGATCCGGGTATATCTTGGAGGTTTCTGAATTGTAGTGAACAAAGATTAGATTGAACAGGAGTAAAGCTAAGTAATGACGATGTAGTCATGGATTTTTGAGATTGAAAGCTATAGCAAAAACAGAAAATTCGGATTAAAGGAATGGAGTATGGGCAAAATGAGGTTGCAGACTATTGCAATTTCCCAATATGGAAATTAATACAAAGCCCCACACAACTTAATTTCACAGACCATTTCAGCAGAAATGCATGCAATTAACAGTGACCCCACAAATCCAGATGTTCAACGTTTCACAAACATCATCAACATCATGAGAAGCAAGTCGTCATCATCATTTACAAATTAAACTCAGTAAATAAAATACACAGAAAACCCCTTCTCTTGACACTCAGTGCGAAACATCTTCCCAGCTGGCCCAGCCGCGGCCCTGGACTTGCTTGAGGTCTTCCTCGGTGTATACCTTGCCGGTGGTAAAATATCCAGCATTGATCTTGGCATCAATCTCGACCCGGGAATCACTAGGAATCATATCTGTAGCGTGTCTGTTGTTAGCATCCTGTAATGACATTCACAGAAGATGTCCTCGTGGGGATCCACCATAGTTCCAACTTACCATCGGGAATCGGCACTCTCTTGTAGATGGGAATGCCCTGCTCGACAATCGCATCGTGCTTCATGTTGGACATACTCAGCATCCGGTCAATCTTGGTAATGCCCAACCAATGCAAGATATCCGGCATCAACGCCTGGAACCGCATATCTCTGACACCTGCCACATTCTCTGTTCTCTGGAAGTACTTATCCGCAGTGTCGCCTCCTCTCTTCCGGGCGTTATACACCAGGTACTTGACGACCTCCCCCAACGCTCTTCCCTCCTTCCGGAAGTAAATGACCACGCCGCTACCCCCATTCTGCGCCTCCTTGATTGCCTCCTCGATGCCAAAAGCCAGATACGGCCGACACGTGCAAATGTCCGACTGGAAGACATCCGACCCGTTACACTCATCATGCACTCTCAGCGCCAGCTTGCAGTTCGGATCACTCACGCGCTCTGGCGGACCAAAAATATACACCGTCAACCCGCCAATCGGCGGCAGGAAAACCTTGATGTCCGGCCGCGTAATCAACTCTGGGTACGACCCGCCCATGTGCTCAAAGAGTGCCCGGCGTAGCGTTCCTTCATCAATCTTGAAGCGCTCGGCAATCCCGGGGAGATACCAGACGGGCTCGACGGCGGCCTTGGTCACGCGGACGTCACCCTCGGCATTCGTCACGATGGTCCCGTCGACTTTCAACTTGCCAACCTTGATGGACTCGACGATCTCGGCCACGCGCATATGCGCCCTCGTCACGGCAATCGTCGGCCGCACATCGAGGCCATCGTTTAATTCCTTTTTGAAATCTCGCACAACATTCGCGCCAAAGGGGTCCAGCGAGACAATCTTCTTGGCGTCGCCCCACGCCGGCTGCTGCGAGAAGTCGAAACTAGGCTGCGTGTTGGTGAAAGATGGGCGGAAGTCGGGAGGCAGGTCGCCGGAGGCGATAGCGAGGGCGTTGTAGACGGAGTAGGAGCCGCCGTGGGCGCCGATGGCGTTGCGGCGAGGGAGGGTTTTGCCGGTGCGGGTGACGAGGATGGGGCCGCGGGCTGCGGGGGTGAGGGCGCCCCAGGTGAGGGGGATGGGGTCGACGACGGATTGGCCAGGGTATGTGGTAAGCTGGTGGTTAGGGAGAGAAAGGAAGAAAAGTTAGTTGAGAGGGTTTAATGGGTGGGGAATTGGTGATTCTACGAGGGACTTACAACAATGCGGCTGCTGTATTTGGGGGCAGTGGCGGCAGCGGAGGTCTCCACGGGCTCTTCGGCCTTTGCTGAATTGGCCACCATGTCTAAGCTCGTGTCTTTGATATTTCTGTGTGTGCTGTGTGTGTATGAATGTTGACTTGTGCCTTCAATTCGTAGACGCTTCGGCGGCGGTTCAATGCTTGTAGGTGTAAGATTTGTGGGCTCCAAAGAATAACTCGTATTCATCTTCAAGCAGGAAAAAAAAAGGTAAACATGCAAATCGAGAGGAACTCCCGGCAAGTTATATTCAATATGTGATTGGGCGGTTCGGGTGATGCTGGCTGTGCAGAGGCGAGGTGTGTGGTGTGGTGGGGGGTTCGTTGGCAAAATGCGGTGTTGTTGGAAGACGAGGGGTAGAAAAAGGGAGAGGCCGGTGGAGATATCAGGAGTTAATAGATTGAGGGTTTGATTATCTTGTGGATTCTACAATTTGATCAAGTCGACTTTTATTTATGTCTTTCTGTGATATCTTGATCGGGTTGTCTGGTTGATTTGTCGATATCAACAATATCTCCATTCTCTGCTCTTATCCTCACCCCCCTCTTTGGTCCATCCCTTCCTTCGGAATCCACCCCTCTTCCACGTGCATTTACGATAAGCTCCAATCTAAAACTATATCTAACCATGGAGGGGTGTATCTTGTGTTTTCCGCTATTCCCGTTCTATTTTTCTCTTCGCTCTCTTTCTTGATATCAAAGGTCAGGGATGAAGGAGGGGAAGAGCGTGCGAAGATAAGGTAGAAATAACTAGGGTTTATTGAACCCTAGAGATAGCGTATGCACACGTCCCTAGCTCTCGGTAGTGGTTGTTTTGATTGAGTTAAGGGGGGTGTGATTGGGCTGGGAGCAAAGCGGGGATGGTGCGTCGGGTTGGATATATATATGCGGGAAGGGAATTACATGGAATCAGCAGGTCACGATATTAGTGATGGTATATAGCTTTCGCTCAAGTGCACGCTATATATTACTGGAAATATCACTATCGAGCTTGACCAGTAACCCTAACAGTCTCTAAAATAAAGTACCATCTCCGCTCATCAAAATCGGACTGGACTTGGTCGCCGGTCTCTTCTCCGCCGCCAACTCTCTCCCACCCTTCCAGCTTCCGGCCTCAAGCATCTGTGCCATGCTCAACTCGACCCCCTTCTCTTTATATTCCCCCTTTAAAATTTTGTAAATCTCATCCAACAACGCCACCGTCAGCGCCCTCCACTCGACAATAACATCCCCCGTCGATGGAAATAACGGCAGCCCCTCAACATGGCTAGCCTTAAGTCCCTCCTTGAGAACCCCTGGCTTCAACGTAAGCACACCCAAGTCCACGAATAACCCCCCATTCCGATACTCGGGCAAGCCCGTCCCCAACTCCATATTCCTCGTCTCCCACCCCAAAACCTTGACAAACGGTGTCGCCAGACTATACCCCAACCACTGCGTTAATTTGTGAAACGGCATCACGCCCTCTCCATTTCCCCTCTTGAGCCCACCCAGACACTGGAGGCCCCAGGCATCGCCAACGGGGCTGCCGGAGACGTGCGTGCGCTCTTTAGGCCAGGCGGGCAGCAGGAGGGTTTGCAGGGTGCGCCAGAGGTGAGCATAGTCGAGGGTGCCGGGGGATGTCTCGGAGAGGCGGTCGACAAGGGTGCCGGGGCGGGGTGGGGAGAAGAGGATGGAGGAGAGAAGGGAGGTGCCGACGGAGGTGAGGAGGGTAGTGCGGGAGGAAATGTCGATCATAGGGTTTGCGGGGGTTATTTGGAAGCCTTGTTCGAGGATTTCTGACGTGAGTGATTGGAGGCCGAGGCCTTTTTTTTTGGGGGGGGAGGGGGGTCTAGATGTTAGTTTTTTTTTTGTTTGTCTGTAGGTGACTGGTAGCATACGTACCGTTGACTGTGGGCGTCTTCTCGCTGCTGAAAACTCCAGCCTCAAACATGTACAAACTCGCCACGGCAATCCCCTCACTCCGCGAATATACATTGTCCGTCCCCGGCTCCGTAAACTTCCAGACATCCCCCGCCCCGGCATCCAGCAGCACCGACACCAGGAACAAATCAACCAGGCGCCGGGTGACTTCTGTTTTGTCGATGCCCGAGGCTTCCCATTTGGCGAGAAGGGGAGTGATGCGGTCAATGCTGCCGACGTTAAAGTGTTGCCAGCGGCCATGGGGGGGGATGGTGGCGTAGGAAGAAGGGCCAAAGTCGCGCTGGTTTCTTTTTGTTAGGAGACATGTCTTGGGAAAGGAAGTTCCTGTGATACTTGCGTCGATGATGGATTTGACGTATGAAGCGGCGGCGGGCAGCTTGTCGGGGTGGTAGATCCAGTTGGTGAGGTTGCCAGCGACGGCGATGTTGAAGACCTTGCGGGAACGGTCCCGGACGGCCTGGAGAGACGTCAGATATTCAATTGTTTCGGCGGACATTTTGATGTTAACTGTTGAGTGGTTGATGTGATATGTTAAAGTTGAGAAGTTGGTGTAAAGGACGCAGGGACAATTACAATGACCAGCTCTGTGCAGCTTTGATATTTTTTGATCAAATGAATATTTAGCCTCATCGCCTCGGGTTGTCACGGTGTAAGGAGCATGAAGATCTCTTGGAGAACAAACAATTCAGTGTCAAACCATTACATAACTCGTCCCTCCATCTATTGCTTTACATCTATGCTTCAGCCCCTCTTCTATCCAATATCTATGTAATTCCCAGAGGCGTGTCTCTATCACATAGCAAACCCTAACTTACACTTACCGGGGTCTCCATCCTGTGGGGAGGTCCACGAGCTCCGCCGGCCAACGACATGTCCATTGGTGAATCTGGGGGCCGAACCAGCAAATTATGGAAGATGTGAGATGTGATTGAACTGAAGTGTTAGAGATTGTTGGCAAGTGACGTGGTGGGAGGGTTCCACGGGGGTTATGGAGGGTGGACTGGGTTGATAGGGAGATGCTGAGATATTGTCTATAGATAGATAGAGGCGATAAGGCAGAGGGGTGTTGGCGGCACGCCCCTAGCTGGGAGCTTGGATCGTTAGAATCAAGGGGATATCAAGGACAAGAGACAAAAGACAGATTTATGCGTCTATCTAGTAAGATAATGAGTGATTAGAGAAGCTGATACACAAAGATTGCTCATGTTAACTGAGTTGATATCCTTTCTTTCGCCATCCTCTCCCCACATCCTCAGATATCTACCCTATCCACTTACCTGCCTCTCCCTTCTTTTATCTACCACCACCCCTCCCCCACCCCGCCTCGCTTATCCCCCACTGCACACTACACACCTATGCTTAGAGAATTCCGCTCCTCACACCGGACACGCAAACATTATTTACTGTTACGAGGTGCAGAGAGGGGGTAGCAAAAGGTGGGGCCGACGGGCATAGCTAGGAAACTCAGAGCGAGCTATATCTGGATGCGAGGACCCGGGAACGGAAATAGAAAAGTAGTTTCTTGAATATTTGTAACGTTGTTTTGTTTTATTTGCGTTTCCTAGATTGCTTTCTATCTCTCAACGAACTTTCCAGTCTTGGCCAATTCTTTGCATATTCTATATCTAGCTCTTTGGACTTCTGCTTCTCGATTTTGCATTTCTATACGTCTCTATCCATCATTTTCATCCCGAGCGGAATTGGGCAACTGCTTTACTCACATCATCTCTACTTTCTACCACCTTCAACAACAAAAGGCACAAACCTCACCTTTAAACCCTAACACACACCATCACCATGCTGACTCCCCCAACTCTTGTCGACTCCCCCGACTTCGCCCCTCTCCTCACCGCCCTACGCACTCGCACCCTCCGCCCCCCCGCCGTCCGCTCCACCGTCGCCTCCATGTCCCAGATCGTCGCCCGCAAAGCGATAACGTCTCCGTTGCCCACCGAGAAGATTGCCATCATTGTCATTTTGCGATCGGGGTTGGCGATGATGGATGCGTTCGCAGGGGAGCTGCCGGGAGAGGCGGACACGGTGGTGTACCATTTGGGGTTGTTTAGGGAAAAGGAGACGTTACAACCGGTGGAATATTATAATAAGTTGCCGAAGAAGCCGGAGAATATAAAGCATGCGTATGTGTTGGATCCGCTGGTGGCGACGGGGGGGACGGCGAAGGCGGCGATTGGGATTTTGAAGTAAGTGCGAGGCAAGGAGTTTGTTGGGTGTATTGGCAAAAATGATGCTAACAATGTTTTATAGAGACTGGGGCGTTGAGAAAATCACCTTTGCCTGTATCCTTGCAAGTAAATCTGGCCTTGAATCTGCGGCTGCCTTCTGGCCCGAAGGCGTCCAGTTTGTCGTCGGTCATGTTGATGACACCGTCGACTCCAAAGGCTACGTGCAACCCGGCGTCGGCGACATTGGCGATCGACTGTTTGGAACTTCAGAGTAGCCTGGCCCTGTATCATCACCATCGGGAGGATAGATCATTGGAGACCAGAGAAGAGGGGGAAGTGGCAGTTTTACTTTCTTTATTAGTTGGTTCTTGTATATACCACGGGTTTATTTACAAGTACATCGCATTCTACGTTTCTATATGTACTGTATGTTGTGATGTCTAGTGATGCCATATTGAGCTGACGGTCTTGGTTTGTGTGTAGAACTGCCAGTGGCTACGCCCATGAACATTCAGGTCTCCCAGAAAGGAGTCTTTGTTTGTGGTGCGCAGGATAGGTCCAGCCGGAGCTAAGACAGTAGGCCGTGACGTTAGTCATCGGGATAATTAATCGTACCTGCACTTTAACCAGTGCTTACCTAATATCGGAACATTAATCCCGATTTGCCCTATATTCACTGCTTTTTGAAAGACTTGGGCAGTTACCGGACTTGATGTAAACAATGTCACTCCATTTCCATCTGTTCATCGTCGTTAGTATCTTGTAACCATCAACTGTACCAGAACAAACTCACATCGATTCCCATTCACCAAGTCCACCGCCTCCTCCAATGTACCCACCTCCACACATACCAACACCGGCCCAAATATCTCCTCCTGATAACAACTCATGTAACTCCTCACTCCCGTCAAAATCGTCGGCCCCACAAAATTCCCCTCCGGATACTCCGTCACACATAATCCCCTCCCATCCAACGCCACCGTCGCCCCTTCCTCCGCCGCCGCCGTAATCACCGCCTCAATATGACCTTTGGCATCTCGGTCAATCACTGGCCCCACCTCAACCGTCGGATCCAGCCCACAACCGACAACTAGCCGTTGCGATATCTCAATCAACTCTGGAATCCACCCTGCCGTCTCCCCCACAAACACGGCCACCGACAACGACATGCACCGTTGTCCCGCGGCCCCAAAGGCACTGCCCGCCAACGCATACAGCGTCTTCATCTTATTGGCATCCGGCAGCACGATTCCGTGGTTCTTCCCCGAACACTCGGCTTGTATCCGTTTCCGAGTGGCCTTTGCGTGTTCATAGACGCTCTCACCCGCAATGTCACGGCCCACAAAGCTCACAGCCTTAATACTTGGCTGACTCAGCAA
Source organism: Ambrosiella beaveri (assembly GCA_030294605.1). NCBI lineage: Eukaryota > Fungi > Ascomycota > Sordariomycetes > Microascales > Ceratocystidaceae > Ambrosiella > Ambrosiella beaveri. Next base: position 274,926 of record JARQWA010000004.1, read on the forward strand.
ACACCCTACCACAAAGCGGGCCCCATGCACTACGTTGACGACGCCCCGTGGAAACCCAGCCGTAAGAAAACACTCAGCGAGGATCTGCGAGACAGTCGGTGCCTTCTCGCTCGGTTTGAGAATCACCGTGTTGCCGGCGAGGAGGGAGTAGGGGATGGACCAGAGGGGAATCAGGAGGGGAAAGTTGAAGGGGGTGATGGAGAGGGTGGTGCCAAGGGGTTCATGGACGGTGTGGATGGTGGTGTGGGGGGTGGTGTGGGAAAGGCCGGTTAGGTCGGTGGTTACGGAGCAGGCGGTTTCGACGGAGTCAATGGCGCGGGTGAATTCGGCTTCGGTGTCGGCGAGGGTTTTGCCGACTTCGATGCACAAGGTGTGTCTCTGAAATGTCTAGTTAGTATTTCAGCTCATACCCCACGATGAGGACCCGCCACTCGCAAGAAAATCCCCAACTGTTAATGGAACTTACAATTCTCGGCCCCTGCTGCCGCACCACATTAACAAACTGCAACATCAACATCCTCCTCTTCCACCCCGGCACCCCCTTCCAACCAACCGCCGCCTCCCCCGCCGCCCTAACCACCCCCTCCACCTCCTCCGCCGTACTCTCCGGCACCCTCGTCAGAAACCCTTGCGTACACGGATCATACACCTTATACCACACCCGCGACTTACTCAACACAAAGTCATTGTTAACAAAGTTGTACGAGACGCCCTTGGCTAACAGGGCCTCCAGGTCCATGCCGGACAGGAAGCCCGCGGGGCCACCGCAGATGGTGCTGTGGGAAGAAGTGCTAGCGTAGCGGATGCGTTTGCGGGGGTGCGCAATGCTGGAGGTGGGGCTGTTTATGTAGGAGGATGCAGTGGTGTTGGTGGGGGCATTGGGGTCGGGGCAGGCAGAGAGAGGGGGGGTTGGTGGGGGGATAGATGTTTGGTCCATTGGGGTTAGGGTTGATATGATAAGTGGTGGGATGTTGTTTGGTTGATTGACGATAAGGTGGATGATGGTTTGGTAATGGGCGTGAGGATGCTAGATGGTAACGGAATGTTACCAGATTGTCTTGGAAATTTCGATTGGATTGTAAAGTTGTTGAGAAAGGATTATTGGAGATTGCTGCAGGTGGTCATACGCAGAATGCAGGGAGAAACCACAGGACCAGAGTTTGCCGGGGGAGTTTAATATAATGGGTCTTGGCGTATAAGTAGACATAACAGACAATCGTAGAACTTTCAGATCAAAAATAAAAAGAGCACGCTCATAATAATAAATTTTTTTTGAAAACCCCTCACTATATCACCAACATGTAGGCGTCTGCACTTTTGCATTTCTGGTTACACCACTGTCATCTCCCCCGCGGATTCCTTTGATCTTTTAAAGTAATCAAATCAGGTAATCTTGTAGTATACTAGCCCTAACCCTATGTATCCAAAGTCAACACATGACATTCAATATCAAAGAATTGACGTCCTAAGATAAAGATTTATTAAAGTAAATTGATATGCTATTGATTGATAAGATGAATGATAAACTAAACACAACCTCTCAAAACTCATTGTGCTATTCATGCTACACACACTCAAAATAGTACTCCACTACACCGTCCCATAAAACCGGTCTCCAAAGTCTCCTAAACCCGGAGAGATATGCCTGCCAGTGTTAGCATCCATCCCGCTAGTAATTCAATAAATAACACATCAAGCTCACAACTTACTTGGATGTTGTCAGCTCTGGATCTACCACTGTCGTTACTATCCGCAGCTTCAGAAACCTCGCCGTAACAACCTTGACCCCCTCCACCGACGCCACACAGTTGACAAACACCAGATTCTCCTCTTTGACCCCGCTCTGAATCAGGATGTCGATAGCTTTGACCGCCGAGCCTCCTGTTGCCAAAATCGGCTCCAACATAAAAACAACTATCTCCCGTCAGTAAAACCTTTTCCTCCTTGACAACGGTTCCACTTACTTCTCTCCGAAACATCACTCGGCAGCTTGCTATACAAATGCACCGCCTCCGCTGTCTCCTCATTCCGCTGAATCAGAATCTTCCCAAAGGACAACTCCCCCCAAAATGTCCTCCGCAGACTCTCTTCGAAACTGGCCCCGGCTCTCAAGATGCTCACGCCACAAACTCCCTTTGCATACACCATACCCGCGTACGGTGTTCCCGTCGGTGTCACCACTTTCTTGTCGACAACGGGGACGAACTCCAGCGCTATAATTATAAGTTAGCTCATCTAATTCCATATCAGATTCTTGAAGCAGAACAAAATGAAGCAAATCTTACCAGCCGCCATCAGCAATCCCGCAATCGTCTCAAAACACTCCGCAAACTCCCTCAGCCCGTCTCCCGATCCCTCAACCTCGTCATCAATGCCACCAAATACCTCGACTGCGGCAACAAAATAACGTTCTCCGAAACATCAGCCATCATGTAATCCGCCTTCGAAATAAAATCGACGAAACTCCGTATTATCCCTCTTCACCATCCCCGTCCCGTCCCCATTGCCACCATTTATATATATATATATATATATATGTACATGAACAACTCGGAAAACCTACTACGCCTGGAATCAACAAGAGCTCCTGCAGCGCTCCCCAAAGCCATCTCTTAGTCGGTTTCCCGAAGAGACGCCCGCTGCTGGCGGCTCAGGTGATTGGTATCACCAACGATTGATTCACATCTCTGCTTATCCGTGATATGTGTGATAAGCCAATCATTTCTTATCACTCACTATCAATACCAGGGGTGTTGATAACATTCTGGTAATCCCCACACCCTCTAGCCACAATTTAGGGTTCCTAAACTCTACAACCCAGTCACAAGGGTTCCTGACCCGAATCACAAGCCAAACCTAGGATTGTCGCAGTTGGGTCCTAGTCTTATCAGATAAGATCTTGTTGGGCATCTCAACATTCCTTTCTACCACACCACCTATCACTAAAACCAATACCAAAATTGGAAATTTCCACCCACCGCCTATTTAAACCCTAACCATGTCCCTTCCAAATCACAATCATCTTGATCCCCCACGGAACACAGATCATGAATCATAAATCTACAGATACCCAACTCATCAAACCCGCCGCGAATCCGGAATCTACATGTTTCTACGTCCCGCATCTCTAACTATATACCGATTCTCGTTCCCAACCAAGTGGTGGCAAGAGGGATGAAGAATTGAGAATGAACCATGATCTTCGATTTGATAATGACTAACTGTTGAGGATATAGAAGGGCATGTGATTGTCGACGTGGGCAAGTTCAGATGGATGATCAGATGGCCAATCGCCTGTCAGTTGATCAAACACGTGAAATTTAAATGGGCACACGGCATCATATATCAAGATATATGGCGCACAGCTTACAGATGGCAATTATGATATCGTGATGGCAAATAATAGGACTAAGGTTGCCATGTGGATATCGCATTCAACTTGTGAAAATTGGCTTTGAACACTATATCAGTCACAAATTACAAGAAATGGCAGGATAACCTTGATGAAAGATCATTTTACTATGGAATATATAAGATATTGGGGAATTCTAACCCCCCGAACAATTCCCACAATGCTGTTCATAAAGAAGGGCACGTAAATCAACAAAATCAAAAAAAAAAAAAACGAAAACATACAAGGAAAGCATCCCAAACATAACAAAACACTGGAATATTTCAAACAAAGACAAGAAAGTAAGCAACACACAAGTTACTCAATGAGATTTAAATGAAATCAAATAGTCACCCTAATTTTATTTTTTTTTTGGACATTCTGCTTCATGGTATTCTCAGCAACGTAACTTTGGCTTTCCAGCCCAAGTCCATCCCAAGATGTCCAATCAACCCAGAAAAAGAAGAAAAAACGTACACTCTATCCTCATTATATCAACACAGCCCACCTTAACCAGCAAATGACTGCCTAAGCCTTTGTCTTAACGACAGTTTCAGCCTTCTTGGCCAGGTACTCCTCCTTGTTGAGAGGAGCAGGGCCCAGGTTGTTGCGGTTACGGTAGAAGAGAATACCATTACCTTCACCTTTGGCATCCTTGCAAGGCTCAACCCACTGGCACCAACGGGCGGTTCTCCACATGGCGACGAAGAAGCCCCAGATACCGCCCTCAGTATCGGCGCGGTAGTGCTTGCCCATAACCTTCTGGATGGCCTCAGAAGCCTCCTGAGCCTGGTAGAAGGGGATAGTAGAGACGTAATGGTGAAGGACGTGGGTCTCAATGATACGGTGGAAGATATGGGCACCGATGAAACCAAAGTCACGGTCGATAGTAGCGGCGGCACCACGAACAAAGTTCCAGGCCTCGCCAGTGTAGTGGGGGATCGAGGGATCGGTATGCTGCTGAAAGGTGATGGCAACTACATGACATGTTAGCAATGGTTCGTTCATACGCATGGGAACAAGTGTTGACTATTATGCAAGACTTACCAAGCCAATGGTTAACCCACAGGTATGGGATCCAATACCAGACGAGCATGTTGTTCCAGCCGTAGGTGTTTCCCAGGTAGACAAAGGCGCTGATAGCGAGGATAATGCCAAGGTCACTGAGAAGAATTAAGGGAACATCACGGTTCTCGTACAGAGGAGAGCTGGGGTTGAAGTGGTTGACACCACCGAACAGGCCGTTCTTCTTGCCCTTGCCACGGCCCTCACGCTGACGTTCGTGATTGTTGTGACCAGTAATGTTGCCGAGCAGGTAGTAGGGCCAACCGAGAAGTTGCTGAGCAAGAAGATTTAGCAAAGTAGCAATGGGAGTCTCCTCAGTCAGCTCGTGGAGGTCCTCCACGAACTTGCCAAGTCTGCTGGCGTGCTCCTCGCGGGTACGAGGCAGGAAGACCATATCACGCTCCATGTTGGCAGTGGCTTTGTGGTGCTTGCCGTGAGAGATCTTCCAAGACCAGTAGGGAACCAGAAGCCAGGAGTGAAGGAACCAACCGGTCATGTCGTTGACGGTCTTGGAATCGGAGAAGGCCTGGTGACCGCACTCATGAGCAATGACCCAGATACCGGTACCGAACAGACCCTGGAGAACGGTATAGATAGCCCACAGACCCCAACGAACGGGGTAGTAGGGGATGTTCTCGGGGGTCACGTAGTTGTGCCATACGTAAAAGGTGGAGGCAATGCAGAAGAGATCACGGGCAATGTAGAGGTAGCCGTGGAGAGCGGAACGCTGGAAGCAGTGCTTGGGGATAGCATCATAGATGTCCTTGATAGTAAAATCAGGGACCGTGAATTCGTTACCGTAGGCGTCGTAGAGCTTGCCGTACTTGGCCGCAGTCTCTTTGGACTTGGGAACAACGGAATCAGAAGCTACGGAAGATAGAGAGGTAGAAGAGGCAGAGTGGCGGGGAGTGTCACATGGAGAACCGCCGTTAGACGAAGGGGCAGAAACACCGGTGCCAGTGAGACGGGTTGCAGGCTTGGCAGTGCTCACGCCAGTAGAGGCCATTGTGTGAACTGTGGAAGGATGTGAAAAGAGGTGGTGATGGCGACAAAAAGAGAAGGATAAGTTTGGATTCTTGAGACTGGACGAGGTAAAGGAGGTGGGCATGGATAGATATAAGACCACAAGCCTAATAGTAAGTGCTAGCTGAGTGGGTGCACAGAGCAATCTGGAATTCCCGGGGGTGTGGAGGGGCACTGGGGTGGAGTGAAAAACGGGAGGAGAGGGGCGAAGAGTCTGAGTTATTCGAAGTAGAGAACAGACACAAAGCACCGAGAGGCTGGGGTATAAGAGAGGAAGCAAGGAAGGTCGAGCGCAGTTGAATGGGACGAGAGCCCTTCTTCAATGAAACGAGATACTAGCTTGGAAGCCTTGGAAAAAGTTAGAAGCTTGGCTAAATTTCTGCTGTTACCGGAAGGACAGAGCACTAGGATGGGAACAAGAGGAAGCGGATGTGCTGGATTGGGATGTGGGATGGGATGGGACAGGATGGCAGCCGAACGAGATGATGGATTAGAAGTGCTCTGAGAGGCTAGCCAGGGCTCATGGGATCAAAGCGTACGCGAAGAGAAGAACAAGTACAAGAATTGTGAGTATTGCGGTCCTGGGGGTGTCTGGTGAAGGTGGGAGAGGCGTGAGCATGAATCAACCAGATCAACGCAATATGTTATGCACAGAGCACGTCCGATGGTAAAGATGGTATGCGGCACAGGTAGAGTATACTGTGATGTAGTCGAATTGGAAATCAATCGGCCTGTGATATGGATTTATGAGGACATGGGCATCGTGGGGATGGATGAGTGGTTGGGGATGAGGGTGTGGGAAGGAGTGTAGATGGAGAGAGCGAGAAGTAGTGGCCGAAGGAAAAGTCATATAATTGATGGATTTGACTTACGGATATATGATCCTGGAAGTATATCTTCTTGCAGCCAGATATTTGAGAAATTATGGAATCATGGATGATAAGACTAAATTTTCTTCGAGGTGGAAGGCAATTGTTCGAGAAAACGAGTTTATCTAGATGAGCACCGGACAAGATGCGCAATCGACGGGCAAAATTGCTGGAATGGAAGCACAACACAAAGTCAAGAAAAAAAAAAAGCCAAGAGCTGGTACGTTCTGCGAGTAAGCGTTGACAATGCAGATCAGATAGTGATATGACGACACAAGAAACTGAAAATCGACGTTCAAGAAAAAAGACAATCAGAAAAGATATCGAGTCTCGATTATCCGTTAATGCGCGTCAATGGCAAGAAATGTAAAACTTGATGGCGTTGATTGGTTAAATAAACCCACCCAGGGGGAGGTTGAGCTTTGTTCTCGAAATCTTTGATTCCCAACTTTTTTTTTCTATATCGCTTAACCCCCAGGTTTCTAGAAGGCAACTACCATGTTGTCTAGTCAACCCCACTGCAGACAGGATTTGGGAAGGCACTCTCCTGTGCCAAGTTTGGTCCATTCAACAGCTTGCGCCAGCTTATATGTGGTAGATATGTGCTCTTCAACTGTTTCATGAATCTCCCCCAAATCGACGTTGAACTCACACATGGACACAAACTACAAACTCCATGCGGCTCCGCTGTGCTTACTTTCTTTAACCCTCCCGCCCACACTAGATGTATGTTGAAACGATGCTCAAGCTGTTTACTTCCGTCGGTCTGTACCACCTAATCTATCAATTTATCTACCATTAAAAGACAATATAGCGCTGTTCCTGACACGACCTTACTCCAGTAGCACCGCCGACTATAAGAATTTCATATACCAACATTCAACATGTCGTTGTCGCCCTCCGGCGGAGCCTGCTCCCCTAGCGTCTATTGGAGAACTTTTAGTGCAAAATGGGTAAAGGCCGCCCGTACTCTAACCTTTTTAGGCAATTAAAGCAAATTCCTGAAAAGTCTCGTACCTGCTCTAAATCATACCCGATCGTAGAGACCAGGGTGCCTCATCTCGACTTTTTTTTTGTGCATCAACAAGTTTCCACTGTCGTATCAGAATCTTGAGTCAACCCACCCAAATCATTACAAAAATCGATGCACTGCATCAAATGATCTTCACATTTCTAGAAAATCAAAACAGCAATCAGTCTCATGATCATCGGCCATCGATGGACGATGGAAAAACTCTCGCACAAACAGCCAGAGCGCCACTCATCTGTCTCCCAGTTAAATGGTACCAACAAATCCCGCCCAACTATTTTCCTAATCCACCCACCATTCTCTCTCTGCGCGCCTCCTGATTGGCTTACAACCCCACGAAGGACCCTTCTCTGTGACAGCGTAAAATATTTTGTCCTTGCCTTTTACCGATTTTTTCAATATGGATAATCCCCCCTTCCTCTTCCCAAAACAGTTTGTTGGGAATCGGTGGGGCCTAACTCTTATTTAGCAAGGCAAACAAGAGGCATCGGCTTAGTTCTAACCCGGTATCAACGGGCCGTACGGGTTAACGTTGCCCCTGATGTCTTGCAGAATTTGCCCCAACCTTGAATCTTTTTTTTTCCTTGTGGTGGGAAAGGCATTTGGGACTGAGGTTCTGAGATACTGTTGGTGGGTGAATGGCTCTATGGTTCGCAAGGGGGGATTATCGTTAACCCTGAGGTTCAACAAAGCCGGGTGGGAGCAAATGGGATGATTTGATGGGGATGGAGATGCAAAGGAGGCCCGAAGATGCACATTTTGAGAAATCGTATAAAAAGTCGGTTGAATACTATCCGTTTAGGCTGTTGTGGGGTGATTTTGATCGGGTTTCGCATGATTTTTACTTAGTTTTGGGCCTCCGCTCTTAGACTGTTCTTCGAACTCTGAACCTGAGGCTCATTTTTTGGTTTGCCACTTTATCGAATATCTCTCAATGGATCTTGGATCCCCTTCAGCCAATCAGAACTTGCTCTGTCGACAGCCAAGTCTAATATTTGTCCCCAAAAATTTATACGCAGGGAATCCTTCCCCAGATTTTCCATTCCAGGGCTATCAAATGCTATCAATTCGCCACACCTTTGATACAAATCTATGTACATACAATACTTCATCTGCACTTGATAACTCGGCCACTATATGCGGTCTCCGACTTGAGCACTTCGCAGCATCCGGTTCCTCGAAAAAGAAACCTTTGCCATCGTCCAACCTTTCCATCCATACAAGACCAACATCTACCAGATACGAGGATCTGCCAAGATTCACCTTTGGATGGCGACTCACCGCCTATGTATCCCGCAAATGCACGTCCCGGCCTAGTGTTTCATTTTGGTTGGACGACTGCATGAAGCATCATTTGTAAGTTTATATATGTGCTTGTGTGTATGTATGTACATATATGTGTGGCAATTTTGATATTGTGAAATCCATGAAAAGAATTGGTCTGACAACATTTTTTTCCTGTCAATGAGAGGAAATGGAGCATGTCGGGAGGGTTGACTTCCCGGATTTTCTAACTTTTTCTTCTTTTCATATGTAACCCTAAGTATATGACACATGTTGGACATCCAAAGGAAAATTGAGACTCTCCTCAACCTATATATTTCCATATGGCCAAAAAAAGCCTTGGTGAATTCTCATGAATCTGATTGTCCCAATCACACTTTTCTAACTGACTTTTGGACTCGCTACGTTTGACCCGTTTGACCTTCTTTTCCTCTCCACAACTGGCCTACCAATTGCTAATCCTAGAGGAATGCCATACATCAGTCTGCATCCATATTTGTTTTCCGATCCCCGGCTCCGACTCCCCAAATGCTAATCCATTTCACAAGTACGTGAAATCCTTCTTATTTACGACGGGCGCGGAATACGGAACAACTCAAGGAGTCCGCTCCATCGCAAAGGGACGGACCGGCTATGTGACTGGGATTACAGAACATAAAGACCATACTGATTGTCTAGGCAGTATGCGAGACAAGAATCAATAAGATTTTCAGTATATATGTGAATACCTTGATAGGTACCTAGACGTGGGTGTGATGGGATAAGTCCATGCAGGAAGTCAGGCTGCCATTGATGTATGTGAGAACTACTAAGCAGACACTTTGCCAATCAACCGGCAAGACGTGGGCCATCGTGGGATTGAGATAGAGGTGACACGCATTGTTACGTAGACAAGCGGAGTGCAAAGAAGTAGAGAGTTCTGGGGAGTAGATAAAAAAAGAAAGAAAAAACACATTTATAGGACGAGGGCTTATCTTTGCAATCTCTCGGGATAGGAAATCACATGTCAATGATATCGGAGCTTCTCAATCTCCACAGATTATATCATCTCGATTTTGTGAGATGTCCGATATTGCTTTTCAGTTGATGATATATTGCTGTATTTGTGATTTAATCCGCTGCTATAATTTCAACCCCGCATTGTCATTATTTTCTCTAAGACTTGCAAAACTGGTGGCATGTCCAATCATGACTTCTCTATTCAGATCTAAAGTTGTTTTCTCGAGATTGTGACAGCTCGTGATACAAGCTCGGGCCCACACCTGGTCGTCAAAAATTGACAAGGCGAAGCTATCCCTGCTTGTATGCAAGAAAGTTGGAATTAGAGATGTTGATTGGTTGGGTACCTTATTGTCTTCCCGCTTTTGGTGTATAGGAAGTAAGGAACTGATTAGGGTTTACTTGAACAGTAAAGTATCTGAGAAAAAGGCATGGGTTATAGAAGCAAAGGGTTGGTGTGTGACAAGTCGGTGTACATTGGCAGCCCAGTCGGACGTCAACGACAATAAGTGGGGCCTCTTTCAACCTCTGTTTAGGAAGACATATTGAGAATCAAACACAGGAGTCCGAGCAACCAGAGTTTTCCTTTTTGACAGCCTTCTGACCTTTTCTCCCGCCTTCTAGCGGACAGCACCGAGCGATTGGAGGGACACGGACGCGAATACTAACCAACCGAACTGTCAAGAGTGTAACACAGCTTTTCGACCATACGACAAAACTTGCCGGCAATTCCATCATCAGCTGCTTGCAGGTTCAAGGTCAATGCGTTCTAGTATACAAGGTTTGATTTTTCTTGGTTCATTGCCATGTCAGACAAGTCAAAGGCTATGACTGTCTGACGATGAAAATTAGGAGTCGATAATGAGGATTGGAGGGGTACAATGGACAAGTTGCGGTGACAGCTGGCTTACGCAACTCAGATATCGGCTGCTTGTTAAGGTTTTAGAGCGTGGTAGCCGAGATGCTGACTTGATCATTGACAGTGACAATATGACATATTTACCAGGACATCACCGTCATGCATCGCATCAGCGAACATGTTGACTCCGTATGGTAAATGGGCAAGTCATCTCCAGCTGACCACCTACCCCATGTCGACCACCCCGGTCTGTGTCGGTCTCCTCGCAATCCAGCTCCATCGCAAATGTACGAAATTGACCTCGAGCCTTCGATGGCTAATAAGCCTGTTATTGTCCGATCCATAGGATGATCTATACATATATGTACATCTAACTATACGTACATATTACCCGCCAGCACCATCATCCTTCCATCCGTCTTGACCGGGAATATGACATTCTACGACAGTAGCAATCAAACAGAGGAGCACCAACGAAGGGAAATGACAGTCTACGGATATATCAACTACAGCTTACGGATGTGACGATAGAATCTGCCGCATACTTTTATGAAGAATAGTGGAGACGTAGTCACACCATCACAGATGCCGAGTACCTCCAACAGGAAGCTAATCTACGTCGTAGCTATGGTCAATCTTTGTTAACCTACTCATGAGTTATCATGAGAGTTACCTCACGAAACATCCAACATGCAACCTGACAATCTCCCGGCTCACCGACTCTGATTGTTACGATTTCCAATACTTTGTTACGAGTTACATATCCACATACATAGCTCGGAATCTCGCTAAGTTCCTACCTGAACACTCCATTGTGATCTGGACTAGTCTTCTCGGCCGCCAGGCCGGAGAGTGGGGTTTCCGGTGGTAGCCTATGGGTGGAGAGGAAGCAGGCCGATTACAAAAGGGGAGGTGTTGATTGACTGATCGGCCTGTGGGTTGCAGTGAGAAGAGATAGGACATAACGCCTGATGTTGGAATGCGTGTGTCAGGCTGGATAGATGTGCATGATAGCCATGAGGGGGATTGATTGGATAAAATGTGGCCAATGGGATGTAACTGGAGGTGGTCTAGGCAAGCAAGTCTCGACGTGGCGTACATTGTTTTTCGAAATCCACTTCGTGATGGTTACGACGGTTACTATATGAACATCGCACTCTCAGGGATAAAGACCAAGTCCAGCAACCACACTGTGACAGTGTCACAAAACCAACCGGACCACATACATATGCAACAAATGGCCTTCTCACTCAGATACCACTCCACCACTCCACCGACCAACCTTTCCATCTTCATTATCCTTGGCAGTCCTAAATCTCCGCCCTGCCTACACCACCTTGCCTCTCGTGGCTGCCCAGTTATATAGTCCTGGGTCCCTGCTTTATTATCCTCCGGGTGCCCTGTAACGCCCACCCCGGTCGTCACCGCACGCCCACGGCCACAAACGACATATCGAAATGTCGGGTTGCAGTCGACGAGCGGACCTCGAGAAAAGGAATATTGAAACAACAGGCCATCCGGTTACGGCCGCAATCATTGGGGAGCATCATGGCATATTGGTCAATCATTTCCTCAAGGGAAAAACGGATGATTCTATACATGTGCCACGAAATCTAAGCTGCGTATATCATCCGTACAAGTCTACTGATTTAGCATATTTATGACCACATGCATTGAATCCAATCATGTACAAATCCGGCCAAACATATTTCTTCTCGCGATATTCTCGCCAGATACCCGAATAGACAACACTATCGCTAAACCCTCTCGACTCAGGAAATCCACCCCTTCCTCTCTTGTCGCTATCCTCTATCATCTAAACACCGAGTCCGAAGTTTCCCCACTCCGTCCCGCACCCCGGCAACCTCCCCCAATGAAACCCTGACTCCGCATCCCAAACTGCGGCCCGCTCCTTCAGGCCCCGGCCCGGAAGGAAAACATCCTTTCTCTCCTCTCCCTTACGATTTTCAATAATGATAATTTTCCATTATCTTTCTCCAGCCCCCCCTTGAGTCTTCAGCAAAGATATGCACGGCACTTTCACTCAAAGATTATCGGTCTACTCAGCCAACAATCAGTGGCCCCTTTGTGTAAAGATTCTAAAAAGCCCATCAAGTAAATTTTTCGAATCAACATTGACATGTGAAAGCCGTCCCCGCTTTCCCCCACTAACCTCTCCACCAATTGTATTCCCTATCAACCTCGTTCTCGTCAAAAATACAAAAAAAGAAAACCTTGCCATCTGGAGATTCCGTTGTCATAACACCAACCAATAAAACTCGGAAAAAAGGTCAGTCCTCCCAACTATCTCATTCCGTGGACCCGCCTGCATCTTCCTGAACCACCGACCCCATCACAACACAAGCATCCCGTTCTTTATGTCTCAGCCCATGGCCTATAACTTGATCCCAAATAACACCTTCTAAATATCTTATCTTGTGATCCTGGAACTTCGTTAGTCAGCACCGACCATCGTCGCACATACCGCGGGAGTCTGTGATTCTCTTGCTTTGGACAATTACAATCAATTTCTGGTATGGTAACGAGAAAAATAATGAGAGAAGGAACAAGGAAACATTTCTTTCATGCACAAGGGGTATTCGTATGCTGCAAGGACGAGCCCGTGCTCTGCAGACGAATCGATGTATTGATGTGTTGGCTGGAGGACCATGAGACCGATTTTTGCTAAAATTGGCTGATGCATGGTGGCCCAGATAGACGCGGTCTGTACGGGGTAAATGTTTCTAGATGTTGACAATAGAAAAAGCGATAGTAAGCTCCCCGGAGTAGACGGGGCTTCTGTGGACTAAAATGAAGTTCTAATAACCACGCAAGACAAGATACCAAACCAGAGTTGGGAAATGATTGGTTGATTCAAGCCCTAAGAGCCATATACGATGGGTCTATAGGACCTAATGGTTGTGGTTTGCAATGTAGGTACGATTCCACACATGCAAGATGAACACTCTTTGTGAGTTTGAACCTTCTTGTTTTGGAACTTCCACAAGCGGATGTGGTCCCACTATTCTAAACATCATTACATAAACAAGCAAACGAGATAATCACTAATGAAACCAAATCCCACAATGTTAACAGAACAGAATAACAAATTACTTTTTGATACCCTCGGCCCACAAAACCCAATACACAACTGATTATCTTCTTTATCTTAACATCAACCAACCGTCCCAATCTAGATACCCAATATCCTCTGCTTCCTCCGCCGCCGCTTACTGAACAATCTCCTCCGTCTCCTCCAACACATCCTCGAGCGTCTCCTCGATGACAGCCTCTTCCGGAATTTCGATCTCCAGAGTTTCCGTCTTCTTTTCCAGGAGGTAGACCACAGGATCCGCAGGCAGACCCAGGAGCTCGCGCTCCTCCGCAACTTCGCGAGCCAAAGAATCGTAGAACTCGTACCACTCTTCGAGCTTCTCGCGACGGGCAGCGACGACGGCTTGGTCGGCAGAGGCACCACGCTCGGCATCCTCCTGTTCGAACTGGCGAGAGTACTCGCGGAGGTTCTTGCGAATAGCCTTTTGCTCCTCTTTGGTAAGCAGAGTTGTGGGGCGAGGGCGCCAGGCCCAGGTGCGGAACTTCTCGATAACCTCCTCACGAAGAAGCTCACCACGGAAGTCGTATATGTGGTAACCGTTTTCAATCTACGTATGGTGAGTAAATGGTTGTCATTGTGGTTTGAATCTTGGGAGTAGGTCACAAGAATAGTTACTGAAATGCACGATGACTGTATCACCGCACCAAGCGAGATATGGAGCCATGTCGACAGCTCTTGACAATCTCAAGTTGCACATGACATATATCTCGTACATTACAGATCCTGTTTCATAATTGGAATGGATACTTACGCCGTGCTTCCAGAAGGAAGACCAGGTGGCCAGGTAGCGACCAGAAGGATCCCACTCAAGGTCAGTGATACCGTAGTGGTCACCAGTGTTCATGAGTTGAAGTTTGGCAAGCAGGTCCTTGTCAGATTCAGGCTTCTCACCGTCGAAGTCCACATCGTAGAACTCCAGATCGGAAGCTTGGCTGTTGTGAACGGTAGCAACGCATACAAAGCGACCCTTAGGCGACCAGTAGATAGCATTGCTGTTCTTCTTGTCTAATGTCCGGAGGTGCTTGAAGCTGCCGGGCTGGTTACCCTTGAGCTTCTCAGGGCAGTAGAAAGAGATGGCGGACTTGACAGGAACGGCAACACCAGCAGGCTGCTCTGGTGTGGTAATTATGATGAAGCGGTCACCTTTAGGCTCCCAAGAGAAGTTGCGGACAATGTCCTTAATGGAAGAGACAACCTCAACGGGAACACCCTTCTCCTTGACGCGGAAGATCTCGAGAGTCGCCTCCTGGAATTTCTTGCTCTTGGAGTGACGGTCAACCTTGACGCACAGGTACTTGGCCTCAGATTGCCAGTGGAGCTTAACATCGGTGACACTGAAAAGGTTGAGGGTACGGATAATCTCCTTGGAAGGAATGCTCATCAGACCGACCTTGGCGGGGTTGCTGCCCTTTTCGGGGGTCCAGAAGGACAGGAGCTGTTCATGCTTCTTAATACCATCACGCTGAACGGTAGCAGGAGCCCACTCAAACTCAGTTACACCATCAATCTTGATGGAAGCTTTATCCAAGAGATTCATACGAGGCAGTTCATAGATGGAGATACCAGTGCCCGGGTTGAGGCGAGCCAGGTACTTCTCATCGGCAGACCACTTGAACGCGGGCCAGCCAGGGAATGGGCGCTTCTCAATGCCATCCTCCTGAGCGATCTCAATGTTGGCGAAGGAACGGAGAGGAACACCAGTCTGGATATCCCAAACGACAAAGTTCTTATGGTCATCATCGACGGAAAGGACAGGGTGACCCTCCTCGGGCACGGAGATGGAACGAGCGGACCAAGTCACCATATACTTCTCGTTGGGAGAGAAGGTGATGGTGTTGCAGAAAGCGTGGGGGAATCTGTGGAGGCGAGACCAAGAAGCACCACCCCAGAGCTGGATACCTTGGGCGTGAACAGATGTGAGGTAGGTACCCTTAGGGGACCATTGAATGAAAGTCTCAGTCCAGTTTTGTCTCTCAATAATATTTTCGGGGGCTTCTTTCTCGTTATTCCAGTAGACCGCGACCTGGTCGTTACGATGCATGACAAACTGGTCACGACCACGCTCCGTGGGGTCGGCAAGGAAAGAGCGAAGGTGCTCCTTCTTCTCGAAAGGAGGGATGACAGGAGGGACATACTCCTCGTTGATACGGCCCTCACGACCGTAACGTTCGATATCGGCGAGCTTGTTAATGCGCAGGGTGTGCTTCTTGTCAAGAGGGACGCCATCGAGAGAGCGGATAGCATTGGCAGCTTCACTGGGAGTGTTGTATTCAACAAAAGCGAAGCTGGGAGTGTGTTAGTTGCTGCACGATTCCGTTGAATCTCGGATGCTTCCAAGTTTGATATGCATGCGGTCTCAAGCCGGGGACTACGTGTACCATTTCCGAAGACAGATCCATGCCATGTCACGCCAAACTCACCTCATGGACTTGCCATTTTCGCCCATGGGCATAACAAGAGACTCTTCACGGACATTGCCAGCAGTGACAAGCTTCTTCATCAAGAAGCGGATAAGCTTAGGTTTCTGGTCCTCATTAACAATGGGAAGGCCGTCAATGACGACAAAGGTATCATAGCCGGACTCGAGGGAAACATCGTGCTTCTCGCGAAGGTCGGAGAAATCAATTTCGGAATCGCTAATGTCGTCGACATCGTTGAGGTTCTCCTCATTGAGATGGGAGAAGGTGGTAGCCATATTAAAGTTTGATATTCAACAGTGCCGAGTATGTGTAATCGTATGTATCGGTTTTTTTAGGCGTAGAAGTTTATGACTTGACGTCGCGGGGCAGGCGGGGTGGTAACAAAGGACTTGGACTCTGAGGGGCGCAAAAAAATTCACCTTGTTTTCTGAGGCCTAGAACCGGAATGTAGATGGACAATTTCAGTATGGGTCCAAAACAATGGGTCAATAGAATATGGCGTATACGTAGAAACCTGTAGGTCCAGCGTCCGAGAGGGTGTTCCGAGAATTGTGGGATGAATTTTGATGGAGCAAAACTCATTGGATTTTTTTAGGGTGTGTGTGGGAGCAGTACGCAAACGGTACGAATTACTTGATAAGGATGTTTTTCAGTGCGATAAGAGACTTCATACCGTGCTATTAGCACATTATGACCCAAGTTGCCGGAGTATTCCCGGCTGAACCTTCTGTACAACGAGAACATCGACTTAGATCAGGACAGGGATTATCCGCTCTTCAATTAGAAGCAGTTAGAAGCAGGGTAGCAAGCAACTACTGAGGGGCAATTACCCAAGCAGGAGCAAGCAAGCTCAAGGCAGAAAATTTCCAGAAGTAATGAGCCTTGGCAGTGACTATCAGGAACTGACATACACACTACTAGCCAGATCACCACTATACATCGCGACTGGATCCTCCTTTTCCCGCAATCGTGTACTGACATTTTGCTCCTCCTTGTCGAACGGTTGATCTTTATTTTTTACATAATTCTCGATACCCATTTACAGTCATGGTAGGTCGTCGCTGTGCCCTGCATATTCTGTAGAGCTCACGTCTCCTTTCTCCAAAACGTGCCCATCCTAACCCAGATATGCGTCCGTATCGATAGTCGTCGTTTAGCCCTACCCAGATCTTCGAGGAGGGTACTACCCAAGAGAGGGGTGAGAACGCCCGTCTCGCCGCCTTCGTTGGCGCTATCGCCGTCGGTGATCTTGTCAAGAGCACTCTTGGTCCCAAGGGTATGGACAAGATCCTGCAGTCCGCGTAAGTAGCCGTCACTACTACCCCTCCATAGTCTAGCGCCCAAGCACGTGAAGCATTTGATTGCTAATCGCGATATTGCCCCTCCATATAGCTCTACTAGTGAGATTATGGTCACCAATGATGGTGCCACTATTCTGAAGGCCATCGCCCTCGACAATGCTGCCGCCAAGGTTCTCGTCAACATCTCCAAGGTTCAAGACGACGAGGTTGGTGATGGCACCACTTCCGTCGCCGTCCTAGCTGCTGAGCTTCTTCGTGAGGCTGAGAAGCTCGTCAACATGAAGATTCACCCCCAGACCATCATTGAGGGTTATCGGATAGCCTCCGCGGCCGCTCTCGACGCTCTCGCCAAGTCTGCTGTGGACCGCAGCAACGACTCTGATGCTTTCCGCAAAGACCTTCTCGCCATTGCTCGCACCACTCTGTCCTCCAAGGTTCTGTCTCAGGACCGTGAACACTTTGCAAAACTCGCCGTCGATGCTGTTCTCAGACTCGGCAAGTCTGCCGACCTCAGCCATATTCAGATCATTAAGAAGGCCGGTGGTAAGCTCTGTGAGTCTTACCTTGACGAGGGCTTCATCCTCGACAAGAAGATTGGTGTCAACCAGCCCAAGCGGTTAGAGAAGGCCAAGATCCTGATCGCCAACACTTCCATGGATACTGACAAGGTCAAGATCTTTGGTGCCCGTGTTAAGGTTTCATCAACTGGTAAGCTCGCCGAGCTCGAGAAGGCAGAGAAGGAGAAGATGAAGGCCAAGGTTGAGAAGATTAAGGCTCACAGCATCAACTGCTTCATCAACCGCCAACTCATCTACAACTGGCCCGAACAACTCTTTACTGATGCCGGCATCATGTCCATCGAGCATGCTGACTTTGATGGTATTGAGCGTCTTGCTTTCGTGACCGGTGGTGAAATCGCCTCCACCTTTGACTATCCCGATCAAGTTCAGCTCGGTACTTGCGACTTGATTGAAGAGATCATGATTGGCGAGGACACCCTCATCAAGTTCTCTGGCGTCGGTGCTGGCCAGGCCTGCACTATCGTTCTTCGCGGTGCCACCGAGCAGCTCCTGGACGAGGCCGAACGCTCTCTCCACGACGCCCTTGCTATCCTTTCCCAGACTGTCAAGGAGCCCCGGACCACACTAGGTGGTGGCTGCGCCGAGATGCTGATGGCAAAGGCTGTCGAAGGTGTCGCTACTGGTATCGAGGGCAAGCGTCAACTTGCCGTTCAGAGCTTCGCCATTGCTCTGCGCCAATTGCCTACCATTCTGGCGGACAACGCCGGTCTGGACTCTGGTGAACTAGTTTCCAAATTACGCAAGGTGCACTACGATGGTATGAGCACCTACGGTCTGGATCTTCTGACCCCCGGTGGTGGTGTTGCGGATATGCGGGAGAAGGGTGTTGTTGAGGCGCACAAGCTTAAGAAGGCCGTCGTGTCATCGGCCAGCGAAGCGGCAGAGGTAAGCCATAGTCAACTTATCTAGCCATCTTTGTTTGATCCCCTAACTAACAAACCCTCCACAGCTCCTCCTCAGAGTGGACGATATCATACGCGCGGCCCCGCGGGCGAGAGAAAGACACTAAATGATGAACGAACCTTGCCTGTCCCTCGATATACTAAACCCCCCTTCTTTTTTTTTCCAGCGCCCCCCACATTGCTCTATACCTTTTAACTATCTCCGGTGGCCCAACCAGGCTCGGTCTTCCCCCTTTCATCATACAATGTTCCTTTTTACGAACCCAAATTACACGTCATCTATAGATCTCAAGAGAAAGAAAGCAAAGGCATATATCTATGTCAAATGAGCACATAATAATTTGAATAGTAACAAATGGCCGGTGGGACTGGTCTGATTTTATAATGCATTTTCCGTTGAGCTTATGGAGAGTGTTAAGTGACTATATTGATAAAAGACATAACATGCGCTCGACCACAGGATACAAGATACACAGCTGGTGGGCACAAGTGAGCAGAATTAAATATATACACAAGGGGAGAAAAGAAAAAGCCCAAAGGCCCATGGTCTATCAATAATAAACAAAACTAAAAGACAAGATATTCGTGAAAATCATGCAATCCGAACGCACACAACGAACACCTATATACAACCAACATTAGACTAAATGGTGGGGAACAAAAAACGCAAAACCAAGATGAAAAAGTCGGCCAGAAGCAAAGATAAAAGGGATATAGCAAAGAAGATCAAAGAAAGTCGAGAATCGAATATGCACAGAAAAGAAGCCCCTCACGAGCCATCTCACTCATGCCTTGCCGGCATCCCCCCGCACCGACTTCATCCAGGAGTCCTCAGCACCAGCATCTGCGACAACCTTCCGTGGTGTCCGCATACCCCCTAGGACCGCAATGATACTGTCGATACTCTTACAGTCAAGAAGTTCACCCTCATTGCGCAACATGAGGGCAATCGCGGCTTGGACGAGCACAGAGTCGCCTTCAAACACGTAGACATCCCATAACCTAGCGGCCTCGTCAATAGCAAGGCAACTAGTGAAGAGAGAAGTGAATATGGCGCAGAGGTAGACGTCGGGTCCAGATGGAGCAGAGAGGTCATCAGAGGGTTCGGCAGTAGCAGTAGATTCGGAAAGGGAAGATATGTGGTCATACAGGGGGCGGGAGCGCTCCTTAAGAGACTTGAGGACCAAGTTGTAGGCAGCGGACTTGGCACCATCGTCCATGGTGAAGAAAGAAAGAGGAAGAGACCGGTTCAAAACATTGGCAAGGGCGATGAAGGCCTCCGTGGCGGTGGGCAGGTTAAGTAACAGTAAAGCAGCAATGGTCTATAATCTCACATGTTAGCATATGACCCTACGATGTCATTAGACTGATTGAAACTTACGTTGCATCCAGAAACATAACCAATATCACCACGGTACATGGCATAAGCACACAGGATGTTAACCAGATTCTCATGTAAAGGGCCTCCCTTCTGGAAGATCTTCAGCTCCATCCACGTCTTAATCTCAACATCTCTCCGGGCAAGCGCAAACCAATCGGCCCTCCGGATATCCTCCGAGTCACCCTTTCCATCAGCTACTCTGGCCTCCACCTCCTTTGCGCGCTTCAACGCGGCATCAAAAGAGGCATTCGTAAGACCAAGTTCATTTCCAATGGCCTTGGTCCAAATGACACCACGACTCCGAGGTGCAACACCTTGCCACCACATCTCTCTGGTCTTCCGTTCGCGGATTGCCTCGGGCCAACGCGGAATGATATCGGATTCCCAAAGTTTCATGTTGTTCTCAGCATTAGAATCGCGGCGAGCCTTGGAAGCCGCCTTGGCAGCCTCTCGTTTCTTCTCCGCTTCCAAACTCTTAGCCATCATCTTTTGGTATTCCTTGAGGTGTCGTCTCTCTTCAGCGGGATCCTTGGGGGGAAGCCATGAGGGCCTAGTGCGGGACAGGACAGCCTCTTTCTCCTTTGAGACTGGTAAAGGATCTATCATAGCGTCTTGTACGCGAAGGGGTGGAAGCTCAGAGAGCGGTGACTTGCTTCGTTGACGGTTGCGCTGCTGGACCATAGTATCTAATGATTGGCGTGACGACCCCCAAGTGGCAGGTCTTTCTGCGCGGGTCGCATCCTGGTGCTCTTCCAGCTTCTCTGTGAGCATCCGAGCTTCAGGACTCAACTCAGCCATGGCTAGGTTCCAACTACGAGCGCGAGTCTTAAGAGGCGCTGGAGGGGCACTCTTGGGTGGGTTGTTCAGAGATCCGGTGGATCCGTCATCAACTCCAGAGTCTGATCTCCAGCTTGGAGATTTCAAGCTCCCTTGAGCGGTAGCTACTGCAGGAGTACCATTTCCGGCAGGGCGAGTTTTGGATCGGTTCGGGGACGGTGATGGGGGGCCGCGACTAGAACGACTAGGCGACCGTTCGTTAATTGGGCGAGGTGAGAGGGGGACATTGTCGAGAATGAGACCTTCGGGAATGTCATTACCATCGTCTTCGTCACATTCTCGCTCAAGCTCAAGCGATGACTTTCGCGACTGGTTCGGCTGCCAGCTCTGGCGACGAGGCAGAACAAAACCTGGATCGTCGCGAATTACGGGACTCCGGCTCCGGCTCTGACTATTTTGGCGCATAGGAAACGATTTGCCACCAGGACTAATGGGACGGCGAGGACCGGGACTGGAAAGGCCAGTAAGAGAGCCAGTGTTGGTGTTACGGAAGTTAGCTCCCATGTTGGCTTGACGGATGTGCGATCGCAAGCTCAGTAATTCTGGGCGGCGGCGGGGATCCACCGGAGAGACACTGCTTCTCTGCTTGTGGGTAGGGGCAGTGAGCTGCCGAGGTGCCATGTTGGCGCCATTTGGCATAGATGTTGGTATGGAGGTTGAGGACGAGGCAGGAGTGAAGTCCTGGTGGCCGCTACCAGACCGCGAACGGGTACCGGTCAGATTAGTGCCATTGTAGGGGAGCTTGTTGTCGTCGAGGCCAATATCTTCGAAGTTGCTAATGTCGGAAAGGGCGGGATCATCGAATGGTGCAGAAGCACGAGAGGAAGTCTTGGACATCGACATGCCGTGTGTTGATCTAGAGATAGATGTAGCACTGGCGCTGTGGGATGGAAATTGATACAGAAGCATGCGGTAATGGTGGTATTTGTTTCGGTGTGTTTTAATGGTCTGTCGAATGCGTAAGGCGAATTCTGGTTTTTTTTTTCGTGGAGGAACGTCAGGCGAACTGTAAGATGAACTGCTCTGTACCAAAAAAAAAAAAAAAAAAAAGAACACTATCAGTTTCCAATAGCTTCTAAAGCGAGCAGTTCTGAATGGATTGTATATAGGTTCAGAAAAGAAAAGAAAAAAGCAAGAAGTGTCATAAAAAGATTATGTATGAGAACGTATGTATAGAAAACGGGGCCGGAATGGAAATGAGAATCGAAGTCGAATACCACACTTTCTGCAAAAGCGGGATGATGAGCAGATCAAAATAGGACGAAGGCGGCCTCTAGGACACTTGCAAGCTGCAGCTGTAGCTTGTAAATATCAGTGACGAGTCTTAGGGATGATGACAGACTAGGGCTAGGCCTGCAGAAGAACCGGGCTTGAGGGACAAACGTCTAGGATACTGGCATTCCTGGGATTTCTGGAATGGTTTACAGGCGAGCTGTATCTGTGGGTTCCGGAAGTTTGTTGACCTTTGGCTAAACCAACTCCACTGGTTGTCTGGATGATTGCGAGCTGCAGTGGTGCGAGAGAGGGTGACAGGATTCCCGTAATGTGATGCAGAAGAAGCCCGCAGCGACGGGGGGGGGGGGGGGGGGGGAGGAGTAAGTAGGTGAAGAGCGGTATCGAGACGAAGCGAGCAGCGGGAAAGGGAGCGGTACGCGGCAGTCGAACAATGGAAGCACAAGTATATAATAAACAGTCGATGTGATAGATGCGGGCAAAGGAAATTACAACGGGAGGGGAGGATGGATGGATGGATGGGGGAGGGGGGCCTTGATCCGGCGGTCTGCCCTGAAGGAATGGAAGAAAGGATATTAACGTTTAAGAGTTAGAAGATTGCTGAATGCAAATGGAAATGAGATTTATTGTACAGAGGAATGGCGGTAAGATGCCGAAGAGAACGGAACGAAGGAGCCAGAGTGAAGATTAGTTAGCAACAAATTCAATTAGTTAAACAAAAGAGCAAATGACGGGAAAGAAGAAGACAAAGAAGGGGGGAAAGATGACGACAGGAAATACCAGGAGAGATGTGATCATTTTCAAGGTTTGCTTCCTCAATCATGAACCACGCACAGTTTGATCATCATTCAATAGAGAGAAGAACATTTCCGGATTTGGGGGGGAGGGGAGAACGCTATTATTTTGCAACCCCATACTGTCTATGCATACTTTCAGAGCAAGAACCTGCGCAAGTGCCTGCATCAATTCATGCTTCATTCACGCCAAGCGTCAATGATTTGCAGAGAGAATCGGGCAAGCACCATGCTTACATAAACCTATAGTTTTGGAAGTGACTACTTTAGTTGTCGCGGGGACGGGTGGGTTTGTACAGAAAAAAAAAAAGCAGCAACTGAAATCCAGGAGGCGCATCGGCATTTTGCCCATGAGACAGGAAAAGGAGCCTCGCAGATTTAGGCAAGTAAAACATGGCAGAATATTGGCTACTTTGGGGATTGTTCTTCCCCATTGCGGCTCATAATGACGACTCCAAACGATACATGAACAACGAATGAGGGCACCTCATACGGCGGCACAGAAGAGTACGAAAGCTAGTGAATTCTTTCAAGGTGGAAACAAGACTCATGTGTATTTATGTGTCTGCGCCCGTCAAACCAATATGTGGCTCCGACACCAAGCAAAAAAGTGAAAATAGCACTGATGACATCAAAGTATTGTGGCTCATGACTTGTTTCCTGATTCGCACGACAGCGTCTTTCACAATCCGCCTGCCACGATACACATACAAACAACATTGATCAAGTTCCGGGGGTGAGGGGCCTGGACAAGATGCCAACAAAACCTCCCCTCTTCCAAGAGAAAAACCCAACCTGTCGCGGAGAGGCTATATCAAACTTGAATTATTTATGTATATATGTAACAAACTTGGCCCGGGCCCTAGCTTCCCGCACACGCAGCTAACAACATCTTCAGCTTGTAATGTAATGCGCGGAGCCCCCCCCCTCCCCTCCCTCAAAATACCCACTTTCTAAGTTCCACTTCTTTATATTTATTTATTTGGTCAGCAAAGAAGCCAAAGAACTGCATAAAACTTGCAAGCGGGACGTGTTGAATATTCGTCCCACCAGAAATTCCACCGTGTCGCGAGCAATGCGAATGCGTCCGCCGGTATTGCGTCCGGAGCTATGTTATTTGCTACAATGTACAGCTAATGCTTGTTGTCGATGATACCACGATTGTTCTTAGTGGGTAAAGTTTAACCAGCAACAGTGAGTGCGAAAGGATGGGGGGCTTGGGCTGAGCTGGGCTGGACTGATTTGTATGTTGGTGTTATTTTTTTTTGTTATTTTCGGCCGTTGGCTTTCTCTCATCTGTATTTGATGGCCAGGGGTAATCAAGGAGTGATCAGAGGGCCGATGCAGCCTGCGAGATTGGGGGGAATCACGCTATATATCGCGGTATTTAAATAGCTGCATTTACATGCAGGACGTTGCACAATACGGAGAGTTTGTTTAACTGTTCCCTTGCATTTATTTTTTAAGAAAATAAGCGAATGCACCTCTCACATGTTTATATCCAGACATCTACACATATACTTGAATCCTTCTGTCCTTAACCCTAAACCATTATTGGAGCTCTACACCTCCGAATCCTATCGATTGTTTAAGTCAAGCTGAAAGATCAAATTAAAAAGAAAAATGATCAGTCTTAATAAGACTTATTTATTTACATATTCTATTGATGATGTCACAACCGTGCCGAAATTTAAGAAACGATCATAACATACACTTGTACAACACCATCCAATCTAAAAGTCTAACAAAATAGAAGCTAAAAAATAATAATAAATATATACCTATATAATTCGCTATCCTGCAGTCAAATATTTGGAAACAGACACATTTCTGGCAAAAATGCCTTTCCAAGTCCCTGATCCACTGATTGCGAATAATGGAGAAAAGAATTCAGGGACCGAAACAATCGCTTACTGCTACTATTCCTGTGCCTTTTGCCCATATTGTACCGTGCTGCTGTGGTTGTGGATTGTCTGTTGCAAGGGGTTGACGATCACGGAGGTGCAGAAGTCGCAGTATCGTTAGGGCTTTAAGACTTCAGTTTGAGCAATGAGGGTTGTGTTTTGTGTATAACCCTAACAATACCCAATAAACGACTGCATTCGAATTAGGTATGATACTCGGAGCTTTGTCTGATGGTCTTGGTTTTAATCATAGAAAAGCTTTGATTGTCGTCTATTTTATTTAGATTTCAGCCTCGGACCACAGCGTCCTGTCAACCATGCGAATACTTGAAATAAAATCGTTGTAATCTTGTTTCGTTTCAACCGTACTTGAATGAACAAGATCATACAAAAGGTATTTCGGCATCACTACCTGCCCATGTACATTTCAGAATGCCCTACACTCACACCCTTTAACTTTGCATCTTGGTGACATCCCAATCACTAAATATAGACACACGTTAGATAACCAAATACTACAATATTCACTTATACCAACCATACTCACCTTATATAATCGTGTACCGTACACATCGCATTCATCTCACTTCCTCACCGCCATCATCTGCCATATCCCCCCTCCTCCTCTCCCTCAACTCCATCGAAGTCCCTGTTGTCGTAAACACCGACGTCGACGACAGCACCCTCTGCAAAGAAACCCCATTCTCCTCTCCTCCACCATCACCACTCAATCCCCTCTGCTTCTCCTGCTGCTGCGGTGCCCTCCACCACTTCAGAACCTTTGGCCTTACATTATACCACCCGCC
This sequence comes from Ambrosiella beaveri, assembly GCA_030294605.1. NCBI lineage: Eukaryota > Fungi > Ascomycota > Sordariomycetes > Microascales > Ceratocystidaceae > Ambrosiella > Ambrosiella beaveri. Next base: position 300,720 of record JARQWA010000004.1, read on the forward strand.
CGCCGCAAACACCCCGCACCACAACGTAAACTCCACCGCGTAGATGACGATTCCCAAAACGTCAATATCCTTTTGCCACAGCACGGCCAGCAGCGAAAAGATGTCACCTGCCGCGTCAATTCCCATGAATAAGAACGAAATCCCCCTCACCGTCCGATGCTTGTAGATGTCAACGTAGTGGCTTAGCACACCCAATGCCAGGAAGAGCGCTGAGAGGATGGCCATCATGGTTAAGGGCCAAGTGATGTCGCGGCCTTTTGCAACTCGGAGACCTATGATTAGCCCCGCCTGGATGCCCGCCATGACGCACGCAATCGGAAGGATTACACTCAACGCTTTCCAGACTGACCACTTCTGTCTCTTTGTTAGAATATAGTCTCTCTCATACAATACAGAAAAGAAAAAACACTCACCCTCTGATAATAATAACACTGAATCCAGGTCACCAAACTCAACAAACTCAACAACTGCGGCTGCACCTGCAACGCCACATTAAACCCACCCACCACATTATAAACCCCTAACGGCACCCCCGCCCACGCCCATAACATCATCATAGCCGGCTGCAGCCCAATGGCATGATGTCGCCGATAATTGATGACGATTTGCGGAATAAGCTAATAATAGAACGCGACAAAAATACCATATGTCCAGTTAATAGCTACCGGTGAATCGGGTGATATGGGTATTTTTTTTTTTCATCTGTTGTTGAGGGGTGACATATATATATATAGATATATATAGATATAGATAAACAAATAAATCTATAGCTGGATGATTATCGGGGACGGCCGGGACCCCGGACTGTCACCGTGATTTGCGGAGAATGGGGAGAGGGGAAGGGGCAATTTGGATGGAACTTACCTGGATCGACCAGCAGACCTTTGAGGATTCGTCAGTTTGGACAATCATTAATTACTTTGATGGGATGAGATGTTGAATATGTACTTACTGCTCCCAAGGTACCCAGAACATTGGCAACCACGGGGAAATCCATGATGACCCTGATTTGGTGGTGATGGATGGGATTTGGGTCTGGAAATCACGCTGTGTCTGACCTATATATTTAGATTTCAAGACAGGTTTGCAGAGGTTAGCAGTGACCAGATTCCTTGTTACACTAACCGAGTCTGGTGACCCACAAAAAGTGTGTCATATAAGCTAATGGGGGTCGCATACCGCTCCGACCTGTGATCAATATCCGGACTGTATATGTACATATATCACTAGAAGCCCATTGAAACGGATTTGAATGAATGAAAACCCGAGTTTTTCCTTGATGGTGAAACTATTTAAACTGAACATATGTATCTACTCATCACTCCTGTGAATAAACAATTCCAACATCCCCGCCTGTCTCACCAACACCGCCTTCCTCTCCCTCTCCGTCGTCCCCACTGCCACGTCCCTACAAATCGCCTCTGCAAAAATCTCAGCTACCTTTCTTTCCCTATGCCTCCGCCGAACCACAGCTGCTGGCGACCCACCACTCCCTTGAGACGATAAGCTCCGTCGCCAACGTGCGGCAAATCCCGTCTGCGCCTCCATCTGTTTCGTGGCATCGATGTCCGCTTTCGTAACGGGTGATATCTCAGCGCAAACGCGGCCCAAAGTAGAGGTAAGGAAGACCAGAGAGATGCTATGTCCGGGGTCGTGGGCGAGGATGTCGAGGAGGGCGGTTTTGGTGTCTTCGATTAGAGAAGCGGGGGAAGTGCCGGCGACAACGGTAGGGAGTTGAGGGAGACGCTCTTCAAGGGTTTGCCACAAGGGGACAGTGATGATACCATCAGTCAGGTTACGGAGAAGAATCAAAAGAGTCTCGGCAACGATCTCAACCTTGGATAGGGCGGGGAGTTCCGGGGGGAAGGCTTCGTTGATGGGCCTGTCGCAGTCCAAGGTCTCCAAGATGGCACACAAGAGAGTTTGTCTCAGACCATGATCTGTGACTTGCCACAAGTTCTTCTCAAAAGGCCAAGTCATCTTCTCCCTTGGAAGCTCTGCGCCTTCCAACATACTTTCATCTGCTGCCGCCCGCTCAGTGAACGTCAACAGACTCTCGACAAGCCTGAAGAGCTCCTTGGGCGCCGAACACTTGACGTCATAGTGATGCGGGATGCTCCCCGACAGCTTCTTCGCCTTCATGAATGCCCGGATGCCGCCATCAGGCACGCGGATCAACTCATTAAGAGCCCGCCCCACACAGGTTGGGAGCCACGAGCCATGCACCGGCACAAAGTGATCTCGTCCGTTTTCCACACGTAGAACCAAAACTTCATCTAAAGTTGCTGATCCAAAATTGAGCTCGCGCACTAGCTCAAAGTCTTGGATCATGACCTCTAGCTGAATGCCGACAGTCCCACCGGGCTCCAGAGTCACGGTGTTACCAAGATCCGGTAGCTCTTCATCATCAAAAGGCTCCAGCGCCACAAAGGAAGAAGACAGCCACGTCGCATGATCTCCCGAGTCCGGTCTCTCTACAAACGAGAAAGTGGCCGGTACTTGCCCCGTGTTCGCTACAGTTAACGATTGGATCTGGCGCTTGAAGATTGCAACCTCGCCAAATTCCACAGTTTCTCCCTGGCTGGTGTCGACTGCGGAAGGGGTCAGGCTTTGGTTGTCGACCACGATCGTGATGTCTGGGCGGCCCTCATTCTCTGCACGGTCAAAGTCACGGGCGACTTCTGCTTGCACTACTACCCGTAGACCAGGCACAACTGCGTCGTAGTCAACAGTAAACAATGCAGTCACTGGCTTGTGATCTGATGACGTGATGTGTTGGACCGACCAATACTGCTCCAGCGTGATGCAGTTGGTTTTGGCTTCGTCGTGTTGCTCCTCATTCGTATCCTCATTTTCATCATATTCATCATAATCCCACACAGGTGTTGAGTGAGTCGGAGACTGAATATTCTCTGATGACTCTGTATTCTCGCCTCCTGCCGAATATTCCGAGGAGTCATTCTCAGACACCGCCGAAGACAAACCAAGATAACTGAGTTGCTGATCCCGATTCCGCACGTCCTCTTCATCTCTGGTTGTCTGTAAATACTGTTGCAAGTCATATCGACTGCGGTACAACACTCTGTCGCACCAACTCGGAGCTCGTTGCTTTTCGCTCGAGTCAAAACTGTCTCGAGTACCGATGTCGTACTTGTACGTAGGCATAAAGGTGATTGGCCCTTCCTGCCAACCTTCATAGAACGCCTTCTTTTGTCGGATGACCTTGCCGAGTTGATCATGAGGCAACAATGAGTTTAGTGTCGTCTGTAAGGAAAGCGGGTCCTCGTCAGCTTCGGGTACAAAGTCGTCGGGATCGGGGAGATGTTCGGCTGCATCTTCAAAAGTGTACGGAAATTTGACAGAATGAGGACTTAGAATTGTATCTGTATCGCTATCGTAGACCTCAGTTGGCTCCATGATACTGCTAGAACTAGCCAAACTGATTGGAGTCGATGGCTCATCCGGCGCCCCGTACATTCCCTGTGTATGTAGTGAAAAGAGACCCCGGATGTCTTCACCCGGTGCGTCGAGTCTGTAATTGAGGTCGCCAAACCAGAATGCAACATCCTCATCGCCGATGTTTTCGGGCCCGCTATCCGGACCTCCCGGGATGTGCACCGGCGCAAAAGAGGTCCGATTTTTTATGGTAGTAGCATCCCAGCAGCGGCGCTCCAAAAACTGCTGCTCACTGCCGCTGGCGAGGTGCGCATTCGTAAAGACAATCCGGGTCGTGTCGCCCAGTAGTAGTCTCACTGAAACAGCGCCCTTATTTCCGTAGAACCCCATTAACCCCGTTCCAACCTGTGTTGTACTGACATTGGAGATCGACGGCGCAAGCTCCGTTGCTGCATAGATCAAGATCATGATGCCAGTCATGACCTCCCGGGTAATTCGAACATAGCCCGGAGGCACCGAATCAGCGATACTGTCACTCCATGGATCCTCTATCACAGGGTCTGTACTGATGATGCGTTGGCTGATGGTTGATGGCGTTGCTTCCTGCAACCCCAAGACATAGAGGCCTATCCTATTCTTGCATGGCAACCGCGGACCCCCGTTCACTTCGAGGTGAAAAGAGTTACTTTGCGTCGAGTCGATAGTGGACATGCGGTCTGGCGGAGAGGGTTGTTCCAGCAGGCCGTCGAGCGCCGGTTGAAAGAACCATTTGCGTAGATCAAAGGCCGAAGACGGGTTTTGCGCAACATTCCATGTGCCGATCTTGATGCGTATGCGGTGGGGACGGGTGTATTCTGGGCGCCGTGAGTAGACGACTCGGGCTAGCGAAGTGGGGCCGGAGGGGATCTCAACTGGTTCTGATTCCATGGACTCATCGGGCTTTGGGCTAGTTGATTGGTGGAGCGACCCTGCCGATGATCGTGTTGAAGACATTTTTTTTTGTTTTGGGATGATTGTGTAAATCAAGTGTAGGTCAAGATATGAGACTGTCTTGACGAGTAAAACGAAATAAAAAAGAGTTAAATTCAGACAGGTTCGAGCTGGGAACAGTGCTGAGGAGAGCCGTCGCAATGGAAATGGAGCAAGATACGTATGAATAAGGCTTGATGTGATATCAAAAGATGAACCGCTGCAGGCGAATGAACAAAACAAAAGTGATATCTCGATATGAAATGAAGAATCAATACAAATCACAGCGCAAAGGATGCAATCGAATAATGTGAAGCTAAGTAGACCAGCGAAAGAAGCCCTTTGAATGGCGGTGTTACCTCAAGGGAGTGAGTGTCGTATTTATTCATGCCATGGACTCGCTTTGTGTGGATGAGCCAGGAACAATGATTAATTGCTTCCTCGGGAGAGCCACGGTTCAAAGAGGAATTGCGAATAAAGGTAAAGAGGTATGTTGATATGGACAATATGGGGAAAAGCAGAAATTTGAAGGAATATGTGTCACTCATTAATATTGATCACATGTTGGGCGATGGGCGATTGGCTTTTCAAAACTTGAGCCAGCCAAGTCGTCGCAAGGCGAGCAATACCAGAAGTAGCAGTGGCGTCATAGCAGGGTGTAAATATAACACTAATTGGCATGAGGGGCATCGATCGTATTCTGCGGACTGACGAGCACAGGACTATGTACACTACTCGTAAAGCCTAAAGTTTGCAATGTAACTAATGCAAACGTGACAACTGTATCAGTACATATTGCTATGAGTTTGACATAGAGCCCTATAAGATAAGCCTCACAAACATGGAGATTTATACATTGTTATAGCCATTAGAGTTCCCTATAGCACCCAACAAGCTCCCAAGCTCTTAAGAAACCTGGTCCCTGCTCAGCGATAAGATAAAGCGGTCGTTATGTGGAGTCACCATCCCAATTGTAGAACGTCATGCGCAGCCCAATCTTGAACAACATCGATAGAACCATTACCGGTCAGCGACACCAACATTTCATCATTAGTTTAATTAATATAAACATAAACTGACAAAATCTTTTTACTCACACAATTCTATCATCTTTATCTTCTCTTTTACATATCGTCTCCAAACAGATGATAACTGGCCCATATCGCCATCTCATCCCAACCACCAATAGTACACACACGCTCCACACAATGAGCCAACAAACGCCCCGCCGAGGCTATCCAAAACACAAGCGGAATCCTTCCGCCAACCGCGTCTCTGACTACGAATCTGACGCCCCCGTCTACATCCCCGAAGCCAACCCCAACCTCCCTAACCGCACCAACACCGAAATCAACCTCAAAGTCCTCCGCACCTACCACCCCGAAATCACTCACATCCAATGCCAAAGCTTCTCCGCCAACACCTACAGCTTCGACGAAGCTACCAACGCCTGGCTCCCCAGCGCCTACGAAGGGCCCCTCTTCGTCTGCAGCACCGACGGGTCGACCACCGGTGGTATGCCCTCCGGCTTCATCTACGTGCTGAACCGCAAGAATACCAGCAACGGCGACTTCCCCTTTGAAATGATCCGCAGCATCGAGATTACCGACACCATCCTCATTATGTACATGCACGTCGAGCCTACCGTGGGCCTCTACATCAAAGCCGAGACCGACGAGCAGCGCGCCGATCTGATGCAAAAAATTGTCAATTTTTTCGACTCGGTTAAACAAACACACACTGTCGTGCACCGGCCGGTCACCGAAGAACTCCCCGTGGTGCAGGCGGCCGCTAGTGCCCCCGAGCTCGTGGCTCCGAGGGCAGAACACCCGATTTCCGCACAGTTGTATGAAACGAGGGATATCGAGGAGACCGTGATGCAGCAGGGCTACCAAGGACAGCAAATGGCTCACGGAAACTTGGGAATGGCGACATACCATGAGCAACAAGCCTATGTGGCGATGCAACAAGGCCAGCCAACGTATCAGCAATACTAGAATAGGAGAGAGCGGTGAAATGGCGACTGAGTGGTCGGCTATAGAATTGTCTTTGTAATTTTGATGACCTGGGATATCGGGGAGTTTGTCGGCGTTAGGATCTGCATTTTGTTCTTGTCTTTTAGGAGTTTAATGAACTATCAACTTCAAAGCTGCCACCATGAACTTCTGGCAAATACCGTAAGAATGAGTGACTCTATTTGACCTGACACTGACAATCAAGAAAGAAGCAATTCCATAGACGCCGACCGGAAACCCATAAAACATCAACCTGAACTTTACTTATCCTTAGGTTAGACCGTTCCACTGATACTTAATTCTCTAATCTCCTGCAACACCTGTTCCACCCGGTCATCAAGCTGCCCTGAAGCATACAAATCTCTCGTCTCGGGCTCCAAATACTGTTGCACCTGCGCCATACGCGAGTACGCTTCCGCGCAGAACCTCAACTGAATCTTCACCAACGCCTCGAAACTAGGATCCAGATACGGCACCCGGAGGTCAATGAGCTGTGGTAATTCAGTGCTGAGTTGCTCATTCAGTTGCTCGTAAGTTGCCTTGGCCATCTCCATCTCCTTTTCGGCCCGCGGAAGCTTGGTGACATCCTTGTCGGGCTTGTCGGCGAGTTTCTTGACCTTGGCGCGCAGGGCGTCGTAGTCTAGTAATTTGTGGCCGCGCTTCTTGATGCACTCGTTAACGTCGGGGAAGTAGGTGCAAAACCGCGTGATGGGCTCCAAGACCGTCGTTCTATAGGGGCCGTCGAGGGCCTTGATGGTTTCGGCGTCAAGGTCTTCGACTGCTTGTTTGTAACTTCTACTCACACCGTCCTTAGCTCCGGCGTCACCATAGAAGGCATCTATAGTCTCAGCAATGCGCATTTGTGAGGCAGTCATGGCTACGAGAGGGTTAGCATGGGCAATTTGTGGACATGGTAGTGATGGAAATCTACCTCTGAGTGAATCGAGATAGCCCTTGGCCTCCTTTTGTAAACGGTTTGCTGCGGTCTCCATAGTGCGGAATCGTCTGTGCCATAATGTTAACATTGAGATCCACCAGTAGCCATTACCCAAACATACCTCTCCTCGACTTCATAATCACGGTCGTTCGTTTTCTCGACATGGCCTAGCGTATTACGTCAGTACCACTGCTCGATCAACACCCAAATCGCAAATGTTAACATACCAGTTTTCATCATCACCTGGGTAGTGGCCCGGTTGACATTCTTCTTGAAGCCTATATCCATGGTCAGCAACAGCCTCCCGCAGCTCCGGCGCATCTCGGGTGTTTCGAAGAGCACTTTGGTGAACAGCCCATACCTGCCCACGACATCTTGACGAGCTATTGTGACGTATCTGGGCGTATATAAATGAAAAAGAAAATAAGTACAAGCGCCTCAGCTGAACCGAGAGTAATAGAATTGAACGTCAATGATGGGTGTGTTTGCGATTAAAAGCAATGGGCAAAATCAAGTACAAGCGACTATCGATCCGTCGACGTAATTTGGCGTGGGCTTGATTCGTTCGTCTGGTTGCGGTCAGGATAACAGCTTGGTAGCTAAGTAATTCGGTCGGTCCAAGTCAACAAAGAACTTGCCAAAATTTAAAAATTTCGGTATTGCGTCGCAAAATTACAAGTGTATGATGATGGTGATGGATACGTCGTGCAAAGGAAGAAATGCGAAACACGGCCACCGACAGTAATCGTGGCAAAGAGGCGTCACCGCGGTGAAGTCGTTGATCATCCCAACGGCGATAATTGATTGGACCTAATCGTCCAGGGCGCTATTGCAATCGTTATAGCGTGATGTGGGCACTAGAAATATAGAGGGTTTGCAGGTTTATAGGGCGCTGGGGGGTTGGGATGCTAGGGGGTTTGGGCAGGAGAGGCCGTTTCGTGGGTTGGAACAAAACAACGTCAGCGGTTCAGCGGGGAGGGAACGAAGTGCTGTGCCACAGGTCGTCTTGCGCCACGCTAGGCGAGTCACGTGAATTGAGACATCGGCATACCCAAAAGGGTTAGCCGACGACAGAGACTTATTCATGTCACCGTAGGAAGAAAACATTGAGTTGGATATAAGGTCAGAACTCATAATTGATGCTTTCAAGATCTTTGATGTTTACATTTACTTTCCCATTCCCATCGTCATTCGTTCTTTAACCTTCAAAAAAGCCTTTGGTGTTGTATTTCTTCATTTACTACATTCATACCCTGGCCTTTGTCACATCTGATAAAATCAAAGACAGAAATATTATCATCATGATTGAGAAATTTGTGGTTGTCAGTCTCGGGAATCCCAAACCTTACACCGAAACCTTCCACTCTGCCGGCCACATAGCCATCAAAGCCCTTCAACCCCTCCTTCCCAATCAACCCCACTTTAACTCCCTCCGTCTCGGCCGCGAACGCACCCTTGCCTCCATCGGCTCCAAATTCGTCCTCCTTCAATCCCCCACCCTCATGAATATCACAGGTCCATGGCTTGCCAAAGCATACAAAGAGGTCGTTGGCTCAGAAGATCAGAATAAGGTCGGACTGGTTGTCTTGCACGATGATCTCGAGGGCAAATTGGGCGAGATTAGAGTGCGGCAGTGGACGGCTAGCCACAAGGGACACAATGGGATTAAGAGTATCAATGGGAGTCTTCGGAAGGACATGTATCCGATGGCAAAGTGGGCAAGAATTGCCATTGGCATCGGCAGACCGGAGGAGCGGACACCAAATATCGTGTCCAGATATGTGTTGAGGCCGTTACAAGTATCAGAGATGAAAGCCATGGATACCGATGCACCGCCTAAAGTAATGGCGATGTTGGACGAGTTGGAAAAGCGGTGGACACCGCAACCAAAGAAGCCACAGAAACCCAAGGAATCGAAGGTACCCGGGCTGTCCAGAGTAAAACCTGTAGTCCCCCCGACAGGTACCGGCCCCGCAGCGGCAGCGGCGTGAGAATTATGATACCCCCCTTAGCATGTAAAAAAAAAAAAGAGATATAGACGATATTGGACAATACAAAAAGGGTTTGCTTTCAATCCATGGTTCATACTCCCAACCGATCATTCAGCAACTCTTCCACCCCCTTTTCCGCCAGCTCCGGCATCAACCTCACCATAATCACCTCCAAAATTCCATACATCAGATGTCGATTACAATACTCATCGCTAAAAACATCCACAATTGATTCATCAATTGCCGCCACAATCCGCTGCTCAATATCCCGATTCACCTCCAAGTTCCCCTCGCTGATCTGAAGATCCGGCGCCGGCCGCCAGGCACCACCACAGTAATACGTCTGGAGCATCCAATTTGGCGCCAAAGATGCCAGTGCAGCCGCAGTCCGTTTGCGCAGGGTTTGCTCTTCGGTGGTGTTAGCGGGGGGAGCGAGGGTGGATTTGCCGGGCATGTTGTTGGGGTAGAGGGCACCACGGATAGATTTGATGAGTGAGGGGACGCGGGAAGGGTCAAAGATTTTGGTGTTGATGGTATGTGACAGAAAGCTGGGGAGGTGAGTGTTAGTTGGAGCGTCGGGTGTATTGAGAACGTAGTTGGAACTTACCGGTCGAGGATGCGGTCGAGGGCGCCGATGCGCCAGGGGCCTTTGAGGAGACCCCATTGGATTATTGCTAGGTTGCCGCTGAGCCAGGGCATGCGGTCTTCTAGCTCGATCAAGGTACCCGCAAAGCTAAACAGTTTGAAAGCGACAATCGGGACTTTGTCGACGGTACTCAGTTTGGATGGCTTCACATACAGCTCTCGGCCATGTCGACTGGGAAGAGCTTTTGCTTGGTGATAGATGTTGACAATGCCCCGGATGAATGAGTAGACTGTGATGCCCCATTGTACCAGCATGATTATGAGCCCCTGGAAGGATATCCGTTTCCATATTGGAATCTTGGACTTCTTGCCCTGTACTTTTGACTGTATGCTTTCCGCGGCTGCCTTCGAACCTCGTAGTGACTTCTTATTTTCAGCTTTCTTGTTCTTATCCCCTTTTACCGTCCTCACAACGATATTCAAAACCTCCCAAATCATCCACGGCTGCGACAGCTTGTTCCCAACAGCATTCCCAATTATCGTCTCAGCCAAAATCTCCGTCAACAATGACGTCAACACCAAGTTCTGGAGATCCTCCGTCTTGAGCAAGACTGCCAACATTCCCTGAACTAGCAACTTTCGATACCGCACCTCATTCTTCTTCTGTCGTGATATCGAATGCGCTACATGGGAGTCAGGTACCGGCGACAAAGCCGGCAACGGGAACATCGCATGGTAAATCTCCCTCGTATCCGCCTCCACCGGCCCCCTCACCCCTGGATTCTTCGCCGTTCTGAAAGCTACACCAGTCAGCAATCATTCTCATTACCCCAGAATCATACCCTTTTCAAAGAACCTACCAATAACGTGTCTCTCCATCAAATCCATAACCTCATCAAACACCAAACTCTCCAAATCCACCCCATCAACCCTCTCCGCCAACTTCCCCAAAACTCCCACCACCACCTCCACCACCCTCTCCACAAACTCCTCATCCCCCGTAATCTTCCCATACCAACTCCTCACAAAGTCCCTCACCACAATCGCCACAATCGCATACAACTGAAAATCCACCTCCGCATTCCCTGTTATCCGCGGCAGCTTCTCCTCGATGGCCGCTGCCGTTAGTTTCTCTGAAGGGATGTGTGTAGATTGAGGGATGATGTTGCGCCGGATGAGTTGCGCCGTGGTCCGCTCGCTGAGGGGGTCGGCGGGGCGGGTGGCATGACGGGTTTGGCAGCCGGTTGTGGATGTGGGATACGAAGGGCGGGGCCGTGGAGTGGAGGGGCCATGGGATGCTGCTATCGTAGTCATGATGCTATGTCAAGAATAGGTCAAAAAAGAACAAAATTCACCATATGAAAGATTAATATTAATTATTGATACAAGCAGAATTCATTTTATTAAATTCAATGGTACGAATACAAGGTGAAGATGGCGACCTATATTTGCATGTGCGACATTGACCTAATGATCAGTTAAATACCAGGGTTGGCCAAGATACTAACCCTAAATATATCAAAGAACAAATTATGGTCACACATTCACATTCTAAAAATTGATAACAATCTCGCATTAAAACATACTCATACGATCATTACAATAAAAAACAAAAACCAAAATGCCATACTAGAGAACTGTCTCAGAGATCAACAAAACTCAGCCAGAGCCAACCATGAACGCCTCGACATGTAAAACGGATAAGCAATATGTAGTAAGAGAACAAAAGAGAAAATGACAAGGTTGGAAGGTTATTCGTTCTTTTTTTTTTGCATTTCATTTTTGGCTCTTTTTTCATTACATCCCCTTCAACAAACAAAGCCAAGCTGGTAAGCTTGTAACTTAATCGACCTCCTCCATGTTGGAGTCGCCGGTCTCTGCAGCAGGAGCCTCGGCAGTGACTTCAGCGACCTCCTCATCACCATCGATGTTGAGACCGACCTGGACGAGCTTGTGAATACGCTCAGCAAAGGAAGCGGGCTCATCAATAGTGAAACCAGAGACAAGCAGAGAGGTCTCGTACAGAAGCTGGACGATGGACTTGACGTTACGGTCGTTAGCACCGTCGGCCTCGACCTTGGTCTTGAGCTCCTTGATGATGGGGGACTTGGGAGAGATCTCGAAAGTCTTCTTGGAGGACATGTAAGAGGACATGGAGGTGTCACGGAGGGCCTGGGCCTTCATGATACGCTCCATGTTGGCGGACCAACCGAACTGGCCAGTGCGGATAGCGCAAGGGGAGCCAACAAGCTTGTGGGAGACAACAACCTTCTCAACCTTGTCACCAAGAATCTCCTTCAGGGACTTGGCCAGAGACTCGTACTCCTTCTCCTCAGCCTCACGGGCAGCCTTCTCCTCATCAGTCTCCTCTAGCTCGAAGTCCTTGGTAATGTCAACCAGCTTCTTGCCCTCGAACTCCTTGAGCTGAGTCATGGCGTACTCGTCAATGGGGTCAACAAGGTACAGAACCTCGAAGCCCTTCTCTTTGAGAGAGTCAAGGAAGGGGGACTTGGAGACAGCCTGGATAGACTCGCCAGTGATGTAGTAGACGTTCTTCTGCTGCTCAGGCATGCGAGTGACATAGTCAGCCAGAGAAGTCATCTCATCACCGGACTTGGTGGAGTTGAAGCGGAGAAGCTTGGAAAGGGTGGCACGGTTCTGAGAGTCCTCGTGAATACCGAGCTTGAGGTTCTTGGAGAAGGCAGAGTAGAACTTGTCAAAGTTCTCCTTGTCTTCAGCAATCTCGTTGAAGAGCTCAATGGCCTTCTTGACAATGTTCTTCTTGATGACCTTCATGATCTTGTTCTGCTGAAGAGTCTCACGAGACAGGTTCAGAGGAAGATCCTCAGAGTCGACAACACCCTTGATGAAAGACAGCCACTCGGGAACAAGGTCGGTGGCGTCATCAGTGATGAAGACACGGCGGACGTAGAGCTTGATGTTGTTCTTGGTCTTCTTGGTCTCGAACAGGTCGAAGGGAGCACGCTTGGGGACGTACAGGATGGCACGGAACTCAAGCTGACCCTCAACGGAGAAGTGCTTGACGGCCAGGTGGTCCTCCCAGTCATTTGACAGGGACTTGTAGAAAGCAGCGTACTCCTCCTGGGAGATGTCGGTGGGGTTGCGAGTCCAGATGGGCTTCTGCTTGTTGAGCTCCTCCTCCTCGTTGACAGTCTCCTTGACCTTCTTGGTCTTAGGCTTCTTCTCTTCACCCTCGTCGTCAACCTCCTCAACCTTGGGCTTCTTCTCGTCGTCCTCCTCCTCCTTGGTTTCCTCGACGGACTCATCGGGAACCTCCTTCTCCACTTCCTTGGAAACGTGGAGGTAAATGGGGTAGGAGATGAACTCGGAATGCTTCTTGATGACCTCTTTAATGCGAGACTCCTGGAGGTACTCAGTCTGCTCGTCCTTCAGGTACAGGACAATCTTGGTACCGCGGGAAATCTGGGGACCCTCAGTGTCAGCAGTGATGGAGAAGGTACCACCGGCAGCGGACTCCCAGATGTACTGCTCGTCATCGTTGTGCTTGGAGATGACCTTGACTTTGTCGGCAACCAGGTAAGCAGAGTAGAATCCGACACCGAACTGACCAATCATGGAAACGTCGGCGCCGGCAGTCAGGGCCTCCATGAACTGCTTGGTACCGGAGCGGGCAATGGTGCCCAGGTTGTTGACCAGGTCCTAGTGCATGTTAGTGAATTGCCATTGTCGCGAACTTATATTATAAAATACTTACAGCCTTGGTGAAACCGATACCAGAATCCTGGATAGTGAGGGTCTTGTTGGCAGCATCGGGAATGATGTCAATGCGAAGGTCCTTGTTGGAGTCAAGAACAGAAGGATCAGACAGAGACTGGTAGCGGATCTTGTCGAGGGCATCAGAAGCGTTGGAAACCAACTCTCTGAGGAAGATCTCCTTGTTGGAGTATACAGTGTTGATAATCAGCGACAAAAGCTGAGAAATCTCAGCCTGAAATTCGAAAGTCTCAGACATGATGGGCGAAATAGGATGTGCTGTGGGGGAAAGGGTCTATATGCAAAGCGGTTGTTAGTTGCTGTAAGTTACCAGAAACGAAGATTTAGATTTTCATCCCAATTTGGCGAGGGTGCAGTAAGGTGAGGGGCAGAAGCGAAGCAGTTTGCAATGAGGCGCACCCTGTCGAAGTGACGTGGGGAAATGACCGAGGGGTACTTCAGTGAAGATTGACATCACCAAATCCAAACCAACATGATATATCGTCAACTAGCCCCGGACTGGATATAGCTAAGCGGTTAAGGTCGACGATGGAACCATAGCAAGTCTGTGTCGGTGGTAGCAGAGTTTGAGTGGTTGTGGTATGGAGTGTTACCAAAGCACAAGTTGACTTACATCAATGTAAACGCAGTACGGTCAATCAACAAACACTTGGTACTGACTAGCCTGAAGAAAGAAAAAGGAAAAGAGAAATTCGTGCTGTGTGAGAGATGATGAGCAAAAAAAACCGGAGAGTAACCTGATAGATTGATGGGAGGGCAGCAACCAGAGTCTTAAATATGAATGGGTCGGTTTCTTTCTATGCAATAACAACACCCCATGATTCCATGAGATTCCATCAGCCAAAACTGGTGTTGGTAGTCATCAACAGGCGTCAATTTACAGAAAAAGGCAATTCACAGTGTTTGCAGACCTTTGGGATTCAGCGGGTGTGCCCCAGAATCTTCCCTTGTGTTCTATAAGTAGTTTTTTCAGGGGCAGACAGGTGCGCGCTGCCAGGGTCATAGAGGTGCAATGGACTATAGCTCAGGGCCTAGACGCTAGCTAGCACTCTGGATTTAGATATTTTTTTGTGGAATCGAATCGAAGCACTTCCAGGGTGCATGGAAGGCAATGGTTTCCAGAAACATCGCCGCTGCACACGGGAACGGCGACAGACGGGGAACGGATAGTCAACTGGTGAAAAAGCTGATTGAGATACTAGGACGATCGAACGCAAATAGATGTCTTTTAATGTTAAGTCACGATCTAGATATACATGCAACTTTCGTTCCAATGATGCATCTTGATGGAGGCGCATCACATGTGTGCCATTCGCTTGGTAGGATATCATGGTTGCACAGAGCTAACAAACTTTCCCATTTAGCCTACACCCTTATCCGCACAACAATAGTTGACGCTAAAATTACGAAAATGTCTTGTTATATACATCAAACATAAGTTAACCAAATTTTCACATTCTTCATTATGGAATTTTCTAGTCATGACCAGACAGCTCATAATGCAATCAGCCTTTTGACGAACAGCAAACTGGCCCAGAATAACAGCCCGTCATTAGGCGCGGGGCAAAACGCTGAGGGGTAGCTGATTGTTTCGACATCCAGTCTTAGCAGGGATCCCCACAATGAACCAGTCATTTTCACAAACCAGGAAACTATATGTTTAGAGTCAGCCCAGTGGGCAGGCGACATGCATACCAAATAAATAAACAATGTATAAATGAGACAGTTTCTAGTACTTTCTTTGTATATTTGCGGGATCCGGTAACTATGATTTTCTAAATGCGTGAAATCATGCTGCAGATAACAAATTTAGCCAAGCAAACTCATATTTGCCTAGCACTGCAACGAATTACGTTTGTTGGACATGCCACTATCAATCTAAAGATGCGGCATCTATGCTTATCCATGAAACTTCTTATGCTTTCAAATATCATGATGTCTGGTTGACCATCGATCTTTGCCACAGCTGAGCCAAGTGATTCACGACAAATTAATTCATAATGATATTATCAAATCCAAAAGCACATTCGATAGGGTTGCAGTATCTGCGATCCTGTGTTTTGAGCACGTGACATGTAAGGTTCCGTTTATAGGGAAGTGAGCATCTATATAGCATCTGTGAATAGTTAGCTGTAAGGTATAGGTGGTCGGCTCAACTCATCATTAAATGATACCCATCTACATTATCTCATTATAATGGAAAAATTTACAAAATATCGTGACAGAGGTTCGTCAAGTCATGAACCTATTTAAAATACATCCCACTAACCCTCCCCAGGCACGGGTCTCAACCCATTCTTCCCCGTCCCCCACAAATCCACCATCATCACCCGCCTCACAACCCTCGCCCTCCTACCCATTCGCCTCCCCATCTTCCTTCTCTATCTCATCCCATACACCATCCTTTCACCCCTCCCATTCCTCCCCGCTTTCATTTCTCGCTTCCTCAACACCACCCTCCTCTTCACCCTTGGCGTCTTCTGGACCGACTTCCAAATCGAAGGTGTCCGCCGCGGCGTCCTCAACTCCGCGCCCCCCAACAAGTGTCCCCGCGTTGGCTCCATAATTGCCTGCACACTCACCTCGCCTATTGAGCCTCTGTATCTTGCCGCCATTTTCGACCCCGTCTTTACTATTTCGTACCCGGCACACCGGTTGGTCAAGGAGGCGTCAATTTTCCAGGTGATTTCCCATCTGCTTTCTGCGCCCCAGGAGAAGCCCGAGTCCTTGGACGGTCTTATGTCTCTGGCTTCTCTGCAGACCAAGTACCCCCGGCGCATCATTGCTGTCTTCCCAGAATGCACCACCACCAACGGCTCCGCCGTCCTTCCTCTGAGTCCCTCTATTGTGTCGTCGCGTAATGAATCATTGATTTTCCCTCTTACTGTCAAGTATCAGCCTTCCAATGTGGTAACGCCGCTTCCGTGTGACAAATGGGGGTTCCTGTTCTGTGCTTTTAGACACCTGAACATTCGCATGCATGTCCGCATCGCGGAGTCCGTTGTCAACATCACTGAGGGCGAAAACCGACATGATGCTGAAAACATTGGCTATGATGAAAAGGAGCTCATTGCGCAGGTCGCAGATGGCATGGCTCGGGTAGGTCGAGTCAAGAAGGTTGGCTTGACGTTGGGACAGAAGGCTGCTTTCATTACGGCTTACCAAAACCAGTGATTATGGAGCTCACCTTTATCAGTTCTTCATGTAAACGTAATCTTAATTTCAGTTGAAACACCAAATAATAACTGATCAAAGTAAAAAAAAAAGAATCAATTTTGTGCGCCAAGAGGCCGTTCCATGGCCTCGCCAATATCCCGTCCATACCAGCAAACAACTTAACGGTTTGCAATCAGTATAGTTGTGTATGCTATATGATTTTGTACATTTTCACTATATAATAGTGCATTTCTGCACATGTGCGTGTGAATATCTATAGTACAAGTACAAAAATCATCAAAATGACTCTTCATAACTCGCATCTAAACAAAATTCATCACTGAAAGATATCAGCTCGCTTATTTGTCAGTGATGCAACCGTGGGAGGCGTCACTGACGAGCTTAGAGTACTTTCTGAGGGTACCGCGGAGAGCCCAGGGTCTAGGCTGGGGCTGCTTCCAGGCGGCACGACGCTTAGCAAGCTCTTCCTCAGGAACCACAAGGTCCATGACTCTCTGCTCAGCGTCAATAATGATGCGGTCGCCGTCGCGAACATGCGCAATGGGGCCACCAACGAAGGCCTCAGGGGTAACGTGACCAATCAGGAAACCGTGAGAACCACCGGAGAAACGGCCATCAGTGATCAGAGCGCAGTCCTTGCCGAGACCGGCACCCATGATAGCGGAAGAGGGCTTCAACATCTCAGGCATACCGGGACCACCCTTGGGGCCCTCGTTACGGATGATGATGACGTTCTTGACACCCTTCTTAAACTCGCCGCGCTCGAGAGCGGCAATGAAGTCGTCCTCACACTCGAAGCAGCGGGCGGTACCCTCGAAGCGGAGACCCTCCTTACCAGTGATCTTAGCAACGGAGCCCTCGGGAGCCAGAGAACCGTACAGAATCTGCAAGTGACCAGTCTTCTTGATGGGGTTGGAGGCAGGACGGATGATCTTCTGGTCCTCGGGGAAGCCAGGAAGTTCTTCGACATTTTGCTTCAGGGTCTTACCAGTGATGGTCAGGGTGGAGCCGTCAAGAAGACCCTCCTTCAGTAGGAACTTGATGACAGCGGGAGTACCACCGATTTTGTGCATGTCCTCAAACACATACTTGCCAGAGGGCTTGAGATCAGCCAGGAAGGGAATGCTGTCAGAAACAGCCTGGAAGTCGTCGATGGTAAGCTTGACACCGGCAGCATCAGCAATGGCGAGCAGGTGGAGAACGGCGTTGGTAGAACCACCGAGGATGGTAATGAGGGTCATGGCGTTCTCGAAGGCGACACGAGTCATGATGTCACGGGGGCGGATGTCCTCCTTGAGCAGGTTGCGGATGGTAGGACCTAGAGCAGCGCACTCAGCAACCTTCATGCGGGACTCTGCAGGGTGAGAAGAGGAACCGGGCAGAGTCATACCCATGACCTCGATGGCGGAAGCCATGGTGTTGGCAGTGTACATGCCACCGCAGGCACCGCCGCCGGGGCAGGCGTTCTTGATGATGTCCTTGCGCTGCTCTTCGGAGATCTCGCCAGAGATATACTGACCGTAGGCCTGGAAAGCGGAAATGATATCAATGGGTTTGTCATCCATAGAGCAACCAGCCTTGATAGTACCACCGTACATCATGATGGAGGGACGGTTGACACGGGCCATGGCAATGGCAACACCGGGCATGTTCTTGTCGCAACCAGGAATCGAAATGTTGGCATCGTACCACTGACCGTTCATGACGGTCTCGACGGAGTCGGCAATAATCTCACGCGACTGCAGAGAGAAGCGCATACCTCCAGTACCCATAGAGATACCGTCCGAGACACCAATGGTGTTGAAACGGTAAGGAACAAGACCTGCCTCGTAAACGGACTTCTTGATGACCTCAGACTGGGCCATGATGTGCATGTTGCACGGGTTACCCTCGTACCAGACGGACGAGATACCGACCTGAGCCTTGTTCATGTCCTCCTCGGTCAGACCAGTGGCGTACAGCATAGCCTGGGACGCGCCCTGCGACTTGGGCTGGGTAATAGTCGAGGAGACTTTGTTAAGCTTATGTTCCTCGAAGCGGGAGGCAACGGCGGAAAACAGACGTCTAAGGGTGAGCCGAACATGTTAGCGGTGATGCGCCGGGGTGGAACGGGCGGGGTGGAGACGGGTGGCATGATCAGGTGGGACGAGCACCGTGTTAGTGGGGAATAATGCAGAGTGGAGTGTAAAAGATTACCTCTGAGAGGCCGAAGTGGCCTTCAGAGCTTGCGTTCTGAGCTGGAGACACCGGGCGAACATTACGATGTGTGGGGGAGCTTGATGCGGTGTCAAGAGGGCTGCTGTGTTGGTGGGGGATGTCAGAGATCAAGTTTCTGGGTTTGATATCAGACGCAAAGAGGAAAAAAAATGGAGGCAAGAGCCAAGTCTGGTAGGAATCAAACAAGCAAGCAGGTGGCAAGGAAAAAATCAAGGAATTTAATGATGAGTAAAATTTATGGAACCTTTATATATGGAATATCAAATGTGATGTTGGTTGTTTTCAAAAAGAAAATTGTACAAGAAAACACAATATGTTTTTATAACAAACAATAGTCTTGTTGATATATTTAGCTTTTTATATCAAAAACAGAATCGTCAACTTCATGACTCAAGACCGTGGTGACACGGCCACTTATACTCAAAATCCAAATTACAGGCCCCCAAAATCACAGGGACAAACGATCACAGGGAAGATCACAGGGACACACAAAAACCCAAATCCCTTTAAAAAAAAGAATCCCCATCCCACACCACTTCAACCTCACCCACTCGGGTCCCCTTCATACTCTCCCGAACTCCATCCCGCCCACCCCGTCCACCACCATCAACCCTCCTCCCACCAATCACCACCACCCAATCCCCATTTCCAACCAACCATCAACCAACCATCAACCAACCATCACCACCATCAAAACGTCTGCCCCGCCCCGGCGATGTCGACCACCATCTTTCCCAAACCCAAAAATATTTTTTTTTCCCCTTCCAAAAGTGGATCTTACCCTTCGACCCCTGTTCACTTAAATTCCCCAAGCTGTCAAATTGCCGCCACCTGATTGGACCGGCGACCCCCACTAGCCCTAAAATAGCTTTATGTGCTTTTTTTTTTGAGTAACTGTGCAACTCTGCAGCAGCCGGTCTGGCAGTGTCATTCCGCCCCGGTGAACCGTCCAGAGTTAATGTGGGACCAACAGGGTATAAACAAAGCTTTTGACGGCGCCATATCCCCACTTTTACTCGGGAGGGGACCTGGAGGTTTGGTGAAATCTTTATGACAAGTCACACAAGAACATGCATCACGCTGACAAAAGTAATTATTTCCTCTTTGAGCATTAACATGTGTATTATTATAAATTCCACATAATAGCAATATAAAACACGAGAACCCAAAGAAACAAAAACAAACGCCGCCGAAAAAAGCCCAGGTATCATCAATGTAGTCATAACATCCAGTACTCCTTTTCCCGTTACCTTTCCAATGATATCAATCCCCAATATCCATCACACTACAAGGAAGCAAAGACACGATTCCCAGTCTTTTACATCTCCTTGATCATCTTCTTGGTAGCCTTCGCCGTGCCAATGTGCGTGTTGTACACCTTGGCTGCAAACCGCAAGCTCGTCAACGTCTCCTTCAGGTGTGCCTCCAGCGGCGACATCATGACAAACATTAACGTCTTGCTGTTACCGCCCAGAGAGTATTGAAGCAGATGCGTCAACTTGGAGTTGCGGTAGGGAATGTGCTGAGACCCGCGACCCAGGGCGTCAATGACATCACCCAAGCAAGCCAGCGACTTGTTGATGTTCTGAGTCTCCTTCATTCGCTCACCCTCAGCCTGTGAATGCTTTAAGCGCTCCGAACCAGCCAAATCAACCAGGTTCAGAGTACCCTCACATTGCTCACCAGTAGCAGAGTTCCGGCCAAACAGCTTGAGAATAAAGACAGAGTGCGAACGAGACGAACGCTCGTTGGCCTTGGTGGCAGCAACCGACCGGTTGTTCTGCGCCTCGGCGAGCATCGTCTCGACCTTATCAGCCGACGTCAACTCGACCGTCTTGCAGTTGAGAACCGTGGTCTGCTTGCGGATATCGTCATGACGAATCTCTAGCTTCTTCGCCTTGGGGTCGGCGGGAGTAAGTAGGTCGTTCAGCTCCTCATTGTACACTTCAATGAAACTACCCTCCATGGAGTAAGTCCATGACTTCTCCTTCAACTTGGTGACAGTTTCGTAGATCATGTGCGTTGCCCGCGGGATCATACCGTCGTTAGAAGACATAGTGTAGGTCTTACCAGAGCCGGTTTGGCCGTAGCAGAAGATGCACACATTGTAGCCGTCCAGGGCACTCTGAACCAACTGGGAAATCTCGCCAAATATTTCCTCATTATTGATTGCCGGAGAGAACACACGATCAAACTCGAATGGGTAGTCCTTCCGAGACAAGGTACCCAGACTGCTCCGTTCCTCAGGACCCATGACACTGATTTTGGCAGACGATTGATCTGCATCAGGGAACTCGATCAGAGCCGTCTCACCTTCGTTGATAGCTGGTCTGACTCTGCACATGACACGGATGTTGCCTTTGAGTTCCTGGTACTTATTGAACAGAATGCGCCGTTCAGTTTCCTCCTTAATCAGCTTCTTCTGAGCCAATTCAGCAACTTGCTGGGCCTCCTGGAGCTTAGTTTCCATGGCGGCAAATGAGTCGCTTTGAGCCTTGCTGTCAGACTCCAGGAACTCAATGTGCGACTTCAGTGAGTTTATCTTGGCTTCCAGGGCAGCATTTGATGCTGAGATCTCTGCAATGTTCGCCTGTAAACTAGTCTTGACAGACTGGCCCATCGTGACTTCGCTCTTCAAGATTTCAATCTGCGTTTTCAAATCATTCATCTCGTTGTCCTTCTTTGCCAGTGACGTAGCAACATCCTGGTGTTCATTAGCCAACTTCAGCTGTAGATCCGCCATCACCTTAATTTTGTCCTGTTTCTCTTCCTCCAATTCCGCAGCGTGTTGTCTCTTCAAACCCTCAATGGCCTCGTTGTGTGCATTGTTAAGCTTCAGAGTCTCCATCTCCACTGCCCGCTCCAGATCCTCCCGTGCATGCTTGTTTTCTCGTGCCAGGGTTTCGATCTCGGTTTTGTGCTTCCATATCGCTTCTTCGAGTTGGCGCTTAAACTGACTCGATTCGTCCTTGTATTTGTCGAGGTCGCTTTGTAGATCTGTGATTCGTTGCTCGTGTTTAACTTTTTCCGTTTCTTGTTCAGTGATTCTGGCTTTTAGCATAGCGATAGTCGTTTCTAAGGCTGATCTGTCGGTTGCTGACTCGTTCAAGACATTCTTTAATTGGGAGAATTGCTGTTCGATGCTGACTAGTCTGTTATCCACGTCAAAAGCTGTGAATTCGTCCATGTCAGTATTCAAGTGTCATAAGGAGGACAAATTTTGCAATATTGAGCACATCATAAGCATTTCCGGACTTCCTTGGACACATTTTATGGAAGTCCATTGCGCTCATGTGAGTCTCAGACCTGCAGATATCATTCATAGAGTTCCAGATCGAAACGTACCATCTTTCTTTGGCAGTGTCACCACTGGGGGCTCATCTGAGGCGCTCATCGAAGTCGGTGGTCTGCCTTGTGATCTAGTGCGCGGACCAAGTCGTCCTCCAGAGGTTTTTGGGCGCTCATAGGGTCCAGGCCGTTCTGTGATTCCATATGTGTTCCGTAAAGCACTGGTCTTGGTAGTAGGCACTTTCATGCGGCTATTCGGCGGCTTAAGCTGTAGTTGAGAGTGTATGTAATCAGCATGAGGTCACTGTATGTATTAGAAACTCCAAAAAGCTTGGCAATATTAACCTACCCCAGAAGCACCGATGAGAGAAGTTCCGGTAATATTAATTCTCGACGCCGTCGCCGGTGCCAAAGATCTGGTAGAGGCTGCTGGAAACTCTCCCACCTTCTCTGCCAATGCCTTTCTCTTATTAGAAGGCTGCGTGACTGTTCCAATGTTAGACAACTCAGTTCTGACATTTGCGCCTTCTCTGGCCCGCACGCGCCCTCTTGGTCTCTCCAACGACCTCGTCTGTCCCATACTATTCGCAGAACCACCAACAAAAGATTCCTTTGGGACAACAAGGGAAGAAGAAGCAGTCATCACGGAGAACGACGATGACGATGACGAAGAGGACGGCGGGACAAGAGGTTTCTTGGGCCGGGGATTAAACGCACCAGGCTGCGGGAGTTCGCGCTTCATCGCGATTTTTGACGGCGCCATTGTAAACGACTCTGCTGTCTGGATGTTGGCGTGCGAGGCAGAGGGGTCGGTGAAGGCGGAAAGACTGGTGGAGCGCGACGTCGGGATTGCGGAGAGTGGTGGGCGTGGGATCGCGGTGCGCGGACGGAGATTGTGTAGTGGGTTCTGAATAGTGGGTACGAAGAGGTTGGCGGTGGTTAGTAAGTGTTCGGATGAGTGAAGTTTGGCAGCGACTAGGTTTTGTAGTGGCGCGCAATGGGATGTGACCGGATCGGGGGAGGCGAGATGGGGGAGTGAGTGATGGGTTGGTCTTTGCTGGGGGAGTGAAGGACGGAGAGTTGGCAATGGGCCCTGGTCCACAGGTAATCGAGAATGGATGCGTATAGACTTGTCGCTCTGGATCCTAGGAACCAGGGATTGCGCAGGCGACAGGCGTAAAGAATGGAGTAAATTGTTGTGGGAGATATTTTACAAATATGTGCAGGACATGGCATGCTGCAGCTGTCCATATTAGCGGGTTGATGGACACTCGTCATTCTCCCCGACCTCGGACTCTGGATGTGCTGAGCCGGAGTGACAAGCCAAAAGTCAGGGCCTTTATTATTCTGCTTCCGAAAGTCGACCATTATTAATGTTCACCTGTGATTTACTCACTTTATTCTCTAGTTGCTCCATATTCACCATGACGACCCATCCAGTCCGGTAATGCGCGCAGGAACTAAGAGTTAGATTCGGTTGAGAGATTTTCGTAAAAAGATGTTTTTGGAACACAATCAACAACGGTATAAGTCTGATGTTTTTGTGGGATAAACGGCAAAAATTTGCTAACACTGGTTTGCGATCAACACTCTCAACCTGTGATAGGTTCCGGTAAGCTTTGGCATCACGACTAAGCGCGACAAGGTTGATTTATTTACTGATACAGAAGCCTTGAGGCTGTGATTGGTCAGATTTTGCTTTTGTACTGCAAACGCGTTGACTAGGGAACAAACAAAAACTCTCTAGGCCTGGCCATCTAACCCTGGAACAATAACCCTACAATTGAACAAGAAGTTTATAACGTTAGGCAAGTAGGCCGAAGATTCGAGTATGGTAAATTTGAATACGAAAAACCAAAAACGCCTTCCTGTTTAACCTGTGTAACTTCCAATATATGCTATACAAACCCATTAAACCCAATAAGAATTTCCCACACAACATCAATTACTTCCTGTTCGTCACCACATGCCCTTGTATCGCCGCACCTTCCGTCCGATATGACCGATCTGCATACGTCAAGGCGAACTCTCCTTCAACCCCGTTACCGACCATCACCTCCTCAACCTCACCCAGAATAATAACATGATCACTGACTCTGACCACGCCTTTCTCATGGCCCTCACCATCATCTAATAGCTTGCATCGTAATCTCGTCAAGACACCTAATCCTTCCAATGTCGGTGGTTCACCCGCTTTCAGAACCGCCTGCCAGCCATCGCCCAACGCTTCAACTCCCTGAAACGGATCAACTATCCGATTGCCCCTGGTAAACCACTCTGCTACTCTCGCTCCTTGGTGATCTCCTGACAACACATGAATGTTGAAGGCCCGACTAGCGATGACAGCATCGAGAGTAGCACTGGGCGCCTTGACATTGAAAGTGACAAGTGGTCGTGGCGTGAGAGCTAGTGATGTGAACGAAGACATGGTCATGGCACGGGGGACAGAGCCGGTGGCGGTGGGATGTGATGTGGTGCAGACGACAACTGAGTGACTGAGTCGGCGCATGAGAGTCCGGAGTTGGTTGGAGAGGGGACTGAAGTCAAGTGGCGAGGGAGCCGGGGGTGTGGCTAGACAGGCTGCATCGGTGGTGACAGTACTCAAAGTTGATGAGAAGGCTCCATGTAGATGCGATAGTGACCCTACATGAGCTTTTTGTAAGCAATATATTCCGGCTTTAATATGCAACAAAGAGAGGATCAACTCACTGTTGAAGAATCTGGACCATTGGAAGGCCACCGGTCGAAGCTGAAAGGCCATTTATTGCAGATTATATAGATTTAGATTAGTAAATAAATCATATATGAGATGTGCCGAAAGAGAGGGGCTAGCTCGACGTATATATGTCTTTTAATAACCACACTGAGTTCCGTTGTTAAGCTCCCGAGCGCCATTTTTCCGCACTCCGGTCACACGACAAGGATTTGGAGTTGCACACCCTAATCAGATATTCTTATCGATAAGCGATGACAACCTCATTCTTGAACCACTGCCTCTCCCCCAAACTACCCTTATTGCTCATGAGGAAATGAAATTGTCTCAAAAAGAGTATTATCGCATCAATTGACTTGAAAACTCGCACAATATCACCCTGTCTTTCCTTTGAGCGTTACATTTCACTACAATCAAGGCACATCTGGACTGTCTGTATACTTTTAGCCCCAACACTAGAACCAATTAGCCTTGGCAGATTTTTGACGGGGTGCAACCATCGTCATTGAGCACCGGTACCGACGATATACGGCCTTTGATATCCGGCCTGCCTCCGCTCTCTGTACACTTTTTGGACCCAACTCTTTATTTCTTTTGTTCTCTAACTATTGGCCTCATACTTCTCTTAATTCAGATCTACTGACCGCAATTCGGCATATAACCACTCTACCCCACCATACATACATACACACAATCACCATGCGCTCTCACCTTCTCTTCCCCCGCAACTCCCTGTTGCAAGCCTCCCGCATCCCCGCCACTTCCCCTATCTATGCCCCCTCAATCCTCACCCAACTCGCCACCCCCCCCACCACCTTCCACCAAACCCGCCACGCCCGCCTCGTCCGCCGCCCCCGCCGCCCCTACACTTTCACCCAAATGATCCAACTTTCCGATGGCAGCACCTTCTGCGCCCGCACCACGTCGCCGTCCCCCCTCTACCGGTCGACTAAGGATACCCGCAACCACCCCATCTGGCAGCCGACGGACCGGTCGCTCAAGAATGTTGAGCTCGACGAGGCCGGGAAGCTGGCGGCTTTCCGTGAGCGGTTTGGCCGCGGGTTCGATTTGCAGAAGGAGGCGGAGGAAGGGGAGGAGGCGGGGGCCAAGGCGGCAGAGAAAGATTCGCAGGAGATGGATATTGGCGCGTTGATTTCGGAGTATATGAAGAAGGAAGAGGTGATGACGCCGGGGAAGGGGAAGACGATCAAGGAGAAGGGTGGGAAGAAATAAAATGGTTGAGGCTGCGGCTACGGCTGATGAGGGGATGAATCTGGAGACGGATGTACGATGACCTGAAGATGGACCAATGGACAGATGGAAGGAGGAAGGAGAGGAGGATTGGTCTTGTATTTCTATCATGTGTTCTATACTTGTACAATACGAAAATTTCACATATCACCAACTTCACGATGCTAGACATGACAGAGACCTCAGAGTGAAGAAAGCAAACATAAAAATAGCGAGTATTCATTAACCATAATCAACTCCAATCACACCAAGTAGACCGCCCATAGCTAATCCGAATCATCGTTAATCGTTGCCCGCGCCCGATCAACCGCCGTGTCCCCACCACCTACCACCTGCCCCTTCGTCGTCCACCCAAACGCCGCCTCCTCATCCTCCGCATCCAACTGCATCAAGAACGTCTCCCACTTCTCAATCAACTCCTTCTGCGCCTCGACGGCCCCTTCCAAAAACGTCTCCACTCCACTCTTGAAATCCTCCACCTTCTCCTTCTCAAACCGCCCAATTTCTGACCGCATCAACTTACCAATATCCTCGAACAACGCCCGGGCCGTCGACGCCTTGCGCTCTGCTTCAGTGACATCGGCGGCAATCTGGTTGATGCGGTCTTGCTGCGATTTGCCCTGACGCAGCACCTTATCCTGCTGAGCCCTCTTCTTCTGCAGCTCTGACTCCGCCGAATGCCATGAGTGAAAGGCCTTTTGCCGCTGGGAGAAGGCTTGCTTCACGGAGCCGATGAGGCGGATGTACTCGTCGAGGACGATGCCGAAAGTGAGCATGTCCTGCATGCCCTGGCGCTCGTAGACATCGCGGATGGTGAGCTGCAGCTCCGACAGGGCATCGAGCGGGCCGGACAGGGAGGGGGAGATCTCGACTGTGGAAAGGGAATGCAGAGAGGCAGAGAAGTCAGAGGCAGCTTCGGCCATTCCTTTGCGCTGGTTGATCATGGATTCCATGGCCTTCATGAGAGCACGAAGCTGAGCCTCTAGGGCATCCAGGTACACTTTGCGGTCGTGGAACCACTGCCAAGGATTGTTAGTAACTCGATCATGATATCATGATAGTAGATAACTTACCTCATCTTGCTCAACAAACTTAGCCGTCGACCCAACACCGATACCAAACCCAAACATACCCTTAGTCTCCTGCGGCAACGGGTCCCGACGCTCTTTGTGCTTGACATCCAAATTGAACGACTCGCTCTCCAAGAACAGCTTGAGATCCGCATCATGCTGCAACGTTGGGTGCGCCGCAATCTTGTTCAACATCTTCTCCAACGCCGTCCTCCGACTCTCCACAAAGTTCGTATCAAACCTGTTCAACGCCTGCTTCTCCGGCGCCGGGGGCACAATCACACCGGGGTTGTTCCCATGCAGTGTGTTGTACAGCCACAAAAAGTCCCGGTATCTCCGCTTCACCTCGAACTCCGCTTGCCGATACGCCTTGCTCGTCGTCCGCGTCCGTACTGAGTAGACAATGTGCGAGCTCGTCAGGTCCCCCACTTTGTGCGGATCCCCCACCTCAATTGTGAAACTCGGCTTCGCCGCCTTCTCAATGCTAACACTTGGCTGCGTCGAACTCTGCACCGGACTAGCCAATGCGGCTACCACCGGCGGCGGCACCCTCCCGCCTCCCTGGCTTCCAGCCCTTTCTTGCTCATCATCATCCTCCTCCAACCCATGCGGATCTCTTGCCCCCCTTCTCATTCCAGGACTCACTGGCATCGTCGTCCGCACCACCAGTTCTTTCTGTGGCAACGGGGGCCCTCCCGCTGCACCCGTCGCAGGCGTCCCGGGGGTACTCAGCGGGTCATTAGCAGGAGTGTCGGCGCCGAGAGGGCCAAGGGGGCCCAAGGGATCATCAGCGGAGACAGACTGGAGATTAGGAGCTGTGGCGACGAGGCGGCGGACGGGACCGGAGCGGGTACCGCGGGTGGGGGCAGCCGAGGGGGTGGTAGTCGAGGAAGTTGTGATGTTCGGGTCAGGGGAGGCGGGAGGTTTGGACTTCTGGGAGTCAGAGTCAGCCCATGGAGAGTTGTCTAGAGGGTCCATGGTAACTGTGGATTATGATATTGGCGGTAGTGAGGATTTGTTGGCTGGTTTGTTTTAATTTGGCAAATCGCTCGTTTAATATATGGGCGTAGTTATCGCGGGATTGTCAAGACCCTACGGAATAATTAGTTCCGACAAGTCCATTGACGACTAAAAAGATAAAAAGTAGAAAAGGTAGCCCTACAAAATCCAAAATTGAGCTCAATGGACTGGATTATGATAACGCATTTCGCAAATATCGTAGCCTGTTCCACCACTTTCAAGTGAAGCTCTATTGATTGCAGCTACCAGGGACCTTGCGTCGCCCCTCTATTCCTGTTAAAATGCAACCTCTCAATCCTGGATGACAACCACTCTGGCCAACGACATATACGGAAGATATTCACAATGCACAAAGTGCCTTTATTGAGCGAAATCAAACCCGTTTTTGAGGCCAATTAAAATTATCTTTACATGTCTGACCTAAGAAATCCCCAGCTCTTCATTCTCCAGCATCTCTACGGTACTGAAAGGCGACTATCTTTCAGGATCGTAGCAACCACCAGCTAACACCAGGTTCATCCGCGTGAACTGCACCTTGAGAACCGGCGTTTGCTTCGTGGGCAATGCAGAGATTTGGTCGGCTGTGATGGTGACCTCCTTTGCTTTCCGTTTCGAGCCCGCAGCAGCAGTTACATTAGCACCCGCTGCACCCGCTGCACCGGCAGTCCCATTAGTCGTGCCGTTGGTAGCGGTGCCATTGACCCCATTGGCTGCAGAAGCACTGTCACTCGCGCTCGTCTCACCAGAGTTAACAGTGATCGGCACGGGTACCGAGGTCTGTTTATGACCTTGCGCCGGCATATTAACATCCCAAATGCGAACAGTACCATCATGGCCTGCAGAAGCCAAGACTGTCGACTCGACACCAAAGCTCAGACTAGTGACGCCTCCCTTGCTGTGGCCACGGGAACGTTTGATACGTGTTCCCTTATCCAAATCCCAGTAAAAGATGTTTCCAGCATTGTCGCCGCTAACAAGGAGCTTGCCGTTGAGGGAGACCTCCAACGCCGAGATGTAATCGGTGTGGCCCGCAAAGATACGGACACACTCGCCAGTGACTACAGACCACATGCGGATGGTCTTATCGGTCTCGTCAGAAGCCGAGAAGCAGTATAGACCATTAGGATGCCATGTAATCGCCGAAATGCTAGTATCATGGCCAATGAGAAGTCTCTGGGCAGACGCATGATCTTGCATCCAGACACGGACGGTGCGATCCCAGCCACCACTCAAGAAATAGTGGCCCTGAGGACTCCACTTGATACGCATAACAGGACCAGTGTGTCCGCGGTAGATGCATAGACATGTCCAGGTATCTAAAGACCAGAGACGAATTTGACCATCGGCAGAACACGACAGCAGCAAGCGACTAGAGGTGTCAATAGGGGAGGGTGCAGACTTGCCCTCGTTGCCAAAAGGAGTGCTCTTCCACTTTGAGGTACCGTCAGAGAAGGATAGTCCGAACACAGGAGCAGAGTGACCGATCAATTTGCGGTTGTTGATCTTGAGGTCTTTTTCGTCCGTCATTCGAGTGGAAAGCGGAGAACCGTCCAACGTCCACACTCGGATATAAGAATCCATAGTTCCTATCGCGGCCAACTTGTTGTCCGGGGAGAACTCCATACATGAAACCATTCCGCATGTGTTGTGGAAGGTGTACATAAGTGCACTGACACCGGGCCCAACACCACCTGCCCGCATGTCCATCTTGAACCGATCCCGGTTCTCACGAACTTTTTGCATCTCCATAACGACATCACGGGCTCGTGATGGCGGTAGAGGCAAGTCTGCGCGACTAGGAACGTCGGAACTCTCTTCTCTCTTGATTTTCCGGTCAAACTCCTCGACCAAAGACGGCTTTCCAGCAAGGGGAGGATTCCGCTGATCCTCCTCTTCAAGCTCAGCGCGCACATCCTCCCGAAGACCCTCTTCCATAGGCAAGGGGCCAAGCTTCACCGGTGTCGTCAGGCTCAATACATCCTTATTCGACAAACCGGTGTAGTGGCCTGGAATACCCTCATCACGATCGATATCCTCGATATCAAGTCCTTGACTCCGACGGTAGATGGATTCAAAGCTAAAAGGTTCGATTGGGCCTCGGCTTACGGTTTCGATCTGACAGTAGGCTTGGATGACGTAGTTGATAACACTGCCACCATTGTCATGCTCGCGCTCGATGAAGTGCATCAAAGGTCCGTAGACGGCTTGATTCAAAGGAATACGGTATTTGTTCTCTTTGTATAATCTTGTAAGGTGGTTCTCCTTGACCTCATCTGGTGTTGAGATTGTAGAGAACACCCCAAGATCGTTGGCGTGATACTTTTCGAAGAACGGCTTGACGCTAGCAAGGAACGACTTCGCCTCATCACGGTAATTTTGTTCCAGCAATGATATCCACGCATAAACAAAGAATGGCCACAGGAGTTTTCCAAGTTCAAACTAGATGGGAGGTGGTCAGGTATAGTTTCTTGAGCACATGAAGGTGTAAAGGCATACCTTGTAGATTTCCAAGTTGTTGTCTACCCAATCCCTCAATAAAGAGAAAGCCTTGAGGTACTTCTTCGGACCCATCAAAGCAGTTTCATCCTGAATTGGTCTGCCATCCGGACCAATATTCTTAGATTCATTTCTGAAAACAGCTTCAGTTCTGTTATAACCTCGTTTTAACAGGTAATCCGTAACCTGGCTTTCACGTTAGTAAAACAGACAATAAAAGCACATGAGCTCTCATCATATGCACCTCTTTGTTCAATAAATTATAATCAATTGGGTTTGAGAGAGGCTTGTTAATGGGTGCAGTGGTGGTGGCAGAGGAAGTGGTAGCAACTGCGGCTGGTATAGGCATTGGCCTTTCAACCGGCGACAGAAGAGCTTGCGTAGTATTCCTTGATGAACACTGCGACTCAACAGACGACGAGCGGCTAGATGGAGATATCAGGTCGTTGTTGTCGGAGCGCATAGCGTTGCCCAACTGCCGGATGCTAGTTTGTGAAGGCCGTGGCCCTCTAGCATTAGACGCAGCCATATTATTCAACCACCAACAGATTGTATAAAGAAAAAGCGACAGTGGCAAGATGTTGGAAGTAAAACCAAATATTACTTGTCTTGGAGGCTAATCTTCACATTGGTAAAATTTGCGTATGCAATTACCCAATTCATCCATCTCATGTGGGACGAACTATATTGGGAAAGAGCCAAGCAAACTTTTAAAAGCCCAGCGCCATAAACCTCAAACGATAAGTGCAAAATGAGTGAAAAATCGGTTCTGAGCAGACAAAAGAAATATGAAGACAACTTACAATTTGATTGAGATTTTGGTTTGACATAGGGGTGACAGCCGGCTGAGGAGGCGGCACGGCGGTAGCCGGCGTACCGGGAGCACCTCCGGAAGGCACAGACATGATGCTGAGTTCTTAAAGTGAAGCTAGACAAAATCAAGTATGATTACACAGATATAACAGAAGAAAAGGCCTCCAAATCTCGGATGGTGACGCTTGGAAAGATGCTAATGCGCAAGGCCGATGAACGTAAAACGTAGACAAGTAGCAAGTCGCTATATGATATCTCAACCCAGACAAAAACAGCAAAGACAGCAGCGGTGGCAAAAGGCCCTGATTATTGTATGACGAGCGGTATAATTCTCAAAATATTCAGAGCATCAATATGAAAGCAAAAGATGATGATTGAATGACCGGTTGATGAAGTTGACGCTGCAATGTCTCTTGGCGCAAACCGTCGTTGTCGTTTTGCGATGATGGAGATCCTGAGTTGGCGCGCAATGTCGTCGCGATAGGCTGGCGCCGGGATTTAGCCGTGGACCCTAATTAATAAACCCTGTATTTTGGCACGAGTGTATGCGACATGGGTGGTGGGGGGCATAGTTGAGATAAAAGTAAGAGTGAGAGGTCGGAAGGCTGAGTTCATTGAAAATTTCATTTTGAGGACATATCAAGATTTATGAAGCACAATGGAGCCTATTGTTATTGATTACGAGTCCATGATGCAGGTGGATGGGGAGGAAAATCCGTTTGTCCCGTTCACGATCCCGGAGCGGATCTCTCAGCTCGGTGACATTGACCAGGTATCTATCACCAGTTCACTTTATTCGCAATCCATCGCTTAACTCTCTCTAGAACATCGTCAAACTGATGGAACATACCTCGGAAGCCCTGGCGGCTCTAAGCTACACGCCACCGCCCGCTGGCACCACCACACCCGCCTCCACCCAACTCACCACCCAACGTGCCAACTTCACCACCGCCATGGATGCCCTCCTTTCCACCCTCCACTCCGTCGATATTGCCCTCAAGCGCCAAATTGTCAGCCTCAAAGAAGCCGGCATCATCGTCTTGGGCGACTTGTCGGCCAACGGAAAAGAGACGGTGTCGCTGGCACCGAACGGCGTGGGCAAAATTGGCAAACTGGAAGTGGCGTGGCTGAATTCGAGGAGTGATAAGGTGGAGAGTGAGATGGAGGCAGAGTTGTGGGCGGAGGCGAGGAAGTTTGTGGAGGGATTGGCGGAGGAAAGTGGGCAGCAACAGCAGGGGCAGGTTACGGGCATGGGACCGGGGAATTAGGAAACACCGGAACCAACGTTGGAGGTAAGGACGGAAAAGGAAAAGACACGCACGTCTGGAGTATCTCTAGACAAGCCTAAGGAGGGTGGTAGTGGTGAATTCCATGATGTCAAGATGGAGAGTCCGGTTTTGGATGTCGGGGATTAACTAAAGGATGATGCGGAGGTAGAAGCTGTGCCTGGTAAAAAGGAGGAAAGTGACAGTGATACTTGGATGAACGTAGGGATTCTGCCCATCGACTCCTCACTGGACTTATTATATCTCTTAAGCGCTGTTCCCGTCAGAGACCAATTCTCTGAAGTAGCCATTAAGACAGAAGCTCCTGCCGTTCGCAACCGAAACATTGGCAGGACCACCGGAGTGTCGAAGAATCCGCATATCAGGACCATCTTGCTAGAAAACCTCAAGGATTTCCCCGATCAACATCAGGAAGCTATTGCATTACCTGGTAACCGGATATCAACGACATCGGCATCTGGACCCGGTGTTTAGTCATTATTGAATCAACCCGAACCAGCCAACTCTCTGTCCTCGGCCTACCCTAAGCAAAATGCATCGATATGTCAATCTGCAAATTACTCTGCTGGCAACTACAATCAGTTCTACAACCGGCTTCGCGGTCAAGTTCAGAATCAGGAACCCATGTGGCAAGTCACATCCAACTACTTTGACAACCCACAAGCTCAGCAGTCATAATTCGCAAACTTTCCTGACCTGTCGACCAACAACTTCAATGCTCCTCAAAACCCAACGTACACCTTCCAGCCTGAGTGCCCCACGCTATTCAACCCTCAGTAACTTCAACGACAACAAGAACAACTTTATTAATATCTTTACTTAAACAACAGTAACCCCTCCACCTCCGGACGTCCCGCCGGCATCCCAACCGCCTCAGCCGCCTACTCTTCAATTGCCCAAACTTACCGAAACTACCTGATGCCCCCTATACACCAATGGGCCCCCATGCAACAACAAGCTGGCATGTCATCCAACCTGGCATTGGTGCAAGCCAGGCCCCAGGGATTCAACACGGTGCAGTCGATGAATCAAGCTGGCCAATCTACGAAAACATGCAGATGCGGGAGGGAATAGTCCAGTCCGGAAATAGAACGTTTAGCTTTAGGTTTACGCCGTGGTGACATGGATCACAGGACACGGGTACAGAGCATAACTAGAGCGAATCAACAATGCAAAGCATCATAACGAGCTAATTTTTTTGATCATTTCATTACAAGGGTCAAACATGCAGCAAAAGACAAAGGAAAAGAAGAGAAAAGAAAACTAATCCAACAGGCACATGAACATCTCCCCTTTACAGTATAAACCTCCTCGTCCCCTCAACCAATCCCTCCGCCCTCTTCGTAATCGCCGCCCACCCCGGCGCAAAAGCCAACAACTCGTCCAAAACCGGGATATTCCCCTGCGTATTAGCATCCGCCCAAATACACGCCACCGTCCCCTCCACCCCGCTCTTCTTCCTATTCCACGGCAACCCCTCCGTCTCCACCTCCGTAGTCTCCGCCTCCTCAGTCCACTCGACGTCCACCTCCCACTTCCCTGTCCACCCCCTCCGCCACAACTTGACCTGGCAAACCTCCTCTGGCACCGGCGAGAACCTTTCATCCCATTCCTGGCCCTTTGAAACCTTGAAATATTTCACAGGCTTAGTGAACCGGAGGAAGCACGCCTTGGAATTCTTAGCGTCAACCTCGATCGTCGCCTTCCGGGCGTCCGAGGCCCGAGTCACGTTAATGGAAACTATCGATTTGTCGACCCCGTTGACCCCGTCGACGAGTCGGGGGAACGTCCCCGGGCGCTCCGATGTGTCAAAGGAGCACGAGACAAGACCCCCCCGGGCATCTCCATGGGCACACGACACTGGAAGCCCCGCTGCTGCCGGGATCGACGCAATAATGGGGCGGATGTACTCCTCCAAGCCATCCAGGCGGACCCGACTGACATTGTTATCTAAATCAACACTCTGCTGGAAATAAGCCTTGTATCTCGCCTGTGCGGAGAACGGGAAGGCCAACAAATTCCACGCCAACGAGGCAGCGAAGAGGGCCATGAAGAGGTGCGGAATGCGTGCAGGGACCCTGTGAATGAAAGGAATAGCGGGTACAGCCATCAGGATCGCAAAGAAGCCTGTAAACGCATACGAAATCAATGGACTCGACCCATCAGCACCTGTCTGGTTCATCGAACTAACCAAAAATAGTCCCATCGGCGCCAGCAACATCAAGTTAACTGGCCCCAGAATCAAAGCCTGCAGGATCCAAGTCCACGAAATCAACTTAGCAGACCATGCTTGTTCGGCGCCATATGGTGTGGCGGAACCTTCGCGGTGCTTAGCGACGATGGCAGAGACGCTGCGACGGTAGCCCGAAGCAAAAGTAGTCCGGAAGCTCCGAAGTCCATTAGTTGCGGGCCCTCCGCCGCCGAGCAGTGGTGTTTCTTCGGTGGCGATGTACTCAGGGAACTCGGATGCGATGCTCCGGGCGTCAATCTCACCGGGTGTTGGTGAAATAAGGGCCGAAGATTCTTCATTTTCGGCTCCGGTGGGGTTGGAACCATTAAGATGCTCGATGGCACGCTGAAGCTGGTGGGTTCGGAAAGCATAGGCTTTGGGAGGCAAAGAAAAAAGCTCAATGAGGGAAATGGCAAATGAGATTAGGACAGTGCCATGCATGACGACAAGGGAGTAGCCAGAAACAACCTTCCACTGAGATTCAGTAATGCAAAGGGCCAAAAGGACGAACCAGCCAAAGATATACAGCCAGAAAAAACCAAACACCCGCTGCAGGGCCGTTGGCCGCATGGCATCAGCCCCACGAAGGATGAGCCACAGGGACGAAAAGGCGAGAGAGATCTGCATAGTCCAGACTACGTACTCGCTGCTGTAGGCAATCAGTGGATTCACCTTGACCACCAACAACGCCGCACCGGCAACTAGTGCCGAGGCAAAAAGCAGGGCAACCGGGAACCGGAAGAAACCTCTGAATCCATCAATGGGAATAGTGTGGATCTCGTCGACATCGCAGACGCGCACGTCCGAAGTAAAGAGGTAATACTTGTCCACGCGGATCAAGAGGATCGAAATGAGGAACAAAAGAATCGGCCCGGTGACAAGCAGCGCCACGGACATGGCAAAGAGCCCAGTGCGCTCAAATATCATGAAGACGGCACCGAAAATGTCAAACCAGACACCATCAGATCCCTTACCATTCTGAACGAGATCGATCCGCCCATCGCGACGGAGGCCGGTGAAAGTCTTGCTAGTGTCCGAGGTCAAGCCATCAAGCGTCATCAGAGATGCAGAGAGCATATGCCACACCGAGTCTACCGATGCATGTCTCGCGTCATCCTGGTTTGTGTGGTACCGGGCCCTCGGCGCATAAAAGGCAATGTCGAGACCTCTCTGCCCGTAGATTCCGTCCAGAACAACGTAATCCGTCTGACTCTGGATGGCGCCAGACCGGAAGCCTTCCGCAGCAATAACATTGCCAAACGGATGCAGCGAATGGGCGTACGGCTGGGTAACCTCCGCATCCGAACTCCTAAACAACACGGCCCTCCCACCTCCACCGGCACCCTCCAGGTTCAAAAACGTGTGGATAAATGGCAACAAGCGACTCTTCCCAAACGCGCGAGCACCCCAGAGATAATCCTCCTCGGCATTATTAAACATGGCCACCAGTCCATTCTTGGGCTGGTTCCCGTCTGTTGTGAAATACTTGATAATCTGCAAGACCGAAACCACGCCCATTCCATCATCTGTCGCGCCGAACCCCGTAGAGACAGAATCAAAATGTGCATTGACAAGGACACCGGAGCCTCCGTAGAGTTCCCCAGGCTTCACGGTCTGCATCCACCAGGGGCCGGGAGCATCTTCGGTGCCCCGGATGTACACGTAGATGTTCGAGCCTTCAAAGTAGTGGCCGAAGGGACAGTAACCGGGGATCGACGTGACAACGGTGCCAGTGGTGACGTTAGAAAGCATGTCGCTAAAAATGATGACGGGAAGGTTATCACCCTTTGCCGTGGCCTTGGGCCTAGAAGTCCATTAGCAATCTCAGATTGTCATTAACGATATCCATTATGTACTCACACATAGAGCCCCTCCTGCTCCCCTTCAACCTCCACTCCATACTCCACGTCATTTCCCTTCAGAATCTCCTCGACCCTCCCCATCAGATAATCCCTCACCTCATCATTAGCATGCGACGCATACGGGTGATACTTCTTCGTAATCGTCAACAAATCCCACCACGCCTCCGTAACATTCGTGCCCCGCAACACTTCGCTCTCGCCCCTTGGCGCCCGAGGGACCTTTTCGTGCAGAATGACAGAGGGAATCCACAGGGCCGCGTATATCAAGACCAGAATGGTCGCGACGGCCGTCGGTCTGAAGGCGACTGGGTTCGCCATGGTTCGTTTTCCAGTTTTTCGATCGTTGTTCAAGGTCTGTCGATAGCTGTAGCTTGGCTCGTAAATTCATAGTATATATACAATCCCCAATCCCGGCATGCGCGCGTGTGCGGACTTATATAAAATATATATAACGTTGCAAAATACACAAACTACCGTAGTCGCCTCAATAAAAATAAAGATACAACAAATCAGAGAAGGCGCATCATCAATGATGCCTCTGTTATCTTTCGTCGCAAAAAAAGAATGAATTTCTGCAATGGAACACAAGAAAAAGAGGATCAACTGGGCCAAACAACAGGGTTGAAATGAAGGCAGGGACGCCGTGCGCTTGCTCGTCTGAGGAGAAAAGGGAAGGAGAGAAATTGAGAGAAATCACGTGATAATAATCAACGGAAAAGCAAAAATGGCTTGCTAGTTGTAGTTGATATCCTGATTCTAATAAGATTACAACGTCTTTTACATATGTTTAAACTCAAACAGTACAATCACAGATTTTGCCAATGGATCCGACTATGAGGTCATCTTGCGCTTGCCTTGTTGACCCTGGTCTTGTACCATAGGTGCAATCTTCGCCTATGCAGCTTTGTTCCAACATGATGTAGTCACGTAACAAGGTTGATGAATTGAACAAAATCAATAGTTTCCTATCAAAGCAATATGTTGATTATAAGCATTCAGAGTCGCATAGGCTGATCACATATACCGTAAAGTTATGCGAAACCACTCTAACCCTAACAGCGCTAACAGCAAGAATCCCACATAGTACCATCCAAATGCAGAAGGTCCCTAACATTACAACCCCTACATAATCACAATAATATCCACACATAAAATCAAGCTGAAACATGTTTTCAAATAACCTAAAACCTAAAAGGCAAACTAAAAACTGTATTTTATGATAAGGATTAGAAAGACAAAACCTACTCTTCATTCTTCACATTCATCCAACCTCTACCGCGCTGGCCATTCTAAGCGCCTGGAGGAGGGGGAGGTCTGGCATCCGGCGGCGGCGGTGGGGGAGCCGACGAAGACGGGGGAGGAGGGGGAGGAGCAGAGCTACCGCCACCAGAGTACTGAGAAATCAGATCGTTGATACCAGCCATACTTCCAGACATACCCGGCGGCGCAGTCATGCCAGGAGCTGCAGGTTGCGCCCCGGGAGCACCGTAAGCAGCATACCCAGGATACCCGTAGGCAGCGGCATACGACGCCATGGCCGCAGCATTCCAAGGAGCAGTGGCATCATTAGAGCCCTGCGCACCAGGAGCCAGAGGAGCAGGAACCGATGGAGGAGGAGGTGGAAGACTTGACCCATGAGCAGGAGCCCCATAGCCGCCATAACCACCGTACCCACCATCGTATCCACCATCATGACGGTCACCGCCACGATCATTGCGATCTCTATAGTCGCGGCGGTCACCACGGTCGCCACGGCTATGATCGTAGTCATCACGGCGGCGGTCACGGGCCCAGGGGGCCGCACCACCACCGCCTGAGGGACCGGTGGGAGCATTCTCAGTGGGGTCGTCACGGCGGGTTCTCCAGGGGGCAGGCCCACCAGTAGGTTGGCGCTGCCAGGGCTTGACGTTGTTGTCGCTAGCAGGCTCGTCACCACCGGGACCAGATTCGATGCGGAGGGGAGGGCCAGAAGGAGCATCGCCGTCGAGTTCTTGCATGAGTTGCTAGTACCATTGTCAGCAATTTTGGTCTACCAAAACTCTGAAACTATCGAGTAAAACTTACCTCATACTCGCGATCAACAGCATCGCCTCCAGTGATAGCAGCACGAGCACCGCGAGGTCCATCGCGCCAGTTGGTACCACGCTGTCTATCAGGACAGTCACGAGCCATATGGCCAGCATTACCACAGACACGGCAAATGATATTGGCCGTGTAGTTGGGCTTATCAGGGCAGTCATACTTGCGGTGACCAATCATACCACAGTTCTGGCAAGCCTGGTTCTCGTCATCACGAAGAGTACCGTTAAGAGCAGCCAGCTCACGTAATTGGTTACGCTTAAGCTCGTTCTGGCCTTCAGGAATGGAGGCAGCCTGATCATCTGTTAGTATTTGTATCCATAACCAAGTGGGGGACACTCAAACTTACAGTCTCAATAACGTTATAGATCAACTTCTTCGCCTTCTCGACCTTCTCCTCCGTATCCGCCATAATCAAACAGTGGAGATCTTCTTCCTGGTTGCTAGAGTGAGCGGCATCAGACCGGCCCTTACCCTCCTTGACGGAGCCCTTGCCACGGATCGCAATCTTTGCGCCAGACTCAGTCTCCATCTTTTTGAGAGTGTTGCCACGGGGTCCGATCAGTAGACCAACTTGAAACCTGAGTGTTAGTTCACGATCATGCTGTTTACGGTTACGATGATGATAATGGTTAGGATAGCTTTTGCTGGTTGGTGAGTAACAAAGGTCAGAGAGACAGATGGGGAGGGTTAGAGTTTGAAACTGGAAAGACACGACATTTGGCTGTGGCTGCATCAGGTTTTGGGGGTTAGCGACGGTTAATGTCGGAATATCTATAAGGGTATGGCTGGAGCTTGCGAAACAGCCTGATTTTCGCGACTAAACTCTGGCACTATCCAGGTTTATTGTGCGTTGATTACATGCGTATTTCACAATTGCTCTCCGGGCCAACCAGATATCCGCATGTGAACCAAAGACTCTTCTCTTCAAGAGTTCCCACTCCAAGTTTATCATCACCCATGCGCACGTGATCGAGGGGATCCAACCATCCGCCTGCCCTTCGACCACAGCGTTCCCCGTTAAAAAAACATCTCTCCATTCCAACCCAATGCGCAACCAACTCGCAGTAATTCCAGCAGCATGGTTTGGATAGCAAGAAAGCAGAGAAAGGTTAGTGGGCAAGGTTAGGGGGTTAGCAATCATACTAAAGTTAATCTCAGGGTAGTCGTTGACAGGGACGTA
Source organism: Ambrosiella beaveri (assembly GCA_030294605.1). Taxonomy (NCBI): domain Eukaryota; kingdom Fungi; phylum Ascomycota; class Sordariomycetes; order Microascales; family Ceratocystidaceae; genus Ambrosiella; species Ambrosiella beaveri. The sequence continues at coordinate 341,054 of JARQWA010000004.1, forward strand.
GACCTTCTCCTGGGTCTTGGTCGGCCGTCTGTAGTCGGCTGGCGGGTGATAGTTAGGAATAGTCTTCATGGCCTTCTCAATAAGCTTGTGACGCTCATCTTCCAGCTTCTTGCGGTAACGGTGTTCACGCGTGTTAGTACGACGTCCATGACTGTCATACTGTGGCGCAGGCGAGGGCGAACTGTTTCCATTGTTAGTAAAAGTAATACAACAGAAAGAACATCGCGATATCAAGAATCTTTGTTTCTGACTTACCGATCACCATCCGCCGGCACCACATCATCAATCTTTAACTTCTGCCCAATCTCCTCAATTCTCAAATGCAAAGTATAAGCCTCCAACTGCTCACTCGTCATATTCGCCGTAATAGCCGTCGGTAACCCCATGAGCCCCGCCGCCTTATTATCCGACGCGTCGCCCCACCGATTCCTTTTCTTCCTCCGTCTCGGTGCATCGCCATCGGCGCCCGAACTTCTCGGCTCAGGGGATCTCCCGCGCTTCAAGTCGCTGGTGGCGGGCGATGCGCGGGCAGATGAACCATCTTCAGAGCCATCTTCGCCGAAGCGGCGGCGGGAGCGGCCGAGGGGGATGTTGTTAGAGCCGGTGATGCCTTGGTTTCTCCAAGACATGGTGACAGTTGGATGGTGTGGAGTTAGGCGTTAGAAATGAGCGTCGAGGGTGAATTGGTGATTTGATGAGTCGAGGGTAAAAGACTATCGAATGGTTGGAGGTGGGCAATGATGACGTGTTGTCGCTGATGAGGTTTCTGCGAGGATGATGATTATGCACGAAAAAAAAAATTGGGAAATAATATTTGAAATTTCAATCACGTATTATGGACAGGGTTCATTACAGGCGGTTGGGCTGCTAAAACTCGAGCCGGAGCCCTGTAACTGATAATCGCTACAGAAGGCATAGCAGGTGTTAGGGCTGAATCCAGACTAGCGGAATTCGGATATTTTACGGGTAAATTATTAATGGATTTATACATACAAAATGATATCACAAATATGATACGATGATGCTGGGTTTCCAAACAATACGAAATCACTGCTGAAGACATCACTAAGGCTAAGTCTAGGCAGTAATAGGTAGATTTATAACACCTCCAGTTGCTAACAGTACCCACCACCCATTCATTCATTCATTTACTTCTGCAGCTCATCCTTGGTCTCTTGCTGAATCCACTTCCGCGCCGCCTCCGCCTGCTTCTCCTTCTCCTCTTCCGACATAGCCGAAATCTTCTTCCGCGGCGTCGGCACATCCCACCCTCTCTTAATCCCCTCCCTCGCTTCCATTTTCTCCAACCACTTCGTCAGATGTGGGTACTTGTCCAGCGAGAGACCGGGCCAAGCGTGGGCGCCAACCCAGCCGGCGCAGATGATGTCGGCAATGGTCAAACGGTCACCGACGATGAAGCCGGAGGTGGACTTAGAGAGTTGCTTGTCGAGGACGCCGTAGAGACGGTAGGTTTCGGTGGTGTAGCGAGTTATGCCGTAGGGAATCTTCTCGGGGGCGTAGCGGGCGAAGTGGTTGGCTTGGCCCTGCATGGGACCGAGACCACCCATTTGCCACATGACCTGTTATTAAAGGGAAAAGATAGTTCAGTATGATTTGATACATTCAAAAGTAAGCAATGTTTTTTGGTAGACTAACCCAGTTGTTGACCTCCCAATACTCCCGGGAACCACGTGGGTAGGAAACCTTGTGTTCAGTGTCGTAGCGGTCAATGAGATACTGCATGATAGAACCGGACTCCCATAGGTTGATAGGTTTGCCATCAGTGTGGATGTCAGTCAGGGCGGGAATACGCCCATTGGGGTTGATCTCCAGGAACCACGGCTCCTTCTGCACATTGGTGCTGATGTCAATCGTCGTGACCTTGTAGTCGAGGTTGAGCTCCTCCAGCAACATTGAGACCTTGACACCGTTGGGAGTGCCCAGGGTGTACAGGTGGATATTGGTGGGAATCTTGGTCATGGTGAGAAAATGATGTAATTATAATATTGTTATTATGGTTGACGATGGCGAGGATGATAATTCACTTAAGCTATCAAGAAAACGCATGGGAGCTCCCAAATTCTTATACCTTTCTCCCCGGATCCTCTCAAACTCCGCACTCTGGCCGCCCCGCCACAGCTACAACCTCCAAACACACCTTCCCAGAATCCCACACAAAGCCTCGGATTTCCTTCCCTGCGCTCATTGCGTCTTCTCCACCTACATTCCCGATTTGGTACCCCCCTGCCGTCTACGAAGTGAATTACTAAGCAAGCTGTATCTATGTCAGATTAGGCAGAGTCGGGCCCGTTTATCATATTTACATGGGATTGGGCGAGTGGGTGGGACGGGCGGTATATCTCTGGAGTGATGAATGGAGATGTTCCGAATGGGATATATTGAGAGATACCGATTTGTAATAGGGTTGCATGATCTTATGTCCCATGTCGTCAGCCCACCATAAAGTCAACGTATTAACAATATGATATCCTGTGGCAACAACTTCAAGTCACGGTATTACCAATGTTAATATATGTGAAGCCATAGTGAGAACCCATGATGTATAAACCACTTTTATAATGTTCAATACTAGTAAGCCCTCATCGGCGCATGAAACTAACCGCTACGTAAATCAAGTAACCCAAATCTCCAAAACGCCAGCCTCCATTACAACGCAAAAAAGCTCCAACAGCCCGGAAACCCTCCGATCTTTCCCATGTAAATCCTCCAACACCAAAGAAAAACAAAAAACAAATGGTATAATAAACATAGTCAAATAGTCTTCGCCTACCACGCGCGGTGAAGGCCCCCTTCATGATATGTAGTCAATCTCATGACCAGATGTATCTCAAACAAAGGAAAATATAAGGCAAAAGAAAAGAACAAAAAGAGATAAAAGGCAGAGATATGACTGCCGTGATACTCGTGTCTTGAATAATCGATCAATGGAATTGCTACACAACGGCGTTTTCATCCATTCCAGATCATCCCCACATGTACCCACCGCCATAACCACCATACTGTTGTGCCACCGCCAAAGCCGTGTTGGGTCCGTAATCAACGAAGTTGTCGAAATCCCCCGCAAAGTCCATGAGGCCCCTATCACTGGGCTCATGCCCTGAACATTGACCTGTCTCGACGTGATTCGACGTGTGCATGTCCTCCTCAAAGTACCACTGGATGACCACATTCTCATACTTTTGTAGGAGATGTGCCATGAAATCATACTTGGGCTGACATCTGCGGATACTTGGCGTCGCCTTGATCGGTTCGTGGTAACACACAAGGTCAGGAGAGGCATACAGGATCCCGAAGACACGTTTCCCTTCCCGCATCTCAGTAAGGAGTTGTTGAGCGACGAGGCGAGTCGCGGGTGAATCAGGAGCGATGGCATGGCACATTTGGAGGAGTAGGTAGCGGAGGGCAACGACGTTAGCACAATGAATACCCTCGGATTCTTCGAGCTTTTTGAGGATACCGTAAAGGGGGTTGATGAGGTCATTGACGCGTTGGCAGTATTCTTGATGGGTTTGGTCGCAGTCGGGTCTTGTAGGGGGGGATTGAGCAGACTGTTGTTGTTGGTGCTGTTGATTCTTGATGTAAATCTGTTCGGCAAGATCAAGAAGATCCATGAGAGTTCTGACAACATGAGGATGCTGAATGCCATAGACAGCCTCCAAGTCGTCAAAGAAAGACGGCATAGTTGTCCACAAAAGATCAGAAAGCGTCTTGGCTCCATGATCTTGATGGATTGTCTGCAGAGCAGACAGGATGGGCCGCAACGGGTGAGAGCGCTCCAGGTTCTTGCCAGTCCAGCTGCCAAGGAAGCGGCAAATCTCACTCACAACTGCGGGCTCCTTGTTGATTAGACTAAAGAGAAGCTCCTTAATGAGAATAGGAGTCATGTGCTTCAAGTCACGCTCCAAGAAACCGAAAGAGTTGTTCAAACTTTGAGTACCGCGCTCGATGTTACCAGCACGGAAGAACTGATCGGCCTCGTAAAGGTAATCACTAGAAGCAGCACCCCAGAGCATACAGCTAGTCCAGGTGATCTCAATGGGCGACCCGTCACTGGTCTGGCTGCCATTAAGTTTGCATAATAAGAGCGCCTTACGCATGTTACTGGTGATTACCTCTTGTACACGCTTAAGATCAGCAGCCATGTGACCGGGAAGATTAGGCAGTGGTGGAGGCGTCCGGCACCGGGTGTGGCCAGGAAGACCAACATTTTGAGGAATGCAGTCAAGAAGATCCATCTCGGTCTTGCCCTTACGCTTGAGGTAAGTGCGCATGTTGACGACCTTTCCATTGCGAACAAACTCGGTGGTCTTTCCCTCGGCCTCACGCTGTTGCTTCAAGCTAACCATCATCTTCATCTCGCCTTCGGTATTGTTCTTGGCGAAACCCCATGTTGAAAAGCGAGTCTTGTACATTTTGGATCTAAAATGCGGTTAGACACTGTATTCTAAACGTCATTTTCTGGGGGATACTTACGTGGCCTTGAAATTATGCTCTTCTGCCATAATGACCATAACATCTTTAAGCGGTTTTCGCTCATCAAGATATAGCCTCTTGATAAGGCCCTTGTGCGCCTCCCAAACATCATGAGGAATCTGTTCTCTGGTCTTGGTAGACGGCTTGGGCTTAACAGCACCGGGCTGATACGAACTGTCAGTATTCTCGACTCATTTAACCGGCGTAATACTAACACTTACAGTTGTAGCAGCAGCAGCAATCGGCTTGCTATCAATATCCATCATGGATATCGTAGACTGCTTCCTGGACACCTCCGACTGACTATCCATCTGTTCCGTCTTCACGACATCACCACCCAAAGACTGGCCTGTGGACAACTGAGTAGCCGCAGTTGAAGGTCTCATCAGCTGAGCCGGAGCCTTGGCCGTTTTGGGACTCCAGATGTTGATATTGAAGTAGTTAGGGTTCTCAACCTTGGTCGGAACTTGCTGCTGTTGTTGCGTAACTCCGGGCTGTTGGGGCTGTATGGGTTGCCGGAGAGGAGGCCCTGAGGGTTGGGAGAGAATGGAAGTATCATTTTGAGAGATGTAAAAGCCCGAGTTCTCCAAATCCATGCCGTCCAAGTCTAATTGCTGCCGAGGTTGGTGAAGTTGATTTCCGTTATCAATATTGTTATTGTTATCATTGTTGTGATTATTGAGTTGAGTAAATTGATTGTCGTTGTTAAAGTTGCTGCTCTCATTATTGGAAAATACATAATTATTCATGTTATTCATGTCAAAAGATATGAATTCTGGATCAAAGGGAGTTGCTGGAGTCGCTGGAGTCATTGGTTGTGGCATATTGAAAGAATTCATCATGTTATTAGAACGTTGACCCTGGTTGCCAGTGACGTTACTAAAGTTGGACGAGTTCCCAGTGAAGTTTATACCGAAGAACGACATGCCATCATTATCAAAAGGACGCGTTATTTGGCTGGGAGTCATAGGAGAGAAAGCATCAGAGGTCATCGGCGAGTTGACGATAGGTGTAAAAGGAGTGTTCATCATAGACGTCAAGTCACCATGCGTACCAGTAGTATCAATGGGGCTTATGTGTCCATTATGCAACGAGATTGATGGTTGCCGACTCATATCTTCATGTGACATTTGTGAAATGTTTTCTTGAAAACTGCTCATACTTATAGACCCAAAGTCATCTATCGACGACTGATTCTGTAAAAGAGGATTTGGCTGACGCATTTCAACAGGACTGGAGATACCAAGACTGGTCTGACTTGGTTGACGTTGCCGTTGGAATCCTCTGTGCTGGAAACGTTGCTGTTCTCTCCGAAGTCGTCGTTGTAAAAGTTGCTGTTGTTGCTGGAGTTGTTGGCTCTGCAGAATTGCGTTGTGATTAAGCTGTGGCTGAATATGGGCTGGCTCCATGTTTTCAACAAGCAATGACTCCTTGCGTCTCCGTCCAAATACCCGGCCCATCATACCTGTCATTCGTGATGGTGAAATAACATTGAAGGCATTGCTGTTCTGTGTGACGGGAGTTACAGGCATCTCTTGGTGCATAACCGGAGCAGTCACTCCCATAGACGTACCGGTGTTTCCGTCAAATCCAGAGAGAAGACCGAGGTTGACGCCGGTCTGTTGAATGGATTGGTTCTGTGGGAGTCCCATATTGATATTTCCATTCATAATACCCGACATGTCCATACCGTTATGCATTTGGCCGGTTGCTCCATTGAGGTTCTGTGGCAGCCCATTTTGCTGGGTGTTACGCCTGCGGTTTTGGAAAAACGAGGTCCTCATATTGACTGAGTGCAATACATCTGGTTCGGGAAGCGGCTAGGGATTGACGAGGGAGCAGTTCCACGATTGAACGGCAGAGCAAGTCAAAATTGGTGCTTCAGTGTTTGTGTGATTATGGGCTATGTCTGGGTGCGACACAGGCAGCGAGGAGCTCCTTGTTTACGGAGTGACAGATGCTAAGTGAAGACAAAGGAGGGAGCACTCGGTGGCGACTCGTCTGAGGGAGAATCAGAAGCTTGTGCGGTGGTGAGAAGTCGGAAAATGAATGTGAAGCAATGAGGATGGCAACACAAGACGGGCTGCTGATGGTGAAGGCGAGTATCTCAAAGGATTTGCGTCTTATATCGACTGTTGACGGGCATGATATGAGATGAGTGGTCAACTATGACGAGGTGCATGTATGGAGGAGTCGTGATAAGAGTGATATTGTTGAGGATATTTGAATCTGAGTAGGAACAGATATCAGTGATAACAGCGAGAGATGGTGTGCAAGATGTGATGCGCAGAATTCGGAATAAAAGGAAAGAAATGGAAAACGATTGAAATGACAAAATGCGTAAGATGTTGAAATATTGTTAACGAAAGAAGATGAACGAAAGTATTAAGATGGCCAAAGTTGGAGGTTGACGGGTGGTGCAGTATGCAAAGTGTGTATAGAGTATGCAGAAATGAGTTCGGTTGTCGTCCGAACACAGTGAGTGTCAATGATTGATTGTCCCGAGTCTCTCGTTCGCAATCGCGCCTCTTGAGAACCAAGTTCAAGCAGGCGATGATCTCACAAAGTATGGCAACGCGGGGATTGTGAAATCACAAGAAAACAAATCCAGAACGAGTCCAGGGCAGAATTTCTGGGATCACAGAATTATGAAAGACAGGCACAGCAACCAGTTGGCCCAAGCAGCGGCACAAAAACCAGGCAAGAATAAAGGTAACTTGACGACGGTTTATGGGGGGAAAAGTGAAAAATAATAAGATAGAAAAAAAAACGAAGGATAATTGACAGAAAGCCGTTGTCTGATAGTGTGGACGAGCCAAGTTTGTGATGCTACTGAAAGAAGGTCAATGGCGGAAAATTGGTAGCAAATTATTTTTCGAGGTTGACGATAGTGTAGGGGTGGGCGGAGAGAAAATCAGAGAGACCAAGGAACGTGCGATTAGACACACGCTCCCCTCCAAAAAAAGAAACAAAAGTAAAATAATTCCAATTAAAAAAAATGTATACCTGTCTCTAGTTGAGCCAGTCATATTTGAGGCACTAAGAATGCCCTGAAAAAAAAAAAAATAGTAGACTCCACTGTAATTCGCCGGATGGATGAACGATAATCACATATAGGGCTGGTTAAATGAGGGTAAACAGGCCCTCGACTGCCCTGCGCATATCATTGGAAATGGCTGCAGCAGATGTTGCTTTTTTTCTTCTTGTGTGTGGTGATCGGTCTCGCCGAGACACACCTCCGGACTGGCTTTCTACTATTATTGGAGGATGACAGTTGACAATATATAGCCTAGTGATTTTAATTCTGTGCGTGCAAACCAAATGATATCACATTCGCAGATATTCATGTATCGCGACATTGACATTGTCGACAGACTTGTAGTTACTGATTACTCTGGAGTCGAGTCCAAGGTGACAATGTTAAACGTCTAAGCTCGAGGTTAACCGTCGAGGGTTTACTGAAGTCACAGAGGCCCTGGATCACCACTGATTCACTGATTGATTGACTTGGGACGGCTGAGACCCCATACCTTGCCTATTCGGATGTCGCTAAAGTCTGTGCGCACTGTAGAACACATATGTTTTGTGGGAAGCATACCGTGCCCTAAAAGTAGATGATACTGTAGTTGCCGGTGGTTTTGCCGAAATAAGTAATCTTGGAAAAGAAAAGAAAAAGAAGGGAAAACCTCCGATCACTCATTATGCCATTTTTGATCACTTCGTTGCAACCCGTAATACAGCTATTAACTATATCAACAACGGCAGATTATCATCACCTTTAGATTTCGGGCGACCAATTGATTTCGACAGAATACTAACCAGAATGACCAGAAACAGTAGCGCGGCTTCTCTATATGAACAGTACGGGGAGAAAACACGATACTTTTCCGTGTGCGCGTGCTTTTTTGGCTCATTATCCTACATATAAGCACATCTCGGTCCCCAAGACAAAAACTTGAGAGACACAAGCGCACGCCCACGCGCCACATTCTTGCTGCCATGTGCCAACACTGGCCAACGACTGGCTCGATCGATACTAAGCCCCGTCTTGTCGTTATCTGCCCTCTCCGTCCACCACCGCATCTCCCCCACTCCTCCATCTCGTCTCCACCATCGCAACCACCATGTCGGCACCTATCGCCATCAGTACATGTCTCTGTACGGTCATTTTGTTCGATATCCCGGGGTCCTCTGTCTTTCTTTGTCTCTTTTTATCTGGTCTCATGTCGACGAATGACAACATTCACTATTCTCAAACATCAAACATGGAAGCCGTTCCGCACGAAGTCGTGCTTGCCTGGCTTTCTGCGCCATTCGTCTCCACTATGCGTGCATCTGTCATGCATCTGGCGGCATCCTCGCTTCGCAGAGATGCATCGAGTGGTCACAGATAAGCCTATGGATGGGTTTGTTTTCTTCTCTTTATTCTACCTTGCCAGGTTTCTTTTGCAGCTTCTGGCGGAATCATGCACTCACAAGCAGACGCCGATGCAGTCGATGCTCGATGGTGGAATTAGTCGAAATCCCATCCCTAAGTCAATTGTCCAATCAGGGGACCCCCCATCCTCGTGAACTTAGATGCAGTTTTCCCCTGTCGTCTATAGTTACTTTGGTCTACAAAAGTTCCTTCGCTAGATTATCCTCTTTTGGAAAACTGAAGACCCAGCAGCATGTTCGTTGAGTGGGGGGGACACGAGGGCCCGTGATAACAATGTGTAAATGCTGGAGATGATGCGAGTTATCAGTGATGGCGGTTGGACAAGACAATGACATGTCATTCATTGTTTCAAAGGTTGGACTGACTGGCGATAGACGTGATGATGATGACGGAATAGGAAGTTTTGGACACGGCTCAAGTGAGCAGCTTGTCAATGATTTACAGACGAGACCGAACAATGTTGGTGCTCATGGGTGCATCGGGTCTGGTGTGTGCAACAAAAACATAGTGATAATCAGAGAGTGGTTTCCTACATAAATATATCGGATATCCAGCCAATCTTGACTTTGGACTATGGGGTCGTCTATGACGCTACTGATTACATCTCCCGACACTCCGTCACCCAGCGTGCTTAAACATCCTTTCGGAATTCTAGGCCCGCGATCTGGGACTTGGGGGTCTTGGAAAAGCGAGTCATGAAGCTCACTCAAAGTTGAGAACATGATCGTGATCTTTTCTTTGAGTATCAATGATGGATAACGCATGATGTTCCCTCAAGCTGCTGACCGACACAAAACATACAGCTCGGTTAACACATCCAGCAGAGCCACTGTTACAAACCACCCACGTCTTGATTAACCTTTTCTTTTTATCAAATTCTATATTGACCTGCATCTCAGCACCTGCGCCACTGCGGTTGCGCCTGACAGATACCCTGGCCGTCCCGTTTTCTGGCAGTAAGAATGGATCGTTACATCTTGTTTTTTGTTCCAGACGTACATTTTCTACACCTGGCAACGTCTACAAGCATTAGCCTCCCCTCCTTCACACATGCACTAGCCATCCTACCGCCTATTGCCTTCGCCATGCGAATCTCTTCCCGATCGAGACCTTGCTTCAAATACTCGGAGTTCCGCTATTAGTCATGACCGGGCCAACCCTTCAGCGGAGTCTCCTTCGCATCATAACTTGAATGAGAGAACTGCCAATGAGATCAACCTTACAAGCAAACCATCGCGGTTATGGAGTGAATCATTTGAGCTTGCAAACTTTACGGCATCTCCAGGAAGAGAAATAGCATGCATTGTTTGTGCAGTATTGCATGATCTTCTCCAAACCTTCCCAATCCATCTTGACGGCAACTAACTAGCCCAGTGAATGCAATCCAAATTACCATTACCATGCCCAATAGCAGTTACAACAACAAAGTCAAAAACAAGCTTCAATCGACAAGCAATCAACAAACTTACGTTCCCCTGATACAAACCTAAACCCCGATTAAAGTGCAATGACACGAGCTAATCCCACCCAAGCACGCGATCATCCTCTGTTAAAGCAGCCGCCATCTGAAGGTCCCGCGCTCTAATACACCCACGACCGGCGCGCTAACTAACCAGGGCCCCGTTCCCACTCCCGGGCCTATCAGAGAGAGGGTTTACTGGGGCCAGGAGATGGCGGGGCGTCGATGTTTGTTGAGATGGCGAGTAGCAAACATTGTGCTCTATGCGACGGCGAGGGCCATTTATAGACACGGGGGTTCCATCTTTTGTCCATTATATTATAATGGTAAGTCCTGGATGGCCGATAAGGTACCGATATGGTATACATGTACTAGGGACATGGGATAATGCTATGTTCCATTTTGACGGCCGGTACAAGGCATTTTGATATGGTCGCCGAATTCTATATTATGGTAAGTAGAGTGGCAAAACACCAAGAGAAATGGCCTGTGGGTTCAATCAATTTCCGATCAGGACGGGCGAGGGGCAGAGTGCGGTTGTTGCGATTATACGGAGCTGGAGCAACGAACTATCTAGGAGCCCATGGGCCGATCAGGCGGCTGCGGCTATTTGGGTTTGTATTTATCTGTGTGTGTATATCTCAAATGTACTGATGGTTCTGGAGGGAAGGCCAAGATATCATGATCATCTTATCGCAGATTTGGTGGTGGTTTGTGGTGTGATGAGAGAAAAGGATATGGAATGTCTTTATTATCCCTCTCAATGCTCACTTGCTCTTTGGCAGTCGCATGTGATTTTCTCTTCTACAGCATCCTTTAAACGTTGCGTTTGAACTTGGCTGTTCAGCCATACTTTCCTTACCTTCAAGAAAAGAAAACAATAACCACTACGACAACCACGGACCGCAGATCACTCGCAAAAACCAACCAAAAAGGACCACCCGCATCTGCCGCTTCCCGTGCAATCTGGACAATATTATTGGCCAGTGGAGTCCTCCTTGTCATCTCGCCGATCAGCAACGTTTCTTTTTTTTTGGAAAAACTTTGACGAGGAGAAGGTGCATGGATGTGAAAATGTTCATTCATTTACATGTGATGTCTATCTGCATGAGGGGTAAGATAAAGTGCAGGACTAGAGGATGCAGGTGGGGGGTGGCGGGATGAAAGTGAGGATGAGGAGTCGAAACGTTGCGTTTGGTGTTTTCTCGGGGTTCTCTTTTTTTCATTTTGTTCTCGCGGAGGGAGGGAGGGACTGGGTCGGCCGGATACTTTTTTGAGGCAAGGTGAAGATGGTAAATATAATGTTTCGTCATTATATACGCACATACATATATACCGCACACCTCTTCAACTCAACCCAAGCTCACCTCATGATATACAAACCGTCCCACAACATCAACCAACTCAAGACATTCCTCTTTCTGTCTCTCTGTCTCTCTCTACCCTCTCCCGTACCTGCACTTACAATATAAATAGAAACAACCAATAATTCCAATCATTCATTCCCTAGCTTTTTTCTTTTTTCTCTCTGTGTCTCGTGTCTTTTTTTCCATTCCTCTCATGGCAAACAACTCCCTTCTCCCCCCACGTTCTGCTTCCCCAAAGAAGCAGGTCGCTATGCACCTTTAATGACCTTCCATTTTACCTGTTTATTTACTCTCATCACCATGCACCTCATGCACTGCACGTCTGCATATCCAGAAGAAGAAAAGAGAAAGAAAAAAAAATACAAATCACTCAAAAAGAATCCCTTTCGTAAACTTTATTCTGGTGCATCGGCCACGGTCCAACAACGAGATTACTGTTCTGGACTGGTATTAGTCTCAGTGTGAATATCACTAACCCTAACAATGTAGGCCCAACACACATTAGAATGACATTCAAGTTCATCCCCATTTCCACACCATCTGTCTCTTGCCCTTTACTGCCGTCCCCCACCTCGCCTCTACCCTCATCCGTCTCGCCCCCCTCTGCACCTAACCCTCGGGAACCACCCCCGCTGCACCCGCCCACTCCCTCTTCCTTGACCCGTCGCAAACAATCCCTCGAATGAGTTTGTTTCAGTAAATAGATTATAGTCAACTGTCGTATACATGTCCCATTACTAAAGACAGCAACACCAGGAACAAGCGACAAGGAGTCCTCGTTTGATGGTTTGATGAAAAGAAAACAAAAAAACAAAAGGAACACGCCGGTGTCGGTAGCCGGTGAGACGAACGGGTGCAAGGGAGGTCATATCTAGACAGAAAAACGGCAAACACTGGGATAGAGATAGATGTAGACGGACTATGATGAATTGATTTGACTTGATTTGATGCGGTATGGCGGATGTTGTGGACGGACGGCACGTGGAGAGTGTAGGAACTTGTGCTCACCGATTCCGATGACCCCGTCGACACTCATCACCATGGTTTTCCCACAGCCACCGTGGCTTTGTATACAGAACGAAACTTGAATGGAAAGAAATGAGCGAATCGTAATGAAATTGCATCTAACCCTATGCACCTGTTGGACATTTAATTGCTAGAACCCCCAGACACCGAAACGGACATTCCATGACTACAGTATGAAGACCGTCTTTGAGTGATATAATTGTATGTATAGAGAATAGAAATGTGAATCCAGAAAAAAGAAAACAGCATGAAGAAACACAGAAAAAAACCCACTATGTATAAGTATAAACACAAGAAGAAAAAGAAAGAACGAATGAAAGAGAAAAAAAGAGCAAGCAATGTTTGTTCCGTTATCATACAATCAAATGTGTCTGTCGACCAAACCAAACCAAACCCAACCAAAGTTAAAACAAACAATGTAATCAAGACATAAGAAACTCTGTTCCGTGTATCATCACCTCCCTTTCATAATACCTCAACGCCCTCCTGTTCTTCACGATATTGTAACCCCCCTGGAATTTTGAGAGCATTTCGTACCCACTCGTTCTCTGCCACTTGATCCAGAGTCCATCGACTCCGCGCCCGCTTCAGTAACCCTTCGGTGATCTCCATTGCCCCTACCAACTCCGCCGCCTTGAACTTGGCGATGCTACCTTCATGATCACCATCCTCTCCTTCATACTCCACCCACCGCCACTCAACCCGGGCAATGCGATGGCTCGTTCGACTCCGCATGCGATGATAGTCACTAACTCCAGGATGCGGGTCAAACGGCAGTCGCGCCTCGAGGAGTACATATAGAAGGACACCCAGAGACCAGGCGTCGGTGGCACGCCCATCATATGGCTGGCCCATGATGACTTCGGGTGCCGCATAGTCTTCAGAGCCACATCGGGTTTCCAGTTTCTCGTCGTCTTTGATCTGCCGAGAGAGACCCAGATCAGTCACCGTGATGACTGAATAGGAGTACGTAGTCCAGTTGATAGCGGGATCGGAAAGCTCCGAGGGACGAAGATTGACAAGTACATTCTCTAATTTGATATCGCGATGAACAATGTGGAGACCGTGGAGGTAGCGCACGGCACCAACAATCTCAGAGAAGATTCTGCGAAGGAGAGCTGGCTTGAGAGCCGCCCTGTTGGTAGTCGCAACATCGAAAAGGTCGCCACCAGGGCAGTGGGTGAGCACAAGCAGCGCTCTAGTCATCTCAATGTTGAAAGCTTTGAGATTGACAAGAGAGGGATGGCGGATAATCCTCATAATTTCAAGCTCACGTTTTAGACTCATTTCTATCCTGTCCTCACTGGCACCACCCTTGGGTCCATGTTCACACACCTTGACAGCTACAAGAGTCTTGCGATCCAATCTCACGTCAACATTATTGTTAGACATAGCCAGGAGTGTCTCATCTGAGATATCCACCTCACTGGTCGCTAAAACGACTCGTGAGAAAGTACCCTGGCCCAAAACCTTGACTGCCCGCCAACGCCGCTTCTTCCCATCAAACCGACCATACGCCTCGAAATACTCTGCTGCAGGTCTCTTAGGTTTCTCAGTACCTCCGTCCAAAGATGATTTGGAGGATTCACTCGGTGGCGGTGTTGGGGGCTTCTCATATGTAGGCACAACGCCCCGGGATTCGGCAAAATTTGTTTCTCGTCTCATGTGTCGTTTAGAGGCATCCTCAGCTTCCCGCTTGTGGGGCCCAGACACAGTCACCATGCGCTTCGGAATGGCAACCGGATTGGGGACAAACTCGCTCAAACTACGGTTTCGAGCATGGTGTTGTTGAATATTGGCAGGATGCTGTGCAACATTCAGCCGTTCGCGTTCGGAATTGAGGCCGGTGTAGTTCTTGCGACGAATGCCGTTGGCGAGAGCTGCATCAATTGACTCGCCGGTCACTGAGACGATAGCGGACCCGGAGCGGGTGTGCGCCTTGAACGGCATCGACATGGTATTACAAGGGGCGTCAATAGTGGGGCTGATTTCAGATCCAACCGGGGCCGCAGTTTCAGGGTTGATTGGTTTTATAGATTCGGATTCGTCACTCGAGGGCGGGCGAGGGTTGGCAAAAGCTCTCCAAGGGCCAGCAGTACTGTCGTAAAGTAGTGGTGAAGGCAGAGGAGTTACATCACCCATAGCCGCAATGACCGGACTAGGAGCAAGCGAGCTAGCATTCGAAGGCCCTCCACCTGAGGAGATGCAGTTTGAGATTGCAGCTTTTAAACTTGGGGTTCTACCCAAGGGTCTCAAGCTTGTAACAGACTGCTTGCTTGACAGACGGGAGGAACGTTCAGCAGCAGCTTGAGTATCTGTGGCGCGGGGTGGTGACTGCAGCGTGGTGCCGTGGATGTCTGTGACAACTCGCAACTGGCTGGGGCTGCGAGGAACACTAGAAGACAAAATGGGCGAAGTTGGACTAGTCGAGTATTCGTCTTCAGGTATCGTTGGTTCTGAAGTAATGATATTGGTCCGGAAAGATATAGGTTGAGCGGCAGTGTACGTTGCTGTTTGGTGGGTGCGACTGGTCAAAGAACTCGACCGGGAGCGCGAAGTTGGGTCCGCATTAAGCGGTGAAGACTTCGGGATGTCCATGGAATGAGCAAATGCGGAAAAGAAGATGAACGTAAAGGGTATAGGTGTCGAAGATTTAGGCGTGGTTTGTGCGAATCGTGATGTACAGTGAGTGTCGAATGTGACTTGGGGAGATGTAGGTGTGATTGTGAATTCTTGGGGTCGGTGTATCAGGTGTATTAGACCAAACTTGGCACACGAGGAAAAAAGAAAAAGACCGTGACAAGGTGGTAATTGGTAGATCTCGTAAACAATATCAGGCATAGGCTATGTCGAGTATTGGGGATTGACAAGCGGAATGGAAAACCCGTAATTTGTATGAACAACAAGTGTTCCGGGTCTATAATGCGCAGTGACGTAGAAGATCGAAAAAAAAGTGAGCAGATGGGTGGCAAGAGACAGACGAAACGCCGAGGCGAAGCCTAGCGGAAATAGCAAATTCACAAAAAGAAGCAAAGAATGAGAATGGCCAAACCAAAGACGGTTAGACCTAGGCTAGTAAAATAGAATAGTTTGATTGTTGACAGAAACGGACAATGATAAGAGACAAGTGTGAAGGAATTAGGCCAATCAGAGAGTGGCCACGAGGTGACAGCTTGAGCTAGCTAGCAAGCAAGCAGTCTGACCGTGAATATTGGAACCACGATATCAAGAAGGATGTCTGCGATAGCAATCAACACTTTGTTAAAAGACAAAATGACAAAAAAAAGACGACGGATAAGCCCATTATAGCAGATTGGCGGCACAGAAACCGTCACTGAAGTCTTATACCACTCGGGCCCTCCTGCAGGGTCACGAACCTGGCAGACCCAAGTCACCCATGCGCTGCAGCAATTCGACTTACCAGGTTTTGGGCGTTATGGCTCCAGCTAAAAGAGCTAATCGCCAGCTATGAACCAGGCCTGAAGCGGTAATCTAGACGTCGAGATCAGATGGGAAGAGAGATCCCAATATGAGTCTTTGGGTGGACACAACAGAGTTTTAGTCGTCGATGGGGCTCAATTATAGATATTATAAAACTACTTACAAAGTATCCACTCGCAGTGAATAATAACAGAGCAGTTGATCCTGCCGCTGTGCGTGGCTGCTGATTGCGACGGAGGGCTCCAGACAGATAAATTATCAGTGATGACGAGGAGATAACAACCAAGCACAATCGTGATTGATAGCCACAAACCTGTCTGGCCGAATATGTACAATCTAAGACATACAGAAAGATCCACTTGTGCTCAAATGCTAAAGTACGAGAAAACACAGAGACCAGGGGCATCTGATCAATGATACCGCGGCTTTAGTCAACAGAATGAATCATGTGAACAAGAGCCGTCCGTCAGTCAACGGTGATGTACGGGTCACTGCAGGCAATCTAAATAGGTCCCTGGGGGAAGATAGCTGGGGTTGAGAAACGAGAAAAGAAAGCCTAGAGTGACACTCAATATTGCTAAATCGGTGAACCAGCCGGACAGACAAAACAGTTGAGGGGAGAGTAAGACATTCAGCGACTTTGTCTGAAGTGAGATGCGGAATACAGAGGGTCAGACTCGCCTGTGTTCTGTGTTTATGATGGGGACGGGAGGGATAAGGTTGTTTCAAAGTAGACATTGACGATAAAATAGGAACGAAGCTTCCGTGACAATGGCGGTCTGTAGGGCGTAGATTCTATCAAGAATGCCAATGCCAACGACAGCAGAGGTCGTTGAGAACTCAGAGATGATTGTCAATGAAGAAAGATACTTCTAATAATGTTAATCTGGATGGCATGTCTTCGTCGTCGCACTATATCTTGAAAATTGCTGGAATCCACTTTCCGCTTTTTTTTCATGGTTACGTTACTAAATAGATACCATCGGCATAGATACCAACTTCCATAATAAGAAGGCCCAACAAGGCTCCAGCAACTCCACACAACCAAGGGTAATTGCCCTTCTGTCGCTTGATGACGAGGCACATTGTGGATATGGTTGTTTTGGTAGCCTCCGCTTTTGTATCCCAAAATACACAACCAATCGGTTAATATGAAACGATCCCCAGTGTTTGTGCAAACCAGATGCTCATAATCAGGCCGTGATGCTTCTTGGTGGAGTGCGATGTGTTGAACAGGAACAGGATTTTTTTTCCCTTCTCTTTGCATTCCTTCCCTAGTCATCCCAGTCAATTAGACATATCTAATGCATGCAGACCAAAGGGAACTACCGAAGACCCCCTCACATCTATGGAGGACCCTTTATGATGAAGCATACAGAACGTAAGAATACAAAGTGACAATGAAGTTCATGTCTCCCACTTCTCGATTCCAATGAACCATTTGAAACGAGGCGTTGTGCTGGCCGACCAAAACCTAGTGTGGAGTTGTCCCTACCCCCGCATCATTGTGACTCTGCAATACTCTGCCGTCCAACCCGCTTGCCACCCCGCTCTCATTCCCGTCGATTGTGGATTAAGGTATGATGATTTTCCTCAGTGGGACAGCTCCCCCCGTCATTCTTGCTGCAAATCCCTGTACAAAGATTGTCGCTCTCCCGAAACAAAACTTGACTCTCACACCACAACACCACAAATCAACCTTTAGCAATCTCTCCGAAAATATCGTTGCCATCATTTTCTTACTGTCCATCTGGCGGATGCATGCAGAACCATCTGCACCGCCAAGCTTCCCAAAGCATATCTTGACTTGATCGCAGCCCCAGACGCACGCATCATGTAGAACAGAGCCAATCCCTGTTTCCAGAAAAACCCACATGCCAGACAGGTATCACTGGTATCACCTCCACAGGACCTTTCGTCAAGAGGTTGACTACACAACTTGAGATGGCATTTGCTGGTACGAAAGGTCCCAGTATTGGACATGGTCACAACATCATGGAAGGGAGTCTGTGGCTGCGGGTATTCCGACTAGTTGGTGGAACTTATAGCTGTGCCACCGTCTCAACCCACCATGGGCCTTGGCTGACTTACAACCTCTGGCGTCATCCACGCGATGCTGAGCCATGGAATACGGAATCTGGGAGGTCAAGTACATATGTATATAGTAAGCTTGTCTCGCCTCTTGTACCGTTAAATTGTTCCCACCATGTGCGATCCTTTTTCCATACTGGATGCCCACACATCGAGGAGGAGTCAAACAATCTCCACAGCTTTGAGTCCATATATATTTCTGTACGCTCTGGACAAACAAGACAAACAGTTTCTCCGGCCATTTTTGCCATGCTTTGCCGGGTGAGACAAGGATGTCAACAACTCCCAAGGCGTGTAGATGTACGGCTTATCATTGGTCAGACCGTATCACTTATATACATACAACTTGGGTTATTCTTGTCCGATTTGCCGGAACCTGATGTACAGTATTTGGCACTCCCGGCAAAAGACAAAGGATATCACTTGAAAAGCAGTTCTCAAAGAACTGCAATCATCTATTGGACGGCCTTTCCGCATCCAGTAAAGCCTCAATTTCCCCATGCCGCAATCATCAGGGGTCACGTAACTGGTATCGCTTCTAGTCTTAACATCCATTACCAAGATATTTCAGCGGGGCGGCAGGTCATGAGAACAGTAGAACAGACCCTCAGGTATTTTACGCTATGATGGGGTTCTCTAGTAGTTCCAGAAAGCTTGGAGCACTTGTGCCTGATGGAACTCCACGGCAGTGATACAATGTCGCTAGAGCGAATAGACCAGGTTAGTCAAAAATGTTATCGAGATATCCAGCTTTCACCAGTCAACTCAAGGCCAGAGGTCAAATGACAGCGGCTTGTGATCTGTGGCCATGGTAAGCCATGTTTGTGATAAAGAGTGATCTAACCCTGGTATTTTCCTGGGATCAGTTGTTACCTCGTCATAATGACTATCAAGGGTTATCAACCCTAATATCGCAACTGGCGTGGTTGAATAGAGCGCGATGGCCAGCTGCCAAAGAACTTTAATTGAAATTCTGGTATCCCTGTTGGTTAAACGCGTTGAGGCGCGTTCATTAGCGTGTAATGGGAAATGGCTGGAAATCTATTGACTGAGGGAAGTGTGTACCACATGCAAACCACTACTATGCAAATTGACTGGTTTGTGATATCGTGAATCTGCCCCAGACAGTACGTTGGCACGCCACTTAGCTAGACAACAATCTGTTGAAACTATCGGTTTACTCTCCAGGCTTTTCTTTTGCCCTACTTTTTTGTATAGAGTATCAATCTCAGAAATCAACCCAAGATGTTGAGAGCGGACTACAATCGCATCAATCCCAAACGGCGAAGTGTCGTCGACCCTCGCAAGAAACAATTCTCAGAGTCCCTCTTCAAGAACCAAGAATACCCCTACCGCCTCAACTTTTACATTGATCCACCCACCGCCGACATAACTCTTGAGCAATTCGAACAATGGGCCATCGACCGCCTCCGTGGTATGTTGTCCCCAATCTGTCCTACCCCCTCCACCCCACCTTCTGTAGCCCTACCGACTAACTATCCCCTCCACCAGTCCTCTCCGAACTCGAGAATTGCATTCACCGAAATCGATCACCGCCCGAGACTGCTACATACATGAAGCCCATCCTCGACAAGTACTTGCCTCTTGATTCAAACACATCAAATTCGGCACATTTGGCGGCCCAAAGACAAAAGGACCATTACAGTCATTTCATCTTGCGGCTGGCCTTCTCTAGTATGGAGGAGCTGCGGAGAAGATTTGCTAGAGTGGAGACTACATTGTTTAGATTGCGGTTTGCGGATGATAGTCCGTCGGAATGCAATGCGTTTGTCAAGTCGCTGAAGCTTGATTGGTTCTCACCCGTGTCGGCGGAGGAGAAGGCGGAGATTCAGAGTGAGCTTGACGCCACCATGAGCTTCAAGAAGATGAGCAGTGACGATGACACTTGGTTCAAGGTTGACTGGATGCGAGTACCCGATCTGGTTGAGCAGCGCAAGGTTTACATGAGGGCCGGCAAGGCTTATGTTCCTGTCAGAGAACAGCAGTCCATGCTGACTGCCGAGTTTCAAAAGCACCTGGAGAGACAATTGGAGTTGACGGTCCGGGCTATCCCCAGATTAGATGAGGATGACCGGTTATCCCCTATCCTTGACCACCTGGGCAAGAACTTCATTACGCCTGATAGTTACAGCAGTGCCAACTCTTCTCTATCAGGTGAGGAGGTCACGGCTGCCAACATTGACAACCTGGCGAAATTCTTCCCGGCCTGCATGACGCATCTTCACCGGACACTGCGCCGTGATGGCCACCTGAAGCACCATGGCCGTCTCCAGTACACCCTCTTCCTGAAGGGTATCGGTCTGAACCTTGAAGAGTGCATGCTCTTCTGGCGTCAGGCCTTCCGCGGGATCACCGAAGATAAATTCAACAAGGAATACCGCTACAACGTCCGGCACGCCTACGGTGACGTCGGCGGTGACTCCAACCGACGAGGCGGCGGCTACTCGCCCATGTCGTGTCAAAAGATTACGACGGAGACGCCGCCTGGTAGCGGGCAGGCACACGGGTGCCCGTATCGGCATTTCAGTGCGGATAATTTGGCGGTGCTGTTGGCGTCGATGGGTGTTAGTGATCGGGGGGTTATCGCAGCAGTGATGCAGGATAAGGAGGCGCAGAAGTTCCATATTGGTTGTAACCGGGTCTTTGAGTATTTGAATCGGGTGGAGATTAAGAAGGCAAAGGATGAAGGGGTTGATGTGGGGTCGGATACGTTGGTGCATCCAAATGCGTACTTTAAGAGGGGGTACTCGTTACATAATCTTGACAAGTTAAAGAAGGAGTTGGGGATTAAGATGGAGATGGATTAAGATGGGCAGGTTGTTGGTTTAGGGTTTAGATTTTCTTTTGTGCGTTTCATAGATGGGATCATGATGATGATTAGTATGTGGGCATTGCACGGGACATAACAAATACGCATTCTGTTAATAATGAGATGGATTTTATGATGGCCGACTCTGTTGGTTTGTATGGATAAAGTCAGCACAGTTGCGGGGTTTTACGGATGATTACATGTAAGGTGTGGGCGCATTGAGCGGTGGTAGTGTTTGCTTATTATCAGTGGCCATGACGGCGCTTGAGATGCGGGTAGAGAGATCCATAGAATTTCAACATGTGACAATGTTGCAATGGATTAAAAACAGATGTAGTTGAAAACGAGACGGGACGTATTAGGTTATATCGTAGTTCTTAGAGGAACTATGGTTTTCGGTGAAGTATATCGGAGATCGCATGAGGGATGTGTACAGGACAAGACGATGTGACCTCGGCCACGCACCGCCCTGCCCTGCCCTGCCCTGCTCCCGCCTCCCCTACCGAGTCTCATAGTTTCTGACTGTCTCCCCTATCATTTTTGTCTCGTTTGTTTGTTCCAGAAGAAGAAGGGAGTCCAATAAATCCTCCTTCACAACAAATCCAACATCACCATCCAGTCTTCCTTTCATCCATCCTTCCATCCACGTCGTAACCCAACCGGGGGGGCCATTTTGGGATTAGTTCTTTTCCCCCTCCCCCGAAACAATTATTTAGTTTGGGCTTTGCCCAAAGGGTCGCCGGTGGAAGCCCAATAGTGACCCTCCTTGGTATCCCAATGGAACGCCACCTGGTGCTTCTGGGTTGAGAATGGCCGAAGAAGGGGAAAGGAGAAGTCGTGGGAAGTGGTACCTGCGTTTGGGGGGTTTGTTAATGGGTGAAGATGATAGGATGTGGAAGAGGGTGGAGGGCTTTGTCGTGTGGGTTTCACATTTATATATATACTGAAAATATATTTGTGTTTTGCTGTTTCTGTATTTGGTGCTTCTTAGGTTGGTAATGGAGGTCGTCGAAGATGTGACCTTTGGAGGGGATGACAGATGGGGAAGGAGACGGAGGTTGTTGCTTGATTAAGAATGGGATTTGAATTTTGTTTTATGATTGTTTCTTTTGGTTCTTGATTTTTCTTTCCTTCTCTTCTTCTTCTTCAATTAAGTTTTCCTCTTTATTTTTTATTTACACAAAAGATAAATATATTTATGAAGTAAATTAAATATATCAAATTCCACCAAAATCAGTGTTTCATTTGAATTGGGGGAGTTCATTTATTTACATATATTCGCCTGCATTTCCCATGATTTTATCCTTCTAGAACATTTTCCTCGCATACTCCACACACGACGCCTTCACTCACGTGCTTATTATCCAGGTAAAAGCTACACCGAAACTTGGCTCGCCTATCACCAACGACTTGACCCACCATTGATATCCTTTCTGTGTTTCTTTTCTCTTATGGCTTCATCATTTTGACATCCACTTCATTTTTTCTCTTCGTTTATGTTAATATCAGTGACCATTCCCTCTTGAGATCTTGACAAGCCACTCTGAGACACCCAATCTAAATACCAGGATTCCAGCTCCCATCAAGCCAGACCTGCAGCTTTCATTCCACCCTATACAACATTTGTTTCTCCTTTTTTTTTCTTTATGTATCATTATTAATATTTCTTCATCCACATTTTTCCTCCTTTAAAGATCAACAAATATTCACACATTTCTTTGGATTTCATTTGACACCACCATCAGGTCGTTGGGCCAGCTTTGGCAGCTTCTGCTTTTCGAAGCTGTGGGGCCTTTTTTGCTATCTTTGATTGGGCATCTTGGAACTTTGAGAAGGGTCATGATCACTTGCCCGCGTTTATCTGCTGCGTCTTTTGGGGGTTCTTTGAATCTTTCACTGGTCACTTTTTTTTCGTTGGTGTGGCTGGACTGACCACCAGAAAAACACATCAACGGACAGACATATCGGCTTGCTTATATAATGTTGACAAGCTACAACGTCATCACACACAGATCCACGGACACAGACAACACACAACACCGAGTATAATTTACAACATTTTCAGTCACCTCACGATACTTTATCCTATCTCACCGCTCTCACACAATCTCCCATCAACGTACCGACTTACCAACTCGGCAGAGAAAGCAATGAGCCACAACCCACATGCCATAACCATATCCGAGGCAGACCTTCCCCTCAGCGACCGCCAAGTTGAAATCCTCCACCAATCCCAATCCTACCTTGAAACCACCCATCCTCACCCCCCTTCCACGCTCTACTCTGTCTCCTCCCGCGCCGCCTCCCGCACTTCCTCTTCCGGCCTCCTCCACCTCGACACCTCCTCCATGGCCCTCCTCGGCGCCCACTTTGACGCCATGATGGCACATGTCCGCGCGCAGATTTCCCAACTCGAAATGCAGATTGCCCATAGTACGGCGATGCAGCAGGAGACAGCAGGCTTAGCCATGGCTCGGGCGGACGAGGAGATTTTGAGGCTGCAGGGGTACTTGAAAAGGATGGACGAGTTGGATAATGACTTTGACGAGATTGCGAGCCTACGTGATATTATTAAGGGGAATCGGCAGCGTATTACGATGTTGGCGAAGCAGTTGGAGGAGGCGGAGGAGGATGGAGCGGAAAGGAGGAGGGAACGGGGGAAGAAGAAGAATAAAGGGAGTGCCATGCGATAGTGGCAATAGTTGGACGACAGACAAAGGGAAGTAGTTGTGTGGTGGCGGGTTTCTGGTTACCAATCAGAGATATTGGGTGACACGGATCACCGAGTGATGATAAAGATGAACACGACAGGAACACAGCACCGTCACTATGATTATTGGAAGTTAGATTTTTAGAATGACAAGCAATGATTTACTTATATATAAAATAAGAAGTGTGTTGTGAGCTTTTCCGCGTATTCATGTTAAAGTTACTCTGTGTTTGTACCAATGTTCATGTCTCCGCTGTATATATGTTTGTGATTGATAACCAAATGAGGGTTAATGTTTGTTATAACCCTAAACTTGTTTAAAGTCCAAGTTGGAGGAAAGCATGGTTTTGACCCATTGACGTTAGAATCTGTTAACCACGAGGTTTCTAGTCTTGAACCTCATCTCTGGAATGCTTCAAACCCCCAAAGTGAAAACTGCCCTGACATAAAGTGAGACATTGCATTTCTTAAGTGCAAAATCATATAAATATGAGATATTAAGAGTCATGCCGCTAGATAACTATCTGTACACACACATATCTGCATCTTGACCTCTCCACTTCATCGTTGAACATCATCTCGTCGTCATCGTCATCATTGCCAGGCCGCCAGGAGCCCGGGATCCACCAACTGAATCCACACTTGGGCCAGCTCACGACAAGGGTTGGCCATGTAACAAGAAAGCGGGACGGCCTATTATGAACAAAGAAAAAGGCAAGGCTAGGGAAGCGGCCGCTAACTGGGTTATGTGGTGGGCCCGATGAATGAGCTTCTGAGTTGACGCCTGACAGATTAAACTGAGAATACTAGCCGTTATCCGGGATTTGTATTTGAGTACATGGTTGAAATCTTGGTCAAATGAGCTGTGACATGATGGGCGAAGCGAGGAGTTGTTCCTGCAGATGGATGGTGATGGGCGGTGGGTTGGGAGGGTCGGGTTAACGGTGATTGAAGGTTGGGCTGGAGGTGGGAATTTCAGCTGAGGATTGGAGAGGATTTGATGAAGTGAGATAGGCTTGGTCGTCATCATCAATATGGGACGGCGTAGGAGGGCGCCGTTGTTACAGTGAGTGATAGTCTTCAGGTATTGTGAAAATGGAGAGGAGGTTATGTGGATTGGGAATGCATGGCTTTTGCATTAAGGCAGCAATATAGACTAGATTGTGCGTCATAGATGGTAGCACGTAGCTGATGGATATGACTATAGATACGTATAATTTAGACTATCGTACAATGCTACCTGAATCGACTTGCGTTTCCGATAGTTTCTATCTTATATATACAATATCTATAATTGACGACTATACTCAAAGGATCTCTATCCGCCGGAGCCTGTCCGAAGCAATTTAACCTTTGCTGCAGAACGCAACCCTCGAGCCCAGGGCTGAAATTGGTCTTGAAATGCTCTCAGAAGAGTCCAACCGAAACTTTCTTTGCCCACCCTTTTCGATTCAGAAAGCCACCGTTAGTATTGTAAAAGAAAAAAAGCGGTTGTGGCCGGGGTCGAATGCATATTCCACATGCATATATGCCAATGCAATGCAATAGAAACGATATTGCATCGTCATCATCATAGATAACTTCCATATTTCTCGCACTGGTGCCAGCGGCAACAATTTTCTTCTTCATGATGAATTTCGAGTCTGTTGCCAATTATTGCATCGCGCAATTTTGTCGGCTTCATTTAAGTCCAATTAGCAGCAGTCCTTTCGCCTAACTATGCCCTGGCATCTCTTTTTTAATTTTGCTTCCGCGACCAACTTTCACAGCTCTTTTTTTTGCCCAAAAAGACGCTCGGATTGTCTTTCTTTCTCATTAACCCATAAACACTCACCCACCCATTCACACTTTCTCAGAAACTCTGTTTCACTTTATTTCTTTTCCTCACATTCTCTCTCCACTAAAGAGCTCACGGAACCTATAATCGCCAACCCCCTCCAAATTTTCTTTAGACTCAGCCTACCTTTCCCACCCGCCTCTTTTCCCTCCCCTCTTCTTCTTTAAATTAAAATCCCAGCTGCTGCTGGCACTTAGCGTTTGCATCCACTGTAACTCTACCACCAACCGCCCAGGAAAAAAAAAAACCAACCCAAAATCCCACTGCGTCGCCTCCAATTGACGAATCATCATCGCCTTTTTGCAGCGTCTGTTTGACCAAACTAAGCAGTCACCTATATTTCGAGTAGTTTTTTTTTCCTAATTAGAGATCTTCCCAGCCATTTGTATTTCAACTTCTAGAAAGTCGACTGTCCTTTTTACAAAGGACCTAAAGGGAAACTACCAGCGAAAGAAACCGCCTGTTTCGTTTGCCATTTGGACGGTCAGCACAGAAATTTGCTTCACGTTTGGTAAATAGATCGTGCCGGGACGCGATTCTTTTTTTTTTCTAGTTCAGCAGCGAGTGGAGTTTTACTTTCAGAGATATCTTCAGCTTCATTCTTTTGCATTGAAGCAATTGTTCGTCATATCAATCTAGGAGCATTCCTAAACCGCTGTCATTTTTTAGTGCCGAGGTTTTAGCCTAAGACTAAGCTATTGTATAGCTTTTCACGTGTAAGTCGAGTCTGTCGCGCATCCCTTGAAACCATTCACCGTTTACAGCTCACTGGAGCTTTAGCTTTAAAGCTTCTACCCGCCACCTGGAAGATCCTATCTCTAGCTTTGCTATAATTGCATGGCCTTGACCACTACACCACCATTATATGACCCGTTGAACTGTCTTTGCTAACGCACTGTCCTGCAACAAACCGCAGCCATTCCATCCCATACTAGTCCTCGTACTTTAACGACGTCCGCAACCACGGCTCACATACAAAAAGAACACTCCCAATCATTGCCTGTCGTGGCGCATCCAACCACTTCAGCAATTTCCCGCCAGCAGCAGCAGAAACCCCCTCTCAAGCCTACAGATCCCAAACCCGCCTTCGCCGCTCTCCGGCCCTCCCCTCAGATCGTCGAGGATATCTCTTCCCTTCGCGCCTCGCCTGCTCCGTCCATCCGAACTCTTCATCGCACTCCGCGTCTTGGTGGCAGTTCTACAAGCTCCTCGCCGGTTCCGCGTCAGCAAACTCCCGAGCCTGCTTGTCGCTCCATTATCCTCTCCCAGGTTCTTACCTCTACCTCATCTGACGAGGATACCATCTCGGTTCCCAATTTCCCCTCTCCTGACGCCACCACACCGTCCAAGTCTGTCGACAAGACTTCGCCTTCCACGACTGCCCATCGTCGAGTAACTGCCGCTTCTGACCTTGACGAGCAGTTTGCCGAGTATCTTCGTCGTCCGCCTGTTCACACTTCGAAGCGCCGTCATCGCGCTGCTCTTTTTGCCCTTGAAGAGGGACTACGCCACCCGTACGCTTTCACGCCTGACCTTATCGAGGAAGAGGCCGAGATTACCGAACCCTACGGGATCCAACTTGTTGTCGCAGCCCGGACGCCTTCGCCTGCACCGGTTCCAAAGACTACATTTCGCGGCGTCAACCATCGCCGTGCTCAGTCGCAGCCAGTAAACAATTTTTCGACTGCCGCTTCGTGTACACCACTGCCTTTGCGCCCAACCCCAGCTACCACTAAGCCAATCGCCCCAGCTTCAATCCCCGCGGTTGTTCAAAAGCACATTGCTACCACTCCGATTCAAGCACCAATCCAGAAAGCAATGGATGCCCGCCACAGAACTCCCACTCAGAGTGACGTACAAGCTGGTACGGGTCGCTTTCCCATCAAGACTCCAACAGTTGTGATGCAGGAGCGCGCCGTCCGTGAACACAGGAAAGCCGAACAGAAGAAGAGAGAAGAGATGATACGTGAGAAGGAGAGGAAACAGCAGGTTGCTGCTGAGCAAGAGATGCGTTTGACTGAGGAAGCCGAGAGAAGAAGACGAGAGCGGAGAGCTGCTGCTGCTACAGGCAACACCCCTTCGACCCTAGCACAATACCAAACGGCACAACCGCAACCATACATGAGCGTGGATCCTCACTCACAACAAACATCGACTCCCCAGCGGACACGCCATGTACCGACTAACTCGGCATCTGGCATTTTTTCTAGCCTGGGCAATGGAACGAAATCTGCCCTTGATGGTGTCGATCCTGCTTATACCAGCCTGCATAAAAATACGCAGTCCACTGCGGGGTCCAAAGATCGCTTCCCTCACGCTTTTGAGCGTTGGGAGTCTTTGTCTGCCCAATGGGAGGGTCTCACTCGTCACTGGATTCGTCGTCTGGAAATGAATGGCGCCATGCTTGAGACTGACCCGCTTAGCAAGACTCTGTCTCGTCAAGTCACCGATTTATCTGCTGCTGGCGGTAACCTTTTCCATGCCGTTGTGGAGTTGCAACGTCTGCGCGCGTCCTCTGAGCGCAAGTTTCAACGTTGGTTCCATGAGACCAGGGCGGAGCTAGAGAAGTTGCGAGAGGACAAGGCGCAATTGGAAGCTGCTTTGCGCGACGAACAGGATAACCGCCGGGAGACTGCGGCGCAAGTGCAGAACACAGAGACGGTTAACCTGCTGCAACGGCAATTGGCCGAGATGAAGAAGGAGTTGACCATCTCTAAGGAGGAGGCTAGACGTGCGTGGGAGGAGCTTGGTCGTAGAGAACAACAAGAGCGCGAGCGCACTTTGTCACTACAACACGGCCATCCCACTATTGTTGGTGGTGTACAGGTCGTTCCCATGCAGACTAGAGGTCCCGGTAACATGCATGCTAGCCAGATGAGCTACACGCCACCGCCACCTTCTTCGGCCGCGGGTCAATATCCAGACTACAATGACTATGTCCGCGATGCTTCCGGTAACCCCCTTCTCGACGCCGATGGCCAGCCCATCCCTCTGTACCAGGCGACTGGCTCCCCTCTTTCCCACCCGGACAATGAAGACTACGATTTGTCCTCTGCGCGTGGCCAGTATCAGTATCAGTCGATGACGCCGGGCCACTCAGCAGCTCCTCCAGTTTCCTCGCCCACTTCTACAGCTGGCCCATCAGATGGCCCTTTGATACCCCAAACACAAGCTGGTGGCAGGGAAGGCGGGGCGAATACGCACCAACACCCCACGAGATTGAGCGATGTACTGGAAGAGGAGGAGTCACGGACAACAGCTAGCCAGCGGAGCCGCAGTTAGAATATTGCGAGCTTTCACTGGCTGTTGGAGGCAGTTCCCGAGGAAGCAGAGGAGCCGGTTGGAGAGCACGAGGTTCATGGTGTGTTGGAGGAGATGGAACTGGAGACTGAAAATACGGTGTGGAGATCGTTCTCTCTGCTTCTGAAGATACCTGTGTGGATTGCTCCTCGATTTGTCCGGGAGCTCTTCACAGATAAGGAGCCGAGAACACCGGAAGTCAAAGCCGAGGCAAAAGAGAATCGCAGTTCCGATGGGGGATTGGAAAAGAAGCAGAGGAACAAGTTGAAGAAGGTTCAGTGGGTATCATGATGTGACGATGGCATCGTCGGATCTACGTTTTTATTTTATTTTTTTTCTTTCGGTTCGTTCCCATTTCTTGTCATCTGTTTCTCACGTTGTGCTTCATCCTGCATTGTGCATATAATCCGGGGAAGATGAGATGATTTGGCATTTTGTTTTTTGATTTGATCTTTTTTGGTGATGCAGGGTTGGATATATTCGGCCATGGTCTTCCGTTATTGTTAGTACTTTTGATTTGCTTGCTTTTGAAGATATCTCTTGTTATAGATGATTAATTGGGTTTCACAATGCGCTTGTTCTTTCTGTTGTGTGACTGTAAAACTCTTGTTTCTATTTTTTTTGTACCTGTAATGACCTTTTTCTATGTTAACCCAATTATCATAATACCCATCCATATACACAGTCCCCCCGCTTAAATCAGAGGCTTCTTCAACGCATCCTCAAATTTCTCCCCCGTCAACCGCTCGTAAACATCCTTGTAGTTTTTCTCCGTCGCCTTGACGATATCTTCGGGCAAAGTCACACCTTCCTTTCCCTTCAGCCCATTCTCCACCAGGTAGTTCCGGACAAACTGCTTATCGAAACTCTCCTGGTCTCTCCCTTCCTCATACTTATCCGCCGGCCAGAACCGCGACGAATCCGGCGTCAACACCTCATCGGCCAGCACCACCTCGTCCGTCTCCTCGTCCAGCGCAAACTCAAATTTGGTATCGGCAATAATAATTCCGCGTTCCAGCGCATAGGCGGCCGCCGTCTTGTAGAGGGAGAGCGCCAGCTCCTCGATGCGCTTGGCGTATTTTTCACCGATGATCCCGGCGACGGCGGACGGGTGGATGTTTTCGTCCTTTTGGCCGATCTCCGCCTTGGTCGACGGGGTGAAGAGGGGCTTGGGGAACTTGGACGACTGCTTGAGGCCCTCAGGGACCTTGATGCCGTGGACGGTGCCGCTATTTTGGTACTCAGCCCACGCGGAGCCGGAAATGTACCCGCGGACGATTACCTCGACGGGGAAGATTTTCAACTTGCGGACCGTCATGGAGCGATAGGCGATGAGCGATTGCTCGGTGGGGGTGAGGATGGCGGGGGGAGCGAGGGAGATGACGTGGGTGTGGAGGGTGGTAGGGTGGGCGGCGGAGAGGACACGGAACCAGTGGGCGGAGGTGAGGGTGAGGACGGCGCCTTTGGAGGGGATGGCATTGGTGAGGACGACATCGTAGGCGGAGATACGGTCGGTAGAGACGAAGAGGAGGGTTTTGTCGCTGAGGAAGAAGAGTTCGCGGACTTTGCCGGTGGCAAGGTGGGCGAGGGAGGGGAGGGAGACGGAGGTGATGGCGGTCATCATTATGGGCTTTTTGGTTGATTGATTGGTTTGTGAGGTTTGAGGTTGACGATTGGTGAGGAATAGGCTGGAGAGTAAAAAATTACGAGTGAAGTTGAATGTGGAGGTGGTGGTGATGTGAGCGAGGGATGCGCCTGCCGCAAGAGGAGTCACACCAGAATTCGGTAGTGGATAATTTTTACGGGGTTTACAGGTGGATGGTGCACTATAATTTAAAAAGTTATAGTGGGTTCATGCCGGGATTTAGCTGCTCATGGCTTCCTAATAAGGACTAGAGCTATTGGTCGCGGAATGATGCGACTTTAAGCGGCAGATGACGTAGGACCGAGTTAAAATCTTGACAGATGCGGAGTTGATTGGGAGGTTGGTTGGGAGATGGTGATGGGCTACAGGTGGGAAGAAACTACAGATTGACGATGAGATGAATGAAAATGGGATAATGAACTATCTTGATGAAGCATCGCCAATATCACGATACTTTTTGCTAATGCGGGGTGGTGGTGGTAAGTTAAGACCTGTCAGATGTGAGCTCTTACAGTCTTATGCGGCTGTCGCCAACTGCCAGGAAGCTTACTAGGGTCCCCACTACAACTGCTCTATGACGCAGTCACAAATGCAGTATCACAGCACAAGTTGGCTGATGGCTCATAGAGACTCATCTGTTATTTATATAAAAGGGACAATTCTTCCAGTTTCTTTGAGATATTTTTGACGCTTCAGTTCATCTATACCAATTACCCACCACACATCACCATTAAATCTCTCACATCATGACCACAATCAAAGCGACGGATGAGCTTCTCAAGAAGCCGCTTTACGGTATATCTAGCAGCAGTACATGACACGTATCGTCAGACGCTAACGTAATATATAGTTTATGATCTCACACAGAATGTCCTAGACTCAATCACAGTCAAAGACGTCCCGGAACTCAAGGAAGCCGCTCCCGAAGTCCGCCAAGCCACTACTTTCCGGCCTGGCGGATCCGTTGGTTCACAGTCCTGCAGCTTGTGTTCACAATCATTTGAGACTGCGCAGGATCAAAAAGGCCACTTGAGGTCCGATGTCCACAATTACAACCTAAAGAAAAAGGACCGGGGTCTTCCCACGGCCACCGAGGCCGAGTTTGAGAAGCTAGTGGAGACTTTGGATGAGTCGTTGTCGGGGTCTGATTCTTCGGAGGATGAAGATGAGGAGTCGAAGGAGACGACGTTGTCGGCACTACTCAAAAAGCAAGCCAATTTCTCTGGTCATTCCAAGCCTGAGGATGACGAGGAATCAACAAAGTCGCCTCGGCCAAAACAGAATTTACCAATGATTTGGTTCTCATCGCCACTTCTTCCCGAAAACACCTACTTTAGCGTCTACCGTAGCATATTTTCTCCTTCCGACCTCTCTGACCCCACTGCCATTCCCTCCGTTCTCCGCTTCAAACAACTGGACCCCATCCCACCACCAAAACCCACCAAAGATGGCTCACCTATCCTTGATTTCAAGGGGCCTCACATGTTCATGTGCATGATTGGCGGTGGCCACTTTGCTGCGATGGTGGTCGCGCTCTCGCCTAAACAATCTAAGCATAGTGTTACCGGTCCGTTAAATAAGGAGGCGATTATTTTGGCGCATAAGACGTTCCATCGGTATACTACGAGACGGAAACAGGGTGGATCGCAGTCAGCAAATGATAATGCCAAGGGTGCTGCTCATTCGGCGGGTTCTACGTTGAGAAGGTACAATGAGCAGGCTTTGGTGGATGATGTGAGAGCGTTGTTGGCAGAGTGGAGGCCGCTGCTTGATACAGCGGAGCTACTGTTTATTAGGGCAACGGGGATGACGAATCGGAGAACGTTGTTTGGGCCGTATGAGGGGCAAGTTTTGCATGGCAATGACCTGAGGATCCGTGGGTTCCCATTCAACACAAAGCGTGCAACGCAAAATGAGTTGATGAGGGCTTTCATCGAGTTGACAAGATTCAAGGTGCGGAAGATTGTTCCTGTCATGGAAGAGAAGGTTGAGAAACCCGTCAAGCAAGCTGCGCCGAAGGTTCCAGCTGCGTCAGAGTTCAACGAGGAAGAGGAAACCAAGATCCTGCACACACAACAAATCCAAGCATCGATCAAGAGATCAAAGCTACCAGCTCTTCTCACTTACCTCCAAAAGAACAAGCTGGATGCCAACTTCCGCTTCTTCCCCGAAGACCAGCACCACCATGCTCCCACCCCTCTCCACTTTGCCGCCGCGCAAAACTCCGCTCCCATCGTCACCGGCCTTCTTGTCAAAGCTAAAGCAGATCCCACCCTGAAAAACCCCGACGGCAAAACCCCATATGAACTTTCCGGTGACCGGGCCACCCGCAATGCCTTCCGCGTCGCCCGCTCAGAACTCAGCGAGACCGCCTGGCCCTGGGATGCTATTGGGATTCCTTCGTCGGCCACGAGGGCAGAGGTAGAAGAAAGAGCCGAGAAGGAAAAGTCGGAGGCGGCAAGGGTAGAGGCGGAGAGGAAGAAGAGGGAGGAGGAGAGAGTGAAGAAGGAGACGCCGGTGGTAGAGGCGAAGAGGAAGACCAAGGGTGGTGTGTTGGGGTTGGATGGGGGGATTACGGCGCAGGAGAGGCGGGAGAGGGAGGCGAGGGGGTTGACACCGGAGATGCGTATGAAGTTGGAGAGGGAGCGGAGAGCGAGGGCGGTCGAGGCGCGGATGAAGGTGATGAAGGGAGGGGAGTAAATAAAGCTGCACTATGTGGCTATGATTTTCTTTTTTTTTTTTTTTTTTTTTTTTTTTTTTTGGAGGAGGAGAGAGGGGGTGGTATTTTATTCCTTTCTGGCTGGCTCCGTGAGCTGGGCTGATTTTATATTTCTATTTAGTTCTTTTTTTGATGAATGGTTTGATGTGCGGAGTTGTCACACTCTGGCAAATATATTATTGATATCACGTTGAGGAGCAGTGTGTGTTGTCATGGTAGTTAAACAAGCAAAAATACTCCAATAAAAGCATAGGAAATTTAAATAATTCGGTGGTATTAGTTATTAAGGAGTCCTGCTGGATATGAGCCTATATCTAAACCCACACCAGTCCACAACCATCGCTGCCCATGTATTATTAAGCTACGACTTGGAATGTTGGTGCTGCCTGACTGATTATCCTTCCTCCTTCCTCCTGGTGGCATTATCGAGTTCCCTTTCAATGCCATGACTTTCATTGTTGTTGGCACAACACTGCCAAGTTTACTTTCCCACGTTAGTCGCCTTGGGATCATTGGCCAGGGTATCGTTCTTGCCATCCTCATTGAGAGGCGCCGTGTTGCTGTCATGCAAGTATTAAAACCTGTGACTCTCCAAAGCATAGCATCTACTTACAGTTGGCCGCCATAAGGAGACTTGATAGTTCCTGTGGACTGAGAGGCCTGCGAAGGTTGCGAGGACTGAGAGTTGTTGGTCAGGCCCGAGAACTTGACGGCTTGATGGGTGGTGTGAGCCATGATGGTAACGAGAAACTGAGGGATTGATGTAGTAGTTGATTGGTGATTCGAACATTGAGGACGGAGAGAAGGCGATTCCAGCCTTCTTATAGCATCTGGATCGGATGGTTTCTCCATGTTTACACCTTTAACGACATCAACTGTAGGCAGGTTTTGATAATTGACAGAATATACTGTCTTGTATTGAATTTGTGATTTCCAGTTATACCGAGATAGAATTTCTTTTACCACGATTTTGTATATTGAAATCTCATTCATGTCCAATTATACATTCGGCAGCCTGCAAAGCCAACAATATCTACCAAAGTTGTGATGGAATCTCAAGTCTTGCCAAACTGGGTGTGAAGATTGTAAATTCCATTCCTAATTCTTCATCATTGTAGACAAATTCGAGAGTCTTTGATATTGTGATTAACAGATCACTATAACGTAATTCCAATTACATCTATGGCGACCATGTGTAACCCGAGTGTAAAGCTACAAAAGATGAAAGGTTACACAAGATTTACAATTAAACGAAGACTATGGCCAAGAAATTAACTTGAACATCATGTTTGCTACTCATCCAATAATAAGTTTAATTCACTAGACCGCAATTCAAACATCAAAACCATGACCCTTATCATATTCTCTAGTTATACGAAATACTTATTCAGACCCCAAGAATCCACCGTCTACAATTCTTGTCCAAAAGTAACAAAACTGGTTTCATCCAACATCAGAGGTAAATTGACAAGGAAAACTCAACCAAGCGTGACATAAACATCAGATGACAAAAAACATAAAAAGGAAAAGGCAAAAATGGCGTCTAAAAGATGGAGTTAACCAGATTGGAGCCGATAGTAGCACCGGCACCGAAGATGGCCGCGTTTCCAAGCCTATTCAGTTAGTTTCAGCTCAAAAAACCAGCCAATCATCAACCCCGAAGAAAAAAAAACTTACTTTTTACCAAACTTCTTGCCACCTTCCTCAAGCTTGCTCTTCCCCCCCTCCGCCTTGCCCCCCTCCGCCTTGCCCCCCTCCGCAACCGCCATCGGCGGCACTGCCGAATTATACGGATTCACCGGCTGCTGCTGCGGCTGATGCCCATATCCGTACCCATACCCCCCCGGCGGCCCCCCCTTCTGCTCCTCCGCCAGTACATAATTCGCCGGAAACAACCCCTCCCCCCCCGTCCTCTCATTCCTCCCCACCCACCAATCCGGATTCACATACTGTATCACCAAAATCACATCCTCCTTCTCAAACGACAAGTCATTCGCCTGCGGCCCGTGGTAGGCATACAGGGCGCGCGCCCGGCCGACGATGGGCGCCGCCGGTTGCTGGGGAGGTGCTGAGCGGGCGACGACGGAGGTTTGCGCATAGGAGGGTGGGGGGGCGGTGGCGTTAGAAGAGGAAGAGTTAATGGGGGTGGAGGCGTTGGAGCGGACGGAGGATTCGGTAGGGAGGAGGGAGGTGATGGAGTCGAAGGCGGATTCGGAGATGGCGCCATGGCCGAGGAGGTTTTCGAGTTCCTGGGGCGGGGTGACGAGTAGTTAGTAAGAAATGTGGTTGCGCGCAAAGAAAGAAATGATTAGTTGATGGTGGGGGCTGAGCGGGTGGCCCGGAAGTAGACTGGAAGTACCTGCTTGATTGTCCGGATAGACTTATTGGTCTCGAGGATTCTTTGGCGGTCGGACATGATTGATGGTGGGTGTATGCTGAGATTTGTAGTGAGAAGAGATTTAAAACTGAAACTAGGGATGGTCAAGATAAGCGACGGGGAAAAGTCGACGGCGGCCTTTGTCAGGTGGGCGCACTATGAATGCGGCTGTGCAAGCTGAAGCTAACCCTAGATGTCTTACTCAAACACATGACCATGAGTTGTGGATGTACCCTAACCCTTAGGATTTGATACTTCAATTTACCGATCAAGAAACAAATAAGCTCAAAATTACTTCAAGACCAGTTGTTAATAACAATGATAAGAAAATCTTAAACAACCAAGCTTCATGATCTCGTACAATATGATCACATCACATGATTCTTGTTTTGTTTCATATTCAACGCTTATATTGTCTAGTTTAAACAAGGTATATAGTAAATACAAACTAGTGAACATGAAATAAAAAGTTACAGCAGCCTTGATCCAGCCAAAGCTTCCATAAATCTACAGTTTACCAAGGAAGCAGACCAGATACCCACATGGCTGTATGACATGAGAACGAGAACCGAGATAAGACGATATCGAGCCCCCTCCCCCCCTAATTATCACCCTCCCACACAACATGCTCCAAACTCGCCCTCCCCGAACTCTCTCAGTACTTGTGCACCACATCAACCCCCTCCAACTGCTTATCCAACCACTCCAAATCAGCATTATCATATCTCCATCGCCCATCCGCCCCCCTCGGATCATCATCGACATCCCACGTCACTCTTGACCAGAATGATTCATGATAACATCGGATACCGGAAGGCCAAGCTCACGATGATCGTCAACTTCAGACAATTTGGAGATTCAATGCTCTCCGAAGTCCACTTGACGTTAAAATCCTCCGTAATCTCTGCTAGACCCAGACTAACTAGCCGCCAACCACTGCATCTGACGACATCTTCTCGACCATTCCGCAAACTCTGCAACTATCGTGAGGTGCCTTTTTGTGTCTAGTAAGCTAATCTACAACCAGAAATATATATCTGAGAGAATGTCGTTCCTGAAAACATCATCAGCGAGGAACAGGATCTGTCCCGTGTCAAATCCTTTGCGGCCTGGGTCCATCCCAGCTGCAGATAGAAGGTCACATGGAACTTGGCCGTTAAATCAATCGAGCCTCGCTGCAAATTGATTATGTCATTAAATAGGGTTTTCTTTTTCTGATTTGTGTGGTGATATCTTGGATTTTGGGGTTATCGTAGCTCTATATATCGCATTGAAGAATTATTAAGGACCGTCTGGTCGTATAAAAGTTCGTTAGGGTTATCTGAAGGTAGTAAAAGTTCACCATATTCACATACTGTACATACACATAGAAGGAAGATGCTGCCAGAGCAAAAGGAATAAAATGACTCGGTAGGTTATAGTACGCCATAGTCAAGAGACAGGAAAAATTGTAATGCATTAATATTTTAATGTTGACTATTGACCTGCACATTGTCTTGTCGTATAACCAGTAGCATCGCCTTGGCCTCAATGAGTATGCCAACGAGGCATGTAAGTCTGTTCAATCGCCAAATTTGACTTTATAACTTTAAATTTCATATATTACGATGTTATTAGTCCAATATTTGTGAGCATCACTCCATATATCGAACCTTATATCCATAAATTCACATCCTCATATCTACCAGACCCTCAGAATCAAAAGCCAGCACCAGATCGTGAGTGGAACTACAGATGCAGATGATTTCGCGTTCAAATATAGGGTTTCCGACCCCAAAGCCCACCAAAACCGGACAGCACTAAAAGAACTTTTCTTGTCGTGAATTTCACAATATCTTGTTAGATCGTCGCTGAACTGGCCACAATCATCCATTCTCATGTGGGGCGCTTTCTATTTTCAAATCCGGGGAAGATGATCGACTGTGGGGAACCCTGCTACATGGTACAGATTTTTGATTGCCCTTGCATTGCGCAAACATCCCCTCAGTAACAAGTGAATATACTTTGAACAGCGATGGATAATAACATCATATTCTATCATCATTTCTTGCGAATTGCATCATAAAATATGCCTTTTGGAATTCATAATGAACTCTGTAGAGATGTACCCATTTTAGAAATCACAGGGATCCTCAGACACAGAACTTGCCATCAGGCCCAATCTAACAGGAAGGATCCCCTTCCCCCCTCCCATCTTCAAATCTGCCTCCTCATTGGCTGTTTCCAACGACATCCCAACTTCACACTCGAAAAGCCCCCCTCTCATTGGCTGCAACCAAAACTGCAGAGAAACGCAATATCAAACGAAACCCTTTTGCGTCCCCCCAATGCCCCTTCTCCATGAATTTCAACCCAGTCTATTCCACTTCCGCAACTGAAACCCACCACAAAAGCCACGTGCCCCCATGACTACTGTTCCCATCGGGCCTAGTCTCCCTCCGTCTCCCGCACCACCGAATCCAGGGCCTCCGACAAAACCACGCCAGTTCCCAAACCCATCCGTCTTCAACCCGAAACTCCCCCAAAAGCGCGCACGCCATTGGTCGATATGGTCCCCAAAGTGGAGCCCCATGGCTGAATGTATGGAGGACCCATAGTAGGCAATCTTTGACTTTGCCGTTTTCTGCGGGAGTCGAGGGGCCCCAAAGTGTGGACTGAAAAGCTATAAAAGGGATCCTCCTCCCCTCTTAGAGTTTGAAGTTTTTATTATTCCCCATCAACATTCAGATCTTCTCTGCTATACAAAGCTTGAAGTGAATAATCAAACATTCACTACATCATAATTCATCATTTATTCATCAACGCACTTCAATGACATCATCCATCACTATTCTTCATTGACTAATCATCATTCACTATTCACAGATCTCGGTCACGGTAACGCTCATATTCACAACCTCAAACAGCTTCCCACCAAACACAAACAAATACAAAAGTTGGGTACGTATAACAACTACTTGTCGTTTGCACACAATGATACGAGTACTAACATGTTGTCTAGTCAAGATGGATCTCACCAACACCACTCACTCCACTATCCACCTAGGCAGTCATGTCCCTGCGATGGCGTCTGCCATCATGGACACTCCCACCACTGTCGCCGCCGTAAACAGCGACCTTGTCATCAAAGATGGTTTCCTATACGAAGTACAGGATACCGAACGCATCGATTACCAGGAGGTAATAATCGATGATATCGAGAAGATCGTCGGCGACCTGAACAGGGACCATGACGAGCACGCTGCTAAGACTGTTCGCCGTGCTATTGGAAACGGCGGTCACGAGTTGATCAACTATAACGATGATCAACACGCCCGTACCCCCCTTAAGGCTACTTTTGTTGCTGGATCTGAGACCGCTTACCCTGATGAGAGTGAGCATCCTCACTTTGCTCCTACTCTTGGCGATGTGGCTGGATTCACCGTCGTAGATGATGTCAAGGGCGACATCCCACACATAGCCGTTGGATCCAAGGACGCCCCCACCCTGAATATCGCCCGTCTTGAGCTTGCCGGTGCCCGCGTCGATCCCGTTGATGACGGCTTCCTCGTCTATCTCCCTTATGGAGTTGACGCCTCTCAAGTCGCCTGCCGGATGCGTGACACCAAGATTGTCCTCGATCCTACAGGCGACAAGATTATGATAGCCTTCCGCGGCGTTCGTGCCAACGAGAATGGCAACAACACTGTCACCATTCTCGCCGACAGAACTCCCGAAGTGAATGAGATCGACCAGGATCAGCTGGTTATCGAGCGCAACGACGCTCGCACTTTCGAGGAGACCGAGATCCCCATTGTCAAGCGTTGGGCCACTTCTCTCGTGGCGCGGGGGCATTCCCTCAAGCCCCCCACGACTTATTGGTTCGACTTCAAGAAGACCGATAGCCTGTCCTGGAAACACGGTGATTGGGCCATCACTGCTTCGTGTGCTACCTGTTCCCTGAGTGGTGGTATCATAATTAAACATACCACTCACAATAGGCACACCATTGTCTCGGCTTATACTACCAGTGTGACCGCCACGATGCTTCTGGAGCTTGCCGGAAGCTTCGCCCGCACCTCGAACGACCCGACTCTGGTACCCATCTATCGCTTCGGTCCTAACCCGACGACTGTCGGTGGTACTACCATCGATATCAGTTTCACGGATAGCATCGGATTCGGCCTGACTTCGCTTAGCGCGAACGTCAAGGTCACTGGTGGAGGAAAGCTGACTTTCCCGGATGGGGAACTCGTCAGCTTCAAGAAGGGTTGGAAGCCTAAGCTGATGCGCCCCAAGGATTGGAGAAGCCGTCTTCCAACCTTGACCATCTACAAGCCTGTCCTATATGCAGAGGTGGATAGCAAGTTCACCTTCCTCAATGTCCTGGAGGCAAAGATCGATCTAAGCAGCGCTGGTCTCTCTGCCGGAGGCTCACTTAAGTTGGAGATTCCCCGCATTATGCTTGAGAATACTGTAGCTTTCGATAAGAGCTGTAGTCTGTGTGGTGGTGCTTCCCGCGCCATCACTAGCAAGCTTCAAGTAGGCATTACGGCCACCGGGTCTGTTCACGCCGGCCGCTACACAGTCGATGTTGGCAAGTGGGCCTTCAAGGGCGACATCTGGAACTTCTGTCTGGGTGTGTCCAAGGTCTGCAAATCTAACAAGAAGATTGATTTTGCCAAGATCGAGCTGGACAAACTTTTGGCTGACACCACCCACATGCAGCCCCTGGTCGCCCTGCCTGGGCTCGAGGACTACGATGGCTATGGCATCATGGACCTCACTGAGGATGAGATGGATCAGATTGATGAGGCGACAGCCAAGGTCCAGTCCAAGAACATGAAGTTCGTGGAAACTAAGCACGACGCCATTATCGGCCACTACACCGGTGATGGCAACATTGCCAAGGTCAGCAGTGACGGCGTGGTATACTCCGGTCACTATGCTGATCTGAAGGATACTACTTCCATGGGCAAGTGGGATGTGGATGAGGACTCGGTCGAGCGCGGGCGCTTCGACGAATTCGGGGGTGGCGATGACGACGAATACGAGGACGACGACGAGGATGACGAGGATGACGAGGATGACGAGGACGATGAGTAAGGGGCGGGAAGGTTTATCGATGGCAAGGCGGGTGATGGCAAGGCGGGTGCAGAGATGTAGAATCTTTTTTTTTTTTTTTTAAAGAAACAATCGCAACAAGAAGTGAGAAGTCGGTTCATCTGCACTATATGGGCAGTCCGACTTCAATTTCCAGATAGTCATAATGATAGTGTTGCGATAAAAATTCTTGACTCGGTGACGTTGAAAATATTTGTGGATGATAAAAGTCCCAGTTCAGCTACGGGGGGAAGTGAGCAAAGGTAAATATGCATATTCGCGTGATGTTTACACTTTGTCAGTGACGCAACTTTGGCAGGCACTCGGATGCCCTTCTCTACCTATTATGGAGAAAAAGAGTTCTGATATAGTTGAAGATGGAAGGTACAGAGAGGATCACATGTAAGAAACAAAGAAATCACTTTGCTAGTGGCAACAACTTTGAGACTATTGGTTTCCATGTCATTCTAAAGATTGTGCCATGTTGCCTTTGTGAATGATAATTGAGATATGAATTTTGATATATGGATCCTTGAAAGATCATCATTTCTTGTAAGGTTAGGGTCTCCACCAGGTGTGATATGCACAGGGGGCTCAAATCTACGTACTCTACATCTGCGTATGGTCCGGCGGTAATAGAACTCAATAGACAAGTCAAAAAATATCAGGCTATCTATAGACGCAGGTACAATGCAACCCAGTGGCAAGATGTTCCAGATACATTCTTGGCGTGGCGGAAAAGCTATGCGCTTAATTGGCAAATCTGTTACAGATTCAGTACACTAACCCTGGCCCTGCTGATCTGGATCGTCCAATTGCATGGCGGCAACAGGCATGATTGGCTACAGGGATGCAATTTTGTCAGGCTCGGCGCATGGTTGGAGGAGAGGCCAGGAGTAAGTATCATGGGATCGATCGGTGCACTGCATGCACAGCCATCCGTGGAATCCCGGTGGAGCGGATGTCAAATTCTTACATATATCAATGGATGCCTTCACCTGGAGAGCGATGTCTTTGTTTTTGTAGACGCACTTTCTTCTCTAAGCACGTACCGGCGGGGATCTGGCGATCTTATTCTTTCATTTCTTTTATCCAATTTCTCCTTTTTGTTAGCTGTAGCTACAATTCATTCCTTTCATTTTACATAGACTTGACGTCTTTGAGCTAGCCTCTTTGATCATAACTTTCTTTTTTGCCAACTGTAAACCAACAAGCAAACAAGTTTCAGACACTATAATAAAGACACTATTCTTCCTTTTCGACTCAGAATCGATAACTTCTTGTTTGTCTCAACAACCTTGCTACCCATCACATTATCTTGTATCATCCGAGATACCACTCTCATTAAAACCATGCCCGCCTTCTACAAGTCCATAAAACAAACGGTGCAGACCGGAGCCCTGATAGCCACGGCCTTGCAGCTATCCACCTTGGCCCCCGACAATACCAGTACGTCCAACCCCAACCCTAACGCAATTGGTGATACTCTCCCTTTGTGGTTTTGTCGCCCGCCCTGTGACATTCCTCCGAAATAATTTCCCCTTTCGAAAATTAACACAACATCTCCCGATCAACAGCAAATGTACTGGACGTCGCCAAATCTCTGGCCGCGGGCGTCATGTCATACCCGCAGCCAAACAACACGGCA
This sequence comes from Ambrosiella beaveri, assembly GCA_030294605.1. Classification (NCBI taxonomy): domain Eukaryota; kingdom Fungi; phylum Ascomycota; class Sordariomycetes; order Microascales; family Ceratocystidaceae; genus Ambrosiella; species Ambrosiella beaveri. The sequence goes on from JARQWA010000004.1 coordinate 383,518, forward strand.
ATTTTAACCGGTGACCTTCCCGATCCTTACTACTGGTGGGAGGCTGGTGCCATGTGGGGGGCCATGCTGGACTACTATCATTACACCAATGATTCCACCTACAACGACCAGATCATTACTGCCTTGACAGCTAAGGTGAATACGGGGCCGCATTACGACTTTGTCCCGCCTGAGCATGCATCTGAGGAAGGAAACGATGACCTGGGCTTTTGGGCTTTCGCCGTTTTGTCGGCCGCTGAAAGAAATTTCCCGCAGCCGGACACTTCGGTTCCGTCATGGCTAGACCTCGGCAAAAACATTTTCACATCACTAAAATCCCGCTGGAATGACACCGCCTGTGGTGGGGGTCTCCTGTGGCAGATATACGCCAGCAATCCTAATGGCCTGAACTATAAAAACTCAGTATCAAACGGAGGGTTCTTTCAGCTCGCAGCCCGGCTGGCGCGCATCACTGAAGAGCAGGAGTACCTCGACTGGGCTGTCAGGATCTGGGATTGGACCGAGACCATCGGGATGATTGGCGATGACTTCATTGTCTACGATGGCGCGCATTCATCGGATAACTGCACGGTGATCAACACCGTCTCTTTCTCTTATTCCAACGGCATCTATCTCCACGGCGCAGCCGTCCTCGCCAACATGACCGGCGACCAACTCTGGAAAGATCGTGCTCAGGGAATCTTGTCTGCCACTGAAAAGCGATTCTTCTACCCCGACGCCAATGCCACTGATATCATGTACGAGTCCGCCTGCGAAACAGTCAACACCTGCAACACTGACATGAGGTCATTTAAGGGCTATCTGTCCCGATTCATGTGGCAAGCCACCTACATGATGCCCGAGCTCAAAGAGCAAGTAACAAAACTTCTCACAACCTCGGCTCTTGCAGCCGTCAAGACGTGTACCGGGGGCAGCGGGTCGGACTGCGGCATGCGTTGGTATGTCGGTGGATATGATGGCGTCACTGGCCTGGGACAGCAGATGTCGGCTTTGGAGATTGTACAAGGATTACTCATTGATACCACTAGCGCCCCGCTACAGGGTAGCGATGTCAAAACTATCACCCAGAAGTCTTGGTAAAGCACTATATGGTGGATATGAGACGTCAAAATAGAGCGTAATAAATATAGTGCTTGTCACGATACTTACAACTATCATTACTAGCCTGATAGCACAAAGTCTCAATGGGCGTGTTAAGGGGAATAGTTTCAGCCGTGATAGAACAATCGATCTCCTGATATTCATCCCACTAAACAATTTCGTACAACCATGGACAATCGCAAATACCAAGTTGACTATAGAATGTATATGTTGATACTTCCCGGTTCACATGTAAGAGGGCCATAACAGAGGAAAATAATCGACAAGGGGACATGGAATCAGAAAAGCAAACGAAAACTCTAATTATTATTCAACGTAACTAAAGAATACTTGCCATTTCTCGCCCACAAAGCAATCATTGCGTAGTCAGTACTAATTCAATCCCCTCCTATTCCCAGAAGCTCCCATCGCCATTATTATCGTCGCCATCCTCCTCACTGTCATACCCGTTGTCATCATAATCGCTGTCATTGCCGTTATCATCGCCATCATTACTGTCAGACTCCGTAGGCGACGAGTTGCTGGGGAAGTCAATGAAGTCCAAGTAATCCTCATATCCTTGTATCTTTTCTGCTTCATGTTGCGTGATACATCTCGAGAAAACGGACGGCAGAATCTGAGTGGTGATCTGCAGGTCTCGATATTCGCCATCTTGATAAAAGTGTGTTAGTTCCTTTTTGCTACATATGGCGACGGAGTACCAGTAACTGCTAGTGCAATGGATTGGAGAGCTAAGCGAATATTAAAGGCTTGTCGTAGCAAGGGCGAGAATTATTGGACTTACTGCTGATTATAAAACAGCCAGACACTTTGTACTCTAGACTGTGGAATGAGAAAGTTTGGTTGGAGGCAGAGTCAAGAGTTGTGATGTTGAAAACCCAACGTGTCAGGTAGTCTTTCGTCAGTGTTAATATGATACTAGACAAGTTGCCGGGATGTTGGAGGGAGAAAAACAATTTGCCACCTCGGATTAGCCGGATCTAGGCGCCAGGGGCGGCATGGAGGTCGCTCGAGGCTTCGAATGACAGAGGCGGGAAGATTCGCATCACCATATCGTAGAAGTCCGGTTTCTTAGTAGAAAGGCCAGTGACCATGGCCATCAATGGAAGTGTCAAATCAACTTCTTGGGGAGCATCTTCGATATGATTTGCGAGGATGTTGTCAACATGAAGCTTGATGGAACGATATGAGGTGGGTTTGGTTGTGTGTCAAGAGTGTATGTCGACCAATGGTGGTGTCGATTTCAGAAGGACTTTAGAAGACTTAGAGTGGAAGCTGAAGAATGTTGATCAAAACAAACAGTCGAGATAAGAAACATATCGGAGTGGAGCGAGATGGAATACAATTTGTAAACTGTTGCTCAGTAAAAAGACAAAAAGTTATAGGCGAGATATAAAAGTGTTGTCAGTTAGATGTTAAAAGACTGAAAAGAAAAGTAATGAGAACTCTGGAGAAAATATGTTGGAGATGAAAGAAAGAGATACTCGACGTCGCAGGCATGAATATATATAGGGATATTTCGACATGGGCGTTACACTTTGTGTTAGCTATGGTGAATCTAAATACAGATGCTATCAACGCTAATATTCAGACGTACGAATATATTTACCGGGCTCCAGGCACTGTGATATCGTGCTGTTCGGACTCACATTGAGTTCATAGTGTTGTCCTTTATCACCGACCACACTGGCTACAATACGTAGACACCAGAAATAGGTGGATAGACCATGTACGCAACTTCTTCTATTGACTGACATCCTGAGCCGGTGCGTCACCACCTTCATCACAAACTACAAGTTTGCTTGTGAGTTACATGTGTCACTGTCCTATAAAGAGACATGGCGATGCTATCCTTATCACAAATTAGTTGTTGCCTTATGAATATTTCATGTGATCGTATACGGATGGCTACTGACTGTTGATGCCTTTGTACCAACTAGATACTTGCGATATGAGGCTATACGGATATATCAGCAGTGCCACCAGGAGAAAATCAGCCCGGAAGGCATCACAAGAAATTCAGTTTACGGACGTAGCCTCAGTTTTCTCAAAGTGAGGCTTTTGCTTGAAAGTAGACCATGAAATAAAAAAGAGGAAGTTACCATATCTATATAAATGACTGTAAGGCTATAATAGTGCGGTAGGCATGGCAAGGCTCTTATAAGCTACTTTCAACGGCTCACAAAATCTGAAAAGCCTACAAAGTATAAAGCCCTTGTACTTACCAAGATACGTCCACATGTTATTGACATTATTGTATATTCCCGAAAGGGGAAATCGGCAGGACGTCGCAGTACCATGTTGCAACTTCCATTTTGAGGCAACTTATATGGAGTTAATCCAGTGAAAAATAGGGTTCACAAAGACATGTCAACATAACACATAAACCCAATGTGGCCACCTATGAAAAAACTTCTTAGACATAGTATCTGATTAAATGATAATGTAGTAACTCGTAAAGGTCAGGGCTCTGTTTGATTCAACACCAATAATGTCTCCTGGCTGCCCCTAGTTCCCACAACAAAATATCACCTGTGAACTTTGGATCAACACTTCGTACACATAAAATACTATCATTATCTCGGTTATTTTGTTACTGCGCCTTTAGACAGCGAAGCCACCCGATGCCTTCTGTCTCGGCTCACTGGCAGCTTCAAAGGTGCCGTTGGCCAACAACCGAACAGCCTGAGCAGTACTCTGGCCAGGTGCAACCCACGAAACATTGTGGCCAATGTTGTGAATGTACTCAACTGTTGAGTTATCAAAAGCATACTCAAAGACAGTAGTAACAGGAGAAAGCTGGTCATGCAGACGAGGCTGAGTCAAAGAATCAATGCAAGACAAGTTGCGATCAAGAGTATTGATCACGTTCTGGATAGTGGCCGAGATGATGCGGCTACCACCGGCAGCACCAACGACCAGCTCAAGACGACCGTCCTTCTCAGTAATGACAGGAGAAATGGAGGACTGGGGGCGTTTGCCAGGGCGGATGTAGTTGGACTCGCTAGGGATAAAGCCAAAGGCATTGCTGGAGCCAGGAATGGAGAAGTCATTCATTTCATCATTCATGATGACGCCAGTTTCAGGGACACAGAGACGGGAGCCAAAGATCAGGTTGATAGTGGTAGTCAGGCCGATAGCCAAGCCACTCTTGTCGGCAACAGAGATGTGGGAGGTACCAGGAGTCGGCAGAGACTCGAGACCACCGGGGTTGTAGTAAGAGATGGGGAAGGTCTGATTGTCATAGATCCTGCTGCGGATGTCTGAAGCCGTCTGATTTGAGATCATTTCCTCAGTGTACTCGGCAAGATTTGCGACAAACAGAGGGTCACCAAGCTTGGCACGCATGCCGTAGGCGAAACGCATGGCCTCGTTCAGACGCTGAGTATCACGGTTAAACTCGTTAGGGTTGCCAAAGTCTTCGTAGCCAGACAGAATATTAAGAGCAGCCAGGGTAACAACACCACCACTGGGGGCTTGGGTGCTGGTGAGCTTGTGGCCGTGATACTCAATTTGGGCAGTCTCACGAATAGCAACCTCGTAGCCAGCCAGATCCTCAAGAGTCATCGTGCCATTGTCAGCCTCCAGGGCGCGAATGGTAGCATTAGCAATCTCGCCGTGGTAGAAAGCATCGACGCCGTTGTTGGCGATACTCTCCAGAGTGTTAGCATAGCGCTTCCGGGTCATGACGTCGCCAGTCTTCACCCGGGTGCCGTTAGGGGCAAAGTCGACAGCCCAGCTAGGATCCTCAACCAAGAATTCAGGGTTCTCAAGCCCGTCTATATAACGCTGGAGGTCAGAAGAGACAATAAATCCATTGCGGGCATAGTTGATGGCCGGTTTGAAAAGATCTGCCCAGGGCTTTCTACCGTAATTCTTGTGCAGATATTCCAGCCCGCGAAGTTCGCCAGGAACACCACTATACTTTGAGTTAGTAATCCTTGTATGTTTCACGTAGTATTAGTTTCCGAATTAGGAAGGAAGAGATAAGCTAAATGTTATCTGGACCAGGGGGAGGGGGGGGGGATCCTGGAGCCGGAATGCCATCACAGGAAAATGAAGTAAATAGAGATATTAACGTACCTGGCAAGCCCACCAATCTCACTCAACTCGGTGTTGTTGGTGTACATGTCCTCAAAAGCCGTAGCAGGAGCCGTCTCACGGAAGTCAATGAATTCGTAGGTGCCGTTGGGTGAACGGACCAGCATGAAGCCACCGCCACCAATACCACTGTGGTACATGGCAACAGTGCCAACACAGAGAACAGTAGCCACAATAGCATCAGCAGCGTTGCCACCGTCAGCAATGACATTAACACCGACCTGACTGCACAGCGCGTTCTCAGAAGCAACAGCACCTTTCGTGGGCTCGTTCTGGTCAACAAGAGACCTGGTAGGTCTGGCAGTGACAGAGGTAGCCATGAGGGCAGTCATGAGGAGCTTGGAAACCTCGCGGACCGAAAGGAGACCCGGCATCTTGTGATCAACAAACTGTGCAACAAATATTATTATCAAAGAACGGCTGGAATAAGCAGCAGAAACAATAGGGACGGGATGTGACACCGTTTAACTTCAGAGATCGATGATGAGAAAAGATTGAGAGATTATAGGGTTCCAAAAACGCAGAAAAGGCCATCTTTTAAGTACAAAGGCTCACGCCCTTCGGAATCTCTTCGCCGCAAAAGAGAACAATGCTGTGATGGAACGGCAAGCCATGCAGCATGCGGGCCTGGAATAATCACATACTGCCGTGCCTCAGCTCTGCTGTCCCGATGTCGAAAGTTCCAAAAGTTCGTTCCCTTTCATCTATGGGGATTAATGATGGAATCGCAAGGGCCCTGTTAACGTTGAGGATAAGGTTACTATCCAAGGCAGGCAATTCTTGGAATGATAACACCCGGTCCCGCTTTAGAAGGACCACATACTGGTCCGAGCTTGACTTACAAAGAGATGTTCATATATTGTTTAGATATGAAAGTGAAGAATTCATGATCGACTTAGCTAAAGCGAGACTGGTAGACTGTGATGCTCAATTAGCGTGTCGGTGCATGTCTTGGAAGCGGCATAATGTTATGCTTTCGTTACATGGCGCAACTCCAAATCGCGGTTGTGACTTTTAAGAAAATAGCTTCACATAACCTTAGGTAATGAGCTACTCTAATTGATCATCTACAGATACATTGATATCTAGACAAACTTTCGAGTCCGTTTTTCCCGGTCTTCTGTCCTCACCGCACTATCGGATAACTTGACCAACATGCACAAACATCTATACAAATGTACCTGCCATGAGAGATAAATATTTGGCCGAATTGTAGATATTTGATATATATGGCAGGCTGGGAGTGGAAAGTCATCAAGGGGCATCCAATCCGTGTTACATCGAGATAGTTCACAGCCCCGACAGAGGAGCCATGGGAATGTCAAAATGTATCGTGAGAATATTACTGACAGAAAAGTCGGCGTGTATATCGGCTTTGTGTTGCTTTCATTGATATGGTCAGGACGTAGAATGTACTTAGAGAAAATTGTAGATAAGACGTTTTAGAGAAATTGCTCAAATTCAGTCTAGGTTTCTGAGTATGATAACATTAAGAAACCTTTGTCCACACAACAATTCCCTGATGCGATGACACCCCATTAGGGTTACGGAATTCAAATACCGTAACTTCCCATGAACAACATTTTAACATTAACAAAGCACCGATCGCCGGCTGGCAAACTAAACTCCACCAGTTCCCACAAAAGGTGAATTCGGAATTCCCAGGGACTAATTACGTCACTGGTCAATTCACGATCCAGAGTTACATTCTTACGAAACACATTGAGACCTAGGATAGTCTCAAAAAAGTCCCTACTTCAATTGCAGCTTTACTCGTATGACTTTTCTATGAAAAACATATCACTTGTATATTGTTATATTTCAGGTTAAAGATGACCTAAGCCAGTGTTGCAATCATGTTAAATTGTTGCAGGGGCCGTTATCGGGCTGCTTAGTCACAGCTCAAGAAGTAAAGAACATTATCCAGACTAACCTCATTTGGACGTAGAACGCACATTCTTGTCAGCCACAGAGAAACTGTGACACACCAAAAAAGAGCCCAATTGAGCCACACTGTAAAATTATCGATAACAACCAAGCCCCGCAGCTCCGATCACGTCATGCCCGTAGAAGGAGCTGTGGGGCCAGTGGAAACATGGATCGAAGCCAATATGACCGTTAATGGACTAGCTGTTCGTCGCCTGAGTACAGCCGCTGATATAATACTGGCACAAGGTGCAAATTCCGCAGAGAATCCCTCTGTTGGCTGCGCTGCTGCTGAAGATCCAACCTTTCATAGGCTGACCCCGCCATCGCTGAGAAAAACTTACTCATGTAGGAATGGGCTACTTATAGTGGATGAAGTCCACTCCTGGTGTCTGAAAGCCTCTTCTTCTTTTCTCTTACTCCCCTTCGGAGTCATTTCATACAAGCTATATTGGCCTGAATTTTTGACATTTCTTTTCAAGATGGCGACTGTTGTTCTTGGTTCATCGTTTGGCGACGAAGGCAAGGGCAAGCTCACTGACATTCTCAGTCGTGACGTGCAGCTGTGCTGCAGAGCTCAGGTATGGCAATTCTACTGTTCATGTTTAAATAGATAGCAAAATCCTCGCTTCGTCATCAAGCACCTGGCAACCCGGCAATGACAAAGACAACTACAGACCATATCCTGCACCGTGCATTTGTCATGCAGATGTAAAGGTCAAGATATTTGTATTTGGCCTGTCAATTCGGGTGTTACAAGACATTGTTAGGTTATACAGGCAAACTTGACAATTGATATTTCATCTCTTTTCCCATGTCAGAAACTAACAGTCAGTTTCTATAGGGTGGTCACAATGGTATGTCGATCCCATAACATACAATGCTGCATTCCTCGAAACAAACTCTAGAAACCCGCACTTTCCAACCATTGTAGCACAATGGTTTTGTACTAACTCAAACAACAGCCGGTCACACTGTTGTCGTCAATGGTGTTAGCTACGATTTCCACCTGCTTCCGTCGGGTTTGTTGAACCCCAGCTGCATGAACCTCGTTGGTTCTGGCGCTGTTGTTCATATTCCTACTTTCTTCAAGGAGCTCGCTGACCTTGAGGTCAAGGGCCTGAAGAACCCCCGTGAGCGTGTTCTGCTATCCGATCGCTGTCATATCATCACCGACCTGCACATCTGCATTGATGGCCTTGAGGAGATTGAGCTGGGCTCTCTCAGCATTGGCACCACAAAGCGTGGTATTGGCCCGACCTACAGCACCCAGGCTTCTCGCAACGGTATTACCCTTTCTGAAATGTTCGAGGAGGAGGTCTTTGAGCGCAAGCTGCGCACCATGGCCGCCGGCTTCAAGAAGCGCTTCGGTGACTTGTTAAAGTATGACGTTGAAGAGGAGATCAAGCGTTTCAAGAACTACCGCATTGACCTTCAACCTTTTGTCATCGATGCCGTTCCTCTGATCACTGATGCCCAGAAGAAGGGCGTCAAGATGCTGATTGAAGGTGCCCAGGCTCTGATGTTGGACATTAATTTTGGTACTTACCCCTATGTCACCTCTTCCAACTGCTCTCTGGGTGGTATCTTCACTGGTGTAAGTAACCTCCCCACTCATAAAACTAGACTTGTCTCAGGAAACTATGTTGGGATTGACCCGACTTCCACAGCCCCGTATCGAAATGAGGGTTTAATTTCTACAGTCCCCCGACTACTTGCTGGCGACGGATTCGGAATCCAGATTTTATTGTAACGAAGTGGAGACATAACTAATGAACCCCTTTTTGTACAGCTTGCCCTGAACCCTCGCAAGGTTGAAAATGTCATTGGTGTCGTCAAGGCCTACACCACCCGTGTGGGTGGTGGCTTCATGCCCACCGAGCTCATTGATGCTGATGGTGAGAAGCTTCAAAAGATCGGCCATGAGGTCGGTGTCTCCACTGGTCGTCCCCGTCGTTGCGGTTGGCTCGATTTGGTTGTTGTCAAGTTTTCTCACGACATCAACCACTACACCTCCATCAACCTGACCAAGCTGGATATCTTGGACACTTTCCCCGCCATCAAGGTTGCTGTTGCTTACAAGGATCCTCTTACTAGTGAGGTTCTTCCTTCTTTTCCCGCCTCTCAGACTGTGCTTGAGAGAGTCGAGGTTGTCTACAAGGAGTTTGAGGGCTGGATGTCTTCTACTACCTCCATCCAGAAGTGGGAGGATCTTCCCCCCAAGGCCCAGGCCTACGTCAACTTCATTGAGGAATTCTGCGAATGTAAGGTTGGCTACATTGGTACTGGTCCTGCTCGCGAGGACATGATCATCCGGTAAGGATTTTCATCTTGTGACTATTTTCCGCCTTTATAGCTGGATGTCTCGGTGACAAAAGGATGTTGCACGAGGTTTTGGATATTGATGCGTACCGCGATAAGTATACCTGCATCGAGCCAGGAGGAAATGCGCCAATCCTGGAACGGTGGCCATGTGGCTTTGCAATGAGTACCTTCTAGTTCGTGTTTACCGGTTTTGTGTCCTTTTCGCCTGACACTTGTTGATATAGTGGTGGATTCGTCTTATTTTTGTTGTTTTTTGCGTCGGGAAATCCGATTAAAGTTTTGTTGGTGGCGCACTGTCAGCCCTTTTGAAAAGCTCATTGCGAGAGCTAGAAGCATGAAAAAAAACTCATGCAGAGACTTTGGTTTGTACCCACGGTTGTGTAACGGAGCGATCTTTGCAACTCACATTCGAAATCGGCACCCGGCGTTATTGGATTCCCCTTTGATTTATTTTTGGATTGGTTGAATGTGATTTTAGACAATGGTAGATTGTAGCCTTGCATAACACATTCTTGTGTTTGCTTGGCTTTATTTATATACCACATTAGGTTCACATTTTTGTTTTTGTGCTCTTTGTTTTGTTGATTCGATGTATATATTTGCATTTATCTTTTAATGTTGGATATAGGACTTTTTCCTATGTTATGACCAATACTAGGGTTAGAGATCATGTGGTGTCCATGTACTTTATGGATGCGCCGCTGTCTAAGCGCCAAGTTGCCGGGGGATCGACTTAAACGACTGGCTGATAAACCTTGCTACATTGTTTCGTGTAACTCAATCTTACGGCCAATTGACATAACATTTATTTCATTGTCAGGTTTTCAGAGCTGTAATGCTAGGTGCCCATGTACTGCACTCATTGACGATCTAGCATTTGAGCGCGTAGTCGAAACTACTATAGCCAATATTCTAGACCAACCGACTATTTGTGGTGTGAATTAGTGTAGTCTGACGACGCTGGCACAGATCAGCACCCTTGGGAATTAAGACAAAAGCGGCGATTATGGCGGCTGGTTGGCGCGAGTGTCAAAGGGGACGGGGGGCGGATTGGTTGGGAGGTGTTTGCTTGAGAGTCAAAGAGGAAAAGGCCTGGGTTAAAAATAACCTGTAGTGTAAAAGGTTGCGTGTTGCCAGGTTTTGTCAAAGGGACGATGGTCTGTATATATATCATGAGGAGGTCGGATGTTCATTGATAATGTGTTGTTCCTTCTTCTTGTCATAGTTTCTCTTCAGTTTCCTTTCTCTGGTTTTCTTTCACTGTTCATTTTTGGTTTTACTTGCCATTTGCATTGTTCTATCATTTTGCATCTGTCCACTGGTTGGCAGCTTTAATTTATCTTTGTAGTGTTATCAAATTACATTCATTGACGCCTATACATCTCAGGTCTCACGACTCTGTTATCATACTCATACTTTCTTTCATTCTACACTTTCGACCGTTATCTACAATTTTCAAAATGCTCCCTGCTCTGGCATTGAAATTGGTCAAGTCCAAGCTTAAGCTGGTCTTCTTAATCCCATTCGTAATCTCTTTGACTGCTTTCATTATTGCTCTCATTTGCACTCTGGCCGGACAGAACAAGGGTGTCCTTGAGGAGCTTGCTGTCCTTCGTGTAAGTGCACACTTTGAGTTCGATCTGCCCCATAATTTCGATTAACCCTTGGCAACAGGTGAACACTTCCCAACTCGGACACTTCCTGGTTGACACCAACAACAACACCAGCTCTTCCGACTCCGATGATAATAATTCTCTCTTCGAGAGCCTCAAGGACAAGGCCGAGGATGTCGTCGATGCCGCCGAGGACAAACTGAAAGAAATCTCAAATGATGTCGCCAATAAGCTGGCTGAGGAGTTGGGTATTGCTCAGTGGTACTCTCTTCATCTTATCAGTGTTTGCCAGGGTGACTTCAAAGATGCCTCCAAGCCTGGTTCTAGAACCAAGACCACCAACTGCACCGAGCTCGAGATTAACTGTAAGTTTAGTCTACTCGATCTTCGTTCATAGATTTCATGCTGATACCCCCATAGCCCAATTCAACATTACGGAGGAGCTTTCAAAAGAACTCTCTGTTGGCCCCCTCAACTTCACCCTCAGTGACCTCGGCTTCACTGACAGCTTTTCGAACGGTATCACCCGCCAGCTGAGACATCTCACTACCTTCTTAGCTGGAATTTACATTCTGTTCATCGTTGGCAGCATTGGAGCCGGCGTTAGCATTGGCTTCTCAGTCTTCTGCATTTTCAACCACGGCATCACCTTGCTCCGCCTGGGCACCATTGCTTCTGGTGTCTCATTCATCAGTCTGCTTCTAGGCACCATGATTGCGACGCTGGCGACGACACAGATTGCCCAGACCTTGACAGACTTTGGTGATACTATCGGCGTGGCGGCCACTGCGGGTAAGCTGTGGATTCACCTGGCCTTCAGCGCGGTGGCTATGATGGGGACAGTCTTTGTTATCTTCTTTATCAAGTTCCGGTCGCCGCAGATCAAGGCGGCTGCGGGAAACATGAAAGATAAAATGAAGGACAGAGTTAAAAATAAGTTCCATGGTGGTAAGGAGGAGGAGTATTACAGTGAGAGTGATCGCGTTTAGGTTTGGAACTCTCGACGTCTTGGGGCTGACATGTTAATTATGCCTGCTGTATTTTCTTTTATTATTATTGACTTCACACAACCTGCATAATATCACTTAGGCTTGAATAATATTGTACATGTATTGTATCATGTTGTTTGTCTTTAGTTACTGTCTCCTAAGGTGTCGCAATGTTTGAAATGCTCACGTGACTGAACCAAATTGTGATACCAGATGAAAAAATGGCATTAGATATATAGGGAAAGAGCCTAAGTCGTAAAAAAAAGTCTTTCCTGCTGTTGGCCTTTTGATGGTTATGGATTTATGTAAAACAAACGCATATGAATGTATCTATCAAGGACGACGGCTGCTCCAAGTGTCTACACCTATACTAAATAATCTAGACCGTTCAAGGTATCAAATCAAGTATCAATGATTATTGTGACATATGCATCAATGTCCTGTCAATTTCCAAAGGGTAGTTGCCTTCTGTTAAAGAAAAAATGGGTCTGCCTATTTTAGGCATGTGTTCCCAGCCCTGTTGAAGTATATTTTTCTGTAGACTGACATGCAATGTCATACAACATCTGCATCATTGATATAACATATTATTTTCCCACCACTCCAGTGACTTATTTTGAAGAGATCTCCAGCTAATCTGCGGAATGCATTGCATCCGCAATCGATAGGCGACATATGCACCAACACGTCAAACTAATTCATATATTGTACATGCAAGCTTTCATTCCAACGCCTTACCAGTAAATTCATGCCAATGGGAATCCATGAAATTACATCTATAGAAGGTAACTATAGAATTCAAAACCTTTTGCTATCCAAGTCTGACATCTGTCACATAGGCTTCATATTTGGGATATATATTCTGTTTCAATACTGACCAATGGCAATGTTGTACTACGATTATAAAGCAGAAATCCAATGGACGAAGCAGTCATACGACCATAAAACCTCTCAACTATACCTACACTGTATGCCAAACTAAAAGTGGGTCTATTTCAGCCTGTATCATCGTCAATGTCATGAATTCTGGAACAAAATCTATCGACTCATTTCATTCATCTTGGTGGCAGAGCCATGAAGCCAATCTTTAAAATTCTTGTGAAATTTTGAATCCAGGTTATCAGTCAGTTTGCGCCCAAGCTATTTCTGAATTGACTACTCCAATCATCTATGTGATCAAAACTTCAGATAACGCTATGCCTCCGATAGTATGGTTACCCATAGAGTTCACTGACGCATTCAGGGTCACCTCCTATATGCATATATACAACCTGATTATATAAGTATAACAGCGGATCCTGATCTCACTACAATCCCTCGAAGGCCTAAGCTGTATATGCATTTAGATTCTACATATCTTTGAGGCAACCAGCTGCCACAGTTGCCACAACGGTCTCTTGCATCTAAATGCATGATATGGATAACATCATCATGTTGATCAAATGAATCAGTATATTACCCATTACTGTCGACCATATTCTGAACTTTGAAGTGATGTTATAGGTTCACATATCATGCTCTAGCTTCACAGACATCTAAAATATGACCTGAGTACCACCGGGATACATGAACACACATATGTTGGATCGAGCCGTTTCTCGTTAACAATATTTTTATGCTGAACTAAATACATGTGCCTTGATTCAGATACACCTTGTTATCCTTGGGATTTATCTCTATCCCAGGTCGCGACGCTACACCATCTACCGAGCCCTCTAACATCACCAAAATTTGCGGCTAGATTGAACAAGAACAAGTACAATATATCAACCCTTTATGGTTCATTGTTATATATATCACGCTAATGGGCAGCATGAAACATCGTTTGAGGATTCCAATAGCGACCCTATATAGCCCGAAAATTTAACAGTTTTTTACTGTTGAGAAGGTAGGTTGTGTTGAACTTGTAGCCTCTCGACGACTATGGTCATAGTATTATATACTCTCTTTGTTGTTTACTGAGGCAACGAGTCTATCATTCAAGGCCCGTGGAGACTCAAACCTCGTTTTTTTACATACAATATGGGGCTAGTGCCGATAACTCCATTTGTGCGTGCGCGACTGCCAGAGTCAAAGGATCACTAAGGTTGTAATAGTGTTCGACTATCAGATGTCAATTTTCCTACAGTCACTTCGAGTCAGGGAGGGATACAGGGAGATTGGTATCACGTCGTACTACCTCATACTATCTTCAGAAACCCTTCACAAAAAGAGAAATAGTGGAACCCAAAGACACCACGGATGGTCGACATGCAGAGATAAAAGGTTCATACAAGTTCAAGTAGTTTTTATCGAGGCTTGACTGGACCTCATTGTGCCGAATCAAAAATACGAATGTCATTAAAAATATATAAAAATATATAAGGTCAGATCAGTAAACAGCTAAGAAAACATTCAGAGAAATTTAAAATGACCGTAATAGTTGCTCCAAAAGTGCGCCAGACCAGATTACCCCCCTTTACTTCAACCTCCGACCACCGCATACTACCGGACTCGAAAACGTCACCAGGGCACCCCAACCTTGGGACAGCTGGCAGTATATATCATATTAGGCAGTTCAGATGTGTAGTGTGATAGCGAAGCGACAAACGAGGTACTTCAAAAGGTATAGTATAACCACTTGCAAGGCATGGGCTAACAAGAGGATAGCAGCTCTACTCTTGGTCAAACCCGGACATATCGAGACTAACAGGATATGGTACATCATCATCATCATTGGCCTAAGGCTCGTGAATGGTGATACCGGTAAGGATTTCATTTCTGGTCATCGACATAATCTTGATATCATTGTCGTGTAGGAGCTGCGGCATATATTCGATGTTGCTTTCACTGGCACGAGAAACAACTGAAGACACCAAGTCACTATTAATTCGATCATGTGCTGGATCAGTAATGGTCTTGGTGACAAGAGCTTTGTTGAACATCAGCTTAGGGTTGACTGATGCGTCTAAAGTGGCAACATGGCAAGAAATAGATGATATGTCGTGATCTTCAGTCTTTTAGTGAAGATCAGGCGTGGGCATATCAGTTCCAGTTGAGGCCTTACCCGCCAAACCCGAATCACGCTTGACAGTAGAAGGACAAAAACGCTTCGATAAAGGCTGAGAGTCATCTTTGTCTAGGACAGAATTAAGAAAACCCCCGTGCGGCCGTTTACTTTCAGACTATTTGCTATCTGTAGGCTCGGTGTCTACAATAGAATGAGCTACGACGATGAAAGCCTCGACTCCACTAGCGACACCTCTGTCGGCAGACTTTGTGGCGCTGCCACACACACACACACAGATGACACGGTTTCAGAGCCATCATTCAATAGATTGATTGATAAGCACTCGAGAAGAGGTTGTGGAGACAGCTTTTTGGGGCGCTAAAAGAAATCGACATTAATTTCTGGGGTACACTATGCTATATTTCCAAGCGACATTCCCACGACCAGTTCGATCTACGGGTGGACTATTGTTGTAACAAACTTGGAGATGTTTATGCAAATGCTGGCATTTGGTAGAGCAGATTGAGTGGTGTTGATAATATGATAACAGTGCTTGTGCTTTAATAAGGACCATGACGTCATGAGTTCTGGGAATGAGGACTGCGCTAACGAGCTTCTAGTAGGAAACTTACTCTTGGAATCTGATTCATCTCTATCAGCGTTTGAAAGATGCTGGTCGCCGGAACGGCCATGGTGGTTTAATCGGATTATTCTTTGGGTCGGAACAAAAGATGTACGGAATAACAAGTTTATTCTGTCGATGGATGCGACAAGGCAGCAGCAAGATAAGTTGACCAAGGTTCTCGCGAGATGCGACAAGTCGTGGCGATAAATCCTGAGTCGGTAAGGTTGTTATAGATGACTTCGAAATTCAACAAGAAGATGACGTCGTTGGTGTTTCTTTTCGTGTTGACATACTTAGATAGAAGCAAATAAAATGGCGAGGGTTTATGGTAGCTTTATGCGCATGTCTGTTACATACATACCCTTTTCATCGGATAGTCTCCGCGCAGTGGCAAATTTGGTGTCCTGAACGAGCCTCTGGCGTCATCGTCACTCCAGCTGTCTTGCCAGACCATCAAAAAATTCATGAATGGAATCCCTACGGTTAGGCATTGCTGGATGGTATACATAATCTCAAAGTTTTTCATGGCAATGAAGCATATGTATGCAACTATGTCGACATTTTTCCGGAGTAAAAAAAAGTTGTATCTAAAGTGAGAAGTCTCAAACGCATAATATCCTAGCCCTCACGCCGGTGCTTGCTATTTTTCTCGACGAGGCCAACTAGATGATATCACTAAGCCCATCATCATTGATCTATCCATCTATGAAGATACTACGATCATCTTGTCATGACTATGATGTCATCTATGATGTCATAGCTCTAAAAAAAAATGGATATCTAATAAAGAGGCTCTTTCTATGAAGATTTCTATCTTTGTCGGTGACTTATATTGGAATTATCGCTGTGATTTAAAGGCCACATCACTTCTTAATGAGATCATCCTCATATTTTTGCACATACACGAACAAGCAAAGCAACTATGTAATCACATAAATTATGCCTACTTCAAGCATGACACTTGATGACTACAACCTCATTCACATGCAAGTTTAAGGGGTTCTGAGAAAACAAATATTGTCACATGTCTTTCCATTCAAAATAACATTTTGCCTAGATATTTAGTATGGATAAAATCAAAGCCATCTCGGAGCTTGAAATGATGACATAGAAACAGGAACAGACATCGCCGATGGATATGGTATAGTGTTATGACGGATCCTTAGCATAGTTGGAGCTTCTGCTCTTCCAATGACTTGGATCAGGTCCGGGGTTTGATTCCCCGTGTCTCCATTTTTTGCCGTTAGTGTGGACTTGGAACATTCGGTAAAGAAAGGTCATCGAGAGAGATGATTTATTATTTTTTGTTCTTTTCTCACGATCGGTAATGAATGTGATGGAGGGTTGTGGGGGATTTTTGGGGAAAAGAACCAAGCCTGGTGTTGCTATAGGACACATGACGGATTCAAGTACACATATCCGGATACTCATGGTTGGAATCTGAAATCTATTCCCAAACCCTTGTTTTGGGATATATCTTTGGCTGCTGTTGATATGGAATGGTCAAATATGGCCTGATTATAGGACACCTCACGTATGATCACTTGCAATTTCTGGATTCATCAAACAACGACGAAGCCTACCTGTATGTTGACACAACAAGTCAACAACATTCCATGCCTTCTCGGCTATCATCCCTAGCCACCGCTAAACCAATTACACCCTGGGTCACCGCTGAGACAATCGGTCACAATCCCCGCCTCAGCGTAAGGGGGTTATACATGTACCCGGTTGGGACAGGCGGTTACCGCCCATTACCACCCAGAGTCAAGCTACAGAATGCCATATTAATGATACGGTGGGTGACTACGCGGAAATACCCGGTGTTGTATGTTAGGGTTTTTTTTTGGTCATGTTCTCATAAAAATCTAGGGTTTCCAGAATGCCAGCTAGGTCATGGTTTTTTTTTTTTTTTTTTTTTTTTTTAGCGATTTTCGAGGTTGATAATAAAGGTTGGCAACAATAGGTTAACCCGTAAATTCTAGAAGAAAAAAGGATGTGTGGATTTGTCGTAACCCTAGATCTTACTGACAGAGACAATGCCGGGATCTACGAGTTTATTTATTTCGTGTTGGAACTTGCGACGAAGATGTCAATTGTTCTAGAACCTTTGTGTCTTGTTTCTCAATATGATTGGGAATTCACGCGTGACATACAGGTTTGACTCTTCGGGACTGGAATCAATCAGTTATGTGGAGATCATGTGGCTTAATCACCAGGAAAATATTGCAGACATGTATGCTTCAGCTGTGGTTAGACAGTGGGTGTAAGTAGGGTAGGAGTAAGGTTGGGCTGCATGTAACCTTGGGTTGCGATGATGACCTCATCTATGGAATATTTGCTTTTTTTTGTAGTGAGTCGGTGCCGTGAAGAGCTTATCGCGTGGGGGGATTGTACTGAGATATCCAGTGATTCTGGTTGGGTAGGTAGTTGCCTTCTTTGAACTCAACTTGTAAAAATTTGCAAAAACAAATCAACTTACAGACCCTGCGGCTCTGCGTTGATCACCACACCCTTATAGAAATCCTCCATCTTAACCTTTCATCCATCGGCCATTCCATCTCTTCAGCTTTCAACTGTTTATGTACCAGACACCTGAAAAGAAAATGAAAAAAATCCTTGGGGCAGTCTATCGATCATTCAATCTATTATCCTCCCCAACGAACCGACCAAGACCAAACACCATGTCGCCAGACAACGCCGCCAAAGTTGTTGCTTTTTGCTGTTGGCTAACTACTCGTTTTCAGCTCAGTTTTATCAGGAACGGCGCCCGTTTGGCAAGAGGCAGAAGACCTAGGTTGGATACATCGGTTACAAGATACGCCCAGTTCCAGCGGGAATTTTGCGAACGCCACGAAAGGGAAGCAAAGAAAAAAAAAGAAAGGGTTCTGGATATATAAATATAAAACTGAAGGGGCCTGGTGAGGATTTTTCTTGTTTTCTTTTATTATCTTGCGATTTCTTTTTGTTCTTTTTATATCATTCTTTCAAACTCAAGGTATAATAGAGCTTCGTGTTCCTAGATTTGGATTGGGTTAAGTCTCATTAAACCGCCGACTTTTCACTGTTACTCGTCGATCACCAGTCACTAAATATCCGATTGCTACTTCATAACCAAAGCCAGCTATCATCACGATGCTCCTATTCACCTTCCCCATCCTCCTCCTCGCCTTCCTAACCACCGTCTCGGCCAATATTTGGCCCCGCACCACCCTCTCCATCTATGACGCATCCGACAAATACCAATACATTGGCTGCTGGAACGAGACGACGGGAATCCTCGGCACCGGCGGGGCCCGGGCACTTGCGGGAGGAAAGAGCGAGATGATGATGGGGAACATGACGGTGCCGATGTGTCTTACGTATTGTTTGAGTGATGGGGATAGTTATCAGTATGCCGGGTTGCAGTATTCGAGGTAAGGGGTTGGAGTCTTGCAGATTCAAACCTAGATGAATAATCTTACTGACTCTTATCGTAGGGAATGCTGGTGCTCACACTATATTTCATCATTGTCAATCAAGCTGAACGATTCCGCTTGCAATGACCCGTGCGATGGGAATCAAGATGTTGCTTGCGGCGGTGACTTAAAATTGACAGTGTACGAGTTGCAGTCGGGGGCTTCCAAGGTCCTTGGGTCGGTGGCTCTGATGGTTATCGGTGTGATTATGGTGATTGTATTATAAGGAACGGGATTGGAGGTGAGGAGATAAGGATACCCCGAAGTATGCTAGTTGTTTATTGGTAGGGAAAAAAGAATCGGGAGGGGTAATAAAATGAATATCGTTATCATTATGCCTGATGGCTCTTCTCCTACATCAATATATATCTATATACACTAAATGAATCCGCCGTCCTGTAACACTGGCGCCAATCTACAAAATCATACAACCCCCTCAAATCTCCACTCCCACCATCTCCCTCGCCTCCCCCGCAATCCCCACCACCCTCCTCACCCTCTCCACCCCATCCCACCAAGCCTCCACAACTCCCACCCCGACATCCCTCGCCCTCTCCAACCCCGCCACCTTCATCTTCAACCACTTTACCAGTCTCACCGCCTTATCTATCGCCATCTCATCTAGTATTACGTGCCTAATGTATTCGCAGAAAAGGTCGATGTCGTCGATGTTCGGGCCGCGGGCTCGCGTGTTGTGCACCCAGGAGGATATCGTGGCGAGAAAGTCGTCTTCCGAGGTTCCGGAGCACATGGGAAATGGGATGGGCTGCGGTGGGGCTGGGAAGGTTAGAGTGGGGCCGGTGTATATGGGAGCTTCTCTGATGGTTGTCTCTTCGGAATGTGGAGCATGTGCATGTTTTGGTTCTTCGGATAATACAGCGGCCTGTAGACCCCGTTGCCGTTCTTGCTCAGCGAGAATCTCAGCCCGGAAATCAGCCGGTAACTCCATCAGCACATTCTCGTCGATGCCCTCCGCCGCCGTCCACTCGGCGTTGACTTTCGGGCGACTGGGATTAGCTGTGGACCCTCGTGATCCGATGTCGACGTGGCCAGCGGATGAGAGCCTCGCTTGGTGGAGACCTCGCCGGACATCCTTCATGCGTTCGCGTGTCTGGGTGCGGTTTTGCCGTTTTATCGGCGTGATTGCCCGGCGGATGCGGGGCCTTTGGGGGGACCGGTGGGGTGATAGGATACACGGGAGCTGGGGCTGTGGTTGGGGCTGTTGTTGGTAGGATGCTAGGATTTCGGCTTTGATATCTTCAGGGAGCGCAGCAAAGACTTCAGGGTCAATTTGGGATTGCGGGATGAAGTCTGTGGTTGATTGTCTTGGGGCTGGAGGGGGAAGAGACGAAATATATGTAGGCGGAGGAGGTGGCGGGGGCATGGAAAAGGATGATGGCACTGGGGATGCTACTTGTGACGGCGTCCCGAGGAGCCGGGCGCGGATGTCGGGAG
The DNA here is from genome assembly GCA_030294605.1 of Ambrosiella beaveri. NCBI lineage: Eukaryota > Fungi > Ascomycota > Sordariomycetes > Microascales > Ceratocystidaceae > Ambrosiella > Ambrosiella beaveri. The sequence goes on from JARQWA010000004.1 coordinate 404,100, forward strand.
GGAGTTCGGCAATAACAGAATGGTCGGCGTTACGGGGGAGGATGAATTGAGAGCAGGGGATGCTTGGGGAGCTCACTGCAACGGGGGCTTCCGCGAGAGCGTCGCCCGGATGTTTGAACAGACTCGATTCTGATCCCGCATCTGGAATGGCAGACTCCCTATCCAAATCCCCCCCTATTCTCATTCTCTTTACCACTGGCCTCTTATTTCCAAGCACCTCTTCGGCCTTCCTCTTTTTCACATCCGCCCCCGAAAAGTCCAACATCTTCTGACTTCCCATCGGCATCCCCTCCGCCCCCACCTTGACCCCCACCAACTTGGTCATCTGAATGCCCACCCCGCGGATATCTCCGGGACTAAACGCCCACTCCCTCAACAACGACACCGCCTCTCGTGCCATAGTCTCGGCATCATTCGTCGCTACTCTCAGAACCACAGACTTGTTAAAGATGTCACAGATGCCGTGCCCGAGATGCTTCACTGGTTCCAACGGAGCAGACGGAGCCCGACGCATTATCTTGAGAATGAGGTTTGTACCTTTGACGTTTTCGTTGACGATACGTCTCTCAAGTTCCCTGCACACATCATGCACAAAGCTCTCCGCCTGTTCCTGATTCACGAAGCGAATCCCCCAGTTAATCTCCACCGACACCGACTTCCTCATCGGCACCGCCCCAACCTCACTCTGATCAATGCCCCTCGCAAACTCCCATAATTTCTCCCCCATCTTTGGCCCTAACAGAGTCGACAGCCGTTCCCTGGACATGCCCCGCACATCGCCGACTGTTGTGACGTTAATTTCGGCGAGTTTACTGATAATGCTGCCGGCGACGCCGGGGAGACTGCCGACCGCCAACGGGGCAAGGAACTCGGGGACTTGCGAGGAGCGGAGGAAGTGCTGGCCGGCTGGCTTTGCTTTGCGAAGAGCTAGTTTAGCAAGCAGGATGTTTGAGGAAATGCCAATGAAGACGTCGCATTTTGTGGATGATTTGATTTGGGCTCGAAGATTCATGGCCAATGACTCGGCTGCCATTTGTTCTTCGTCCTCTCCGGAACCGACGCCGTCTGTGCCGGCAGCATCAAGGATTAACCGGGTGCTTTCAATTAATGCCTCATCTACACTGACGCTCTGTATCATTCCACCGGTGCCAATGACTGCCATATAGAATTTCTCCGACGCCTCTTCATAGGCTGGGAAGTCATACGGCAGTACCGTCAACTCCGGACACAGCTCCAACGCTGTCTTAATCCACATGCCATTTTTCACGCCAAAGGCTCGTGCTGGGTAATTACAGCTGGCAATCTCGGAGGATGACTTGGCCGAATGAGCAACGACCACAGGCTTATCTTTCAGCTCTGGCCTTTTCAACAGTGACACAGCGCAAAAGAAACTATCAAAGTCCACGTGAAATACATATCTTCTTCCTTCCTTTGAGAGTTTTCCCGGCTCCCCTGAGTCTGCCGTTGTCTGTGATGCCAACCGAGTCAACTTCGACTTCAAATCGGCTTTCCACATTGACAAATGATGCAACCGGGACTCCGAGTAGAATTGTCGTAGAAAGTTGGGGTTGGCGGTGGACGACTTGGCGTATCGGGGGTCACTGAGGAGCCATGCATTGTACTGTTCGGGGGTGGGGTTTGGAGGGAGGGGAATACGGGGCAGGGGTAGGGAAATAGCGTTGGCAGGGGATTTGACAGGTGTTGTGGGTTTCGTGGTTATCGTTTGCTTAACAAGAGTGGTGACGGCAGGAGTAGCCGGTTGTTGTGCAGATGTCGTTGGCTGTTGTACTGGGGTTGAAGGACGCCCCGGAATGCTTGAACGAGTGGTCAAGTTTTGTTGCATCTTTTCCTCTTCCTTGTCAATGACATCTTCTGGAATCTCAAAACTTAAGAATCCCGGATCCACTGGCGGTGTCGTTGGTCTTAAACCATGTAACGACGGTTCCTTTCCCTCTACTTTCTTCTCCGGTAGTTGTAGCGGTTTTGTCGTACTCCGGGAGGCCGGTATTTTGGATACTGGTTCCGTCGTCATTATGACAGAACGCGGTCGCGGAGGAGCCGAAACCCCCGATATCATTGTAGCCAGTCTCAGCGTCTGACCCTGTAACCGCATTTGTGACACTTCCCTGATCTGACTCCCGTAATACCCACCCGTCGACATCTCCCGATAAACGTTCCCCACTTCTTTCCTCACATTCTCACTCAACACAACCTTCCTTTTTCCCTTCTCGTCTGCTCCAGTCTCATCGCCGGGCCCTCTCAGGGTAAGGGTCCGCTGCCGGACGCCGTCAAATATGACCCGGTAATTCGTCCACGGGAGCATTTTCCCAGCCGCGATCGAATCGGTGACCCATGCTGGCTTGACAACACGATACTTGACGAATTCCTTTTGCTTCTTGGGCGTGAGGGCCGAGGCAATGATGTGTGTGGCCATTGTCTTGCCGTCGAGATACTGAAGGAAGCCGGCACCTTGTTGCACCAACAGTCGATGAAGCCTATTAAAAGAAATTAACATTAACATTCAGACCCCCGTCTGCGTCGATCCCAGACTTGGTTCACTTACACCTGCAAACTCGGCTGCGTATACCCATTAACATGCGCCACCACCCCCCGAAACAACCCCTTTTGTTCCTCCGAACTGCCCGCTCGAATCTGCGCATCCAGGTTCTGCAGCTTAATCTTTTTCCGGCGTATGTAGTCGCCAAAACCATTAAAGGAACTCGCAGAGTATTCCTCGCTATTTTCATCGGTGAATTTGTGGCTTTCAATGGATTTGCGCATTTGCGCGGAGCGCTTTTCGAGAGGAGTGCCCATTTTTGGGAGGGGATGGTGCCGGTAACCGGGGCGGAGGCGGCGGCGGCGGGTACGTGGGGTGATTTTCGGTGGGTGTACCAGAGTCGTTGTGGCAGCGCGAGGCCAGAACAATTAAATGAAAAACATCCAAATCATCAAGAAATCAATTGGGCAATTTCGAGAAGTGACATTGCATTGAAATTGACAATTCTTAGATCAAGTCCATGTCATTGAGGCTGATTTCTGCCTATCAAGTAATGTCTATATCTTTGACATTGTTTCGCGACCATGCACGTCCATTGATGTCATAATGCATTTCGATTTACACGGGGTCACGTGAGTAGTTAGGCAACCCACTTTTATTTTATATTGAGAACTTTGCGATTTTGATAATGGAAGGGAAGATGGGATGGTAAAAAGCACCATCTGAGAAGCTACATAAACAATCGGTTCGGATTTTTGCGATGAATAACGAACAATTCCGCAAACTTGTCCTTGCGGGAGCTGCAAAAGAGAGTACTGCCAAGAGCGATACACCCGAGAATGATGCGCCGGGAGAAAAGAGAGGAGGTTTTGCGCCAATGTGAGTAGCTCCCGATTGGACGATCGCATATCGATCACTTCTAACTTACCATGTAATATAGTCCCCGAGCCTCTAAACTGAACCCATATAACCCAAAATTTGCTACAACTCGACACGCCCAACAAGCCAATATCTTCAAACCAATAGCGCCTCGCGGAGTTAAACTAGCCGCTGGATACAAAGATCGGACCAAGGAGCGACATGACGATGATGAGTTGGCGGAGGAGATAAAGGAACTGGAAAAGGTGCTAAGGGATGGCGGGATCAATGAGGAAACGTTCAGAAAGAGGATAGAGGAGATTACGGAAGGCGACATCAACCGGACGCATTTGGTCAAAGGGTTAGATTTCGGGTTATTGAAGAGGGTTAAGGAAGGAGAGGATGTGCTCGGGGCAGCTCAAGAGTTGAAGGAGGCTACGGGCGGGGAACAAAGCCAGGACGAAGATATCGATGATGAGTTGGACGATGTTTTGGCAAGGGATGTCAAGGTTGTCGAGCGGGAAAAGAAGGAAAAGATGGGGCAATTTTCAACGGTAGCAACGGGGCAGAAGAGATCTCGGGCGCAGCTGTTGGCCGAGTTTAAAGCTCAGCGAGCGGCACAAAAGGTGGAGAGTTCTGTGGGGTCCCGGTTTAAGAAGATTGGTGCTAGGAGGGAAGCTGGGTCGCGGATTGAGATTGACTCCAAGGGGCGGGAGGTGCTGATTATTGTGGATGAGGATGGTCATGAGAAGAGGAAAGTGAAGAAGGCGCCAGTGGTGGAGGGGACGACGGCTGGAGAAGAGATTGAGGCGCAGAAGAACAAGGAACCGGAGAAGAAGATGGAGGTGTTGGGGATGGAGGTTCCCAAGATCTATAGGAAGGATGAGGAGGAAAAGAAGGAAGAGTCCGATGTGGACATCTTTGACGATGTGGGGAGCGACTATGACCCGTTGTCTGGCCTCGAGGAAAGTGACTCCGACTCCGATTCTGACAACGAAGCACAAAAGAAGAAACCCGAGCAAAAACCCGCAACTTCAACATCAGACAGGAACACCTCCTCACAAGCATCCCCCGCCAAAATCAATTACTTCAAGGACTCCAAAACCACCCTAGCCTCCGAACAAACTCTTGCAGGCCCCTCCTGGTCTGACCCCTCCATCCAAGCCGTGCTCAGAAAGGCTGCCACGATGAAGCCGATTGCCGCTGATAATGATGATGACGAAGATGATCGGCTGGCGAAGGCCCGGGAAGAAAAGAGACGGCGGATGTTACGGGCGGATGATCGGGATGCGGAGGATATGGATATGGGGTTTGGCATGAGTCGGTTTGAGGATGAGGAGGAGGATGGGGAGGGGGGGAAGATGAGGTTGTCGAAGTGGAATGGGGGCGGGGGACGTGATGGGGTGAAGAAGGAGAGGAAGGGGGATGTAATGAGGGTTATTGAGCAGCGGAAGAAGGAAAAGTCATGATGATTGTGTTTTTTTTGTTTATTATATCACATACCCATATCTAATTCTTATATACTCTCATTTCATTAATCATTCAGAGTTGGATCTCAATCTCTTAACCTATGTCACCAGACCCTTGCCAGTCCTTATCGCGGGCATTTCCCGCCTGTCCCCGTCCCCCCGCCAATCCTTCCAATCCTTCCTCCTCCACTGTGGTCCCTTTCAGACTCCGGCGGTTTCCCACATTTGTAAATCTCTGTCGGATCACCCGGGACTAGCCACGGATTCGGACGAGTGATTGGCAGGCTCTCTTATCGGGGACAAGGCGGTGATGAAAGTGAAGGTCGTCATGTGATTGCGGGGATGGCGATACAGGGGAACTGATTGTCGGTGGGGTCGGATAGAGGGAGGTGGGGCTCCGCCTTGGGTGGGTTGGGATGAAAGGGGATTATTTGGGATTTTGGTGATTGGTGAGGCTCTGTTTATTGTACTGTTTACATCTTATCTTGAACTTCACATGATTTCGCCTTTTGTTATACAACTCTCTTGTCTTCTTGACGTATTTAATCGGGAATTTTGAATTCTGCCGCAATTCTGGGTTTATCTTACCTCCTGACCCTAAACTTCACTTCCTTCCGTAACGTTACTCTCTTGTCATCCAACCCCTCACAATGGCCCAGGTTCCTCTTTGGCTCGACTGTGATCCGGGCCATGACGTAAGTGTTCCCCTTCCATCACAATACACACTGCCTCCTCCCGCCCGCGTCCCGTCCCGCAACTCATTAAACCCAATTCATCCTCCTAGTCTTACCCATCCCCACTAACCTTAACCCAGGATGTCTTCGCCATCCTCCTCGCGGCCCATCACCCTAACATTCGCCTCCTTGGCATCTCCACTGTCTTCGGCAATGCCTCCCTCGAGTAAGTTTTCATTTCGTCCTTCTTCCAATCCTCAAACCTCTTTTCCCTCCAAACTAAAATTCCCCTCACAAAGAAAAACAACCTCCAATGCCTCCTCCGTCCTAACCGCCATTGGCCGCCCTGACATCCTCATTTACCCCGGCCACGCCAACCCCCTCCTTCGCGCCCCCATGCATGCCCCCGCCACCTCCATCCACGGCACCTCCGGCCTCGATGGCACCACCCACCTCCCCGCTGGCACCGCCACCATCAGCACCGAGACCCCCGCCATTGACGCCATGGCCGCCGCCCTCAAGGTAACAAAGCCCGGGACGGCATTTCTCGTTGCGACAGGCGCGCTGACGAATGCGGCGGCGATGTTTGAAAAGTATCCTGAGTTGGCGGGGCACATCAAGGGGTTCTCGCTGATGGGCGGGGCTGTGGGTGACGGATTTACGGATGCGATTTTGGGAGAGGTGAATGGGAAGAAGCGGATTGGAAACTGGAGTCCGTACGCGGAGTTTAATGTTTTGGTGGATCCCGAGGCGGCGGAGATGCTGTTTGGTAATCCTGTGCTGGCGGCTAAGATGACGATGGTGGGTTTGGATTTGACGCACAAAGTGTTGGTGACGCAGGATGTGCAAAAGGCGTTTTTGTACGGAGGGGAGGGATCGGAAGGATCGGTCAAGCCGGGAGAAGGAAAGACAGTGCTCCGGACCATGTTGATGGAGTTGCTAATGTTCTTTGCCAAAACCTACGCGTAAGTATCTACATTACTCCTCTATCATGTTTCGACCTGAAAACTAACACACAGTCATAGCGACGTCTTCGGCATCATCGAAGGCCCTCCCCTCCACGATCCCCTCGCCGTCGCCGTCGCTCTCCTTGGCACCGACCACGAAATCCCCTTCGTCGAACACGACCCCACACATACCCCCGAACGATTTAAGGTCACAGTCGTCACCGCAGGCTCCTACGAAGAAGCGCAGACCGGCAAGGCGGAAACGGGCCGGACAATTGTGGAGAAACTGCCGGCGGGGACGCCCGGTGTGAGAATCCCGAGGGGGGTGGATTTAGAGAGGTTTTGGAAGGAGATTGGGTATTGTGTGACTAGGGCGGATGAGGTTAATGCCAAGCTGGCGGCGGAGAAGATTGTGAAGGAGGCCAATGGGACCTAAGAGGTGATGACACACAGCAGGTAACAGACGGTAATACAGAGTCCATGTGATCTATGGAATAAACAAGTAATGAATCTAGACAATACCTAAACGCCATTCATGCCATAAAAGAACCATATCCAAGACTATAATCGTACAAGAAGCCCACCACAAGTCACTCACCCACTCCTCACAACGTATGCTCCACCGGCGCCTCAAACGCCTTCAGCAACGCCATAACCCGCCCGTAAGTCCACACCGTAATCGTACTACTCGGCGTGCTCTTCACCAACGAGATGACCAACCCTCTATACAACCCTCTAACCCCCTCCCTCGCCACAATCGCCCGGAAGGCCCCCAACGAACTCTTGTACTCGGGGATATTCGAATAGACATACTGTTCCCTCGTTGGTCCCTGCACCTGCATACGCTTCCGCACAAGGTCAAACGGGAACACGCAAATTTTCGAAATGGCCCCCGCCAGCGACCCGGCCGTAGCATCATCGCTGCCAAAGGGGAAATTCAGACCCTTCAGGGAGGATCTCAACGTTTCGTATGACGCAAAGAAGATGCCCATCTGGGGAAGTGATTGCAGCAACGTCGGAGCCAGCCCGCGGAAGAACCCGCGGGATCCCTCGTCTTGGTAAATAGACCGGCAGGCCAAGTATAGCGAAGTGTACACACGGGCATTTCCCTGCATGGCAAAGCGGGTACGGAGGAGATCGAGGGGGTACGTGGCGATTGTGGCCGAGGCGCCGCCGACGGCACCGGCGATGAAAGATTCGGTGACGTGGGGGAGGCGGTCGACGCCAGCGCCGTCGGTAAGTCGTTTGAGGAGGTGGGTGGTGTTGCGGTAGGAGATGAATTGGACGCCGGTGTAGATGGTGTACATGACTTCGGCGGGGATGTTGCCTTTCCAGAAGGCGGGGATGCCCTCGTTGAGGAGGATGTGTCGGATTGTTGCCAGGGTGCCACGATAGACAGGGATGCCGGAGAGGGATGATGATGGTAGTGATGAGGCGGAGGTGGTGGGTATGGGGACGGATTGGAGTTGGAGGCGGATTTTGACGACGTCGAGGGGGGAGATTACGAAGCGGGTGACGAGGCCGGCGGAGAGGCCGGCGATGAGGGATTGAGTACGGGTGCCCTGGGGAGAGGATGGTCAGCGATGGGGAGGGACAGAAGAAGTAGCGAAGTGGGGGGGCTGAGAAGACATACCTTGTCTTTGATGCGCTCGGTATCTTTAGGTAACATCTTGGGGGTTGCGACTTGCTGTCGGGTGGTATATAGTATGCAATGTCGAGTAACTAAACTTGATATTTCTGTTGTTTTTCAAAAAATAGTCTAGTAAAATTGACAACAGATTCGTCTATATTCGTCAATAGACAGCAACTAAATACAAGAATGCAAACGATAACCTAGCTCGTCGTGTCTATGATAGCGATATGCAGCAAAGTCCAGCTTCGCGCCGCGATGACGATAGCGATAAGCAAAAAATCGCGATAATCCTAAGCGAGGCACCTGTCTCATTTGGGAATGTGAAGCCGCCCCCGTTCAACCGAAGAAGAGCCGGTTCTTGCAAGAACAAGCGACATAGATTTTTATTTTTTATTTTTCGCGTATTATTATGGGATTTGAACTATAAGTCAAAGACGGGTGGTGCAAACTTGAACAATAAGTAGTATTGCTATTGTCTTACACTAGAGCTTTTCTTGGATGGCACTTCTAGATTCTTTGTCATTACTGGATGTAACGTCATGACAATCGCAAGGGTTATTTCTATCAGGGTTTAAAAGGTATACGAAATTTGTAGAGCGATGCTACTCCAAGTGTAATCCGGAAACAATCCCCCATTTATCCTGTTAAGCTATCTATTATTTGCATTCATTAACTGTCCGGCTATATTCGGGGGAAGTAGAGGCATCTTTCATATAGTTCACAATAGAGATAGGCCAAGGTGTAAAGCATGCCCCCCCCACCACCAAAGCGTGACCATTGAATGTGCCTCATGCCCCCTCCAAACCTGCCAACTGAGCCCTATGACATCATCAAATGCCCCTCCATGAAATCATAGGCTCAATTTCCTAGATATTTTATGGTGGTAGCTCTATCTTTTGATACTCCATGCACAGCCGCTGCTGCATTTGTGTTGTCCTCCCTTCTCCGCTTTGAGCTTTCCGTCTCCAAAAATTGCTTTGTTCCACTTGGAGACGAAGGAGCCGCTGTCATTGGCTGGTTGGAATTTGCCTGAAGTGGGAAGTAGGATTTTGGTTGGAGACGTCATTCCGGTTTTCTTGGGTTGTGAGGGTAGATTTGTATCAAGAATCTCGTTAATATTCAAGCATCCTTGGGTTTTTGCTCATCTAACCATCAGCTGTTTAACTCATTGCACATCTTCACACACAAACACACAAGATGCCAATATCACTCTCACCAAGTCACCTCTCCATCACCCTCTCTCCTCTCTTGACTGCTCTTGCTTCCTCCTCCTTCTCAGCCCACGAACCCCCCAATGGCCTCCTACCCTCTCTCTCGCCCATTCTCCGCCAACGAGTCAAATATCTCTCCTCTCCCTCCAGTCCTTGGCCCCGCCATCTTAGCCAAGACCCCGCTATTCCCGAGACAATCTCTTCCCTTTTGTCATCCGAGGTTCTTGAGGTCCACCCCTTATCAGAGCTTGTAGAGATTAATTGGGATGATGCCGACATCAAGACAAGCTACCAGCGGCTTGATATTGAGACGTTGCATGCCTATGTTACCTTACCGCAGGTTGGCGATATAGTGGTGAAACTCCTCTGGGCCACCGACAACCCTAAGGACAAGGAGTCCTCCTGGAAAATCGACGCCGTCTTTTCTCCCACATATCCCCTCCCCCAAGATGCCTTCCCCACTCTCGCCACCGCCGAATCCGCCTTCAAATCATCCCACACAACTCATGACAAACAACAAACTTCAGACAACAACACAAACAATGACGAAGACGACTCCTACTGGGCCCAATACGACGCCACCCCCAACGCCTCTACTCCCGCCCCGCAAACCTCCGCCGCCAAAGCATCCCCACTGCCAACATCTCTCCTCAAAAACGCCCTCGGCGTTGCAAACGGGGGCATGTCTGCCGATGAAAAGGCCTATTTCGACATGTACTCCGACGTCCAGCCAGCCCTCGATAATCACGACCCCGACGAAGCCGCTGATCTCGCTGCGACCAGAATCGAAACTACCGTTCCTGGCTTCTCCTTAACGGGTTCAACGGCCTTTACCGAGGTACTGTCAGCTTCCGATGATGCCAATGCTTCCGTCAACCTGAGGAATACCCAGACATGGGAAAGGGGATCGGGACGATCGTCTATCGTGGAGGTGGACATTGCGCATCCGAGGCCGGAGTCGGTGGCATCGTCAAGAGGCGAGGAGACGGTGGTGAGGTTGGAAAGGAGGGTGGAGAGGGATGAGGTGATTGAGGGGGTGGTAAGGGAGCATGTGAGGGGGAGTTTGCAGGGGTTGTGGAAGTTGGCGGGGGGGACGGGGATGGGGAAGGAAGAGTTTAGAGAGTTGGTGAGGAGGGAACTGGACGGGTTGGAGAGGGAGGAGTAATGTTAGATTTTACTGGATATGGTGATTCCATAAGGGTGGCTTACTGTTTTCTTGGTTTTGGGAAGACTCGGGTTTAGGGCGTTTTTGGTTTCTGTTGGTCAATTTGGATGTCATGGCTATGTCACTCGTTGATATTGGCGTAATCTTTGTTCGTATAATGACACTATTATCAGTTCCAACTTGGTATAATTTCTTCTTTGAAGGATTACCTTTGTTTTCTCTCTTGATTCTTTTCGTGCCTAGTGATCATTGCTGACAGTGACGTCGGTTCGGTGGTCTGATGGAAGTCAGTCAGGTAACCCTTTTTATTATAACCCTAACACTGTCAGAGGTGCTTCAAACAGAAACATATTATCTAGCTGAACAAGTTCACCTGGTTCTGTCACTACGACCAAAATTCTTCTAAATTGGCCATAGATTATTCAGGAGATATCGTCCTCTTCCCTCGATCAACCAAACCTACTGTTTCAGTATCCGGTCATCCACGTTAGTGGCTAAGCCAACGGACCATCCTCCACGACTAAATGCGGACTTATGCAGGTCTGCCAAACTCTCACCGGCATCCTAAATGTAATATTCCTCTCTGCCGTCCGTCCATATCATTATCTGATCAGTGTATATCTTGATTAATAATCACTATCCCTCATGCAGCCACCTGGCACATGGACAAAAATATAACCCCCCTTCCCCCTCAGGGTATCAAGGTATTCAGATTAAGTAAGTAAAGGCATGATTTTCCCAGGTCAATCTTGCAAAACTGCCTCAATGTAACTGGTTTCCCATTGAGTTCTCCATATATGATTTTCAAAGCCCCATTATTTATTTGAATATGGATACACACACATGCTGGTTGAACTCTCTCCACTTTATGATCTAGGAAACCCTGTCCTCCGTACCAACCAACCAACCAACCACTTCATCGGCTAAAAGCGGTGCGTGCCTGCAGAGAACGACTCCCCTGTTAATGCTGTTCCTATCCTTTAATTTTGCAACAATATCGTCCATATTATTCCCGTTGATATCTGCCAAGGATCAACCATTCAGGCAAGATAATGATGGGGTGTATATACTGGGATGGGTGGGGGCTGGTCGAAGTTCCATAAATATACATATCTGACAGGCAGGAAGCATGGCTTGGTTGTACAGGAGCGGGCCGGAAGTTTGAGGGGAGGTTGACGAGGTGGATGGTGGAGATGATGCTTGTACATAGGAATATCTTTTTTTTTTTTTTATACATATTTCTTTACAAGGAAATTGTCTTGTTAAGAACCACGGTATAATGCCAAAAAGGGAAGCGAGGCGAAGGGCCGAGGAGATCGAGGGGATCGGGGGGAAGATGGTGGTGGGAAAAGGGCCCCAGGATGATATATCATGGGTTGTGAAACGAGGTGAGAATGAGAAAGAGGGGAATAGGCCTAGAGGAGGATATTTAGCTACAGATCGAAGTGATCCTTGATTTACTTTTGTTGAACAGCAAAGTGATGATCCGGAATGTTAGCTTTTGGTCTTGGTGGGTAGTGCCTTGTTTGGGTTGGCATATAAAGGTAAATGTTGGCGATGGAGGATTTTGGAAGATTGTGGTATTCTGAGCAAAAGATGCAAGCAGGGAAAGCTCAGCATTGATCCAGGATCGAGATGCCTTTGAGATCCCATACACCAGATATCAGAGTTCGGCTGTCGGTCATGATATGTCTGATTGTGGAACAGACGTGGATACATGCTTAAACTGCAATCTGGTGTTCACCCGCTAAACTCAATAGATCATGGCTCGGGTCCAAGCTCCCGAAACATTGACTTGATCTCACCTGATACCCCCGCTATTGATCACCAACACTCTGATCAACGGCGTCTCCACCTTGGACCTGTATCTCGACACTAAATGTTCAAGAAAAAATATATATATACATATATACAATACACAGAAGCCCCAACTGGTCAATTAATTATCTCTTGACATAAATACACATCCAACAATCAACAAAAGCAGTGCACACCATAGCCGCCGGTTCCACTGGGCAGCAACAGGCGGGTGTTATCCCTTTCAGCTGAGGAATATTGTCTGGACAGAGAGCCTGTCCGCAACAAATGTAATCACAGATTACGTGATGAAGAAGGTCTGGCAGGACCTGGATGCAACGGGATGTCACGAGGATGTCGTGATGTACGCCAGGGACAGTCTCGTCATTGGGAAGAATGCTATGTAAGCGGAGATACATTTATAGAACATCAAGTAGATATCTACAATTTTTCACTGCCACAGCTTTAGAGACATGCAAGGAAATGTGGAGAAGGGGAACAAGCCTTGGATCCATCAAGCTGTCCCCGTGACAGGTGAGAGCCACTTGGTTCTCGATCGGGCAAGCATGATGATGATGGTGGTGGCTCCGTTCCGTTTGCCAACCTGGACGATCAAGGCTGTATCTAACCAAGGGCGTCATTGATTTTTATTTTTATTTTTTTGTAAATTTTACTGAGGCCTAGTGAAATTATGAACTTGTTCCTTCTGCTTTGTCGGGCGAGCCACGGGCCCGAAAGTTGCTCCATTGAAGAATTTGGTTTCTAACAAATGCACAGTTGCTCAATAGTCCCGTATTTATGACTGTCTGTTGATTTTCTGCATAGAGATTCTGTGACGTGATATCGGCTGTCATCGTTCACCAAGTGTCTATCCTCCATACAACAATTCCAACTCCCCTTTTCCCGTAGTCGTTGTCCAACGCCCGTTGCCCTCCGCCCTCATATAGACACATATTTACCTCGACAAATACGACCTTGGTGTGTCTCGTTTATAGAAACATTTACATATACTGAATATAGATATAGAGACTCCATCGATATGTCGATGAACCCCGTGGCTATATACCGTTGCAATTCAGCCCCCAACGATCCTGGCATGGGAGGCCACGCAGCGTATCATTGAATGTTACTGTTTTCCACCGGTCGAGTCGATCCCGCCGCCAATGTCATGCGCTGGGAGTGTTGGATTTACTGGAGATTTACTGTGGATTTACTGGGCTTGGTTCGGTTAGGTGGGTTCTGGGAGTGAGTTACTGGGGTGGTGTATCGGGTTATTGGAATGTTGTAATATTGGGGTTTTATATTTATAGATGATATATTCATGATACCCAATCAATGGCTGTTAAGGAGAGAGTCGATATTGTAAAGAGTGATTCTGGGAACAAGCGGTTGTTTTTGTTTTCTCCTTTCAACGTAGGCCCTGCAAAGATTTTGTAGGAAGAGAAAAAATAAAAAATAAAAACTCCGCTTGGAGCCTAATGATCTTTGTCCCAAAATATAAATAGCAATTTTCAACCTTCCATCAGCGGGCCCAGGCCTGTCACGTATATCAATCTTTCTTGCCCCAGCCAATTCAATAGTCGGTTCCTGAATTCCTGTTCTAGATAAATAATTAGGTTGATAAACAGGCCGTCATCCTGATGGCGAATAACCATAAAGTACGTGCCGGGCCTGGCCTGGGTCCAATAGTGCGACTCCACAGACATTCAGGGCGCAGAGTTGCGGATGACTCATGTCATGTATTTTGCACCTGGAATATTGCAATTTTAGCCTGCAACTTTTATCAGTTTTGTACATTTTTTTTTCTTCTTCTTCATTAGCGAGATAATCAACTATTTGTTTCAAAAGAAGATTGTAAATATGTAGTGGATAATTTCGTGTATATTTTCATGTAAATAGCAGAAAACTCGAGTAAATATCGAGATTCCGCCCGGTTGTGCCCCGACAGTGTCGTATTGAAACGACCCGTCGGGCCCTTCCCATCGCCATCATCAGCAGCCCAACCCTCCAGTCGCCAATACCACCTCTAGAGAACCCGACTATTGATGTAACCGTGTAGACAGAAAGTTACCAAACCACTGTTTTCCTGTATTTAATCTCTGTTTTGCTACTGTCCACCCATCCACCGTGCACATCACTACCACCACCACCTCCTCCACCAGTCTTCTTATTATATATTTATTAGGAAAGTGGCCAAAAAGGGTAATTGATGATTCCGAGCATTGAAGGGAATCCTTCGAAACCCTCATGACGTTCTAGGCGTTTTTCGGCCAAGGCAAGGGACGGCAAGTCGAGGACTATCACCATTCAACTGGATCTTAGAAGCGAAATAGCAAAGGAGAAAGAAACGACGGATAGTGAGGCTTTGCGGTGATGGAGCGGAGATGTTGTGACTTAGATGTCTACCGGGGCTAACAGTGATATTACTGTACATACAGACAAGTTAATTTGCCGGATGTTGTAGATGTCTATATACACGCGATTCATGACTCTATACTCTATACTACAACTTTATGCACGTTTAATTGCACAAGTCCATTGTTGGAAATGATGGTTTATTCGCGTTCAAAGGGAGTAGCAGTAGACAAGAGACATTGTCATCCTGTACCGCCCAAAAACAACATATCTATATATCATCCAACAGGATACCGATATCGTGATGACCAAAAAATTGAACTTAAATGGTCAATCTCAGTCAACAGACTGATGAATGTACTGTACAAGCGAACCCAGAGAACCAAAATAAAGAACAAACAGAAACAAAAAAGAAACCTATACAGGGATGCAAACCAATATTTGAAACACGAACATGGGACTTTTTTGTCTGTCTGTCGGTCAGCACAGACACGTAGAGCCCACCGGCCATTTGGTCTTGTTCATCCCCAAATGGCCGGTAAAAAGTTCAGAGCTTAACGCCTAGATATGAGAGTCGGGAGACGGTATGATGTACCGCGCTCCCTATGCAAATGACGATGATGCAAAAAAAAGGGTATATCAGAGAAGAGGGTAGAGCCTAAAGACTCAATTCCATGATGAAGATGAAAGGAAAGAAAAAGGCGTCGTAAGGCATCATAAAGTCGTAAAGCCGAGTCAAGTAAAACAAACACACACACATATATATAGTGCCACTATCCAGAGCACCTCATCACGGAAACATCACCCCGCCATTCATCACCATCAAGTTCCCGTATTCATCCGTCACCCACGGTTCCGCCGTCTGCCCCCCACCAATCCAGTCCCCGACGTCCGTCGCCTCCATACTATGGCGATTCTGCTGCTGCTGCTGCAACTGCTGCGCCACCGCCATCTTGGGAAACTTCAACTGCAAAAACACACTCCACAACAACAAATGCCCCGTCATCATCTGGTCCCCCCTCGTCAAAAATGGAGAGCAATTCGCACAATTACCAATCATCTCCCCCGTCCTCCGCACCTGCTCGCTGAAAAAACCCGCCGCCGTCACTGACGATAACCCAGACATCTCCGGCATCGCCAACTTCACGCAGGCTTCGACGGCCTCCGCGCAGGCACAGGCGCAGGGAAAGGGTAGAGCGGGCAGCGGCAGGTGAGACGGGGAGGACACGGGGGAGTGCGAAGAGGACCGGCTGATGGTGGAGGAGGATGAAGGAAAAGAAAGGGGGTCGGCAGGGTCGAGGAGGGTGGGGGTTGGTGGGGAGACAGGGACGGGGTAGAGGTCGAGGTCGTGGGGGAGAAGGGGGTGGAGGAAGAGGGAGTTGTCGTAGGGAGGAAGATCCTCGGTGATGCCTAGGGCGGCCATGTAGGAAGGCTGCGGATCCGTGGTTGTGGTTGTTGTCTCGGGGCTCTCGGTTGTGCCGGTCCCCGGGGATGAAGATGAAGACAGAGAAGAGTTTGCTGTGATAGTAGTCGATGACCTGGAAGAGGGCGAGAGGACAACCGACGAGATTCTCCGGGACGTGTTTAATCGGCGGCGAGAGGCAGAGTTACTGTTGCTGTTGTTCGGAGAGCCGGGAGACGATGGATTGAAGCGGTCTTTGGGAGGGCGGCCCATACGTTTTTGAGGGGAGTAGATGCATTTGAGGCTCTCGCGGAGGCAGCGTGTGCAGCCGTTGGGGTCTTTGGAGCAGGCGAGTTTGCGGGAGCCTGGTGGAGGGAAATTGTTAGTGGGGGTTCCGGTTGTTGGTGAGAGAGAGGAAGAAAAGACTTACGGCAGCCGTCGCAGGCTTTGTGTTTGACACAGTCGGAGGTGGACGAGGTTCTCTTGATTGGGGATGCCTTGGGCATTTTGGGTGGATGGCGAGGAGGACAAGAGAGAGCCAAAGGGAAAGAAACAGAAAAATGAAAATGAAAAATAAAACAAAAATAAATAGTTGGTAAAGTAAATCGGTAGAAAGAATACCAATGATCAAGAAACTCAATCAAGTTATATAAATATATCCTTGCAAGCGGCGAGTCCCGTCTTGTCAATATATAAATATAAATTCTGGCAATCGGGGAGCGTGTCCTTGGAAAGTTTTGAGGTGTCGAGGAAAGTCAAAAAGGGAATATGACCAAAGGTATATAAAAAATAAATAAATAAATAAACAGGAAATCAGAACTTTTTACACGCGGGAACTGTTGAGTGTTGGATGTATTTATGGACAAACTTGTATGAAGAGTGGGAAAGGAACGATGATTTCGATTTCCACAATGGCCTTTTCTTCTTTCTTTTTTGTCGGCGGATATATGCCAAAAAGAAAAGCGTGTCTCGTCTTCGTGGATCTGCTCAGCCTCGTTGCTGTTTTCCAGATGTATGATATCTATGATATGGAGCCGTCAAATATTTGATGCGGATAGAAGGCTGATATATCCCAAGATGACGGATGTCGTTTATATTTATAGAGAAACACATGACATTCGATTCGCCGTCGGCTTTTTCTTCCTTTGCCTCTTGCCGTACTCCAGCGAGAAAAGAAAGGCGTGTCTTTAGAGAAGGAAGATGTGTGTGTGTAAGTTGAACCAACCCTGGTAGGTGTACAATGAACACGCCTCAGTTGATTTTATTCTTTTATTTATTTATTTTCCTTTTTTTTCTTTTACACGAAAACGGGAAGTAAAATTTATAAAATATCTGTCATTAATCTTGAATTTCTTCCCAATTTTAACTGCTCCCCCAGGGCTCTCTTGGCAACTTGTCTTTCTGGATATTCTTAATCAAAGACCAATACAGTTATTATCTAAGAATCAAATCTCTAAAGCTAAACGACCCGTGTCAGAACTACACATATAGTGACATTTCAAGAAACATTATCAAGTCCCCCCATTCGCACACTCTTCACATCAACCATATCCATCTTGAGCCATCATGACCCCTCCTCCACCAAAATCCCAAGATCACATTCCATCATCCTACCCTTCTTACTTACCCCTTTGGCTACACAAAAAAAAACAACTTCACCCCCACCACCATCTTGGCCCCCCAAAAAAGATCTCGGGCAGTGTAAAGAAGAGCCACATCAAATGAACCGCAACCCTTCCACGGCCAATCAACTGACTTACAAAAAATTTTACCAACATTATCTCTCTATCTTCCCTCTTGAATCTCAAACCCTCAGCTTGCACCTGCCGTCCGTAGTCACATCAATCTCACTGTCCATCTGGTCTGTCATGACTCAAGATTAGGGCCTCCGCGAACCAAACTTCTACAACAAATGACAAATATCCCCCATCTGTAATGCAAACATGTCGGGGGCTCCCTCTTGATATCCCGTGGAGGGAGCCCCTTCTCTCTCTCTCCGGCGTGATAGTCTCCTACTGCCATTCCCGAGAGGAGACTATCGTCCTTCTTCCCCGCTTTTATCATGTCATGTAGCTTTGCAGTGTGCCTTTTGAGTTTTCTTTCTTTTGCCAGTGAGGCTCGGAAAAAAAAAAACAGTAGTGCCCGACATTTATATCCTAAAGGGCCGGAGCTCTTCAAGTGATGGATGGCTATGTATAGAGACAAGTACGTGCATACATATATATCTACATACATACATACAGAGTGCCCAGTGGAGAGGCTCCTCTGCCTTGACGGAAGCATAATGGGGGGATTCTAAAGCGAGAGTGCCTTGTGGGAGTTTCTACCCCTGGCCGCAGTGTCAAGTGGAGTCAGGAAGGATAGTATGTGCATACAGACATACAGGTATGGACAGACTAACTTTGTATGTGCGATGACTGTATATGATGAGCCGCCAGATATTCTTGTTCATTATTGGGAATTCTCTGGTGTCACCACAAGAATAGCACATTAACAACGACTCTTGAATCTTGAAATTGCAATGTCAAGTAATGTCTTGTGGATGTTTAACATCTGCACCCCCAGTATCACATAAAATCTAAACACACACCAGCCCTATTCCTTAGGCCAGAGCTCCAACCCTAAATTTATCCTGTACTTCAATCCCCATTTTTACCCTATCCGCCCCATCAAACAAGCTTGTTTTTTTAAACCTTGTTCTTTCTTCTTCTTCTTCTTCTTCTTCTTCTTCTTCCCCCCACCTCATTTCGACACTTTTAACCTCTCTCTATACTCGGGCAACAGCAAATCAACAAGGTTAAAATTATAAAATATTCCCTTTAAATAAATATGTATTTGGCTCAAATCCTTCCTACAATACACAAAATCAAGGCTTTGTCGTTTCGGCGCTAGAACGACAGACAGTTCAGTTTGAAGGATCAGAATATGCATCAAACGAGGTCGGTTAGAGGGTGACTTAGCTTGCGCGTAAGGCTTGGCAAGGGTTAGTGGTTTATATGTGTGACAAGGGATACTGGGGTATATAGGTCAATGCATTAATTGGTAAATTCAACATAATTAAAGATGGGAGCTTAGATAAGGAAAACAATGATTTGTATTTTGACGTGCGGGCGGATCGCAAGTTGGTGGATTATATCTTGCATATTGTGTGTAGGTGGAAACGAAACCTTGGGAAAACTCATACTCCAGATACCATTACCGGCCACCAACCATCAGACCCTCACAACTGCTACAATTTAAAATCTCAACACCAAGTTTAAGAACCAGATGTATTGGAGTCCTTCCTTCCGCCTTGACTTTGCTCATTGTCTCAATATGCACATCACGCACACCACATGTTTGCTAGTGTTAGGGTTACCTAATCTTATCCTCGATAAACGTTTAGACTTCGTGGGGCGACCCGAGCGAATCACGACATGATATTATGGGCATAAAGGATATGTACTTAGAGAATCTTTATCTATTGAGTGAATGTGAATATAAGGGCAAACACCTACATCCGGACATGCTCGCTATGGGCTCCGCTCTAACCATTGGCCAGATTCCCTTCCACCCAACCAAGATGACCTCAGCTTGTCTATAATTATCCCAAACACACATACGCTCACTTAGCCACTCCCCATTCAGCCTCACGCTTGAATCATCCCGTACCACTTCATCACAGATTACGGATAACTCTACCGTCACTAATCGATCGGTCCCTTTGTATACAGGCGCCAAAAAGACGAAGTATTCATGTACTTACATACTAAACAAGTCTGTCCATCTACACGTAGGCATCCCGTCCCCGGTCCCCGAAGATCACCTTGAGACAGAAAGAACACTGCACACAAAAAGGAACCATATACCGTCTTTAGAAATTGGTAATCTTCACTGCGCCTCATGTCGCTTAAAGAATAGCATACACACACCATACACACCACCAAGATATCTGAAATGAAAAAGAGAACAAAAAAAGCCGCGGATGGTGGGCTGTAGGGTCGGCTAACTAATTGACTGGCTGGCGGGCGGACGATTGATGATGTACCCGATATGCAAGGTAAAAAAGGTCGAGCACTGAAATGACAAGTAAAAGTTGCCAATCCAAATCCGTGGCTCCGGATACTCGTCCGACGGTCTACGGTCCACGATCTATTCACAGCGTATGTGCATAGTAAGGTAACTATTATAGAGGGCAACCTGTGGATGTGGGTACAAGAGACAAAAAAAACTTTTTGATAGAGTGCTTAATAATGGCACCGGCGGCAATCTGCAATCGGCGTGCCGCATGCGTCAACAAACACCCGCGATAAAAATAGCTCAGAAAACCTTGCTGGAATTAAATAAACCCACTGATGCTGATCATGACGGAGAATGACGTTTTGTAGATCGCGGGATCACTGTTTCTATTTTGGAAGATGTTGTGATGTGGGTGGCATGGAATGGGAATGGTAATGGGATAAGAATGCTTACAAGATGACAAGATGTGCGGCAGACGGTCTGTGGGAAGAGGAATCAAGGACGATTGTGGCTGGCTGTATGCTGTATGTAGTGTATGCTATTTACATACAACATACATAAAATTGCAGTCGGTGTCCCAGTGGGATGGGATGGTGTTCTCCATAATGGTCTGCACCTCCACTTTCAGGCAAGGAGTAGTATGTACATATTTTTATTTATTACTGGACGTTAACCTGTTGATTGACAATGTAACGGATAGCTCGGTCCGTGTGCAGGTGGGCAGGTGGATACATGAGTTGGAATAAACATGTTCTAAAAATAAACACTATGGTGAATCCTGTCCGCATATGTGCAAATGCAAATGCGGGGTGGTTAGCATCATGGCTGGGAAGATCTTAATTTATTTTTTTCTTTTTACCTAAGAAAATACTATTTTTTTTTAGTTTAAAAGAAAAAAAAGGGGAATGAGTTAAAGATAGAGTAGACATCTAATAGACTGTTTCCGAGTAAAGTGACAATGGAAGATAGGTTCACTATACTCATGATGTTATGACGATTGCTTGAAAGGGATATATCGACGGCCAGTTGACATTTTAAGATCACTGTTGTCATGATGGCGGTGAACTTGGACAAAGCTTCCCGATTGACTTGTGTGCTCCGTGCGTGTTTCTGCTCTCAATAAGTTGAAGTTTGCTTGAATTTTGACAGTTAATCATTATATATATTCCCGAATATAAAAAAAAGCATTAGTGTTTATTCAACCTGGGGATCGACGCCCTCTGATTGGCCTGTTCAGCAAGCCACCCTATATCCATCAAAGCCCAATCAACGTCCACTATTGCCATATCTCAGTCCCTCTGCATCAACAAACTAAAAAAGAGAAAATACACAATATGCCGTAGAGTCTGATAATCTGACTAGTTCACCAAGATGGCCAATCTATTTATATTGGCAAGGAACTCTTGAATATCTTTGGCAAAGACCGAGCGGGCCCTTGGTGAAACATACACATTTGAATATCTTCTTGTTGCTGGCCATGGCTGCCGTGTAATCTCCGGGCCCATCACTCATCGTCATCACATCAGTCGGCCCTGAATAACCATAAGAAAAAGAAGGAAATCATCTTTCCTTTTCATTGGATGAAATCCAATCACAACAACTCTCTCAAAACCCCCATACCTAAATAGTCCCACCTCTTCATTTTCCTTGCCACCACAAACGTCAACAAGCCTGCCTTTTCCCCTCCCACACAACCCACACTGTACACTTGACCGGCTGCATCTGGATGTATGTATGCGTCCAACCCACACGCATATATTACAGGGATCCCGCTCATCGATGGCATCTCGTCACTTTCTCTCTCGTGCGCTAGCTGAGTACTTAAAGAAAAAGTCGGTTCAGTGGGCTGGTAGCGAGGTTTCTGAGTTATCACAAACGTTGTTGACGAGGCGACCGGTGTGAAGGTGAATGTGTAGGACTGGACAGGGTTGGATTCCTGGAGGACTGGCTGGTACATTGTGTGGATTCAGGCAGTATGCATTTATTTAGCTGCTGTTAGAGATAAATATGCAACTCTAATTCCTAGTGACATAGTGTCGTATATATAAACCGTTGCTGCTTGACCCCTGTCGTAGACAGATAGTGTGCTACCAACATGGGAATAACTCTTTGTCTTTATTGCTCCTGCGAGTCACACGTCCTCTCCCTGCAACTGCTGCAATCAATCAGTCATTTATAAAATGTTCCTCGCCGCCTGCTCCACTTGGTATAATCATCACATGGGGGAGCTTCCCACTTTGAGGGGGCACTCTCTGAGACACTGCGTAAGACTAGCCCGCTTTTGGTTTTTAGTCGCACATATGAAAAAAAAAAAGGGAAGACGCAGGTAATTCTACAAGATTATGCTGTATGTATAGGTCCATGTGTGTACAATCTCTTTGAATCTCAGGTCGTGTTTTGGGACATTCAGGTTATCGTCTAGGGGGGGACAATATTTCAGTTCGGATCTGTGAGTATGTTGTGGAACGTGCAAAAAAAGAAGACTGCGAGGTCGAGACCTGGTAGTACAGAAGGATAGACGGATACACAAGCAGACAATCTCAAAAGAGGGATCTCTGTATTTTCATTATGACCCACAAAGGGCATCAATTGGCTGAGTCGGGAAGCAGAAAGACAAAAAAAACATGGCACGTGACAAACTTGGCATGTTTTCATCTCTTCCCTCATCATCATGACCCCCAAAAAGCTTATTCTGCCCTCTTCTCGGTCACTCGGGAGTCTATTCATATAGGTTGATAAACTTGTACCTATGTGTCCGTTCGGTCCCGAGAATCCTCCTCTGTGATTGCTATTTAGGAAGACCTTCGAGAGACGAAGGTTCATTGCCATGCAGATGGAGCTAACTGTTCTACACAAAAAAAAAGAGGATCGGAATAGGAAAATATTCCCAGGACACTGCTGAGTATTACGCGCCCTGTCACAATCGGGTCACCACGTAAAGATGTATTTATCTTCTGCAACGTTGATAAGCATACAGATATTAAATTGTTGTTAAAACTCCTTTGTCAGTTTTCTTCTGACATATGGCGACTACGTTGTTCCTGAGAAAAGGAAGCTTAATCAGACCTTGGTACTTGTGTGTATTCCCCATAGTACCATACGACAGTCTCATCCAGAGTACCAGTACCAAAATCCAAGGTTTCTTTATCATTTTTGTCCTCGACGTCTTTGTTAAAAGAAAAGGAGAATATAGAATCCATTAATACTTTTTTTTTTAAAAAAAAGCATATTCTTCGCTTCCCTGAGGCCATTGCAAATCTTCAACTTCACCCCGCACATTCCGAATTCCAGAAACGAAGTGTCTCAGATATTTTGCTGCCTTCCTATACATAAATAAATACCAAAAAGATCACCCGAATCAGCTACTGGTCAGGCTACCCTTCCCCTCAGAGTGCGCCACACCGTACCCACAACTTCCCCAAGACCGAAGCCGCGAGGCGTGTGGGGTCCTGCAAGCGAGATGCATATTCAACCAAACTTGGGCTATAGCTTCCGTGATTCCACATCTGGTCCTATTCCAGACAACGCTTGTGGAGGTGGTGTGGGGTCAATAGGTACACACATATCCTCGCCGGTAGGTACTTGCACGCCCTCGTCTAGCCATAATAATTATTAGCCACTGCAATATCTGAAAGTGCATGAAATAACGGAAACCAGACGGCCACCCTGAAGTCTGTATGCCGTGGTGTATACATGTTAATATTAACAAGACTGTGTTTGGCCTCGGTCATGGGGATGGGCTATATCCAGCGACATGTTGTGACGAGCCTGTCATTGTTGTCGCTGTTGGATGGATGTGTGGGTCGTTTTTCTTCTCATGACGCCAAGTCATCAATTACAAGGACAAAATCATATGCATGTTCCAGGTCCCGGAACTATAATAGAGAAAAGAAACAACAGCATAGCCAGCCAATGACTCTCAATGTGATGGTGGCAATGTCAGATGTTATTTTATGTAAGCGGGGGAAAGCGGTCTGAGATGTAGCCTGCAAGACACCATGCTTCATTTGTTGCCAGTTGGGTGGTGCATTGGAGCCACACAGGAGTACATTATCACTTCGGAATCCCAGAGACATATATATGTAGATTCATGCACTTCTTGCCTTGGGAAGATGGCCAATGACTGGTTCCAGCTCTGGCGATCTCTAGTGCAGGGCGACATATCCGGCATGGTACCCTGCATCCAGGTGGGATTCAAATGTGTAGGCCGGATGACGTCTGTGGTTAAGCTTAGGTATGGTTATTCTGTATCATTGATTGTTGGGCTGACCCGGAGTGTGGCGGGAAGGGATGGGGTGAGTGAGTCTGGACTTAGAGTGAAACGACATCAGTCGTAGGGTGACTAGAATTGATGTCTCCGATGTGCTTGTTATGAATATTAAGGAATTGGAAATCGCATTTGTTGCATGGAACTCATGTCTCAATTCTTCAAGCCATAAGCCTTGCTTCTATCATTCGGGGCTTCGTGAACAACACAATTCCATGCGAGGCGAAACATAAACTGCCGTTGTCAATATAAAACCATCGCAACCCAACCTCAACGTGTGGCCAGGTTGCAGAGCTGTCTATCAATTACACACACAATCTGAAAAATAAAGAAGACCAGGTTCATAGCCGTCCGCAGGGATGTCGATAACAACAAGAAATATATAACAACAATACCAAACCGATGCCTCGTCTGTCAAACAGCCAAGCCTGCTTTTTCTGCCTCTCTCCCGCCACAGTTGACAAGATGTCACACAATGGCATGACAAAAAGTGGGGCTCCTGCATTGCTTCTGCATCTGCGCCGTGCAGCTGAACCCGCTCTTTTACTATGGCTGTTAAGAGAACGCCCATAGTAAACTGGCGGGCTGCTCACAAAAATAAGGATCTGTCGCACAAATGAACTCTGCATCAAAAATATTCTGTGATATCTCTCTCTTTTTATCCCCTATGGGGGGGGGGGTTTGTCTCACAAAATCGGATTCAATCTGGGTTAATAACCACTCCCGTTTTGGGGAATGCCCCACATTAACCCAAGAGAAGAGGGCGGTGAAATCCTTCTTTTTCTATGGTACGGCAGAAGAAAAAAAAAAGGTTGGCAAAATTTTTGGGAAAAGCGTGCTATCGATACAGCGAGCGAGACGAGGTGACTGGTTAGGCCCACCATAGAATATTCTACCGTCTACAATCTACACTATCGCCAATTTTCCGTTACAATTTGCCTGCGGTTTCATCTGTTGCGTTCCGGAGTGTCTGTATATTCGAGGCGTTTTACATACGTCCCTGGCTTGGAAGTTCTTTGTAATAGAATCTGCTTGCTGTGTTTCGTTGCACACCCTCTACGCACCTCTATCTACTATACCGCAACAATATTCTAGGCCACCTAGTATCTTTGTTCACGTAGGACATCGCGTCGCCTAGCTGTGCATAATATCTTAGCTCGACAAATCAACTTCCACATCATCTCACAATGCCCCCTAAGGCTCCAGCCGCTCGCAAGCGGAAGGTCGAGGAGGATCCCGTTGTGTCGGACTCTGAAAACGAGTTCGGCGACGCTTACCTCGAGGGTGTCCTCTCTGGTAGTGAAGGTGATGGAGAAGACTACGAATCTGCCGTAGAAGGCTCTGGCAACGAGGATTCTGAAGAGGAGCTGGAAAGCGACCCCGATGTCAGCGACCCCGAAGAGCAGGAGGACGAAGACAAAAATAGCAATATCCCTAACACCACTTCCGAACTTGTCTCGCGCCCCAAGGAGGTGGAACCCTTTACCAACGAATTCGATGACCCCAATTGGAACAAGGCGCTGGAAGAGCCCACCAACTATCGCATAACCACCGATGCCAACGGTGGCGTCCGTTACGAATATGAGGAAATCGACCCCGTGTACGACTCTGACGACACTGATGCCAACAAGCCTGTAAACACTATAGGTAATATTCCGCTATCTTTCTACGACACCTACCCCCACATCGGTTATGACATCAACGGCAAGAAAATTATGCGGCCCGCTGCCGGTGATGCGCTCGACTTTCTTCTCAAGTCTATCGAGCTCCCTGCCGGTTGGACTAATACCATTGATCCTGAGACTGGTCTGCCCAAGGAGATTACCGAGGAGGAGCTTGAGTTGATCTCGCGGGTCCAGCGCAATGAGATGGAAAAGGGCTATGACCCGTATCCGGTATGTATCTCCCAAACCTTCCAAACCCCCGACTTCTCTGGGATGTCAACCCCCATTTCTCGCTTCCTTTAGTGGTACCTACTAGTTATTGTTCAAGTTCCCACTAAATGTGTACTGCGCACCTGAGAGTGATTTGGCGGCGAGGGGAGTGTCAGCAACCATTGCACCCCTTTCGGGAGTCTTACCAACTTGAGCAACATTCCACTCTGGCCGAAAACTGCCTTGTGGGATTGTACCTGATATCACGTCGCGGCCGCTTCTCGTTCTCTGATTTGCCATTCTCAACCCGCCATCTTGTCCGTCAGTTCCTACACGCCTCCACCAATACCTCCTAAACCCAAAATATTGTCTTTTTGGTAATGTCTAGCTGGGATTTATTTGCTGCTATTGCTGCGTATGGCAGAGCTGCACACTGTGATTTGGAGGTCCTGGTGGTAGATAGAGTACCTGGTTGAGGCTTTACCGGTCTGTTATGGAAGCATCACAGGGCTGATTGCGGCAAAGTTCCTGCGTCCGGACTGTCGAGGCTTACTCTTCATGTGACTTTTGGTTTCTGAGTGGCTGTTGTTTATTGTAATGTTGCATATGCACAACTACAAAGGAACATTGGGAATTTCGGTAGATTGAGACAAGAATTCCGTATAGTGTGCCAAATATAAACATGGTGGGCACACAAATAATGTCAACACTCATCAGTGTGTCACGCAAGACAGGCTTGTTGCCATCATGGTAAATCACGTAACCTCTAATGAATCACGTTGGCTAACCACAATGGTTTAATTCAGGAAATGATCGAGTACTTCACCAGCCATGAAGAAAAGATGCCCCTCAGTGCGGCTCCCGAGCCCAAGCGCCGCTTCATTCCATCCAAACATGAAGCAAAGCGTGTCATGAAGATGGTCCGCGCCATTCGCGAGGGCCGTTTATTACCATACAAACCCAAAGAGGAACAAAAGGAAGAGGAAGAGGAGAGATTCTTTGACCTTTGGGCCAACGAGGAGCCTCGGGAAGAGCACATCATGCACATCCCCGCTCCCAAACCTGCCCCTCCGGGTTACGACCTGTCCTACAACCCTCCTCCGGAGTACCTTCCTACCAAGGAGGAGCGGGAGGCCTGGGAGGCCATGGACCCCGAAGACCGCGAGAAGGAGTATCTTCCCCAGCGGTATGACTCTCTCCGCAAAGTTCCTGGTTACGGCGAGTTTGTCAAGGAGCGCTTCGACCGTTGTTTGGATCTGTACCTGGCTCCCCGTGTACGCAAGAACCGTCTCAACATCGATCCTGACTCTTTACTGCCCAAACTTCCGTCCCCCGAGGACCTGCGTCCATTCCCCACTACTTGCCAGACCATTTTCCACGGGTCAACTGGTCGTGTGCGCTCCGTTGCCGTCTCTCCCTGTGGTGAGTGGGTTGCTAGTGGTGGTGACGATGGCATCGTGCGTGTCCACGACCTCAATGGCCACCTCGAGTGGTCTGCTCGCATCAGCACCGATGAGCCCATTGACTGCGTGCGCTGGAGACCCACTAAGGACGCCATGGTTATCGCCACCTCCGTTGGCGAGGACATCTTCCTCATGGTTCCTCTCGACATCCTCACTGCCGAAGCCGAGGCTGCTTCCCGTGCTGTTATTGACGTCGGTTTCGGGTACGCTACTGGAGGCAAGCAGGCTGGTGCCTCCATCACGGCTTCCGGTGAGCGCAAGGACCCCTTTGGTAAATGGGCTCGTCCTGGCTCCAAGATGGAGGTGGCTGGTGTCTTGGTTAAGATCACCGTTCGTTCTTCTGTCAAGACTATCAGCTGGCATCGCCGTGGTGACTTCTTCTGTACTGTCTCTCCTACCGGTCAGCGTAGCGCTGTTGCCATTCATACCCTCAGCAAGCACCTTACTCAGATTCCCTTCCGGAAACTGCCCGGTTTGGCACAAACTGCCCACTTCCACCCTACCCGTCCTTATTTCTTCGTTGCTACGCAGCGGTTGATCCGCTGCTACGATCTCCAGAGACAGGAGCTGGTCAAGGTTCTCCAGCCCGGTGCCCGGTGGATCTCATCGTTTGATATTCACCCTGGTGGTGATAACGTCATTGTAGGTTCCTACGACAGACGTCTGTTATGGCATGATATGGACCTGTCGGCCAGACCGTACAAGACTATGCGGTTCCACAGTCAGGCGGTCCGGGCGGTGCGGTACCACCGTGGTGGGTTCCCGTTGTTTGCAGATGCCTCTGACGACGGTACGATCCAGGTGTTCCACGGAAAGGTTGTTACTGATCTCATGGAGAACCCCACAATTGTGCCGGTCAAGGTGTTGCGTGGACACAAGGTTGTCAATAAGCTGGGTGTCATGGATGTTGACTGGCATGGCAGACATCCTTGGGTTGTGTCCGCTGGTGCGGATACGACTTTGCGTTTGTGGGCTTAGTTTTGCGCGTGTTTTGGGGGGGATTGTGATGTTGGAGCAAAACAAAATCTGCATTGTGTTTTTTAGGCGTAATATATCGGTCATGTTTTTGTTTTTTTATCATACCCACAAAATTCTTTTGAACTTGACATCTGAAATGATTTTTCAGGTAACTTTATGATGAGAACCCTAACAAAAAGATATTTTCTAATCTGGAGGACGAACAAACCAACCCCAACTTTCAATTGCCACTAGCACACTTTGGGTTTAGCGACATAATTTGAGGTTCTGAGATTGAGATTCAATATTCTGGAGAAGAACTATTGATGACATCATGTAAACATAAAGTTATCACCCTTAAGTTAGATCATGCTCAACATTAAGCAACAATCAAACTCAACCCTTATTGGATGCACACCAGATTTATACATGTCTTAACCCTGCATCTGATCAGCCACTGACAACTTGCCAACTCAAACTTTGAAATTAACAGAAAAAAGAGAAAAGGAATCCTCCATACACCAAGCATCTAATTCAATCTGCATGCAGCAGGTGTTGTCCGCAAGATTGGTTGAAATTGGGGAACGAAAGGCTCCACAATTAACAGGTAACCCCTGAATCTTGCAAGTGGGAGCTTCAGGTGGGATAGCGGGCTGGCCAGGGGGTCACACAGATGCTGGTGGGAAATAAATACCGTGTGGTGATAAGCGTGAGGAATTTGCTGATCGAATGAGGTTTGTATGGCTTGAGGTATTGGCGAGAATTGATGAAAGTGTTAATAGGCGACAAGTTATTTAATGTGGCGTGTATAATTGGCGATTGGTGTATATAATGGTGGGGGTTGTTACGTATTGTTTATTTTGGATATATATATAACTTTATTCCTTCCAAGGTTGGCTGGAAAATGGTAGCTTCGTTCCATTTTCAGGGACGGATTGGGTGGGTGCAAGCTTCCCACGAGCTTGCGACCAATGGGCGAATATCACCACAAATCGTAAGCGGAACCAAGTGAACAGAAACGCACAAAAAACACAACTCGATCTCACATGACAATAAACAAGACCGTTCATACACTTCCTCACGTAAATTACCGTAGCATATGCTCTATCGAAGCTCACAGCAGGGGGAACTCCCCTCGGTAGCGGAGGGGCGGGGCGGCTGCCAGCCATTCTTATCTTCCTTCCTGCCTTTACTTTTGTATGTGCCGGGCCACTAAAGGAAACGACATATTGGGACCCTTCTTCTTCTGGATCTCTAGATTTCTGGCAGGTTTGGTGGGGGACCCAGGCCCAAGATTGCAAGATTGGCAGCTACAGTTGCTCGTGATAGCCCTTGTTATTCGGCTGGTACCTTGCCTTGCTCGCTTCGTTATTTTTTTTGGTGCTGGATGAACCTCAGCGAGCCTCTCGCGGTCTCCTTATTCTCTTGTTCTCTTTTCTTCTTCTTCGTCTTTTTTTTTCTTTTTTTTTCTTTTCTGTTTTTAGATACCCATTTTTGTGTCTGTTGTGCTTTTTCTTTTTTCATTTCGAGTCATTTCTTTTTTCTTTTTTCCTTTTTGTTGACTTCACGATGCACGGCGAGGTAGGTCCAACGGTGCTCGAAAGGGCCTATGCCCCGGAGATGTGACGGAGCGGTATTGCGGAATTAGTGGTTAATGGCTGCGTACGGGCGGGTCCGAGTTCCGATTCTTACGGGACCCAATTTGCTTTTGGTGCCTACTTGGGCTCCGGCGAGTGGTGCCATCGGCCGAGTGGGAGCATTAGTGCCTAAGCTATTAGCTTATATATAGCTATAGTTGGCAAAAACTATGCTAGCCCGTAGCAGAATCATGCTTTCCTATGCCACTCCACCTTGTCGTGTCGTTGTAATGCATCATACTAAACATTGATGTGTCCCGTAGATTCTTCACCTTCACATTGGTCAGGCTGGTGTTCAGCTTGGCAACTCCGCTTGGGAGCTGTATGTATTCCCAATCCCTTTCCTGCTTCGTCGAGTTTATCTTTCACATCACGACAACCCCCCCTGATATCATGGACCGGAGTTTCGCGACATTCTAAGAATGATGCAATCCGCTTTTGCCGTGCTACCGCAACCATATTATCATCACCAGCTAACACCAACTCTCCTCCAACAGTTACCTGCTCGAGCACGGTCTGGGCCAGGACGGTCGCCCCAACCCCAACATCAAGGATGTCGAGGAGGGCGGCTCTTTCGACACTTTCTTCACCGAGACCAGCTCCGGCAAGTACGTGCCTCGCGCCCTCTTTGTCGACCTTGATCCCTCGCCCATTGACGAGATCCGCACCGGCAACTACAAATCTCTCTTCCATCCCGAGATGTTGATCAACGCTAAGGAGGATGCTGCCAACAACTACGCCCGTGGTCACTACACCATTGGCAAGGAAATGGTTGAGAAAGTTACTGAGCGCATTCGTCGCGTTGTCGGTATGTTTTTTTGTTCTTCCGCGATTCACATTGTGTTGGTGTTCTGTTGTGATGTATGCTGCCATCTTTTGATTGGCTGCCATTGTGACCCCTCTACTGCTACACAAGGGTTCTTCACCGCCAACCCTCCATTCCTAAGCTCCGCTATCCCTGGCACGAAGGACTCTAAGAACTGTTGTGAGGGAGGGATAGCCAGATGTCAAAATCAACGTCACCAACAGCCGTGATAGGATATCCAGCGGCAATGTTAATTGGCGCACAACAACTAACATGAAATGTGATCATAGATAACTGCAGTTCTCTCCAGGGTTTTCTGATTTTCCACTCCTTCGGTGGTGGTACCGGCTCCGGTTTTGGTGCCCTGATGCTTGAGCGTCTGGCCCATGAGTATGGCAAGAAATGCAAGCTTGAGTTCGCTGTTTACCCTGCTCCTCGTGTCTCCAACGCCATTGTTGAGCCCTACAACGCTGTTCTGTCCACCCACTCTACCATTGAGAATGCTGACTGCACGTTTCTCGTCGACAACGAGGCTGTCTACGACATCTGCCGTCGCAACCTCGATGTTTCTCGCCCCTCTTACGAACATCTTAACCGCCTGATCGCCCAGGTCGTTTCCTCCATCACCTCTTCTCTGCGTTTCGATGGTGCTCTGAACGTTGATCTGAACGAGTTCCAGACCAACCTGGTTCCCTTCCCTCGTATCCACTACCCTCTCATCTCCTACGCTCCCGTTATCTCTGCCAACAAGAGTTCTCACGAGAGCTTCAAGGTCCACGACCTTACCTTCCAGTGTAAGTTTGAAAACACTCATTTCGTCAAATCTATAGAGAACTCTTGTCATCTGACCACATCATGTTTGCAGGCTTCGAGCCCAACAACCAGATGGTCGTCTGTGACCCCCGTAACGGCAAGTACATGGCTGTCGCTCTGTTGTACCGTGGTGATGTCATCCCTCGCGACTGCAACGCCGCCGTCGCTGCCATCAAGGCTAGGGCTTCCTTCAACCTGGTTGAATGGTGCCCTACTGGTTTCAAGCTGGGTATCAACTACCAGAAGCCCGTTGCTGTTCCTACTGCCTCGCCCTCCGACGGTGGTCTTGCCTCTGTTGACCGCTCCGTTTCCATGCTTTCCAACACCACTGCCATTTCTGAGGCCTGGTCTCGTCTTGACCACAAGTTCGATCTTATGTACTCTAAGCGCGCTTTTGTCCACTGGTATGTTGGTGAAGGTATGGAGGAGGGTGAGTTCTCTGAGGCCCGTGAGGATCTCGCTGCCCTGGAGAAGGATTACGAAGAGGTTGCTGGCGAGGGTTACGAGGATGAGATTGAGGGCGAGTACTAAGTGCTAGGCTCACTGCTCCTTTGAAATCATTTTCTGTTTTTTACACTGTACTTCCGCTATGCACGCATGAACCCGTGTAGATACATTTTGAAATATCACGTGACGCGGACTTAGGGTTCTACGGGTCAGACTTAATACTTGTTCACTTTCACCTTGAATTTCTTGTTTTGCATTGCGCTTTTGGCTCAGGATATAAGGGCTCCTTGCACTTGCTGTTGCTACTGGGTATCTTAGAAAATCAGAATCCGATGTTGTCGTTTCTATATTGATGTATTTTCCTTGTTCTCATTTCTTTACTCTGCTTGCTTGTAATATATTATGCCGTAATATCATACCTCAAGTCACCACGTTACACACGCTCTTTCACATCTTTCAGATGTTCAAATTTGAATGATGTGTAAATCCGTGTATTTCAACAACGCATGCATTAAACGCTCAAATGATATATGAAGAAATAACCCGATAGGTACTTTTACGAACATGATGACTCCAAAGAAGCCCAATTATAAACATTTAATCCTTTACTTCCCACCCTTCTTCTTCCACTCTTGCGACCGCTGCGCCCGACGACCCGTAGGTTTCCTCTTGCGCATACCGCCGTTACCCTTCTTGCTGAACTTGATATCATTAGGCTTGCCATCCTTCTCTGACGCCCGACGACCCTCCAGAATAACCTTCTCCGGACTCTGGATAGTCGGCGCCCGCCTTCTAGCTCCAGCCCCAGATCCCGAAGCCCCTGCTGGCCGGTCACCCCTGTGGGCATGCTTCTCTTCGCGCACCTGTCGTCTGGCACTAGATTGGCCGAGAAGCTTGGTCGCACGACCGGCCATCGACTGCTCTTCGGCAGTCACTTTGGGCATGTGCTTGAGCGAGGTGGCTTTGGAGGCGGAGACAGCCTTGTTGCAGCTGCGCTTGAGGGCGTTGGCGGTCTTGCGGGGGTCCTTGGCGCGGGTGACACGGAGTTTGCGGGGGAGCATGGGGGGGAGCTTCTTTTCGTTGAGGAGCAGGGCCTTCTCGACGTGGTTGGCATCGTAGAATTGCACGTAGGCGAAGCCCTTACCGACGCGGGTCTTGGGGTCCCGGACGACTCGGACAGACTCAACTTTGCCGGTGTGCTCGCCAAAGATTTGCCAGAGGCCTTCCTCGATGTCGGAGGGGACCTTGTTACGCTTTTTGCGCTCGGAATTTCCTTCGGGGTCGGTGGTGAAGACAGATTCGTCATCGACAAAGCCGAGGTTGCCGACGAAGACGCAGCGGCGGCCATCGGTGGGGGCGGGGTGGGCGACGGAGTCGACGCGGAGGTGCCTGTTGAGGACAATGGAGCCGTTGAGCTCGGTGCAGGCTTTGCGCGCGGCGGCGGGCGTCGAGTAGACGACGTAGGCGTTGCAGGATCTGGCGGTGGCTTCTTGAGTGGACTTGGTGATGTAGGCGACACGCTTGGGCATAGCGGTGGTGGAAAAGGCGAGGGAGCGGAAGCGGATGGACTCGATGGTTTCGGCGGGGGTAGCCTTGGTGTCGAGGATGGTCGAAAGGTGGGCTAGGAGGGCCTTCTTTTGTGACTTCTTGATGGCGGCGTCGGCGGCGACGTTGGCGAGGAAGACGGTGCGGCTGGCCCTCTTGATTTCGTCGTTTTTGTTGAGGGCGGCGGTGTCCTTCAGGGACTCGTGGACGAGGTCTTCTGAGGCGTCGGACTCAGAATCGGACTCAGCGTCTTCAGTAATCTCGGCCTCCTCAGGGGCCTCATTGTTGCCCTTGATGCGCTTTTGGGGCTTCTCTTCCTCTTCGTCGTTCTCAGCAGCAAGCTTCTCCAGATACTTGGTCTCAAGGTCCTCGTTCTCCTGCTTCCGCTTGCGCTTGCGCTCTTTGACAGTCTCTTTGACTTCCTCTTCCTCTTCATCTTCTTCCTTGTCAGATCCGGTCACCTCGTAATCATCATCGTCGTTGTCGTCGTCACTGGAGGCGGAGGCAGCGGTTTGCTTCTTGGGTCTGGTCACAGGGGTCTTGTCGAGCTTGGCGGGGCCGATCTGAAAAGAGATATTGGGTTAGTGATTTTTGAATTTATTATGGGTAGAATTTGCAGCTCAGTAAACTTACACTAGAGCTGAAAAGAGCATCCAGAGACGAGTCGACCGTCTTGGCGGAAACACCAAGCAAAGAACTCCTACGTGGGCAATATTAGCATTACAAACATCCTACAACGCATTTAATGTGAGTAACACACAAGCCCATGATGAGTATAAAGTGAGGGGTATCAAAAATTATGCAGTAAATGGAAAAAACCCGCCAATTGCCTTTTGGAATTGCCCGGATCACCAAGTCTACGTAGGCGTCGTTTCTTGCCAGCCAAACTAACAGAAACTTCCTGGGCGAATTTAATTTTTTAGTGGGGCCTATCAAATGCGCCTCTCACCGCTTTTGAGGGTTCTGAAACCGCGCGCAAATTGGCTAGGAATGATGACGTTCTAGGGTTTAGTCTAGTTGGTTGGCTTCGGAAAGCTTGTGTGGGCAGCTGACAGGTCCCTGGCATAATTTACTTTTGCCGTCCATTGGCGGCTATTGGCAGCCCATTACAGTCCTTGGCAGCCCTTAGCCCTTACCTAAAGCCAAAGCTGGCGGATTGCTGCACGAGTACCATGACATTTCGCAGGCAATCGCATCGACCCCGTCTCCAAAGAGAGATTCTTCTTTTCAGCAACCCGGCCCTCGGTGCCTCTCCTCCACTCTTTTCTACGCTTCGATTTTGCCGATTGATTACCGATTGCGACTGGTTTACCAAGCCATTTTTATATGTCTTTGTTTTGATTTTATAACCCAAAGTTCAATTTCACGTTTCTGTCGTTCTTGCTCGACCTCTTAATTATCTGCATTTCGCTCTATTTTCTGGATCTCGACTGTTGGTTGTCAAGCACATCTTGACTACCGCCTTCAACAACGCCTAAGCCAAACACTCCTCGCGACACCCCAATACACCCTCACACTCGCAAAAGGAACATTATTTTGTTCCTGGCAACACCAAATTTCCGGTTGTTCGCCCTCTTGATCTCCGCTGCGTCGCAGTCACAGTCTGTCGATCGAAACCCTCTCATACCACACAAACCGCCGTGATGGCGACAGCCGCGCAGGCCGTATCTGGCTTCCATGTTCTTGAGTCTAGCGCCGATGCTGAAGCTAGTACCACTACTAGTCCGTTGAGCGAAGTTGAAGACAAGGACGGTCTTCCTGACGAGATGGATGACGTCGTGCTCGAGGCCGAGAAGCCTCCCATTCATGATGATTCAGACAGCAATCTGTCAGATGCCGGTAACGATACCGAAGCTGAGACTGAACGCATGTTCGACACTCCCCAAGTCCAAAGACACGAGTCTGTTATTTTTGGCCAATTTAACAGAGATCATATCGAAAAAACGCCGACTCGCCCCAACAGTCACACTGCCAATTCGCCAACAGTCGGTTCCGATCTGGATGATTCATATGCTAGCGACATCCCTCGTTCTCCTCTTCCCAGCGTTTCTGTCAAACTTGCCAATCAGAAGAGAAAACGTTCACCAGACACCGATGTCTTGAGGAGTGGCCAACCTCACCTTAAGCGCAGTGTGTCTGGTACTCTGAATGGCAAAGCCGACGCGCACACCTCGACACTCAGGATAACTGTCAGTTCCAGTAATCCCATCAATGAAATTTCTAGCCATGACAATATGGGTGCTCCATCCAAAGATCTCAAGCGGCCCGGCGGCACAAGAAGTCGTCATGTCTCTCCCGACCGTCATCAAGTTAGTAATGAAGATGGCAACGGAGCCCATAGCGATCACGATGCCGATATTGATGAAGAGGCTGAAGCAGCTTTAAGAAATGAAGAAGAGCGTAAGTTGTGTCTTTTTTCTCGTTCTGGATCGGGATTTTTTACTAACTTTATCGATGGTAGAAAAAAAGCGCATCGCTATTGAAGAATGGAATGCAATTGAAGCTCGGTTTGTCACCTTCAGAGACAAGTAAGCCCAATATCACCTTGAATATGGTCACCTTCCCTCATTGCTGACATTCAACCTGCTCTAGGCTTTATAAGGATCGTCTCGAGAAGCTCGAGAAGGAAGAGCAATCCTTGCTTGCCGAAGAACCCTACCATCCCGAATATCTCGCTATGATGCAATGTATCGATGATCGATACAACAAGAAGATGAAACACATCAATAAACAGTTCGAGTACGCCCTCAAGGCTCAAGAAGAGACTGCCGTCTCTACACGTACGCAGATATGGTCACAATTCTACCAGGCCATGCGTGAGAAACGTGAAGAGTACTTGGGGATCCTTCAACGGGATTGGTACGATACGCAGTTGGCTCGTCGGCGGGCTCACAGTGTCCCCGATGTTGCTCTTATGTTCCCTTCAAGTCCTGCACAACAAACACGCAATGCTATTGCATACAACGCAGAGGTTTCCATTTTGTCTGGCATGGCCAAACACATTGGTTTCCCAGCCGTACCACATATGCATGGAGCCACTGATGTGGAAATGGAGGATGACTTCAACGCTATGAAGGTAGGTTTGATATTCCATCTGGCATGTTCTATGCCCAATTGTCCGTATCTGTGAGTTTTTTTCTAACATTTGCTTCTTTAGGCTATCATGTACGAGTCACAGCGTCACTTCGACCCGATGTATTCAGAGGCTCCTCTGCCCCCTAGACAAACTCGCATTCCTTCCACAATTCGGGGTCGGCCGTCTGCTAGAACAGTAATGTCAACTTCAGCGGAAGATGCAGCCGCTGCTGCGGTCCTGTCTGCGCCCATGTCCGCCCAAGGGCCTGCTCATGTTCAGAACTCTGCACCTCAACGAAACTCATCTGTGGCATCCCAAAACACTAGCAACAGTCGCCGAGCAAGTCAGGCGAAATCCAAAGAAGCCAATGTTGCCCATTCTACAACTGCTTCGAAATCTCGGATGCCCAACCATGTAGCCAACGGCATCTCACCACCACTGAGACCGCCCGTCGATGCGGCGAGATCGTGATTTTGCTATTTTTGACCAAATCATGACATTTACAGCGAGGAGTGCCTTGCATTACGACGAAAAGGGCGGTTTGATTTTCTTGGGTCTTGGCATGTTCGGTTTTGGTTCTCTATACCTCGGTCTTTAGGCGTTGGGGGTGGTTTGTCTTGTTACAATACGTTGATAATGTTATTGGCATGGCCGCAGTCCTAGTCAGCCCGATACTTATGTTATTTTATATTAAATTTCGTTGAGCGGTGCTCACCTTGTATTGAATCACAATTTCAATGATGACCCTTAGGTCCAGACTAGCTGGTTGCAGGATTTGTGAATGTCTATTATACACAATTGTTCCTACTTGGTATCCGGAACAATTAAACAGGGAATCAAATAATGTACAGTATGACGTCATCCCAGACAGTCCGGGCATGTTATAGAACATCAAGTAAATCACAAACTTGTGAGGCAAATATCAGGGCCTGGAATCTATGCCTTCTTGGGGGCCTGGGGCGCATCAGGGACCTTGACATCATCGAAGTTCTCCTGGCCGACGGCATGCAGGGTGTACCAGTCTAGGCTGTGGTTAGTATATCCACTATCAACAACCCGTTTCAACCATTATACGTACAGACAGCACCGACAACACCGGTTAGAGCAAAGCCGACAACGGCATTCTTGACCAGGTACGGCTTACGGGCACGAATCAAGGCCTGGCCCTGGGCGTAGTTGCGGGTGTAGTAGGATTGATCGCTGGGAGATGTTAGTTATCAGATGAGTCAGTCGTTTACAAATGATGACTGCGTATCACTTACGCAGGCATAGCGGATGAGATATGATGTGGTTGAGTCAAAACGATGATAAACAGTCTGCTTCCGGGATCTCAAGAAAAGTGGGTTACTGAATGAGCGTCGTTTCACGGCTAATTATCGGAAGCCTTGAGGTCATCATTTTGTTAACCCTAACATTATGTCGAGATGCAACCACATATGAATGATAATGTATTCAATGGATGTAAATTTTGGAACAGCCAAACATGATTGTGTGGTTTTATTTATAGACTCGTAGACCCAACTAATTAAGAACTGTTTTGGCGTTGTCTAGGTTCTGCTGTTTTTTTTTTGCTCACTTGACCCTCGGAAGCAAGCAAGCAAGCACGCGGCTTGCTTAATTGAATTATCGCGACAAGGCTTCGATCTTTTTTTTCCCCGAGAGGAAATAAGCCCAATCTACAAAACCTACAATTAGAATCTTCCGAACAAAATTGGAATCGTTATCGCAGTTGATTAGTTTTCGTTTCAGTTTGATTCCGGCGTGAATCAGTCTTCTACGTGAAGCTTCGAGCAATTGACAAGGCGTCTATTATTACGCTTTTCCTATTGCAGAGGGCTGTGTCGCACACATCGATCGACAACACCGCCTAATCGAGACTATCTCTCGACCATCACCAATTAGAACCCGATCGCAAGTCTTTGTCTCAACCTATATATCATCATTATTGAAATTTTCTCCTCTACCCCGAACTATACCCGCCTATCATGAGCGCTGTTCAGGAGCATCTGCAACAGCTCAATGATGCTCGCAAGTTGGTCTTTGCCGATACCAAACTCTATCCCGATGTGGTGAAAGGCCTTCTCCCCCTTCTACAGCCTGGTTCCATGTTGGAATTGCGGCGATGGGGCGCCGAATTTATTCTTGAGGCGTTTGCGACGCCGGCGCTTTCGGCAAAGGACAAGGAGACTATGCAGCTGGGTGGGGTGTTGGATACACTGGAGACTGTTCTGAACAACCCCAATGAAGATGTTCATGTTCTTCGCAGCACTATCTTGACCTGTGCTAACATACACCCTATCAGTATGCGGTGGACGTAAGTTAACCAACTTGAGTTTAGATTTGACGTATACATGATCAGGTTCTAACATGCTCATATAGGATCGAAAACTCCTATGATAACATAACATGGCAGAAGATCCAAGGAATAAAGTCGCGTATTATTTCTATATGGGATGCCGCCAATATATCTATTCGGATATGCTGCGTCAAGTTTGCGCAGCGAGTCGTCCTGGCTCAGACCGCCTCGACTGGTCTTGATACTAAACGTGGCGATGGCTTAGACGTGTCCCTAGACCGGATCCCACCAAACCACGGTCTTTTGGATCCCAGAATTCTTGGAGCGGAGGCTCACGGGCTACTCGATCGCATTCTCGGGACTCTTCAGGACCACAACATGTATGTATCAGTTCTCATGGTCATATTGAGTGACACATGCTGACTCAAATTTAGCAACCCGTTATCCGGAGATGGTCTACTAATTGATGCCATTTTCAACTGCTTGACCATTCTGGTTCGATCACGCCAAAACATTGGAAATCGTATCTTGAATGTTGCCCTCAACTACGACCCCTACAGATATGCGAATAACACTATGACCCCTCGCGAAAAGGTCATGATGAGATCAGTTTCGAAGACCGTTAAGGTATTCTTCATCGGTTTCCTCAAGCGTGACCCTCAAAATCCCTTCAACCAGCGCATTCATCAGAGACTAGAATGGCTTAACAACCGTGGTCAAACTGTCCAAGATGATGCTGGCCGAAAACGCCCTCTCGAACCTCCCAGCCTTTCACAGTCAGATCCCAAGCGCCAGAGAATGGCTCACTCGCCTCCGCCATCAGAGAATGGCGCTGACTATAATACACCACCGCTCGGTCCCGGCCCGCACACACTTGCGGACATCTTTACTCTCAACAAGAAGGCATCGGAAACCGTCAAAGATTTTGACGTACATATGCTGCCCGCGCATCTGGTCTCTAGAATAGTAGTCAAAGCTCTTGCTACTACCGACCCGGCTGTGCTTGAGCGCAAGATTGCTGATATACGAAAACGTCTCGACAACCTTAGAGCTACAGCCGAAACGACAATGAACCCGAATACACAACCCTTAGGGGTCGACGAAGACGATGACTATGAACCCGATTTTTATGGGACAGAAGATAACGAGCAGATGCTGAACAGAATGGACAGCGAGCCCACTCAAGCGGTAGTTCCTAAGCCCGAGGCCTCACTATCATTGGAAGCTTTTAAGCTCCCTACAGCACCTCCTCTAACTCAAGAATCAGCGCTAGGGATGGGTCAACTTGCCTTGCGGCAAGTCTTCGAGGACCGTGTAATCATCGGTGACGACTCAGCCGCCAAGAAGGGTCCTTCGGGTTGGAGGCAGTTTGCAGCTAACTCAGGGGACCGCGACTCGTGGATCACAACACTGATCCGCATCGCCAGTCGATCGCCTTCTATAGGCTCTTCCGAAAGCCCAGATACCAAGCTAGCCGTGACGGGCTCTGAAGCTGCAACAAGCAAATCAGCATCATCGACAACACTCAGCGATTCACTCCATGACATGATATATAAGTTCATCATAATCGACTTTAGAAAGCGCATCGATGTGGCCGTCTCCTGGCTGTGCGAGGAGTGGTACAACGATCGTGTCCAAGCTCGCATTGGAAACGACACGCATCAACCTCAGTATCACAAGTTGACCATGCGAGTACTTGATGGTTTCTTGCCTTATCTCCATCCTGGCGATAAGGTACTGACTCGATTTCTTTCTGAGATTCCAGAACTCAGTGAAGCCATCTTGTCTCGTGTAAAGCAATGTTGCCGTGACCCCACAGTGGTGTCATTGGTACTGACGAGCTTGCTGTACCTAGTCATGATGCGCCCGCCCGTCAAAGAGCTGGCTTTGGATACTATCCAAGGTATCTGGCTTGAGAGTAAGTTTATTCAGTTGTCTGACCCCCCCGTTTCGATACTAACCACCATACAGTTGAGGATGCGCGCGCGATGGCTGGCAAGTATCTGGCCAAG
Source organism: Ambrosiella beaveri (assembly GCA_030294605.1). NCBI lineage: Eukaryota > Fungi > Ascomycota > Sordariomycetes > Microascales > Ceratocystidaceae > Ambrosiella > Ambrosiella beaveri. The sequence continues at coordinate 445,299 of JARQWA010000004.1, forward strand.
TTCAGAGCTGAGTGGTTACAGGTCGCACAGAAAGAGTTGGAGGATAAAATGGCTGGCGAGAGCACTGAGTCGCTGAGCGCGATAGCTGCTTAAATGGTTCTTCGGGTTTACTGTCTCTTATGTTTCATTTGGTTGTCTGGGTTTAATGCTACAGGGTGGGTTGGTTAATAATGGAATTGGTTTATAACACTGGTATATGTACTCTGGTTATAATTGGCACGATAATACTATGTTATAACTTTGATCTAAGTTTTATGTATGCTCAATAGTTTGTACATGTGAACGATTATAAGTAACGTTATCTTATCAACCCTATAACCCTAATGACATATGGACTAGGATTATTGGCTCCTCCAATAGCTATTATCTCGCTACCTCCATTATTAATCTAGAAATTAAATTTCTAGTTTGTGTATTGTCGCATTGATCGGTCGTTGTTGGCACGTATATTTCGCATCGCAAACTATATATACCAGACAACAAATATCCATCGTGTCTCCACAATGGCCCGCTGGATAGATTACTCTAAACGCAGCACGTCCCGCGACTACCGCGGGACCGGCTCATTCGCAACTTTTATGATCATTGGCCGTAAGTACCCTCTCTGTCCGCCGTTTACAGCTTCGCTGTGTCAAGCTAACCATATATTTCCCCTCTGGCCAGCCACTTGCTTTTTCCTGGGTATCCTCTTCGCGTCATTCCCCTACGACTATCCCCTCCTCTGGACCTCCGACCCTGTCCCCGCTGCCTACTATGATCAGCTTGCCGCCCACCTGGCCTGGATGCATCAGTCGCCCCCACTCATTGGGCGGATCCTTAACATTGTCGTGTCTGTTGGCTTCGCGGGGCTCTTCCTCAAGCTCTTCCAGCCTTCTGAGGCTAACTTTTTGTTCGACGGGGCCTCGTTGATTTTGTACTTTATTGGTGTGTGCGTATATGTTTCCAACATTGTCAAGACACTGCGGGCTGTCTCGGCGAATATCTGGGCAGACAAGCAGTGGCAGGCGGAGGCGAAGGAGGCGTTGGAAAAGGGGGAGATTTGGATTGGGAGGGAAGATTCGATGAAGGTGTTGTCGGCTTCGAATACGATTTTGGCGTTAGTGTTGGTGGGGATTTTAGTGTTGCAGGCGGGGCAGTGGTATGCGGAGCATAAAGAGTTGGAAGAATTGGAGAAGGCGGAGAAGGATGAGATGAAGACTCAGAAGTCGGAGTAGAGAGAGGGTGATTGGAGATTGCCATGTATCATATGTCGATGTAGGTGGATTAAAAATAGATGGACAACGGATATGTATTATTTACGATTTGATCTTAGTATATTTGTTTACATGATCAACTGCTACGGATGTCAAAAGATTTCTTCCTGGTATCTCAGTCTCGGAACCGGACACACATGCCTACCCAGACTTGTTCATAGACATTTGAAGTCAAAATTTTACGTTAACCAGGAGACCTGCAGACCGGAAAGTCTCGTATACTTCCTTTGCAAAGACCAAACGGAACTTATGGCGCTGCCAATCATGCAAAAAGAAAAAGTTAGCAAAAGAAACAGATGAAAATGGAGATACGAAGAGTCGAACCCCGTACTTGCTCCGAACTGTAGAAGCGGGAGCTTCCGACATGCTAAAGAACCGACATACCGCTAGACCATGCGCCCTACGAGGATGTAGATTCTCTATTTTTTGCCATCAAGTTTAGCAGGAGGAGTGTTTGTGGATTAAGTGGACTATTGGGTGGTGGAAATTCCGGGTGTACATGATTGATGACACGTAAAAAAAAAAAATGAAAAGGCTGTTAGTCAACTAGGTAGTTTTAAGCTCGTCAGTTTAGTTGAAATGCCGAAAAAAAAAAAAAGGAAAAAGTATAGCAAAAACATACGACACCAGGTATTCCCATGTGGTCACCCACCATAGTACTGGTCCGGCGCTCCGTGTCTTGACCATGGGGGAGCAGACGGGACCCCGTATTTTCCACAGGCTATGACCGTATGTGATAGCCGGAACTACTAGAGGAGATAATATGTCAAATTTCGCTCTCATTTTTACAATGAATAAATGATAAAGCCAACCCTAACTACAACTATAATTGTTCCATTTCTATTAATAGATGTCTTCGGAAAGTGGGGTCTAATCCTGTCTTCACATGCCATTTTCCACTGTCCCCCTGCAATACAATATAATGTAGGCACCAATAAACAAGCATTCTATAATGTGATGACTTCAGTTTTCCAATATTGAAGCCTAAGCCAGATATCTAATATCAGCCCTGTTGGATTTTTGATCTCCAGGACATAACATCATACAGTGAGTTGGATGTGCCTTGACCAGCAAGAGTTTCACAACATCCACAGACCTCGGACCTCGTCGGAAGAGCCCGCTGCAGCAAGCAAGTAACGGTGAGCTGCATCAAAGTATGCAATTCACATTGAGTCGAGTCATGTCTAAAAGAGGGATAAAAAAAATTATTCACTGCGCCTCATGATCCTTAGTGGGAACTAGCCCTAGTCCATATATATTCTTGGAAGCCTAATAATTTCAAAAAAAAAAAAATATTTGGCCTTGAACCATTCACTGGCTGTGTTGGCGGAGTTCGTCAAGGAGAAAAAGAGTAAGAGCAACCACGAAATGTTGACGTCGATCATGTCACGGGGTTGAGACGGTGTGGCGAGGGTTTGTGTGTGTTTCTTACTTGGGAGTGAAGGAGCTATTGTTTAAAAGAAACTGTAGGCTGCTGTTTTCGGTCATTTATTGGAATGAATGTCTTGTATTCTGTTTCTGGATATTCTCTTTTTTTGTTTCTTGTTCTTGTCAAGTGGTGACTTTTGTATATTCAATCTTTTTTTTTTTGTTGAGACGAAAATATTCGCGACTGGTTCATTGCGATTGGCTGATTTCGTGGTTTGGAAGTAATTGCCTTTTCATTTGGTTCGAGCTTAATTAGCAATTTGCAAATTTGGCTCATAGCAATCAATCTCACTTTTTTGGTGACATCATTGACGTCCATCTTTGGATCCGAACCTGCATATTGCATTTACCCTATAGTTTATCTGCCGATCTATTTTGTACACTTATACCACACTATACCGGTCACACCGTTTCAACAACGCTACAACACACCACCACTTTCCAATACCACCGCCCATCATGCTCGACGAAAACCTCCCCACCTTCCACGCCCGCCCCTCCCAAACATCCCCCCACAATACTCTCCTCACCTTCACCCACCGTGGCTCCCAACCCACTCCCGAATTTCTCCTCCGCCGCCCCGACCCCTCTTTCCCTTCTGCCCACTCCAAATACGCCGTTGCTCTCGCCGACCCCGTTCTCGCTGACGTCATCTACGCCGAAGTCCTCGTGACCCCTGCGCACGTCGTCGCGACGGCCTCAGATGGCATCTCCAACGGTATCGACGTCATCCAGCCACCCGACGTAATTTCAATGAATTTGTACAACCCGGACCAGGTAATGGAGCTGCGGCAGGTACAGGGTGGCTGGGGCCGGGGGACGATGTGGGAGTTCCGGATGCCGATGGCGTCGTTTGCGCAGCCGAGTGCGTCCATGATTGATCGGGAGACAGCGGCGCCGGCAGCCGAGGACTTGGTGCCCAGGCTGACGTTTCGATGGAAGAGGGACCGCATGTCGAGGAACATAACGTGTTATCTAGTTGGGAAGACTAACCAAGGCATTGGTGGGAAGAAGGGAGGTAAGGAGCCGGACATTACGGTTGCGTTAGCGGAGGGGGGCAAGAACGGAGAGGGTGCTCTGGCTGTTTATGAGCCGAATATGAACCGGGTGGAGATTGAGGATCGGAAGGGCCTCGAGATTCTGTTGTTGTTGAGTTCGGAGGTCATCAAGGACTTGTGGCTGAGTCCCAAGGATCCGTTCCATCTTGAAGAAAGAGGAAGACGGGGCAGACGGAAATCGTCAAAGGGGACCACAATTCCCGCGGTTTCACAGACGGTTCCGGCGGCGGCTGCGGCAGCAATTCCGTCAAGGAAGGAGTCGCCGACAAAGGCTCACAAGGAGACGGCCAGTGGTCGGCAAACGCAAGAGGAAATCGACGCGGAGACAGAGCGGCTGAAGAAGATATTGGTCCAGGAAAAGATCGAGCGAGAGAAGAAGGAATGGGAGGAGACGGAGCGGGTCCAAAAGATGCTCAAACAAGAAGAAAGAGAGCGGAAGGCAAGAGAGGAACGGGAACGCCGGGATTTTGAGGCGGCGGAGAAACTTAGGAAGCAAGAAGAGGAGACCGAGAGACGACAAAGAGAGAAAGAAGTCGAAAGGGAAACGCTACGATTGCAGAAACTTTACGGTGTTTCTCCAACCAGCCAAAGTCCCCCACAGACACAGGCTTCTTCTTCCAACCACTTCACACCGCCTCCTAGCCTTCCGCCCCGTCCCATCTCTACCGGCCCCATTCCAGCCTCCGGCTCTTCTCAATATGCCCAATATTTTGCCGCCCATCCCCAATCAGGATATCAGGAGACCTCTGGGGCTAGAGGCCACATGATGCCTGGAGCTGCTGGGAGAGTGCAGGCGGCGTTGCAAAGTCGGTTGGAGGGATTGCCGTTGGCGGGGTCGGCTGCGTCAACGGTGACTGGGTTACTGAGTAAAGTGAAGCAGCGTGGAGAAATGCGGAAAGGGAGCAGTAGAGGGCGGAAGAGAAGTCTTTAGACAAGGTAGGGCTGTGTCAGCGTTTTGTGGGGGTGGATGAAGGTCAGGTGAGTTTGGAAGGTTTTGGTGGTCACGGAGTAAGTTGTGTTTATACCTGGAAGTGTTTACAAGCATTTGAATCACTATGTTGAATTATTATCGTTTATTATCTTCTGAATTAATTTATTATTGCTAATCATCATTATTAAGTGTGTTTTGTTCCTTCCCGTTTCTCTTTCTTTTCGACATCGTGACCTTGCTTACTAAAAACTTAGGCCTCCTGCACCTCAATCCAAGCACTCGACAAATCCGTAAAGAACGACGCTCCTTGCACCTTGGTCGGAGCCCCGGACGCCGTCACATTGCAGTTCTGGATCCAGTCGCCTTGTTCCGCATATTTATTCTTGATAAACTCCTGATAATCGGAGAACTTACATGACTTGCCCGGGCCATCCTGGCACCCAGGGATCGGATACACGGCATCGTTGAGCTTGACACGGATAAAGGTTTCCTCGTGGGATTCCGACTCTGAAAGGGCCTTTTCGGGAGCCTGGCAGGAAGAGGAAGAAGAAGAAGAAGAAGTAGTAGTAGTGGCAGCGGCAGTAGCCGAAGAAAGAGCCCCAGTGGCCGTGACGATGTAGTTGGAGCTGGAGGTGTTACTGTTAGGAACCCGGCAGGTCATGCGCTCCCACGAGATGCCACCGCGCATGCAGGTATATCTACTGGAAACGAACAATCTGTTAGGATCCCGCGAATCAGCAGGAAGCTGCTCCTGTCCCTCGAACACACCAGAAGCCGCAACGAGCTGCGAGAGCTGTCCGTCGTTGAGGAAGACGGTCAGGATCTTGGGGATGTCAAAGGGGGCCCCGGAGGCATCGGTGCCGGTGGCGTTCTCCTTGGCCATGAGATCGATCATGGCGTCGAGGAACGGCGTCATGATCTTGGGGGCCAGATCGTCGCCGAGGCCAAGGCCGTACCAGTAGCGGAGGTCCTGGAAGTACTCGTAATCAAGGAGTTCCTCGTCGGTGAACACGGAGCACCACGGCGACAACCAGCCGGTAATCTGCGATTCAAAGCCGCACAGATACGGCATCTGGCTGACGTCCGAAGCTGTCAGTGCCAAGTCACCCTCAATCAAAGCCTGCAAACGCTCCTGGATTAGCGGAATGTAAATGTCATTCCACACCTCTGTCTTATCCACCCCCTCATCATCTGAGAACGCCGGACACTGGTCTGCCGGCGCCAGCGAGTTCCCAATGGCGCCCACGTTCCCCTTTGACGTCACGCTGACGACCTTGCCTAATTCCTCGGCACGCGGGCCCAGGAAGCCACGGGCAAAGTTGCGGGCGGTCTGCAGGACGCGCCTGTAGTTGTTGGCGTAGGTGTAGAAAGGGGCCCCGTCTGTGTACAGGTCGGGATACCGGGTGCGCAGGGTGTAGCCCAGGCCGTAAGCTTCCTTCCAGCCAGTGACGGATTCCATGGAGATTTGCGCAGTGGGGTTGGTCAGGGCGGGTTTCCAGGATTTGAGGAAAGAGAGGGCGCCGGTGGCGGTGAAGTTGGCGGATTGGAACTGATACGGGGGGAGGTTAGCCGGGAGGGAACTACCGAGGTGTGTATGAGTATTCAAGGATAGACTTACGCGGTCGTACATGGACACCCAACCATTGTAGGCGCCACTGTCGGGATATCTTGAGCCGTGTCTGGAAACGTAGGTGGCCCGATCAACCTTGCAGTTCACGGGGACATTGGCTGAGATCTTGTTCACATTCGGGCCTATTAGGGTCCAGGGTTAGAAAGAACATCTTATTGCACTCACACTTACACCTCTCCCCCCATGCATCTATCTGTCCATCTTAGATAATCACATGCATGGCACGCACGCACGTGCTATCTATGAACAAGTAAGAAAAAGAAAACGTACCGGCAAAATATGGCCCGTTGGCCCCGACGTGCTTGAGGGGTTCCTTGGCGGATGAGGAAGCGGGGAGGCGGATGGGGTTCTTGGGGGAGAGGAATATGAATTTGGCAGCAGAGGAAGAAGAAGACGAAGAGGCTGCTTCGGCGGCGGGGAGGGTGAGGAGGTGGGTAAGGGTGAGGAGGTGGGTAGGGAGGGACATTTCGGGGAGATATATGCGATATATGGGGTTGCGTATATATAGCGATGGGGGTATTTAGAAACAGAAAAGGGAATAACAGAACAAGAATGATGGTAACGACTGTGGTGAGTAGGTTAACGTGATCAACAAAAAGAATGATTCAAGGCAAGATCGAGTAAACGATGCCTTTGTTTTCTATATATTAAGTCAAAATGAACAACGGAAGACTGCGGTTGGAGAACAGAGAAACTCCAAGTAAACTAGTAGTGGCTCACCATGACTTTTATATATCCAACTTCCTACAATCTTTTTACAAGCATATGTCATCCTCGTAAATAGCAGTCCATCCTCCGGTTCTTCCTTTCCCGGTCCGTGCCCCCTCTTCATATCCCAAATCAAGCACACCTTCAAACCGTCAAACCTACCATCTTCATGCACCCACATGCAATCCGATTCAATCCCAATCCCAATCCACCACAAGCAACACCAATGACAACAAAAATTAGAAACCCCTGTTTACCCTCTTCTTTCTTCCGCCTACTGGTGCCCCGGTCCGTGGAATGGTGAGAATCAGCGGAGTTTACGGGCCAGAGGGGAGAGGGAGAGAGAGAAGACAGAGACGAAGGAAGAGGGAAGATTTGACAGACAAGAGAGCGAGGTGAGGATATGAGATGATATTGCCGGACGGGTACCTGAGCTGGAAAAAAAACATGAGGAAATATCTGTGTATTTGTTATCGCAATCGATGCGTGACAGTTTTTAACAAACATGTTACCCGGGGCTCTGCTTGCCCACCAATCAGCTTCCCACATGTCAGTGTCATCCTCTTTTGCAATTCAATCACATTCTCAATACATAAACCAATACCGCCGCCGGCAAGTTCTCGGCTCATCAATGGATGCATCTCGCGAGAAATTACCCTTTTTACTTTTGCCAAAGTTCATCATACACGTGGGGGTCACAAACACCTGATTGGCCAGCAGACCTGCCTACTAGGTGAAGCCTCATCCACCACAACATTGTCAATCCACCAGATCACCAGATCAAAAGATCTCAATACCCCAGTTTATGTAGATAATATATATAATTCAAAAAATAAATCTTCCATGTAAACTTCCAAAACTTCCAGACGCCGATCCAACATTGTCAAAATCGCCCTACACAGACCTTTTATTCCTGCTTTTTCTGCAACGCCCCTCGTTCGTATCCTGCGACACATCCGCCTCCAAAAGCGCGGTGCTTATATCGAAGATATATATAAGCTTATAATACCTGCTGATATGTCCCATTGCCTCTCATCTTGATGCAGGCTGTGAGATCTAATATAATATCAAGATTATCTATACATCCTATGTAGATAACTATCGAGTCACCCTTGCAATACCCGGTCATTTCACTGTGTGACTGAGTGTGATAACCCTAATTTTGCACCAATATCTTAATACAACAATTATACAATAACCATAACTACGATCTAAATCTGAAAGTTTCTACCATTACTACAGGCACCAGTGTATTCCTCTTAACTTACTTCAATGTTTCCTTGTATAAGGGTATCGAGCTACATCCAAATCAAGACCAAAGATTCAAACTCAAACTCAATTTATAAATAATATGCTGATGACATTTTACTCCTGTTTTCACCCACCGTGGCACTCACCATCGTCGTCTCCATAAACCTCCCCCCACCCATCCGGCTGAACAAAGAAGAAAAGTGGTTCCATTTTACTCCCCACGCCGCCTCACAACTTCAATATATTTAATGTCCAGCTTTCTGATCATAGTTTGCAAACATCTCATTTGAGAACAATATAATAACTTCGATCACTGTCACCATCATCACCTGGAAAAACAACGTAAACAAAATACAAGAAAAAATCATACAAGTAAATTTACCATAGATGCAAAAAAAAAAAAAAAAAAAACAAAGATGTATCAATAAACCGTACATTACATGCCAGACAAGACTTTAGAAAACCAAACATTACAAGACAGTATGCAACAAGAACAAGACAACAAAATGCTCCTTGCTTGATCTTTCTTCTCCTCACTCCTAGCAACGAAACCAACACAACTCGCCCATTGGATGGAATCATATTACATTGGCAATCTGACTTCCCTGACACAAAACACCGCCATGCAACTTTAACTTGGGTATATTGCCTCTAAACAAACTCGCACACAAGGAAACAAACTCCACAAAACAACGCGACTCCAAACCACCTCAGATGATGCCACCCGGAGGATCATACGTAGTTGACGCCTTCAGCCCCGCACTCCCCAGTGCATCCGTCGCCTCTCCCGCATTCGGATTCGTCTTCCTCAACATAAACATTGGCTTCTTGCCCTCCTTGTCCAGCTGCTTGAATAAAATCAGCGGCTTTTCATTCGGCCCCAGACACCGCTCCTGGTCACCATACACAATGTATAGAGAATACTGTTCCCACGGAGCATTGATCTGGTACTTGCGCAGCGCCGCCGGCAGCACCTTGTAGCAAGGATCCTCGAGACTAACACGGAAAGACTTGAAGATTTCCACCGGTGTGTTGCCGCCGGAGCCGCTGGGCGTTTCGGGATTGGGCGTTTCGCGTCGTCTTGGGGGCTTTTCGCGCGAGTATTCCGACTCGGCAAAAGTCGATCGGGTCGAGGACGGCGGGTCGCGGTCGCGGTATGATCTGAGACCTGTGATGGCCTGTTGCATGATGGGCGGGGAAGTGGGCGAGGGCATGTTGGTCTGAAGGTAGCTCGGCGAGGAAGCCCCTGGGGCCAGGCTACCGTTCATGGTGGACAGGTGATTGGATGAGAACCCGCTTTCTTCATGGGTCGTCTGGATATGTGATGGTGATGACGCCATGACTGGCGCAAACTTCTTGGTGGAGAGGGTGCGGCCGAGCATCATGTTGCCTGTGTTGTTGGCCGGTGGTGAAATTGTGGTTTCAAACGAGTATTGCGGATTGTTGCTGGCGCTATTGCTGCCACTGGTCATTGTGTTGCTGAGGTTGGGCAGTGGTGCTTGGGCGTCCTTGGCCAGACGCAAGGCAGGGAGCATGTCTTCGCGTAGTCTCCGGAAGTCCTCAGTCATGCGACGGAGTTCAGCCTCCAACGAACTCACTCTTTCGTCTCGTAAACGGAGTTGGTCGGCTATTTTGGCGATGTCTTTGATAGTAGCGGTTTGATACTGGGCTTCGGCGTCGGCAGCTGTAGAGGTAGTAAAGGAAAGCAGGCGGTTAGACACAAGGATACGGCTGAGAGATAGATTGGGCGAACAACTGTGAGCAAAGACTTACTAAGAGGAAGATAGTGATCGCTTTCTGAAGGAACGTCTTGGGCCTTCTTCACATCGTACACACTCTTCAAGATAGTCAAACGGTGACCAACACTGGTGATACCCATGCTCTTGAGATCATCATGGAGCAGCGCTACCAAGGCCTCACCAACAATTTCGTTATCTATACACAAAATTAGCCTGGGATCTGTCTTCTTTAATGCAGGCTCTTGTCCTGAGCAATTGAACTCACCAACAAAAATGTCAGCATATTGCGGCAAGCCAATTGTAGCCAAGAAGTCGGCGCAATCCTCAGCTGTCCACTCCGTAATCAGGGTCTCAGGCAGCCGATCACTGCCACTCCGATGCCCATAGGTTGTCGGCGTATGCTCACTACTCGAAGGCATTTCGGAATCATAGGCTGAGATCTCAGAATCCGCCACGGGCGAACTACCGGTAATGTGACCATCGTATTCGTCGTCGGCATCCGACTCGGTGTAGTTTGTTCCTGACTCAAAACTCATCGTTGACAATTGCGGCGCGAGAGTCTCGTAGGTATCTTGTGACATGGGGGGTTGGTGCGATCGACAACGACAGGCCGACTGACTGCGAGCTTTTATGGGATCAATTAAAAGCTCGTCAGAGGCTGAAATAGTGGTCGGGGGCGAGGTCGAGGACGAGGGGAAACGACCGGATCCCAGGCGGGCCTGATTGGTGGGGAAGTGGCCGATATGGGAAAGGACACACACAAGCAGGCAAACAGGTCGATTGGTAAGTGAGGCTTTTCAATGCAGTCGTGATATGCCAATAAGAGGGGTTGGTTACAGTATATGGGATTGTTTAATGGTATTTGTCGTAGTCGAGGCTGATATTGTACGATGGTAATGTGTGATATGAAATGATAGCGATGATGATGACGGATGGCGTGTCGTCGGGAAATGGGTCAGAGAAGCAATCGAGAAAGAATAAGAGGTTATGCGAGGATATCGAGGATTCTGGTCGATCAATCGTATCGCTTCCAAATGGTCCGAGCCAGACAATTAATTAATTCCGTTCAACAAGAATGTGATGTCAAATAATGGTTCAGGGCAGCAAAGACAATTGGTGACTCAGTTCCTCCGATGGCAGCGAATGAAAGTCGCAAGTTCTCCAGCAGAGTAAGAGAAAGGGGCGCGGGGGTTTCCCTCTAGGCGGTGGTGGTGGTCGTTGGTGGTAGGTATGTGAGATGTACAACAGCTCTGCCTCTGCCAACTAAATGTGACAACGAGGTTTGTTACAGGTATTGTATCTATTTTTTCAACTGGAGATACAGCGTTGTCGAGTCTTGTGACTAGGCAGTCGTAAAAGAAAAAGACAAATAAAATAAAATAACCAGTAATTTTCTTCCCTTCATAACCCTCAAACAAGGACAAGATAGTCAGCCGCGCTTGTGTCGATAATGAATTTCTGCTTACCGAGAACTTCACCAGAAGATAGAAAAAGAAAAAGAAAAAAAAAATTACAAAAATTTCATAAAATTCTGGAAACAAAAATCACAGACAGATCAGTCAAGTAGCAAGCAAATGGTAAACACGCAAGACCCCGTTCATCGAAGAATTTGGAACCAGGGACGGACCAAGGCGGAGAAAAAGAGTGCGAGAGAGAAACTATGTAGGAAAAAAAAAAAAAGCTAGGGCCTTGTAGACATTCATTCACACAGGCAGCACAGGGCAGAAAGGGAGAGTTGAGGTTGAGTTGAGTTGGGTTTTTTACTTTGCTTAATGGGTTAATTCTGCTAAGACGTGATGTTTTGACAATTGAAAGCTGAAAGTAGAACAAACAAACAAACCATGCCAACTCTAATACAATCTAAATAGTCATCGAACAATAAACTCAACTACAATCCACAATCCACAATCCACCCCTCCTCACACAATCACAATCACCAACCTTAAAAAAAATCCCAACCCCAAACAAGGCTAGTCGCCTTCCCTGCTTCCTCTCTTTAATTCAGGACAAGAAGGAAGGAAGCCCACCTGTGTTACCTTGCCACCAACCACAAATGTCAGTTGTTTGAGGCCTCTCGGCTCATACATACATACATATGTATAAATACCCAAATAGATCATTTAATGATCTAATTGACATGTATACACCAATATCTAGGCGCGCGTACCGATAATAAATAGACCCAATCTGGCCGCAGTCCTGGGCCGGCCGGCTCCATAGACTGACCTTGGTTCATTATCTTGACTATAGGGGACGCTGATTTGCTATCGTTTGGGCACCGCGGTAGTGCGGTAGTGAGGAAACATGACTAGAATGAAAACATGTTGTCATACGTATATAACGGTGATGATCATAACCAGTGATCTTACACATATATCGTGGTCTTATTTACTATATGAATCGTCTTTCACCTAGTCTTATTGCTGTTTGCCAGGTCCAATTATATCAATTCTATATTGTATATATACATATCAACAGTCCTGTCCTTGTCCCCTCAACCAATGCACAGAAACCACATAAAGCTCCGGGATTTCTCAGCGTTATTCGCCAGGTAATAATCGTTTGTCATGCACATCAAGCAACACAACCTAAGGACATTGACATCATATCGCTGTCCGTGTAATTTGTGTATTTTTTTTGGCTTGCTTTTCTCTCTTTGGCGCCTCCCGCCACCTCTATATCTGCATCTACGTAATATCACATATATATTGCCCCCCTTCTAGGTCGTCTCCCCTCTGAACTCACCAAATCATGCAAACCCATCCCATCTCGTTTCACCCCCGTCATGGCTCCCCGAACCCGAAATTCCTCATCCACCGAGCGATCTTCTAACCCTAACTTCTACTTTCCCACCACCGTATCACGGAGTCTCTCAATTCCCATAGCCTAAACCCTCCCCCAATGACATCACCAAAATCTACCATTTTCTCCATACGCTTGCCTACAGTTTCGTCCATCATCCATCATCCATACCAAATTTCCCCACATTCCCTAAAATACAATCCCCAGAAACAACACCCCGCGGCACAGCCGTCACCCCCCTTTACTCCGCCCACCCACCGCACTCCATGAAACACCATCGCAAGCGTAGTACCCCTCTCCATCACCACACAGCTCACACAACTGACACGGCTCGCCCAGAAAACGGGTCTTCCCCCCACCTGAGACCCAAATGCCAGCTATCCAGACAAACCAGGCAGACAGCAGGCCCAATCACTGTTCATTGTTCTGCATCACCGTTTTACCAGCACGTGACTCAACGTCATCGATTTCGTTATCAAAGGTCCGAATCTATACATAATCTGACTACACATTAAACACCTCAAAGAAACAAAGTTAATATGTAAAAGTTACAAGCATTAAAAAAGTATATCCCATTCATTTTCCCCTCTAAAATCATCATCTCGCATGTCTATCACAGCACTCATCGTCTATGATTTCTCACCATCACCCCCACGGTCCATCATCATACCGCTCATTTCCCAATACCAAAGCCTCCCCCTACCTTCTCATTAAAAAGATGACATAACTGTATAAACCACCAGCATCAAGAAAATAAAATAAGAGAAAAAAAGAAAAAACACAAGGCAAAAAGTTGGAAGCCGAAGAAGACATAAAAAGAAACAACGCCTGAGCCCTTAGATCCCAAGCCAAAGATCCCCTCCGACCGATCGCCAGATCATACAAGAACAAAATAACACTTGATACCCGTGCTCATACCCTTTAACGCAGCGGGTGCTTCGCATCCTCGGCATTACACGCCAACACATCTTCAATCTTCCATCTCGGTGCCATATACTGCCCCACCGTCCCATTCTTCTTCCGCCATTCCATCTCAGTCTCTGGCGTAACACCCGCTGGCAACGATGGTTGGCCACCTGCAATGCCACTGGAGTATTTCAATTGCAGCAGATCACCAACCTCATTGCAGGCAATGAGCAATCTGTTAAGATCCTCCTTGTTGTGTGCCGCCGAGATACAGAACCGGACACGCGAGGAGATCAGCGGAGTAGCTGGATACCCGACAACGACGACTGAGATCTTGCGGTTGAGCATTTCCTGGGAGAACGCGGCCATTTTTCCGGGGTTGTACACGACGACAGGAATGATAGGCGAGTCGTCGTGACCATAGACAATGAATCCAAGACGCTTGAGACCGAGACGGAGATACCGAGAGTTGAAGGCAATACGCTGGAGACGCTCCTGGCCCTGTCCGAGGAAAAGCTCGCCAGTGATCATCTTGAGAGAGGCTAGAATCTGCATGAGAACAGGAGGAGTGGGGGCTTCACCCAGCTGGGTTGCGGCGTTGGTGCTCTTGAGCTGGTCAATGACGGCCTTGTCAGCAGCCACATAACCACCATTAGCACCAAAAGACTTGGTAAGAGTACCCATCAGAATGTCAACCCTGGCAGGATCAATACCAAAATAATCGCAGACACCACGACCACGAGGACCCAGGGCACCAATAGAGTGAGCCTCATCAATAAACAGGTAAAACTTGTAGCGCTTCTTCAGCTCGAGGATACCGGGGAGATCGCACATGGTACCTTCCATGGAGTACAGACCCTCAACAGCAACCAAAATCTTCTTCCAAGGACGGTGAGTACGGGGCTGGCCCTGGGCAATGGCATCACGCAGAGTACGCTCCAAATCCTTCATGTCATTGTGCTTGAAAGCACGAATGACAGCACCGGAAAAGCGAGCACCAATACGAATGGACGAGTGGTTGAGCTCGTCAGATATGATCAAGCAACCTTTGGAAGCTAGCGCGGGGAACGAACTCGAATTGGTGACGAAACCCATAGAGAAAATCATAGCAGCCTCCTTGCCAACAAAGTTAGCAATCTCCTCCTCGACCTGCAGAGCCAGATCCGAAGTACCAGCATCAGCACGAGGACTGTTGAAGGCAACACCGTACTTTTTGACGCACTCCTCAACAGCATCGGCGCAGGGTCCTTCGGACTGAGCAAAGCCAAGGTAGTTGTAAGAACTCATGTTCAGAGTCTCGGTGGCACTGCCAGTGTAGATGAACGAACGGTTCCAGTCATTGGAAATGCGGTCCATGACCTTGATGAAGCGACCAGGGACACCGGTAGTCAACCGAGCAAAGCAGTCATCCAGACGAATCTTGAGGCGACGAACATAGAAACTGTCAAAATCCTCGTTGAGCGGAGCATAACCATCGTGTGCTTTGATAGGGGCATAGAATCGCGGGTCACCAAACCGCTTGCCAAAGAAGTCTCTGACATGGCCAAGTAAGATGAAGAATAGGTAACTGGCGTAGGTAGTCAAGATGAAGTAGTATGAGGGCTCGTCAATGACCGGCGCAGCCAACGGCTCACCGTGATGCTTGCTGACATAGAGATCGGTGGGGTCAGTCAAAGGACCGAACTGCGCGTCACGGTATCGTTGACGGGCCGCCTCTTCATCGGTGGGGGGCTTGAAGAGCATCTTAGCAGACGAGGCGCCGGCAAACACGGGATCGGCAGTGTTATTGTCGGCACTGAGGCTGATGGCAGGTAGGCTGGGTGCTGGTGAGGGTTCGCGGCGGGACGCTGAGACCCCCGATGTCATGTTGTTTTGTCTCTTGGCAGCACGGAGAGCGCGAGCCGAAGGGGCGGTGACAGGGTCTTCCGAGCCGGACAGAGACAGATTGCTGTTGACTGAGGATCGAGAAGTTGGACGTGTCTCTGGACTGTCGGTCTGGGTTGAGGTAGAGGGGGATTTGGAAGCTTTGCGGGACATTTCCTATCTCGTTGTCCTCGTCGAGGAGTCAGCTCTGCGAGAGAGAAATAGAGACAGTGAAGGTGAGAGGTGGACAAGTTGGCCAAAAGATTGACGAACGAGAATAAAAAGAAAATTAAACCCAGAAGCTGGGAATACTCGGTTCGTTCGGCCGGTATGCAGTTATTATTAAAGTAAGTGAAAAAAGAAAAAAAGAAAAGGCCCTGTTCTTCTTGGGTCGATGGTCGAGCTATAGAGGAGATCCCAGGGTAGACGGCCAAAAAGGAGGCCAAACAAAATAGGAATAATTTTTTTGTTTGGGTTTAAGAAAAAACGGGGCCGCAGCAACGGACACGGAACCCGGATGAAGTATCAGACGGAAATCCAGGCAATAATACTCGTCCAAAATTAAGAGGTTGCGGAACGAATGGATGGCAACAAGCGCGTTCAATTGGCAGGACAGCCGCACACTATATGCAGAGGATACAGGCTTCTTTTTTTCTTCACTGCACCTATGACAATACGTGTTGCAATCTAAATAGCTCCCAGGACTAGCGAGCTGACGGTATGTGTGGGCCACAAGAGGGACGTGTGTAAAGCAGATGTGCCGGCTTATCTAGAATAGGAAAGGAAAAGTGTCAGGCCACCAACGCACTGAGGTATTAACAAGAATCTGCAGGTAGCAGACGTGCATATGTTAGCAAAGGTGACGACACCGTTGTATAAACAATATGGACAGCAGCCACGAATAAGAACAAAGTGTACAGAATTACCCAAGCGACAGAACGAGCAAAGAGATGAACCAAAGGAAAAAGGTGGGCAGGAGCTTTTTTTTTTCTTCTTCTTCTTTTTCAAGCTAGAAACTCCCCCCAAGTATATGACAACGGAAATGAGGGCCCTTGGTAAACAAACGGCAGGTTCACCAGCAGCACCAGCAGCGAAAATTCAGTGAAGCGGGTTTAAGTCGGTACTGCAGATATGACAAAGAGAACTGCAGGGAATCACTAGATACCTGACGACACAACAAGGACAGAGGACACACGACATAACAGGACAGAAGGGCCAGAAGAATGGAATGGCTTCAGGGCGGTGAATCTCTGTGTAAGCGAGCGTTGGTGAGAGTGTGGGTAGGCCTGGTTTGGCGTCACAGTAATCCAATGATATGCTTCGTTTGGTTTGGTTTGGTTTGGCTTGAGCTTGATCGTGGCCCACGCGTTGAAGAGCCAGGGTTGGTAGGATAGTCCAGGGGTGTGTGAAAGCTTAGCCGGCAAAAGAGCTGTTAAGATCTCAAGGTTGGCTGAGGAAGCTACGTAGACATAAATATACGAGCAAGTAATTACATAAACATCTGGATTCGCCAGTTTGAGCCATTGTGTCTGTCGGCGAGTCATTGAGTCATGTCATGAGACCAATCCCGGTGCAATCGCGGCTATCGGTATCACTTGATGACCCCCCGTAATCGCCGTCGCAGCCCCGCTACCCGCAGCAGACGCCGGCGCTTCCGAAGAATTATATCTCGATATGCCATCGGGCGACAGCAAGCGCCACCAGATGTCGTGGGTTGATTCGGCCAATGGGATGCTGAGGAGTCGAAACCCACAACGAGGATTTTTTTCATGCTAGCAAATAAGACGGATATAAACTGGATACGACTTACTGTTCATGTGCGGTATGCGTGGTGTTTGTGCATGCAATTACATATATACAGCCGGCGTCGTTAGAGTTAGGAAGAGGGCCAAGGTGTGACAACTGCAGAATGGTTACAATGTACTAATACGCAAACGGGGAAAATGAAACGACCAAGCACGGGAGCGACTCAGTCGGCGAGAAGAAGAAAAAAAAAGGCGATTTTCTGTAAATACGGTTGAGTCAACAAAAGATAAACACGAGAAAGATATTTTGCTAAATCACGTTTTGGTCAAATCAATGGTAGTAACGGGAGGCTCATTTCTGGTCACTGATTATGGAAAGAAGTCAAGATTTTTCTTTTTTGCCACCGAGACACGGTTATTGGCAATAGCATCAGGAACAGAAAGATGGTGCTGAAGTTACCGGAATGGGGAAGTGTCTTGACTACACGGCGAGATGATTCTGGGAGAAGCGTCATATCAGTAAACAACTTCAGATATATAACATTCGCAAGACATTACCAGACCTATCAAATCGGGTCGGCAACCTTAATATCTGAGCTATCGGAGTTTCAATTTTGGTATCCTTACTAACACGGAGAGAACCCCGCTATCCCAATTCTTGACCCCACTATAATGCATTCCTCTCCCACGTCTTCCGAACACGAGCTCTCTTATCAAAAGTCACATCCCTCGTCTGCATACACGGCCACTCTCCACCATGGCCACTTCTGTTTTCCTATCACCACCATCTATGTATCACCATCCACTGACATTACTACTGTCCCTGAAAACCAACCCCTTTTCCCTCACCTTCATCCCACTGCACTTATAGCGCTTCCTTCCCTCACTCTTCCCCCTCCACCATATTCACTAACTCACTACCCAAATACTTATATAACTTTCAAACACCGCCGTTCCAAGCCCACGAATCCCTATTCTTTTTCACATGCCACACACACATGTCACAATATCACATCTCGGCACCATTGTTAGCGACCAGCTCCATGATCCGCTGTAATCTCCGGGGTGGGCCGCACTTTCGGATGAGAGCGCGGGTGCGCAATGGCGAGGTACTAATGAGGCAACTTATAAATGGATCTTCAAGGATGCAACACTTAGGTGGCTGGCTGTTAGGGTTTTGTACGGTCTATATACCCTAATGTTGTGTTAAGTCGCCAAAAAGACCCTGGAGGTAATAGATTCGGATAAATATTATAGATATGCCCGCAGTTCCCACCTGAGATCTGCCCGGGTAGTCCGTACCATGAAGTTAGTCGTCACAGGAGGCCATATCAGTTGGAAAGCTGTACCTGATAAATTCAACCTTGGCTTATGATATTCCCTCCGTAGAAATAAAGTAAATCTGTGCTCTTCATGTCCATAGCCCTAACACTTACGACAGTATTTGCTCCAACTGAAATGATGCTCATGAGTGCAGAGCAACTATCTATCCAGACTCCAACCTTGGCTCCACTGCGGCTCTGCGGATTGTGGAGGCTTTATACACGACAAATAACTTTCTATTTCAACTCACCACTACTCACTCATTTCATATCACCTTCCTTTTTCTTAACAATCTTCATACTCACCTTATTGAACTAAAAAACACAATACACAACACGCAGGTCCAGCATGTCCGAAATCCTGTGGACACCCCCGGCCCCGGAGACCACTCCACTCTGGTCCTTCCTCCTCCGCGTCAACAAAAAATACGGCCTATCCCTCAAAACCTACGCCGACCTCTTATCATGGTCCATCTCATCCCTCCCCAACTTCTGGGCCGAAGCCTGGGATTTTACCGCTATCGTCCACTCGCAAACCTACACATCAGTACGTCCGACTCGAACCAACTCAAGTTCATCCCCCCCTTGCAGCTAACACTACTACTCACATTAGGTCCTCCCCACTACTTCCATGTTTCCCCGCCCTGATTTTTTCGCCGGCTCCAAACTAAACTACGCCGAGAATTTGCTCTTCCCCGCCAAAATCAACCTGAATCCCAATGACCCCGCTCTCATCTCCCTCACCGAATCCGACCTCTCGCCCTTCCCCGGAAATTTCACCCCCTTTACCCTCACCTGGACGCAACTCCGCCGTCTCGTCGCCTGCGCCCGGGCTGCGCTCCGCAATATCGGCGTGAAGCCCCATGACATCGTCGTCGGGTATGTGGGGAACCATTCGGAAGCGATTATCCAGATGTTGGCGGCTGCGTCCTTGGGGACTATTTGGTCGTCGATTAGCCCGGATTCGGGAGTGACGGCAGTGGTGGATCGATTTGTGCAGTTTAAACCCAAGGTGCTCTTTGCGGATGATGGCACGGTGTATAATGGGAAGCGGTGGCCGGGGCTGAGTAAAGTGGATGCCGTCGTCAAGGCATTGGAGCCGTTGGGATTGGAGCAGGTGGTCATTGTCCCAGTATTGGGCTTTTCGGATGATGAAGTCAAGTCATCTCTATCCGATACAAGAGTCTCTGTTACCAGCTGGTCCGACTTTGTCGACTCAGCCCCTGAAGAACCTTTGACGTTTGAGCAACTGCCCCCTTCACATCCTCTTTTCATCCTCTTCTCCTCTGGAACCACAGGCCTCCCCAAAGCCATAGTGCACTCGGCCCTTGGAACCCTTATCCAGCACAAAAAAGAACACGTCCTCCACGGCTCTCTCGGCTCCACTTCCCGCATGCTCTACTACACGACAACCTCGTGGATGATGTGGCATTGGTCGGTTGCCGCATTGTCCACTGGTGCCTCATTAGTTCTTTACACGGGCTCACCCTTCTCCCCTCTCGGGCCTCTAACACTCCCCACTCTTCTCTCGGCCCTCCGTGTCACCGACTTTGGGACATCTGCTGCTTACCTGACAACACTCGAATCCAAAGACATCCGCCCTCTAGATGCCACCAGTATCGACCTCTCCCCCCTTCGTACTATCTATTCCACCGCCTCGCCTCTCCCTCCTTCAACCTTCCGCTACATCTATTCTGTCTTCCCATCTTCCATCATGCTCTCCTCCATCACCGGTGGCACCGAAATAATCTCCCTCTTTGGCGCCCCTTGTCCCCTACTCCCTGTCCGCGCCGGTGCTCTCCAGTGTGCCGGATTAGCAATGGATATCGCCACCATTGATTCTGATGGCCACCCCGTACCCCCCGGGGTACCCGGTGACCTTGTCTGTCTCTCCCCCTTCCCCTCTCAACCCCTCACCTTCTTCTCCGAAGATCCCGCTGAGGGCCTAGCCAGGTATCGTGCTGCCTACTTTGAGCAATGGCCCTCCGACACCTCGATCGCTGGACGGCCTCCGGGCTATGTCTGGCACCACGGTGACTTCGCGACTATCCCCGATACCGCCAATCGAACCCTCGTGATGCTCGGACGTTCCGATGGCATCCTGAAACCCCAAGGCGTCCGCTTCGGCTCCGCCGAAATCTACAACATCCTCATCCGCTTCTTCCCCTCGAAAATCACCGAATTCATCTGTGTCGGCCGGCGCCGCGCCCATGAATCTGATGAGACGGTCTGTCTCTTTGTCGAGCTCGTCGATGGCGTCACGTTCTCAGAGGACCTGGTCAAGGAGATCAAGGGCAAGATCAGGGCGGAGTTGAGCCCAAGGCATGTCCCGGGAGTTGTCGTAGAGGCGAAGGGGGGCATCCCTCAGACGAGCAACGGGAAGAAGATTGAAGTGGCGGTGAAGAAGATTATCTCGGGATATGAAGTACAGACGAATGCGAGCGTGGCGAATCCTGAGGCGCTAGATTGGTTTAGAGAATGGACCAAAAATAACCCGTAGGGAAATACCTTTGTAAATCATATTCGTAGTTGATATTAATCATATATTCATTAATTTTACTTACTACTGCACCATTACTTTGTCAGTCTCACTGAAATGTCGCCGTGCCTCCATCAATATTCGGGAAATCCATCATATAATCCAACAAATCTGCACCTCCGACATTAATCCCCTCTGCCGTCATCTGCACATTATTATTCTCCATATTCTGGAAAAAGGCTGCCCCCGGCGGCAAATACCACATATCGTCGCTCGCTGTCCAGTCCTTAAACCCAGTAACCGTCGGCGAGACCACGGGAGGCGGCACCGCAACGCCCGAGGGGTTCACGGAAAGCCCCGCAGCATCTAAAGTGGCGGCGGCGGTGGTATCGACGATGTTGGGGTTAGGGTTGACGCTGGAATTGTGGTCGGGCGCGGCGGCAGAAGGAGGGGCAGGGAAGGGCATGTTGAATGGGGTGGCAATGATGGCAACGGCGGGCGATGTGGGTTCCGGAACTTTGGGTTGTCCGGGAGGGTAGTCGGTGGTAGTTGTGGCTATTGGTTGCTGGCCGTCTTTAGCGTTGGCGGCGGCGCCGTTTGTTTGAGCGATCGGTGCCTGGATGAAACGGGTGCGCAGACGGCTCGTTAGTGTCTCTAGCAGATCGGCGAAGCGGACGCCCAGGTGGACGTCGTCAACCACGCAGTTCCGCAGAGCCTCAACAGCCTCATCCATAAGCCCGATGCTGATCTTGACATCGCTTCTCGGTGCTCCAAGGGCAAAAGTCTTGAGCAAGAACATAGCGCCTGAGATAATGCGGAAGTAAGTTCTAACCGGAGCATGCTTGAGGTAGCCCTTCGGTAACAAGCCATCCACAACCGTTCGTAGGAGATTCCGGCACCCGTCAACGACTTCGCGGATGTACACTTGATCTGCCTGGGTCAAGCCGCCCAATTGTCCAAGCGGTAGCTTGCCGTAGTAATTCTGTGTCTGCGGCGATAACTGAGGAACAGCACCTGAGACTGTTCCGGTTGTCGAAGCATCCCCCGTATCCGTAGACGCCACCGTAGTCGGTACCGTGTGGTTACCGGCATTATTGGTACACCTTTCAACGACCGCCTGCAATGACAATGAGTTGATGTAAATCCGGACATACTCGTACTCGATCGTCAGGATGTGCCGGATATATGGCGGCAGTCTAAAGCGATCAAACTCGTTCCACCAATTATGCAGCATTGGTTGGAACTCGCGTAGCAAATCTACATACAGGCCGCTCTGAATAATCTCTGTCGTGTGCTTCCGCGACTTGAACAGCCGCTCATTCCCAATATGCATCGTATTGCTGACGCCAGCCCAGCAATGGATAATCTGATCGTCTAGTTCAAGGTCCGGAATGTAGTTGAAAGCGTTGGTCAACGACCCGTGACTAGCAGGCGTCATGCCCTCCACCGTGTCTCTTCTCTTACGGGAGACTGCGGGGTCGCTTTTCCACAGTTGTTCAGGGACCATGTTTTTCCAACCGAGACGTCCAGCAAGTTGCGTCAGGTAGATAAGAAGTAACCGCTTAATCCGGTACGCTCTTTGCCGATATCCCTCCTCCTCATACTCGGGTCTCGGCACCGCACCGTCGCGCAAGAGCTCGTCAATATTATCAAAAACACCAAGTTCATATGCCAATCCCATCGCCGTCGACAGCAACATCCAGCACATTCGGTCGCTTCTCCACGCCGGTTCCAGCCAACTCTCTATCCTCTTGCCTCCAAAGCTCCCGGATTCATGGAACTGCCTTTGCTCTGCATCATTTTGCAAAGTCGCCTCGTAACTTGGCAGCATCAACTCATCGATGGCCTCCGCCGGCGGGAAATGCAGGGCTCTCGGATGCCACTCCGTTAGTATCATCAAACTCTCGATAGTGCCTAGCGTCCGCAAACTGCCCTTGCGCAAGCCACGCCATGGTGCTGTCGAACTGGTCTGGAAGTCCTCAGTGGGCCCGGAGGGATGGAGACGACCACCAAAGGCTTCCTGGCCCCACAAACACCGCTCAATCATGCCGCGGAGATATGTCCATAGCTGTTCGTGGATGGCATTGGATCTACAGTGACCTCCGGGTCCACCAAGTTTCATATATCGAGATGTGATAGTCAGGAGTGTAACAGTAAGGATCGGCTCTTCGCTTAACAACGTTGTATGCGATGCCGGGTTCCGAAAGGTTGGTGGTGAAATCGGCGTCAAAGGTGATAAATATGTGTAGTAGCTATTCCATAGTCAGCATTAAAAAAAGGCATGCAAATCTCGCAAGATACTCACTAGTCGATATACGCAATGGCCTCTTGAGCCGTAAACCAGCCCGCCCTCACAAATCTGAATCTTCCCCAACTCTTCAATGCCTCTTCCAATGCGTCCTCCGCGTTTAACGGAGGCTGTCCGCGTCCCCCTTGATCTGGAATCGGTATCGGTATCGGCATCGGTATTGGGCCATCCGCTCTGCTATGTTTCCTCAAGTGTCCTGCCGTTGGTGTAGCTATGTTCGATCCCGTAACCGACGCAGCCCTGCTCGGTTCCGGTCTTGCACTAATCGTCGGGCTACCCCCTCGCAAATCCAAGTTAGCCCCAAATCCCTCATAATCCAGCGGAAAGAGACTCGACGCCGTGGCTGCCGCCGCAAACAGCGACGATCCCGACGGGGCCGATCCCGCAGGGACCCCGACTCCTGAGTGGAAGCCAGGGCCCCCGGCTGTGGCGGTGGCCCCCTGGAGTCCCGATGCCATGGAAAGGACGACGGATGCTCCGGGAGGGGCCGTGAACGTGCCGCCCCATGGCGATGTCGCTGTTGTAGGTGGCTTGGCTGGCGTCTGTGGCGCATATTGTGAAGCTGTGGTTGTTGATGATGAAGATAACATGGCTGCTGCTGTGATCGCATTTGCTGTTGTGTTGGTGGCGGTGGTGATTGTGGTACTGGGAGAACGATGGTGTACGAACCTGTCGGTGGCCGCTTTGTATAGTAGATCCAATGCATCGTGTTGACCATACACGCGATCCCGCATCACCTCTTGGGCTTCCAAGTTTGCTAATGGCGCATTTGAATCTTCCCCTCCGCTGCTGAACTCCCTGTTTACCCGGCCGCCCCGGCCATCCGGTCGCCGCAACGGCTCCCGACGACCCAAGGAACCACCAGGTGTCAACGGAATTTCTCCTCCGTATATACTCCGATCCAGCGGGAGCGAATCGGCTTGCAATCTCTTCCGCCCGTTCCGAATAACATACTCGTCACTTTCGATATCGTCATCCGGATCGTCCGCCTTCCGCTTGCGTCTGGTCGCGCTGAAGAAACACTCTTTACTTTCTCGTCGACACCGGACACACGGCGGATCATGCGGGTTATCAACGGAGCCCAGGTCACACCGGACTTTGCGCCGGCGGCATGGGATGCAGGCCTGGTACACGCGCTTGTGGACGGGAGGATTCGGATGTGACGAGGATGTGGTAGACTTAGAATCGGGCGGTTTGGATCGGGATTGCGACCGCTGGCGAGACTCATCGGGCGGTTTGGCGGGCGGAGCAGTAGACGAGAGGGGTTTCGGATTAGAGGATGGGGCGAAGGCCATGGTGGAAGGCAGTGTGAGCGGTGTGTATAGCGGGTGACGGCGATTGATGTCTTGGATTATGTATGTGTATGCTTTTGTATATACGTTTATATAGTCCTCGGGATGATGTGATATAGTCGATCTCGTTTGCGGTTGCTTGCGGCAGATGTGCGATTGTGTGCACTCGGGACCAATCGATGCCTCGTCGAGGATTCTCAATAGATAATGTCGAGACGGCCAATGGCATTTATCGTCTCCTTTTTTTTTCTGTTTCTCGAAAACCTCTTGAAGCAGATAAGTTCTCAATATCAAAATCGCCAAATCAAAATAGCAATCGCAATCGCAATCGCAAAACCAAAATCAAGATCAAGAAAAAAAATCTTGGCTTGCCACGGATAACAAAGAACTCATAAAAATCCACAATTCCCCACCAGCGCGGAATTCAAATTCTTCGTTCTTTCTTTTTTCCTTTGTTCTCTTTTCTTTCGTTCCTTCTTTTGCTTCTTGCTGGGAGATAAACCACGTCAAATTTTCTTTTGTTGCCCGATGTCTGAGCAGAGAATTTTTTTTCTTAGTGTCGAAAGGGAACAATTCCCTTTGAGAAAAACAAAATGGAGTTGAAATGAGAATAACTCGTGATATGAATAAATTTTTTTTTTTCCTCGGCAAGAAGAGGGACTGCGGGGTCTCGTTGATTTTGCTCAAATTAGCGAGTCAGCAGTCTACCATGTGAAGAAAAATTGACCTTTTTAAATGAGAATTGTCCAAGTCTAAGTAAAGGCGACACTCGGCTGTTGAGAAAAAGGTTACTTTAGCGCTTGCGCAGTAGCATGCGGTAGAGGAGAAATAAAAGCGTCTGTTCGCAAGGCAATATAGAAGATTATCACCATTCTCTTGGCCACTCTGAGTCGTCCTGAAGGATCCAATTGCATAAGGAAAGAAGCCACCAGATCCATATAACAGTCTTGAAATTTTGAGGAAAAAAAAAAGAAGGAAAAGTCGTCAGCACCTTCCACTTTTTCATAAACAAAAAACAGCAACATCGTGACAAAACAAAAAAGAATACCCTCAATCCCAATTCTGTCGGCTTCTTTAAACAGCAAACCCCCGTTAAGAACGCATGTATGCATGCTGACTTAACCACTCCCCTCCACCGGGCTAGCCTTTCCACAAAGAGAATGTGAATGTCCGGTGCCCACGCATCATGCATGGAGCCCATCACACTCATGCATACCCGGCGCATATGTACATACATATGCCGGAACTCCATCCATATATTTACTCCACCGCCGCCCTACGTAATGGAAACCACAACCCCCTCCAACTTTCTGGATCCTCTATATATGCTACTTAAGCCACATGACCACCCTGAAACTCACGATAATTTCCACATGCACCCATAAGATCTACGTGTGAATCTACATTTATATACATAGCTCAATACCACTAAACATTATACCTCGATTATTTTTGGACATTCATCACCTCTCCCGTTTCCAAATCGACCACTTCCTAAAACTCCAAACCCGGTCACCCACGTTGTATCACCAACCTTCTCGCCAATCCGCCGTCCAGACATCCATACCCCGTCGTCATGTGCTTCTCCCGAATACATCCCAAAATACATTCTAAATAAGCCATTTGGAGCTAAGTCCTCAAGGTCCCAAACCACATGACTAATATTGTTGCAAATATATTAAGGGTTATCTAACCCCAAACCTCATGACATCATTTCTAGATGCCATCGTCAACATCATAATGAAGTTTCCAACAAGCCAAATGTACAGTCGTGGTTCTAAATATTCAATTGTTATTGCGTCCAGATAGATGTATCAATTCTCCCACCTACCGAAAAGAAAATGCAAATCTCAAACAAAAAAAAAAAAACAGTATCTGGGCAAGCATGATGCTAACATAAAAATCTCTTTCCACCATGCTACCGATACAGCATGGTGTGTGATTTCCCCAACAAAGTCTATTCGCCCCAGGTTCTGCCACTGCTAAAGGTGTAGCATAAAAGTTAACCAGATTCCAAGAAAACACAAAAACCAATAGAAAACCAGATCCGTCCGTCTAAACTTCAAAAAGAGGCTTCGTCGCCAAGATAGAAAGAGAAAACCTGCTTAGGCAACCAGGCTCTTGGTTGACAAGTAGTCCCAAAGGTTCCTAGTAAGAACATCCGGCATCGTGTACAAGTCAATAGAGAACTCGCCAGCTGTGATACAAATTAGCACGTCAGCCTGTGATAAGATACCAGGGATACTTACTATCAACATCGCTCTTGATGTACGTGTCGGTGGACTTGAAGTCGTGGATAATCTGAATCGCCTTCAACAGGTCCTCCTCTTCCAACTTTTCCAGTGCAACAGCGATCTTCTCATAGTCAATCTTCTGACTACTGGACTTCTTGCCGGCGGCACCCGCCTTCTTCTTTGGCCGATCATCATCGTTGGGCAACGATCCCAACTCACGAAGCTTTTCTTGCAATACTTGGGAGGGGTTCTTAAAGGTGATGCTCTGGACCACTTCATACCGCTCCTTCTGGAAGTTCAGATCATGGGGAACCGAGATCTTAGTCTTTTCGGTGTAGTAACAGTCAATAGACAGTTCAAATTCACCCCAACCTTCGTTAACGCATTCGAAGGGGGGATTGGTGAAGGCTAGTTGACGGATAGTGTTAGTTAAATGAGGCTCATGTAATGTAGAAGCGAACGCCTGTAGAGTGTTGGGTATGATCCTGCAGTGTTACTCTACTGATGCACCATCACAGCATGAACATCTGTGGTTGGCATATACTTACTTTGCACGGGGTTTTCAAAAGAAGGATGAAGGTTGAAAACAACCTTGTTGAAACAGTCAGCGGGTTGTTCATTGCCGGCAGAATCCACCATGTAAATCTTGATAGACCATTCACGCATGGGGTAAGCCTCAACCGGCGAGGGCTTGTCACTACATCCGATATGTCAGCATGCATACATCAACGGCAAAGTGGGTCCTCAAGTCTAGACCCGAAGGGAAACAAGGTGGGAAGCTTACATTTTGTGCTGCTCAGTAACGAGCTTGATTTTCCGCTGTACAGATGGCATTTCGTTAGTATCAACGACACAACTTGATTCAAACTGGGCCTGCAATTCCACCGTATCCGAGCTGCCGCTGCCCCGCCGTCTCCAGGAACGTCGTTTCTTGCTGGCCTGAGCCAGTTGTCTTTCAATGATGACGTCGGCCTCTACCGCTAGGGTTGACCTCAGCGTTCTAGAAGAACGATGGACTCTTGGAGAGGCACTGGTGGAGTGTAGGGGATCACCGGACGACGCAACGCGCGGACGAGCTCTCGATCTTGTGTTGTAGGCAGAGGCAGTCATGCTGCAGTATGTGTATGTAGTGTATGTGACTTTAACTGTAGAACCACAGAATAAAGACAGAACAACTCAAAGACTGGAATTTACACTCGTGGCAAAATTTGATCATGACTAATCCTGATATAACAAGCGCAGATAGAGGACATACTACTCAGATCAGACCAACAGTTGACGTGAACTACCATGGCGAACATTGATCTGGAGATGTGCGCAAATGTCGATAGCAGCGACATCACAAAATGACCACATATGCCAATCAAATAGATGAAGGACAAACAAGTCCAAGGCGGTCAATTCAAAGAACCAATGGCACACTATGAGGACGGCGGCCATCAATCTTCAGATAGGCACTATGCAGCCACAATCAGATGACGGCCACCAGAGACAGAAGACAACTCAAGATAGCATTGACGAACAGGAATTTCCTTACCTCAACAAGCATTGTGGCGAATTAGGTGGAAAATAGTAAGCAAAAGGATAAAGCGTTTCTCAACTTCTCAACTCAAGGTACAGCGAGCGTTCACACTCGACTTATACCGCTTCTTTACAGTGACAGAGCACGATCACGCGGCTCTTAAAATTAAATGGCAGCACCGACAGCGAAAGAATCACCGAAAGGAAATAATTAGAAACCTTGAAAATCGCAGGAGATTCCAACAAGAGGCCGTTTAAATCCAAATGACCAAGAATCGGAGATTTGTCAAATCAAGCTAAAACCAAGAAGCTTGAAGAAATTCTGTGCCAGGATAAGCACGCGAATAGCAAATTAGGCAAGTACCCCAAAAGTGACTTGTGTGTACAGACAGGCGAATATGTGGAAGAGGCCCAAAACAAGAGGGGGAAAAAAATCAGATGTAGCTTTGGGATAGAAAAAAAAAATAATGGTCAAGGTGAGACAGAAGAGCAGAACAAATGACTAGGATGAACGATGAGAAATAAAATCCATTCACGGAATGTGAGGAGAAAGCCTGGGGAATAAAGCAAAAGAGAGAGAGGATGGCTAACGCGTTTTCTGTTCGCTTCGTTGGTACGAGTGTTTCGATTTTTTTTTGTTTTATTTTGCTGAATAGGTGCTAGTGCTGGTGATGAGTAAAGTGCGGCAAGGCTCACCCACTGTTCAGCAGCAGCAAACGAAACAAGGCGGCGGCGGTAACCAAGGGCCCAACTGGGGGAGAGAAAGTGAGAAGAAAAGGGAAAGGTGAAATTGGTGACTTTTGGGGGCTTGGAAAAACTGATGACGATGTGAAAAAATTGGAAATACAACTACACAGTTGGATTGAGAGAGTTCTACAGAATTAAAGGGACATGATAAAAAGGTAATAGGGTCGAAAAGCACAGAGATCAATAAGAGACTGAAGATTCATTCATTTGTCTAGGTATATATGTTATAGGACTGATGACAGAAGAGTCTAGATTTTCTGTTGCTTAAGTCTACTATTTGAATAGCCCTTATGGTGAATCTGTTGACAATATTCTGGCCGTGAAATTTGGACTCTACTATGTAATTTCAAGCAGTGTTAGTAATGATTAATATAGAAGCATGATAACTTGGACAAAGGTATCATAGTGTACGGCTACATGCACACTTCTCTCTGGAGACCTGTAATCATAAGATGATTCCAGATGTTTCCCCAGTCACAATACAATTCACAATTCACAATTCACACATGCTTAATTTCCTCATCAGAACATGAGTCCCATTTCCTATCCACTCATTCACTTCCTGATCAGATCATACCTATCCCATCAACCACCTATTCCCAGAGCCGCTACTATAAATCCACCATGATAGCCTAAGATTGCAAATAGTGGTGTCATACCACGAATCTGAGCAAATTTCTGCTACTATTTCCAGTCTATTCAGATGCTCCAACTCATGGCTATACTATATATAAATTTTATATCTAGACCATCCACCATCCCCTTCCCACCAAACAACACTTGCACCTCCGAAAGGGGCCTGATGGCTCGTTCAACAAACGTACATGACGCAACATCAACCATTCTCAGCACCAAAAAAAGCAAAGTGTAAAAATACCCATCCTCACTAAGAAACTAAGATTTTTTAGATGTAGAGAGCATTTCCTCTCCTTCGCCAGAACCGTATATCAACTTTCCCAGTGGCCCACTTTCACGAGCTGTCCAACTCCGGCTTGCGCCACATACGTCACATATAACAACACAATGCCACATGAATAATTCACATCACCTCTTACCAGCAAAATACAACGCAAAATAGACAATGTACAAGGTTGCTCAAGTTTCTAGTTCTTTATGTTTGTTTCCTTCTCATTTTCACTTCCTTAAACGGAACCCTTGAAAAGAGCCTCGTTGGTCTTCTGGGCATCAAGGAAGGCCTCCTTGAACTGGTTGGCATCTGTGTGGCGGATAATAACGTTAGTTACGCGCTTCATACGTATTTCAGATATCATAGAAAGGTGCCCTTACTGTCAGAGTTGGCAAAGCGTATGGCCAGGGTAGCAGCCTCGGGCTCGCCCTCGGAAACGTCAGCAGCGACGTTCCACACCCAAGAGCGGTCAGAGCCGACGTTGGGGGAAAGCTTCATCTCGGGGGTGACTATGTGGGTCGTTAGTAATTGTAAAGACAACTGTAAATATACCGAGAGCAACGTACTGTAGTGGTTGGCGCAGACCTTGAGGGTCTTGTCACGGCGCATGACGATACGGATCTTGCCAGTCTCCTTGTGCTTCAGAAGACGGACATCACCGGTACCACGTTCCTTCCACTCAGAAGACTCCTTGATAAAGCGGAAGAGCTTGGCACGCATCTTGAAGAGCTGGTCCTCAGACTCCTCGTTGGTTTTGACCTCGACCTTCTCAGTCAACTTGATGACGGGCTCGAAGTGGACATCCTCAGACTCGGGAGCCTCATCCTCCTCTTCCCTGGCGGCAGCGGCCTCGCGCTGGGCCTTGGCGCTACCAGAGTTGTCACCACGGTCTTCATCAGTGTCCTTCTTCTTCTTGTCACCACCACCGAACATGGAGAAGACGGCGCTGGAGGTGACGGGCTTCTCCTGTGGAGATAGTTGAGTTAGCGTGTGGTTCTATGAATCCATTTGGTCTCGGCTATGAGAGGTTGAGTGGATGGTAGGATAGTAGAGGTGCTCCGGTGGTAATAGCAACGGCAAAAGCAGAGGTTTTCTTGGTGAGAATTTATGAAACAGGCATCAGGGCAACAATGATAGTCGAGGACGAGAGTGTTATTCGGTGGGGTTCGAGGCTTAGTCGGTATAGTCAAGTCGTGAGGGGACGAAAAGTCCATCATGACGAGGCTGGAAGAAAGATGGAAGCAGTCAAGCTGTTCCACAAACATGACGATATAGATTCAACAGCTTGGCTGATAGAGTAGACCGGTAGATCGACGACATACAGTCGTGATGCACAATAACATGGAGGGTGACTGCCCTGTCAAACGAAGCATGTGACACAAGCCAGAGCTCCCAGTCACGACCCCGCTATCTCCTATCCCCAGAACGATGATGTAATCATCCCACCAAGCAACCACCACACGTCAACCCCAGCCGCCTCGACAGTCCTCTCGCCGTAGTAATGACAAGTAGATAATTCGTATCGTCCGGTCATCATAATCATCGTTTTTATCGTTGTTGTTGTCATCGTCGTCCGTAACTATGCATTACGCCCATCAACCACCCCACCCCGTCTTCTGCCCCATTACCTCCATTCCAAACACCTTCCCTTATGCCAACCCACCGCCCATCTAACCCATTAGCAACCACCCTCCGACATTGTCATACCTCAGTCTTGGTCTCCTCGACCTTCTTGTCCTCGACTTTGGCCTCAGCAGCAGTGTCAGAAGCAGTCATCTTGATGTATTGTGTTGTTGACTAAAAGCCACGAAAAAAAATTAAGTAAGAAAAAAAGAAGTAAATTGGGAGAAGACACCAAAAAAAAAAGGGACAGCAGGATATGAACGACAGTCGAAAAAGTTCCAGAATCAATATCCAGAAAGGAAAAAAAAAATCAGGAAAAAAAAAGGATCGGGTATAAACAATGCAGACAAACAAGGTATGCAGTGGAAAAAGGAAAAATAATGGGAGAAAGCTCCTGACTTGGGCTTCCCGCTGGCTTAGCTTAGCCTTGCTAACTGGCTGGGAAAATTCAGTGGTGATAGTGGGGTTTCTGGTGAGAAGGGAGCCTGATGAAGGGAAGAAGAGGGGGGGGGGGACTTTGGGTATTTAATTGTTGGTGATGGAACTATCTAAACCTAAATTTGTGACCACGGGGCCCCACAACGTAATGTAACAAATGTCGTGATATACCAATTCAGTTCGACATGACTGTTCCATCTCATCACAAGGCCAATAAACAATAAAATTATTCCACTTCACCACCAGACCCATAATCATCATCACCTGCTGTCATCGTGAATTACCCCGCAGCAAGATCTTTCTCTACACTCAAATCAATTATCACACGCAATCAACCCCGCGCCTCCTACCTGCCCCTCCTTACCCTACCCTATCCTACCCCTCTCACTTTATCAATGCACCACTAACCCAACCTCATATTTCGTATGTATCTCCCCTCTCTAATCTATTTATTAAACAACAACGCATCCACGCACCCATCTTCCTCAAATTCAATTTCTTCACTAATGTCTCCTCTCCGTCATCACCACGACATCTCCCATACATCAAGAAGGACGTCGAACACCACAGAAGTCCGTAATCCGACAATTACAACATAGAAGCTTCCAATCAACCCCTCCTCCCCAAGTAAACAATCCACTGCTGCTGCTGCTCCACAATAGCCAGACAAGGCCCAATAACAAACAATGGAAGGTCACACGAAATCCTTCAGCTGTCAGAATATCCCTATCTGACCCTAGCCAGTCTGGTCACGTGCTTAACCCTATTATTACACCGATCATATAAATCAATATACTGTATTCATGAAGTCCAGTCGTTTAAAAGATATTACAAACCGACCAAAGAATAAGAGATTGACCCAAATTTCTATGTTAAAATGATAACCTGTCCAGTATTCCAAGTTTGATAATTGACAAAGTAAGAACATGACGCACCAGGTCAAGAAATGATGACCCCAACAGTAAAATTACCCACATACAACAAGTCCATTCAATTGTCAGGTTAACCCAAACGTATAAAGTTTCCTAATTCCAAATAATGCCAACTAGATAAAGATGGCCCGGAATACCACCGAGAATGACCGTCTTCTACAAGCCAGACATCATCCGCCAACGAGAAGGACGATAAGACAGTCCAGAGATGAATGGGATGACCGAATCGAACGAGACCGGGTGGTGAGTCTCCGAAAATTGTAGAAAGCAAATCAAAATGTACAAAAAACACACGACAGGCGGAAATGATGGTGATGGACGGAGGACGGGGGAATCGATAAGCGCAGCCTATCTGATGTTGAATGTGAGTCTAGAGTTCTCCTCACAGTGATGTAAAGGAGACTAGGATGGGATAAAAAAGTCTATAACAATAGTAATGAACACCAACAAGAGGTGAAAAAAACCTACCTATAAAATGGTTGTGTGGGCTCGGTTCCGACATATACGGCAATAACCTTTGCACACACAAGCGAAGCCCACGCATACCTCTGTTACCAGTGGCAACCTTAATGCTCCTTGGACGTCCGAATTTTCTTCCAGAGTTTCTGTTGACGATCAATATACTTTTTAGCCCTAGTCTTGTAGAGAGCAGCGTCTCTTTTTCTCCCAGTCACGTTGTACCACCACGTCCTGGAATTGACCTTAGCCCGGGCGAAATCAACCCGGCTCTCAGCAACAGCGGCCAACAAGCTATCGGTAACTTGCTTCTTCTTCTCAACCAAAACGGGGGAAACCTGATCTTTGAAAGTAACCCATGCATCTTCATAAAACTTGATGGCCTTGGTAATTTCGGGGCAGTCAGAACCCGTGGGGTTGTGAAGACAAGTATTGACTTTGAGAGACCACTCCTTAGACCACTCCTTCATATCCTGGCGTAGAACCTCAGCTTGGTTCTGAAACTGGGACACCATAGGTTGGTGGTGTTTGAACCATTCCTGCAAAGGGTGAAGCAGAGGGGTGGATGTGGATGAGGCCTCACAGTTCTGAGTGGTTAAGTATACTGTCGGAGTGGAGGCAATGCTGTGAGTAACAGTGGAAGTCTGCACCTCCGGCGTAGGGACAAGTCCCAGGACAGTCGAGGGGTCAACGCCCGTGGTCAAATACAAAAAGAAGGTCCATGTGAAGGTGATGAGGGTGCAAGCAACGGATACAACGATGATATTTCCAATTGCCCTCAGAACCCAGTCCATATTAGTCTTTGGAATAGACTTTGCCATCGTTTCCTTTGATGGCACATCCTTCTTTTGGAAGAATTCGAGCGCTTTATCTTTGAATGACATACAAGGGCGATCTGGAAGGATTTGTGACATCTCAGGAGTTGACGGCTTTTCCAAAGAGTCTTCCATGTAGTCAAAAGATGAGCTACGAGTCATGAGCTTGCTTCCTTGTTCTTGGGTAGAAGTACCCTTGGAGGCATATTTAGGACTGGCCGAATCAGAATCCACAATGACTTGATCGTGGTACTCACTACCCCGAGGAGTACGTTCAATGTCAGCATAACTGGCGGCAGAGTTGTCGAGGTCGTCATCAAATTCATCAATAGCGGTAATTTCGGAGGTAGCTTCCTCGGCAATGACGTGAGATGATCGGCTGCCCACTTCAGCAGCCTCATTAGCGACGGCCATATAGTCGATGATAAATTCAGCGGGCTGAGGGGTGGTGTCAAAAGGTTCATCTTCTTCCATAAGATCAGTGGAAGAACGACCGATAACACGGCGAGTGACATCAGATGCCCTGTCGATATCGGTCTGGGACGGAACAGTCTGACGTTCATAAAGATCATCACCAGTAGCGGACTCCGAGTCTGAGCCAGCGATACTGTGAACCTCGTCGTCACCAGCTTGGGAGGCAGTGCCCAAGGAAAGCTGAGGAGTAAGCCCATTCTGACTCTCTGTGTCTTCGTTACTAACAAGTTCAAATGCAGATTCGGCGAGCAAGTCAGCCTCCTCCTCCACAGGGAAAGAAGAGATGACGACGGGAGGGGATGAGATATTTTCAGGAGGTGACATGATGCTATCTTCTCTGTGAGCAAGCCAACGAGCAAGACGTTCACTTCCTTGGGGTCGGGGAAAACGTAATGATACAGAGGATTCAGAAAGAGAATCGGTAGAATAATCACAAAACGGAGCACTAGGGTGATTAGAAGTGGAAGTGGAGTCGGCCGAGTTGGAGACTGAGTTGTCAAAGTCAGGGTTGGTAGAGTTTGGGCTGTTGTTGGTTGTAGATTTTTGGAGTGCCGATTGATCGGAGAATCTGAGTGTCGGAATGGTGAGTGGTGGACACCGTAGGGTCTCTGGCTGATTGGCTAATTGACAGTGATCGTCCATAAACAAAATGGTAAACAAGAACGGGCTTCAGAGCATGAATTGATCCGAAGCTCTTTGAGAAGACTCAAATTTATGTCCTTGGGAAAATAATGGAAGGGATGTCAATTATCGGATTATATGAGATCCAAGATGCACTGTGATGTGGTACTGTAATATGTTGACTGCACGCCGAGAAATGACGTAATTGGTTGGCTAACAAAAGCGATTATGAAGGGTGAAGCCGCAAGAAATCAAATACGGGCGAAAAGAGACCGGAAAAGGTTGAAGAAACGTCGAATATCCAGTGATGTATAGAATGACAGAGATCAAAGGAGGAAATGTCTTGGTCGAGAGCACGAGGTAGAGTGATGGCGGTATACACAGTAAGCGGTAGGTTTATGCGACTGCAAGAATCAAAGAATGGAAAAAGGATGTACGAGGGTGAAAGTCGTAGTAAGTCTTTTGTATGAGGTCATGAGTCAGCAAAAGCATATCTAAGCTGATACATTAGTTCTTTGGTGCCATTCCGTCATCGGTTGCGGCTTTCACGGGACTATTGATGGTTGGAGACTAGCTACTGCGCTCCGGAAAAGTGGATATGCATCATCGATAAACATGGGCATCGAGGATATGGAAGAGCGAGATATAGTGAAGTCCCCGGTCCACCCAAAGTATACAATATGGCAGAGCATTTGATGTGATTGAGAAAGTTGGACATGATTTTGATAATTGGACCGTGACGTACCGAGATAGACTGCACAAGCGAGACTGATTGATGCAGTGCGCGCTCTACAGCTTACTGGATGAAAGCGGATGTCGAGATGTCAGCTGCAAGAGGTGGATGCTTGGTTATATCAGAGGATAGTAAAACGGCCGTGTTTCTCCGTTAGTTCCAAAGTCGAATAAAATCTTCACAACACAGATATACGGAAACACGGAAGTCACGGTGCAATACAACAAGAAGAGATGGAAAGAGCATACTAAAGGACAAGATTCGAGAAGCAGTTGCCTCTTAGGACGAGATCTCCTTGCTAAAAGCGACCCCTCCTTGTTTCCTATGATGCGATTCGTTGGTACATTTATTTAGCACACTCTAGCAGGCGGATTGGCCCCTTAGGTAATGAGATATGAAACGGGATCAATGTCACCATTTCAACCAGTTCCACTACCTTACACTATAACTACAGGCTGCATCTTTTGCCTCTAGTCTATAGCTGCATATGGCGGGTACATATGTATCAATATCTTCTAAACAGCTGGAGCGAAGTAAACTTGCTACTGAATACATATTTATCCGACAGCAAGTAAGAAATACGGACTAGCTGGATCTGGAACATCACCTGTAGCAATACGCTTGCCCGTCCCATCTCACCTCTCACATCGACATTCCTCAACCCTATCTCTGTCAAGCCCCCTTCCATAATCTTCTTTTGACATGACATCATCAGACATGCACTCATTGATCGTCCAAAGCGGGGTATAGCATCACCACAACCACAACCACAACCACAACCACAATCTCAATCGCAATCAATTGGCTAGCTATTTATAAATATATACAAATGTAGAGAGATATCCGAAGATGTCTTGTCGCGCAAAGTGGAATGTTGATATCGCAGTTGTCGGGGAGGATCGTACTCAGCCAATGGAATGGTCACCCCCGCATACCACGATCCCTGTGCTCTTTCCTCTTATGCATGGCTACCTATTTAGATCCGTGATGATTGATGGCGGGGCAATTTGGCACCGGAGGTCGAACTGTTGTATGGCGGGTCTCGGACGTTGATATTGATCAGTGTGGTTGGTATCAATATCGATGGCGCAGAATTTAACCATGAAACTGAACAGGTTGTTAGAAGTACATGACCTATTTGAATAGAAAATCAAGATAGATTCAATCTCGGTGGTGTAGACAGACACCCAGATGGGCGACCAACGACGGCCCAATATCTTTTAATCGTACAGGGTCCCGACCGGAAACTATGGGATAAGATTCCGCGACTCCAGAGTTACATAAATACAATCAATCGTTGGCAGTCATACACTCCCGCAACATCAGGAGCGTGTCTCACTTCACAAAGTTTGAGTCATATTGAACCAAATCCACACAATCGAACTGTCAATATATACCAACACATTTCCATCTGGGCATATTTGCGATGATCTATCTAGGTATCCAACTCAGTCATGCCCTTCAATTATCGTTCTTCATTCATTCCTATCCATAACCAATATCTCCCCGCCCATCACCCCCTGTCCTCAGCGAACGTCACGCGCCGCAAATTCTCACCTGGCCTCTCCAAGATCCCCACCCACCACTTTAACCCCCCTTGAACCAGTCAGTCAATCATCCACACCTCGATATCACTCGACATCATTCGCTCGACCTCAAAGAACCTTTATTCATAATTTCATCTATTCACCAATTAACTTTAACCCCAAAAAGAAAAGGAGAAAACTTGGTATTTATTTTACCCACCGACTTTCAATCTATAGAAAGGTAAAACTTAACATTTTCACAGCAAAGAATTCACAGTACCACCGTCAGCCTCTCTCTGCACCACCCCCATGCATGTCTGACCTGACGCAGACAACGTCATGTAAATCCTAACACGTGAAATCAACAATGAGACTGTACCAACAGCAAAATCACAATCATGAAAAGACTTCTCTTCAGAGAATACAACTCAGACCTAGGCCAATCATGATATTTCACAATAAATGGATACATAGGTAAAAAGAACGAGAAAAACACCAAAATCCTCAACTTCAACCCCAAGCCCCAGCCTTAACCCCCGCTCCCACCCTCTGCCTTCTCCTTAGCCTTCTCCGCCCTCTCCTTCTCCGCCTCCTCTTTCATCGCCTTAACCGTCGAATTCAGCAACGGGTGATCAAAATCATACCCCACCTGCTTAATGATCCCTAGCCCCTTTGTCCTCCCTTCACGGAACAACAACGGGGTTCCCTCAGTAATGTACTCGGGTCGCTGGACAAAGCGGAAAGCAACGAGGGCCCGGTCGCCGGTGCGGATGAAGGGGCGGTCGAGGTCGATGATGGCGCACGTTTGGCAGATGGGGCCGACGTGGAGCATGGCTTGATAGCGGAGCTTGATTGTCGTAGCGTGGAAAAGGATCAACACTGTAAATGCAGCTGTTAGTAATTATTATCACTATCATCATTCCACCTCACTATCGTATCATGAAATGACAACTTACCCTCAGCAACAAACGTCCAATATGCCGGCGGCTGCAATCCACTTTCCTGTTTCGGCAAAACCACCATCCCCTTCCTCACCCCACTCGCCTTAACCTTCCTCAATGCCAACGAAGCTGACTGTCCCGCCCTTGCCTCTCCCACGGGTATCCTCTTGCGTTCAATCGACCGTACCAACGTCAGTGTATAATGCCCCAGCGAATCCGGCCCCACCAACACCGAGTCGCCGGCTCGAACCTGCCCCGCTTTGACAATCCCAGACACCACGGTACCGGCAAACGGGACCGAGAAAGTATCATTAATGAGAAATTCAAGGGGTGCCTGGCTGTCGTAGTTGCCGTGGTGCGGGAGGATATTGAGGAATATGCGGACGAGGTTAAGGTTTTCGCCGGTGACGTTGGACACCTGGAAGACGGGGCAGATGCGTTCAGAGACGAACTGGGTGGCGGTGCTCACGCAGTCTTCGTAGCTCTTGACAAATATGGGGATTTTCTGAGCACCGGCACTCTTGAGAAGTTTGCTCAGAGTCTTCAGGGTTTGCTCCAGGATATTCTGCGGGCAGATGTCAATCTTGGTGATGATGACCATGATGGGGATGGACAAAGCCAGCGCAATACCGAGATGCTCCTTGCTCATGCCAACCGGCCCGTTATTGGCGGCCACCATAAGCAAACAGTAGTCCGGCTTCGACGACAAAAGTCCAAACACTGTAGTCTTGAGATAGCGCTCGTGACCCGCAAGGTCCGAAAAAGTGACAACTTTGCTCGACTTCTTGCCAATCTCCTCCCACGACAACTTCCGCCCACTTTCAGCCGCAACCACATTCCCGTCAACATCAAACCCCAAGATCTCCATGCCCACGCTGCTTGTTCGGCCACTCTCTACTTCATGCTTGTGTTTGAACAATGCAACTCGGGCCAGTCCCCTGCCATCGTCCAGTTGCCCCTTGACCAACACACCCAGCAGTGAACTCTTTCCGGCATCCACGTTGCCCAGCACTGCAAATCGTGTCTCGATGACATCTTCAATATGCTGCGGTTTTCGCCGGATCAAAATCTTGCCGGAGCAGCCAGCTGCGCCAGCGGGGACGTCTTTTGTTGATTCTGCCTCAACCAGCCCACCCACATGCTTAGTCAACAACACCTGGCACCGACACTCGGCTTTCTCTGCTGCTACTGTTAACCGTCGTAATGCTCGGTGGTACTCATCTAATGATAGGCCCATCGGCTTCTCATCTATATCCACCCCAATGTTCAATATTGTCTCGCCATCGCCATCCTCGATTCGGTGGTTGATGACTTTTCGTAGCTTCTCTAATGACGGATCCTCGACCTCTGCTTCTCCATCCTGCTGTTGTATTGGCTCGCTCAATAATAACTCCTTGAGTTTATAACTCGGCGCCACATCATCACCGAGCTCCAAGTGGTCGAACAAGTCGTCCAGCTCATCGTGGTGCTCATCGTCTTTCCTCGCTTCAGGCTCACTCGAGTCTGTCGCTTTCGATTTCTTGGTAGTTAGTAATCGTTGCTGCTCTTCAACATACTCGGCAAATTCGCTTAACGCCTGTAGTGACGTAAATGTCAGCATTCCGTACCAATGAATATTTAACGAGCAACCAGGGTCGGTTTTGGTTTGCAAGGCCAAGGGCCCACTTCGGACTTACAGCTTCACCCCGGCGCTTTTCGTGCGGCAACGGCTGAACTCTGTTCCCCGGCTTATTGTGTAAACTCATCTCTCTCACACCCAAATTGCTCTAACAACTTATGGCAGAAGATTATTTTTCCTCCGCTGCTTCCAATTTCTCCAAGATCAAAGTACTATATGCGCTACAAGATGCTGCTTTCAGGCACCAGTGGAACCTTCGGGAGGCCCCTTGAAGACAGTGGGGATATGTATGTATAGTCAGTCGTTTGCAGAATAATCAGATGATGCAAGCAAGTCCTCAGTCAATAATCAGACAAAAAAGCAAAAGTCGCAAGGATGGCCAAGTGACGATAAAATGTGAATGTGAGTGTTTTGGCGCAAAAGTCAAGTTAAGATGCCAACAATGCAGCTGCAGATGCAGTTCACGCCGTCAAACGTCCTTGGTTGGTTGTCGCTGCAAGGCAGGCGCAAAGGAATCAATTTAACGTCGTATTTATAAACCGAGACAAAGTCGAAAGATAAAAGAAAGGACCCTAATTCAAGCCAACAAATACAAGAGGAGAAAAGCTCTGAAAATTGAAGCTCGAATTGAGCCAAAGCAACGATGCTCACATTCACCTCTGTCATCAATAAATAAATACAACCTTCACTCAATAGGCAATCACACAGTCTTTTCTTCTCCCAAACTGACTAACCCACCCAACTCCATAAATCACACAGCATCATACTTTTACCTCCTAATCCAGCACCTCCCCTCGTCATCTTCTGACTCGACCAGCCAAACATCCTTGTCAAACGTTGCTTATTCTCCCTCCCTCCAGTTAGACCGGCCACTCCTATTTAACTCTAACTGGAACTCCCCCCACTTTGCCACCGGTTGGTTAATCCTCCAAAACCTGGAGAAATGGAGATACCATTGCTACGAACAACACGGAAAATAAAATTATGGCATTTACATAGAGAGGTCACCTGTGAATTTATGAGTAATCATTAGTCGCTGGGCGTTTTGTTTAGGGGTATAACATTTGCTTCACCTTTCTGCGAAAGGTCAGGGGTTCGATTCCCCTAATGTCCACTGAAGCCTTTTTACTACTTTTTAGTATCTTCTGCCGCATTTGCCAACTACACCATTACTGAATAACAAAGGGCATCATGATACATTGGTATATTCATCCCACTCCAATGTTCTATGTGTATGTCAAGCTTATATTTCAAAAAAAAAAAACTCAGTGTATTTTGGTATCATCACTCGTAAATTCATTTTTGCTGAGGGTATATCGAAAACCAGATCCAGCCGTGGATCCCTCCAAACTCCAAAAACCGTACACAATCCCAAAATCTATATATAACCAAACTCAATTTCATCGCGTCCAATAACTTCTTTCTTGTTTTCTTTAGCAAGGAGTCTCACTGTTGTTGGCCTTCCGCAGTCTTGGACTCTTCAATCGCCAGTTGCATCCATGGGTGGTCCAGCACCTGATCAATCGTAAATCTTTCCTTCACATTCCTGTTCAGCATACCCCGGATGAGATCCACCGAGTCCGCACTGAGCTCCCAAGGAATGCGCAGAGGGTGGTCGGTGATCTCGTCAATGCTGTAGAACGGATTCTCCTTGTAAATGATGGTGTACAAAAGGATACCCAAGGCCCATACATCCTGTTCCTTGCCGTTGTATTGTTGTCCGCCAAGCACTTCGGGCGCAGCATAGTCAATGGTGCCGACAAAGACGCTAAAGGGGCCACTCTTGATGTAAGCTGCGGAGCCAAAGTCAATAAGCTTGACATGGCCCTTGCCGTCAAGAATGACGTTCTCGTCCTTAATGTCACGGTGGACGACCTTGGCGACGTTGTGGAGATGCTCGATAGCTCGAGCAACTTGCAAAAAGATGCTACGGCATTCGGCTTCGGGCATACCACTAGCCCTCAGCTCAATGTAATCAAACAGATCCATGCCAGGAAGACCGTGAGGCACCATCTCAATGTAGTAGTTGATACTGTCTTCGAAGAAGCACTCCATCTCAACGATATTGGGGTGAGTGTATTCTGGCTTCCGAAGGTATGACATCACATGAATCTCCAGCGGAACAGTACCCAAGCGACGATCACGAGTCCATGTATCCACCAGAATGCGGCGTTTGGTGACATACTTCAAGACGGCCTTCCGGCCCGTCGCGTTGTGACGAGCCAGTTTGACCTGCCCATAAGCACCCTGACCCATTTCCTCCAGGATAGTATAATCATCTATAGTAGCCTTAGCCCTAGATCCAGGAGTGTATGACGGAGTAATCGGTGTATTAGGCGCTGAAAGGATAGTATTAGCCGGCAGAGCCAATGCCACAGTGGTAGTTGTAGTCGCTGTTCTTTCTTCAGTGGCCTTCGCGGAGAGTTCATCTTTAGCAGGGGTCTGCTTGACAACAGCGGCCGGAGGTGCGGGCTTGTCGAGTGAGAGCGGAGGAATCTCAGACGCCTTCTCAACAAATGCTTCAAGTTTCTGAGAAGGGGTGGGCTGTAACACAGTGTCATCCGAATCCGATTGCATGTCAACCGGACTGCGAGACTCCAGTTGGCCAGGAGATGGTTGGTGCAAAGGGGACATCACTGGATTCATAGGGGGGGTAGAAGGCAACTCGGGGCTGCCATAAGTGCAATGCATGTGGCGGGAGTAGGTAACCCACAAGGCGTAGACCGTCTCAATCTGAGGCGCCGCGGCAAGTTCGGTCTGGGCGGCATCAGGATCAGACTCATCCACCTCAGGCACCGACATATGACGGACATCACCAGTCTTTTCACTGGTGATGATGCGCATCTGCACATCAATTTTGAGCTCCGAGGTATCACGGTGCTTTCCAGAAATACCAATCGGGTACAAGAAGGCGTTGGCAGCATCAGGCTTGTGCTCACGCAGGGCAAGGAGAGCCACCGCCTTGCGGAAGCTGGTCTCCGGAATCACCATACCAGGAACGAGCTCCATGCCATCTTCCTCAGTCAGAATGTTCAATAGCTTGTCAAAGTTAGGGATGAGTGATGAGATAGCCTTTCCATCAGCCTTCTCCCAGCCAAAAAGGGAACCACAGAAAACTGAGTTGGTACTTTTGATGGTTAAGGTGTCGGGTAAGATGAGAATGATACCCGCCATGTGAGGAAAACTGGAAACCCGAAGATCCATTGTACCATGAATCTGCTCCACTGTGCAAGGAATATTAACTGCCGGTGAATGGGGACAAGTGTAGTAACGCCGCCGGCTAACTTGGTTGTAATCAATGGGGCCTTCACGAGCAGTGAAGCCTTGTCTAGGAATGCGGGGAATCAGATCATTGATTTCAGTGTCTGCTGGGACCGATTCTACATTCCAGATAGTCCTGCAAGCACCGCTGATTTTCTGAACCTGACCCTCGGCATTGAGAGTAATGGTGGCGGAATCTTCGTGGATTTCCTCAACGACCCAGATCAACCCGACCCGCTTTTCCTTTACCCATATACTGGCAGAACCTGTGTTACCATTGCGCTTTTGGATAGGCACAA
This sequence comes from Ambrosiella beaveri, assembly GCA_030294605.1. Classification (NCBI taxonomy): domain Eukaryota; kingdom Fungi; phylum Ascomycota; class Sordariomycetes; order Microascales; family Ceratocystidaceae; genus Ambrosiella; species Ambrosiella beaveri. Next base: position 489,160 of record JARQWA010000004.1, read on the forward strand.
CATCACCACAGAGCAAAACACCGCGTGACAAATTGTTTCGATGATGGCCACCACCGCGCGTAATGGGGGGCGAGTAATCTCCATTGTGCACAGTTTGCGCACGTCTAGGTGTCGGTGGACCAGCGGCCATAATACGAGCAGTAGATCCGATTAGCGCAGTCGCTGCTGCTGCTGCTGCAGATGCATTTGGGCGGGCTTCTTCGTCCTTTTCGGCCTCGGCAGGGTCCAAATACCGCAGTTTTTTCTCAAGCCAAGCTCTTCTCTCTTCTTGTACAACCTCAAGAATGCCGATCTGACCGATTTCACTCTTAGTGATACCAAAGACCAAGCAAGCCAGATCATTAGCAGAAAGGATAGTATAAGGAGGCTTGGCCAAAGTAGTAAAGATAGCTTGAGCAGCTGGCACCCAACGAGTATGGTTACTGCCTGTGCCAGACCGCGAAGGAAAATTGGAGATGACAGGAGACTCTGAAACCTCTGTCATTGATTCAGCAATGTTCTCATTGCTATCAAAATTATTTTCAGGGATAGTTATTGGGACTCTGAACCCAGAGAGATCTGTAAATGTGCGCTTAAGTGCGCCTCCAGGCCGCTTCAGTACTTTCTTGGCCATGACGGGGGATGCGGAGGTGGGGCTTAAAGCCGTGTCTTCGGGAATAGGCTGCGTAGCCAGATGTGACCGAGACTCAGTTGTAGTCGAAATCCGTTCTGGACTGGTGGTTCTGGGGCCAAATCCACCCCCCAGGAAGCTAGTTTTTCTAGCATCTCTCAGATCGACCATGCTAGAGGACAGATCAAGGGAGTCGCCACTGTTTCGAGAGCCGTCAGCGTCTTCATTCGATACCCACCGATTAGGGCCGCGATGTGATGTCTGGCGGTTCTCATCGGTCTGGGCGAAAGAGAAAGAATGTAATGATTCGGTAGGAAATCTGGAGAGGTCTTCGAGGAAAAGTGGTGAAGTCGGGCCAGCGCCTAATGAAGGCACTAACGACGGGCTCGGAAGAGAGATTTGCATGGAGGATCGCAACCCAGAGACTGAGGGACTACGAGAAGGGGCGGTAGGGTGCATGAGAGGTTGTTGGCGAATACGGCGTAACCCAGAGTGGTTGTTGTGCTCATGTTCAGAAACTATGGCAGAACTGTAAACGGTCAGCACAAACAAACTAGAATTTGTCAAGTTGAACCTACCGAGCTGTTCCTTCAACGCTGTTGGCAACGTCGACAGAGTATCTGAGACGAGTTGATGGGTTGGGAACACCATCACCGGACATGATGTTGGGGAGGTTGCCAGTACTGCGGTTTTTAGGAAGAGGTATGCCAGGAGTGAGGGTGGAGCGACCGCGCGTCTCCTCGGAAGTATTTGACGGTTGTTGCTGAGCAGATGAAGTCGAAGAACTTTGAATCTTTTGCGATGAAAAAACAGCCTCAAGGAGGCAATCGTCGACAGCCATAGTCGATGCGGTCTGTTGGTATGATTCGCTGCGGGATGTGTTGGGCAGTTTGAGGGTCTGTATGGAGGAGGGTGAAAGACAGGGTCCTGTTAGCAAGTGTCACCCACCAACCGCAAGATCAAAGACGAAAGGGCAATTAGCGCAATTAAGGGATGGGAGGAGTTGGTTAATGAAATCAATGAGGGATTATTGTATATGATGCAAAAGACAGACTCAACGCAGGCTCGAGGCACAGTCCAGGCGAAAGGTCAAGCGCTTCAAACTAGGCGCAACGGGGAGATCATATGTGTAAACAAACAGCTGTTTGTGAAGAGAGAAAATATGTGGGGGGACCGGGAATCATATCACCATGGAGCATGGGCTCATAGTGGTTACTTACCAGGTAGTGTGATTCAATGTATCGTGAGCCGTAAGACGGGAATCCCTGAATGGTAGCGGCGATGGGGTGTGTTTCGGAAGATTGACCAGGGCCTTTCAGAGGGTCTGGGTGCACGTTCTGGCAATAAGAACAGAGCACTAATGCGTACAGAGGCGATGGCCGATATATCAAATAAATCCAAGCAGTGAGTTGATGATCTTTTTGCCGAATCGCAGACGTAAATCTCGGCTGGATTCAAGAGGCGATGCGATGAAGAATCACTCTGAAATAGATAAGGAATAGAAAAACTATGTAAAAGTCGTGGGACAAGAGAGGGGCCATTCAAAAGTGGATCTTGTGTGTGAAAAGTAGTATTAGCAGTGGTTCCAGTGCATAGATGGAAGCAGGAATGGCCAAGTCAAAAACGATAGAAGAAAATGGGTCCCAAATTTTAGAAAGCGGAGTAGACGATGGCCTTTGTATGCTTCAGACCACATCGATGAGAATCTTTAAAGGTGCAGAAACCAGGTTCTCACTATGCAAGTTCAGAGTGGAGCCCAGTTAAAGGACAAATTCTGCGCTGTGTCCGTATTTGTAACAGTTGAGAAAATAGGAAAGGAGTGAAATTGAGGTTCTGTAGTGATCTCAAGATGGAGCGGAGTGCACAAAAGGATGGGCTTTTTGTTTAAAAAACACCAAGTATATCAAGCAACAAAACAAGCAAGTGAATGGCAGTCTGGGCTCTGGATTGATGGAAATTCAGTCTTTTGGGCGTATCAGATCTTAGAAATGTGCTTGCAGTTTCAAAGAGAGCAAGCTGTGAAATCAAAAGCCAGACTGCCGTTGAATGGGGATTAGCATTGTTGGTTTCATGTGGATTTTGGCTGCGGAATCTATGCAGGTCGATCACTACTGATGATCGAAATCCCGTATATGTACTTTTGATATTACACTGTACCTACATTTGATTGATGAATTCTGGGTGGTTGATGGCTTTTTGGTCGTTGATAAGGCGTTTCGATAAAAAGGCAAACTGACAGGAAAATCAAGAATGGCATAAAAAGTACGACAGAGACGGTTTTTATTTATAGTCGGATTGATAAAAAAAACACTAAAATCTTACAATTTCGCCAAAGGTTGGGAACGTTCTCGCGCCGTGATTTTAAGCCAGTCACCCGGCGTGCCGAACAAGTTGGGAGTGGATTTTCCGGTTCGGTATAGGACTAGTCTGGCAAGTCCCAAGATGACATAAGCTGGTCCATTGTTCTAGAGACCCTATTTGACCAACAAGTGTAACCGTAGGCTCCCACGGAATTGGAGAAGCTGCGGCTGCGAATGTGACTATGAGTCTCCATAATTTGGCTGCGATGCAAAGTTTTCTCTTTTTTTTTCTTAAATACCAAAGCTTGGATCTATTGGACAATAAGACCATGGAAATTTTATTATAGCCTCCAGATACATATCCTTTGGTGAGGCTTGCTAAAAACCGCTGCTTCCTGTGTAACACTGCCTTTTTAGCATGATCCTTTTGGCCATGATTGAGTGTGATTTCCCAAGGCCAGGAAGCGATTTAGCAGCCTATATGATCTCCATGACGTGGACTCAAAAGCATAATCATAATCGTCGATTCGAAATATTGAAAATAATGTTTCTTCCTCTCACTCATATGCCTCAGACATTTGCCAATATCCCGGAGCCGTACCGCCCCCTCTGAAACCTGTCACTAGCTTCCACCTTCGTCAACCACCGCCGCCACCAAACTCCACCGTTTCAACCACACCGATCTCCCACGTCTTCATCATTCTGTATCTACCCACCATTTGTCTATAGCCGTCGCCACAATCATCCCCCACTAGTTGAGCCAAACCTCCCATTGTCCCGCCCTTTCCAACCCTCGCCTGTCTCCCAGTTCCCTTCAATCCCTCGAAGCCCCCTCCCCACAACACATTTCAGAGCCAACAATAACAATGCCTGTCATTAGAGAATCATTCGAACTATTTATTCTTACAATAAAAAAAAGTGACTTTGCGCCTGTACTTGCAGCTTCTGTGCAGGGCCACAATGTTGACCTTTGTTGTCTCCATTGCATCATCAGCCAATGTTTAGTTGCACTTAAATTTTAATGATTTACTCTAGCGTTGAATTGCGATCACGCCGGTAGTAGAGGTAGGGTTATAAAGGGGTATCATATGTCAACTGTCAAGTCAGGTCTGCTTACAATGGAATCATTTTGATTATTTGACATCACATCGGACCTAACCTGCTGTGTCACTAGCCCTCGAAAGATACCTATCATTTGTAATCTAATCACTTGTCACTATCAATGAAATTATGTAGCATTACTCTAGATAACTCGAATTCCACCCCACGACTAATACATCAGTTCTGGGTTAGCTTTGTAATTGCACTGACACTTGCATTCCGGCACAGGACATTCCGTCATCCTCGCAAACCACTGCCGAGAATGATCCAAGTGCATAACATGATCACACTTAAGACAAAAGCTGGGGAATCTTGCCGCTGCTCTCACGGCCGCATCCATTGAACCCTCTGGCCGATCTGATCTGGCCATACCCACAATCTCCAAGCACACAGCGCATCTGGGCAGACTTCTACCGCAAACCTGACAGCTCAGTCCCGAGTTTTGAGCGGCTGCAGTAAACGGATTTCTACTTTCAGGAGCAGGCAATGGAGCCCCGGACATGTTGACACTGTTAGAACCACCTGGTGTTTTCGGGGGGTTAATAGTCGAGCTTGAGCCAGGCGGAGTAGATGCCAAAGCCGGAGTCGACATTGTGCTCTGCGCGCCCCTCGGTGACAAGCCGTGATGGCTCATGTTATGTTGTGCCTGCGCCTCCTCCATCTTTACTTGATTGTCACAAAAGACACATCGCAACGCAATTTGCCGGGCAGGTGGCTTCAAACCGGGTCTGGAACTATCATCCCGCTTACTAAGCTTTGTGCTCTCGACATCATACTTTGTGCGCTGTAGGAATGCTTTGTGTTTCTGGAGATACTCGCGATATGCTGTTCTCCAGGCATGGGCACGGAAGTCATCAACGTATCTGGGTGCAAACATGGCACAAACTAAAGTGGTAGTTTGGTAATCCCCAAACTTGGCAACGTACTTGGCAAAGATGTCGACGAGTCTACCGGTCAACCCAGTGAGCACAATACCCTCAATGTCACCTTCATCAGCCGTGGCACCGACTTCTAGTGATAGCCAAGTGGTCAATTGGGTGTCGTCAAGATTCCGGACGGCGACATAAGCCCTATCAGCCAAAGGCAGACTCTTTTGTGCTGCGACCATGTGCCAGTCACCAGTAGCAATCAAAGTTGAGATGGCCCGCAAATAAGGATCGTTCTTGCTAGCAACTGAATCATCAAAGTCTAATGGAGCACCGACACGATTGAAACCATTAACTCCGGACTGGTTCCCATCTTTGCCCATTAGTTGTAATGCCAATGAAACAAACAACAAGGTAGGATGTTTGTTACTGGCGTTCTTCAGAATCTCGATGGCTTGTTGATTCTTGCCACGGAACAAAGCCTTAGCCGCAGATCGAGTGTGCTGGATGGTTGGGAATTCCGTATAAATCTCGTCAAAGGCCTCTGGACTTTCTGAAGCTTTTTCACCGTAGGTACATATAGCCAGACATAATTGACGATGATTGGGCCACCGAGATTTGACACCATCATACCGCGGAAGACCTGCTTTTTTGCAGAGTACGCCAATGTGCCTTTCCCAAACACTTCGGTCGGCGCCAATAGAACCACCAATGGGGATTCGCGTGTGCGGTCTGAGACCCAGGTCATTATTCCAAACGGCCGACACTCCCATGTAACTGAGATCCAGAGGGTGAATGCCCATGTCGGTATCTGATGCTGCGGTTTTCGCATCTACAGTCTGTTAGCAGGGTCGCCATGCATGTACAAAAGTCTAATCTAATGAATACGGAACTTACCAGCAATCCACATCCACATATTGCGTAACCATGGATCGTCAGAAACAACCTCGGCATTGTGTTCAGGGTTGAACAAGTATTTCTCCTTGGCTCTGAGAAGCATTACGTGATCGATCACCTCATGAGCTTCGCGAGGGAAGCCTCTTGTTCTCAGCAATGTCACCAGGAGATCCTCATGCAACTCGCGATATGACAAAATGCCATTGTGTTTGGGCTTCATCTTGTCCTTCCCAGAATTATTGGCCTTGTTTAATGCGTAAGTCTCCCTGGAGTACGCTCTCAATATCTTTAACTTGTCAGCCACTGTGACAGCCTCGTAGAATGCTAGCGGCAATGCTATGTTAATTTTGTCAACATCCACAATTGAAGTTTTTGCGAGATCTTCAGATGTTATCTGCTTCTTGAGTGTCTCCGCAATCCGGACACGTTCAGGTCCAAATACAGGGATTTTTGCAAGTTCCAGCTCTCTCAGAGCTGGTCCCAACATATCTGGTATATGCTTCTCTTGAAATCTCATCAAATCATGATAGGGCTCATGTGTTTCGAGTCCACGATGGGGTGTCTGCCAAGGTATCAATTTGAATATGTGATCAGAAGTACTAGCTGGCTGTTCGAGGATATCGAATTTCCCACTAGCCCGCAGAGCCAGAATGCGAGGGCGTAAGTTGGAGTTTTGCAGTGATACCCAGTCAAATGATACAATACGGTCTTGTTTTCGACCAGAAACAGAGAACCTTGACACATCCATATCATGAGATTTGTAGACCTCAAGAAGTTCGGCGGACTCTCTGGTATATGCCAGCCCCGAAGATGCCACTAAGGCTGACCCAGCGGTATGCTGTGTTGATGAGATGGTGGACTCATCAGCTGTCTGTATCTCCTTGTGAATTTGTAGGACCTTGAGTTGACCCATTCGTGAAAGGATTCCAAGAAGACCACGCCGGTCACGGCAGAATCTCAGGGAGCGGATATCTGATTGCATATTCTCAGTCATATTGGTTGACGACTCTTCCACATCTACAATACGGTCTAGCTTGAGTGCAGCACCGTATGGTACATTTTCTTGCTCCACTGCTCGAGTATATGTAACGGACTGGACTGGTTTATTGGCAGCTCGGCGATCCCAGATTACAATACCTGGTTGGTCAAGTGCTGATGACACAAAGTAGTTCTGGTCACAAGCATCAATAGCAAGATTATTGTTGCATTTTGTTGAGAATGTAGCCACTACAGAAGGACCTGTGAGATTGTTAGACGGATCGCAAATATTATCCTGATCTATCAAACGCACCTCTAAGATCGTGAATCCTCATGCCTTGGCCTTTGACACCAACAGCCAGTGTATTATGTTGATCCTCAAAGAACCGGATACTTGAGACCGATACACTCGCTTCCAATTTGTAAGCCGAGTCCGCAAAGGCTGAGTGATCTCTCGGTTGGAATCCACGTATGCGAGTGTCTAACCGTGTGAGATGCCCCAGATCCCAAATATGGAGGGAATTATCCATTCGTACTCTGTCGAAACCTACAGCTAGCTTACACTGTGAATTGAAAGCAACAGCTTGAACTTTCCGGCGAATCCTCAGGCCCAATTCAACATAATCATTCGAGTCGTCATCTACTCGCAATAGGTTCACTACCCCGTTAGTAGTACCAACAGCCATGATACCTGGTGAGGTATGCGACCAGTCGTAGGTCGTCAATGGAGGGATATCTTCATATTTGGAGGCTAGTTGGTAATCGAAAGCACCTTCAGTAGCATTCCCACATGGCTTATAGATTTTTACACTTCTATGCTGTAGATTTATGTGCATGAAGCCCTCATGGTTCTGACGAGGGCACCATTTGATGAGACCTGAATCGCTGCGATCCATATCGGTGAGGTAGTGGTGGTATGATGTAGAAGTTGACTACGAATTTCAGAGAGCCGATTTGCGACAGTTAGTGTTACATTGAGACCATCCAGTAGAGAACTTGATGATAGTCCCGGCATCAAAATCGACAAGAGAATGAGTTCCGGATAATGAATAGTCTTCTTTACAGACACAGACGGTACGGGATGACAAGCAAAGTGTCAAGATATGATTGGTAGCAGATAACCATCTGATTTCACTTACCTACATCTTCAATCTGCTTGCAGGGATAAGGGCGATATTCTAGAGCTTAATCCGTACTTAACTCTCTCGGTATAGTCACTGTATATTTAGCCATTGTTTATCCGTTCATCACACATCGAGAAATCGTCCCGCCGAAATTTTGAGAGAGCTCTTGTCCAGGATTTTGTGCCTGTCACAATGGGTTTCCATCCGATTCGGTTGTTGTAACGATCTATTTTCTCTGCAAAAACTCACCACTTGCCTATCCATTACCTCGAACTTGACATTTACAACTGTCCACAACGATCTAGTATTCACAATGGCTGACACCGAGTCTCGTCCCGCGCCCAGATGGAAGGGCAAGACTCATAAAGCGAAAGAAGGCACTCTTAATGGCATGAAGAAGCGCCTCCGGACAATCGAACGCCAATTTGCACGCGGTGTAGACATGCCTGCCACCGTTAGAAACGAGCTGGAGCGTGAGAGGGGATCTCTAAAAGCCAGCATCGCCAGTATTGAGACCCGTCGCAAGAGGTCTAATATGATCAAGAAATACCACATGGTCCGCTTCTTTGGTATGCGCATCAATCGCTCAATGGTCACAAACCTTGTAGATTCTAACAAACAATACACAGAGTCCCAGAAAGCCACCCGCAAACACAAACAAGTAAAGAAAGCTCTTGCCGAAAAGCCCTACGACTCGAAACTCCGGAATGATCTGCATATCTACGACGTGGACTACCATTACACCCGCCACCATCCCCATCTGGAGTCCTACATCAGTTTATATGCCGCAAAGCGCAAGAAGGGCGAGGCGCCTCCGGAGAAGCCCGTGGTTCCTATAGGTCATGTTCCCATAGAGAGTCGTCCTGGTCTTCTGCGGCCACCACTGTGGGTTGTTGTTGAGAAGTGCATGGAGAAGGGTCCCAAAGCTCTTGATAAGTTGAGAGAACGAACTTCTTCCGATATTGATCCCCTGGCAAAGGACGACGTTAATATGGAAGAGGGCGAGCGCAAGAGGAAGAAAGAAAAGAATAGTAAGAAGGTTGAGGAGGCCCAACCGGAAAATAGTGATGACAGTGATAGCTGTTTCTTCGAATAATTGGCGTTTGGTCCTTGTTTTCTTTGGTGCTTTTTTGTCGTGTTGCTCGATACTCTAGACGCTATGGGTTTGGCTTTTTACATTTCCAGCATTTACAGGAGTTTATAGGTTGGTTGTTTTGATAAAAAAGATTATATGGCAATCTGATATCTTTCTATGACATTTTTACTTCCAGAATGTAGTCTTTTTATCATATCGCGCGTTTATTGTGCAGTCATGCAGTCTCATGCTTCCATCATATCCAAATTACTTTTCGTTTTGTTGTCCAATCAATGTTGAGTGACCTGTTCTGGTTGACCTTTTGGTTGGTCTCTCCATCAAGGCGGAAACTGACCATGATTCAATAGCTCATGTGTGCACAAAATGGTCAACCAGTAGATCCACACTCCGATCACATGACTAGAGCTGGTGTTGGATCCACATTGTTTATACAACCTTGCAGGTGGATGCCAGTAGAATGACATAGAATAGAGAATATCAAGCCTTTCACATCTAATTCATGTACTGCATACAACACTGGTAGTAATGCCTTGGCATTTCAGTTTGTAGTATTGTGAATGTGTAAGGCTTATTTTCTTTTTTCTTTTGTTTAATTGTCTGATTGCATCTTTGTAACCCAAGTTGCTGCAGATTGAGTACTACACATAGCTGATTAACACCATACAGTGCAACTATATATGAATAGATACTCTATGCCACCCCCCTCTTCCCCTCCCCACCACACCGATCACTGGCACTCACTTCAGCCATTATGGCTTAGCACAGGAGTCATTGCTGACCAATAGAAATCACCATATCCTGTGGGGATTATATAGTGGCCTTATAATTCCTTAGATCATCCACTGAATTCCTGCCTACATCCAGTATCAATCTCAATTGTTTGACATATTCCCTTGCATATGAGGATCCAGCCTATAGAACCACTGCTGTAAAAGTCTTCTAAACTATCACACATAACCTCTATATACAACTAGTAAGCTTCAGAATCAAGAACATCTGCATTAAGTACATATCAGAAACTACGTCTAAAAGAGAAGTCACAATGAGCAATATATTCATACCCAAGGTCCAGGCCAATACCCTTGTGAAAATGTAGGGAAAAGCAGCTAACAAGAAGGCCTTCTTGCATGATTTGTTTATTGCATTGTCAGAAACAATGATCAAGATTAATGACTTGGACCCTGGACAACTGATTTCAGATGTTATTAGTACCTTCAACCGCCATAGAGATTATGACCTATCTGGAATGACCAGTGAAGGCAAAATCTCAGTTTTTAGTGATGTTGACATTTCTATGCCAGACTACAGGATATATAGGTCACCTATAGCATCTCAAAGTTTCATGTTATGTGGATGTACTATTTGTATGGAGAGGTGGCCTTATGGTATGCTGCCTAGCTAATAGATATAATGAAAAATTACTACATAAGGGGAACATTGATGACATCTATTCTGTTCGCAGGGAATAGTTCTACCTTAACCTAGCTCAAGCTATAAATAAGATCCACATGGCCTGACTTGGATTCCATAACATCTACAAGAGAGAAAATATTACTTACTTCTAGAGAATGGTCTCTTGTACCATAGCCATGGGTATGTCAACCAAGCCACAGTTGCATACTATATTCAAAATGATCTACATAGATATTTGATCTATGGTACTAGAAGCCTATCTGAATAAGAATATGACCATCGATGCCTTTTTCAGAGAACTATATAAGAACACTACCATACCGAATCAGATAGCTACCAAAAAGGCATATCAAGTAGCTGCCATGCATGGGCTATACTAGAATATAGACAGGGCACTCTATCTGACCAATAGGTAAGGGACAAGCTACAATAACAGACACAAGAACAACAATATATATGGGAAGTATAGAGATTCTCATAGATACCGGAACCAGAGCAGTAGTGATGGTAAACCTTTTATCCTAAATAGCAACTCCTTATATAAGAACCCTAACTTCATGAAGAACAAACTTATCCAAACTACCATAGTCATAGCCAATGTAAGCAATGATCAGGAGTTGACCCCAGACAAGGAATCAGGCACTAAGGAGTATGACAATTCCATGGCGCTTTATACTAGCCTACTAATCCTGGCATAAATACATGTCACTTACAGCATGGCATTTTCCTCCAAGATCTAACTCAATAGACACAAGTATATGTGCACCTCAGGGAAATATCTATTTTAGATGGAAGATTAGTAAAGGGACATGAATTTCCAGTTTTCCAGTTGATTACTAAGCCTAGCCCAGAGTCTGTAGGCTAGGATTTCCATAATTAACAGCTAGCAATAGTAGAGGTGAGGTCTCTACTCTGCCTAGAATGAGGCATTAATGCCATAGCAGACACTGGATATTGAATGTCTATTATTAATAAGAGCATTGTCATGGAATTCTTGGGTGAATTAGATGCCAGATGAAGACCCAAGTCAGTCAAAGTTAGAGGTATTTCAGGTTCTTTAGTGTCCTGTGATTATATGAATTTCCCTTTTGTATTTCAGGCTATGATGAGAGAAGAGAGGTATGGATGCAATTCATGAGAGAGATGCATATGGCGGAGAAGCTGCTAATAGGGATGCTGATTGATATATATATATATATTAGGTCTAGAGAAAGTGAGCATGATAGTAGGAGATAGGTAGATCTTGTTTAGAGCCATGTATAATGTCAAAGTCCAGCTTAAGTCAAGAAAGAGGATGCCAATAGTAGTAAGAGTAGATAGAATGTTTTCTCTGGACCTCGGACAATATACAGCCATACCTTTCAAGATAAATAGACATTTTTGGGTACTAGGATTTTTTTCCCTACAAAATAGTTTCTATATATACTAGAGTAGCGGATCGATGATGTATATCTATTCCAATGGCCAATATAATAACGTGCTCTATATGAGTCACAAATGTTATAGTTGGAAAGATACTGGATACTTTAGCATTTATAGCAGCAGAAGTTTCATTGCCAAATATAGAAGCATATTAGCCCTCAAAACATGAATGCAACATCCTTGAAAACACCACGATAAGGCCATGAAGCATTAGGGTCTATGATTACAAGAATCCCACAAAAATGAAAAGGCTATTCAATATTCTGGAAAAGCATAAAATCATATTCGTAGATCAAGGCTTTGCCAAGATCTCCTTTAAGGAATGGATGGAGATTCCCCTCAAGGATAGCTGGGGGAAAATAATACCAAAGCACTATAGAGCGTACCCTCTTTTAGATAGAGACAATGCTATTATAGAGAAGATTTTAGGCAAAAGGGAACATAATAGCAATTTTCACTGATAAATATAAGTGTCCTATTCAGTTTCCTAGTCTTTGTGGTACGGAGGTTTCTAAATAGCAAATGGAAAGAATAAATGGTAGTCGACATCAGGAAACCCAATATAATGGCCGTACTAGACACATACCCCATGAAGAACCAGGATGATATCCTTGAGGGTCTAGATAGCAAAAGGTTCATATCCACTCTTGATTCATATGTATTTCATTACCAGCAGAGGGTAAAGCCACAGCCCCAGTAGGCACTAATACTCACAATACATAAGGGGCAGTATACCATGAACTGTATAATCATAGGATATAAAACTCTAATGCTTATATGTAGATGCAGGTAGATAGACTACCATAAAGCACTAGAGGCGAGGCATACTATAATGATATTTTAGTCCGGATAGATGACTTTGAATTGCCTGTTCAAGCATTGGACGAGGTGCTATCAGTACTGCACAAGGCAAATGTCTCCCTAGGAGCTCCAAAAACAACCATTGCAGCCCCTAATGCAAATGTGCTAGGCAGGTAGGCCAATAAATATGGTCTAGACACCCACTGAGAAAGTCAAAGTCATAAGCCAAATAGAGTTCCTAAAGACATTATGGGCCCTTGATATTTTTCATCGGGATAGCCAATTCCATGAGGCATATAATACTGAAATATTCCTTACTGATTGAACCGCTAATGTTATGGAAGAAACAGAAGTTGGCAGAATACTAGAATAGGACCAAGGTGTCAATGAAAGCTGTAGTGAATCCATATAAACTTAATGACTATCTCAACAAATAATTCCTTGGAGCAATGGCAGCCTCATACCCCAAGAAGAACACAGTGATATGAATGGAACTAGTGGAACTAAGCAAAGTGGAAATAAAAGCATTTAAAACAGTGAAAGGGCATTTATACAGCCTAGTGACACTATATAAATGTGACCTCAATTGACCCCTATTTATTGACATTGACGCATATGTAAAAAGATTTGGAGTTGCGGGCTGTCATATCGAGGAATGGAATACACCAGCTGATATACCAGAAAGCATACTACCACTAAAGAACATAATACAACCAATTTCATACCTCAGCCATGAAACACAACCCACCAAGTGCAAGGTAATAGAACTCAAGATAGCCACACTGATCTGGGTTCTGGCAAAGTACTATTGTTAGATTGACTTCACCAAGCACGGCACTATTATTCTTATAGACCGCACATCACTATTGGATTTCATAAAGCAAAACAATATGGTCAACTCAATAAGCAGGGAGCTAGTAAGCAAGAAGTTGATAAGAACCGTAACAATAGTCTCCTAGTTCAATATAATACTATGCTATAAATCCAGAATCAACTATATCATCCCAGGTATATTGTCCTACTTCTTAATTGAAGGAGATATAACATCTAAAGGTCAATTGGATGCAGATTTAATAGTTAAATTTTCACTATAGGTATGCATCACAGCCCCCTTATATATTAACCCCTTCAGGGCAGTGACCGAGGACTCCATGACACTAACATTGCCAGAAGTCACCTATATCAAAATGCCAAACACCCTGAAAGACCAGTTCCATAGAGGCTATAAGGATAACACTTACTTTGCACCAATTTTATCTACCTGGCAAGAGAATAGTACATTTGCTATTCAAATTTAATGGCTATCTTTTGTAGAAGTTTATAGAGGGTATATAGCCACATCTATACATACCGAAGTCACAATCCCTATTGCTTTTGAAGAACTATATAAAGGCTATAGACACCTCAAAGTTTCTAGGCCTACCCTCCTGATAAATAAATATATTAGCCCCAAAACAAAGGATAAGTTCAGTAACTATCTCTAAACATGCCTAGAATTCTAAACTACTAAAACATAACACCATGCCTCGTATGGCCAGCTTCAGCCAATAATCACTTCAGTAGTACTAGGGCACACAATCATACTCAATATTATGCTTAACCTTTTACCAACCAAGAAAGGCCAAGACACAATAATAGTAACAGCGGATAAGTTCACAAGTTTTATTATTACCAGGTAACTCTACAATTATATCTAAGGATTGGGCATACTACCTTCATAATACCTTACTACAAACCAAATAGGGAATCCCAAGAGCTATCATGAGGAATAGAGATCCTAAGTTCACATCTTCCTTTTGGGAAAAGGCATAGGAGAACTTCAGGATGAAATTACTCTTCACAATAGCATACCACTAATAAATAGATAGAGTAACCAAGAAGAATATTCAAATAATCAAGTCTATACTACATTTGTATTTCCGCATAATGGAGAAGCCTAACTAGTAGAACAAAGTCCTACCCCACATCTAGTTTGCATTGAATAGCACAAAATCCATAGCCATCATGTTCATACTAAATCTCCTAGTCCACAGCTATCTGCCTATAAGTAACTTGGCCAAAACCCTAATGATATCAATACCATTTGAAGACCAGACACATATAACTGACTATACATAATGCCTGGGACATAGTAGCAATGATAATGAAACTCTACTATAATAAAAATCATATAGTGAAATTCTTTAACATCAGGGATAAGGTCTATTTGAGGTTAAATAAGGGGTATACTATACCATAATCTATACTACTTGGTAACATAGGAGATAAGGTAGTCAGACCATTACAAATCCTGGAATGAGTAGGAAATCTAGCCTACAAGATTGAAATTCCACAGACATGGCACATGCATAACATCATTTCCATCAACCACCCCAAGCCCTTCTTGATAGATGTATATGGTTGCAAATTTCATCTCATACAGTCAGTGTAGAATGCTAATGTTACACCTAAAAATAATACTTCAGGAAGGGCAATACTATAGAAAAGACAGATATCTAGTGAGGTGGAAAGGTCTAGGACTAGAAAATGACAACTCGGTAGAGGAATCATAGGTGCCAGCAGACTTAGTGAAGGCTTGGAAAAAAGAGAAGAACTAGTCAGCAAAAGGGGCAAGGAGAGTTGTAGAACTCAGGAAGAGAAGAGATACTGAGGAGACAACAGGAAATAGACAGAAAAGAATAAGGGTGGACATTCTGAACTAATTGCAGGAGCTTAGAAGCATCAGCTGATGCTCCAACCATTAGGGGGTGTGTTGCGACCAGGAATCTATACACCGATCATGTGACTAGGACCAGTATCAGGTCTACATCATATACACAACCTTACAGGCAGACACCAGTAGAATTTCATCATAGAATAGAGAATATCAAGCCATTCACATCTAACTTATGTGCTGCATACAACAGTCACACTCTCTGCCAGATACAAACTTATTTTGATTATAAAATACTGTGTCGACCTCCGCTCTTTTTCTGCAGTATTGCTAAATATTCGATAAATATTGTCTATTTTTTGGTTGCTTATATGCTATCACGTGCCAAGATTCCCTGTACTTACTCGATTAAGCTTAATGACATGGTTAAAACCCCGCCTGCTGCCAGCCAACAAAACATAGCAAACCATATTTCAACGTTCGATTTTTTATTTATGCCTTGCATTGCCGTCCCTTTGTCACTAACAACTTCATCTAGCCAGCCCTGCTATTATCCTACATCATAATCTGTGTCTGTCATATTTATTTCAAGATTCTAACATTAGTATCCGCTATTCATTGGCCATTATCTTTTCACCCTAGCCGTGTTCTTGATCTCGATTATCACGAAATGGATCCCCCCAATTGGGCTGAGGTTGCAGAATGGGTCAGAGTCCGTCAAGCAGAGAATGCTCCTCTGTCTTCAGTCTCCCCCGAGGAAAAACAAGTTTTGAGTCTAGTACCATCCATGTTAAATGCCTGGCGTTCTCAGGCTGGGTTTGTAGACCAAAGTCTCCTCGATCCTATCTGGGTCAGTAAACTCAATGGTATATTCTAATCAACGAATTGGATTCATACTTGGTCGGTTATCTAACGTGATCTTGATTAGAAACTCTGCAAAAGATAGGTGCACCAGTGCCTCCGCCTTATACTGAGCAAGAGTTCACAGCAAATGCAGCTGGTCAACGCTTCTCGGTGCAGGTGGAAATCGATGGATCCAAATTTCCAAATGAAAAATATGGAGCTCTACATGGCAATCTGCCTGTCTTTACCACCAAGAAGGTGAGTGAATCGGTATCATTTAATCTATAGCCATAGTCCTGACATCCATTTAGGATGGTAAACGTTACGCGGCAGTTTGTGCATTGCACTATCTTCTGGAAAATGGAGATAGATTTTTACAAGCGGACGTAATTCGAGCACTGCGTAATGCTCCTCTTCCACGACAAAAACTGACTAAACAAAATGAACTCTCTACTGGGAGAGAATCTCTAAATGTGAACACTGATAATTCGTGGCGCAACGTGGATGTTAGGCCAGAGCCTTTTCCTTATGAGCCTTTACGGCAGCCGTATCAGCCACAGGCCCCAGTGCCGGCATCTCAACAATCCTCCCGAGTCGACCCATCTGGTTTAACAGCTACCAAGAAAATTTATACTGGTCCGCATGGACCGACGCCAACTATAACCCCTCCTAGGGAGTGTGAAGAGCGTATAGGGGGATATAGGATGCCATCAAGCTCTATGGTAACCTCACAGATTCCAATACAACATGGCTATCAAAATAGTCACACTAGTAACTCGAACTTTCTGTCTTCCGGAGCTAATGGCAGTATGGCTCCAGTAGCCCCTATGATGTCCTCAAGCTCCAAAGTCTCACCTCGTCGTGATATGCTCGACACGGAAAATTTTGAGCTTGCAGCGACAAAAAAGCGAGTGAAGGAGCTCTGCGAGGTTGCCAAAATTCCCCCGGTTTCCATCAATATCGAATCTTACCAATCTAATGGCCATATCTTGTATCAAGGTCACGTCTGCTGGCCAGCAGGTCATGCATTGAAATACGAATCTATCGTCTTCACCGATGGATACAATCGCCAGGCACTGGAGTTGAAACTCTATGACTCTATCATTGATGAACTCGAAAGGGAGTCCAAGGCATGGAAGTTAAACAGTGATAACGCTCGACTACATTGGGATAATCTTGCGTGAGATGCTGGGACTCACACGGGGCTTGTACTATTGGAGTAGCGTTCATTGCGTATCATTTATCTAGTTTCTTTATTTTTTATTCATTCATTGATGTCGAATGCCTGTTTAATTTTTTTTCCTATTATGACTTTTTCCTTGTGGCGTTTTCATTTTTAAGCCGTTAGGTAGCTCACCAATGACATCTCCATTCTCCACCAAGACGCCAACATCAATATTTCTACCAGTGACCTTCTTGAAATATCTCAGAGGCAGTAAACCTTGCTCATCACCCTCGGTCAAGATGACACCATTCGTACTCTTCCACCACTTGATACCGTCCTTCATAGACGACTCAATATCAATTTCAATCAAAAGTTCCGCATCCCCACGCATCCCCGAAATAACGCTCTGGCCCTCACCGGGTATTCCTTCCGCACAATGGATATGATTCCGGTTCATACGGTTTAGACCACCGCAAGCAACGATCGGGGCCCAAAAGGCAAAGAAGGTACCGTGGATGGCGGTCTGGGGCATGTTCTCAGGCGTGACTTCTGTCAGCAAGGCTGATGAATCAACCTTGATCGTGTGTCCTTGGTTCGCCCGGATGAGCCAGTCCGATGGCGTTTCTGATTCAGGGATTCCATCCTGCTTTAATTTCATGGAGAATCTCTGTTTTGCGTTGTTTTCGACGCAATCCTGGACATCTTGGAATGTCACTTTCTGCGATTTCAGCGGACCCCATTCTAACTGTGAGATTGTATCAGTCATTTGATCATTGATACTCTTTATTGTCTTTCTTGCAAGAGTGTGTAACAGAGGGCAAACGAACCACTTTGTCGAGGGGAGCAAAGCCTTCTGGGTCGAGTTGGATGCTGGCATTGGAGGCTTGGTGGCGGAGGAGCTTGGAAAGGGCGCGGGAAATAGTTTCTTTGCGGGAGGCGGGGCCACAGGGTTTGCGGTTGCGGGGTTTGTTTGTGGGCTGGCCGGTTACGGTAGCCTCGGTGGGTGGGGCTGTGGAAGACTGTTCAGCGGTGTGGTCGGGCATTGGAGGCTATTCTGTGGTGTGATGCGGAGAGTGATGGTAATAGCTACATGCTATTAGATATAGTTCTTTGTGGTGTTATTTATATGTTCTGTGGAATTTATGATTCAACATGATATTGGATGAGCAGTTACCATCTTAGTCATGTCGACGTCAGTGAGCAACTATGACGAAGAGGCAGAGGAATCCCATGTCACTCACATATGGTGATAAGCCACAATAACCCATACAGGACTTGTGCCTTTCTATCTCGATTTATGTTTCCAACAGGGATATTTGATTCACTTCTCTTGTGTGCCTTAAGAAGTTTTTGGATAGTACTCTCCAATCGTCACTTTTGTCATACAGAAAACCTTCAAGTCAACCAAACAAAACCGAAGCCAGTAACCCTGTTATAAATTAACCCTACTGTTGTATGGCATGATGACCGGGAATTTAAACCAATACTGACCTGTGAAAACCCACACTTTTTCCTCAGTCAAATGATAATATATCCAAAGTTTCATTCCCGGGAGATTTACATTATATAGCTAGACATGAAACAAACTGACCAGGGCCCGAAAACCACATTATCAAAGTACCGTACTGCACACAATCACAAACAGGCTATGCAAAACCACGGATGATGCTTGATAACATTCAATATATGGCACAATATATTTGCAAGCTAACGTTACCGTGGGAGCCAATTGCTTCAAATGTGTGTTAAATATCATGATGTGGTAGCAATGGGTCAAATTGAAGTGTTATATCCATTTTTTCCTTTGATATACTATGACCTTCTACACTGTGTCTATATTAACAGTAGTTATGTAAAAATTTGATCGCTGAGAAATGGCCCAGAAAAAAAGCATGTTGAGATACACGCGACGGTCATCTGATCTGTACCATCCATAGTCAATATCGAGATCTTCAATCAGGTTGTGTGTTTGACATACTGAGGCTATGGCATCTCTGGGTATACTTCTGCGAGCAATTAGATAATATGGAAACAGCCGACGATGTCCAATAGTCCGCAGACGAGCCCGACAGAAACTCAATACAGCCGAAGAGGAATCGCCAATATACGAAGCCAGAGTGCTTGCATACATTTTACATGACATCCAAGGGGATCACAAGACGGATTAAACCTGCACGCGATCATCAAACATCTGTGACAACCCTAAATAGTGTTCGAGTTATATAGCTATTTTTGTTTTGTTTTGTTTCTTCTCCGCTTAGAGATTGTCTTATCCCGATCAAGTTTCCTTCGGAAATTCAATCCCCTAAAGGCTCGAACCCAGTTGGAGGTTGGATAGCTTTTGGTCAGAGCTCTTTGTCTATCGGACTGCCTGGGAAAATTCGAACATGGCGAGGTGTATCCTGGCTGAGAATCTCTTGCCTCTGTTTACTCCTCATAATCCCATATAGATTTCATATTGGTGTAATTATGGTCTATCTCATGCTCATAATAGCTGCTTTACGAGCAGCAAGATATTATGGGATTGTTCGTTTGTCAATATGCACGATAGATGATGATAGTCTAGGGTACCCGTATTGGAACGCGTACCAAAAATACTGTGACGCACATGTTTTGACCGACACATTCAATCGGGAGCTGTCATCAGCCATAGAATGCCAAAGAATGTCTAAATCAGTCGGTACCAAGTTGACAGATTTCCAAGGGAGAAAGAAAGGGAGACAACACGGACCCTGGTACAGTAAAGTTTGTGATGGCGGCTGACCTGTGACGGTATGTCCGCAAAACTGGAATGTCATCTGCAAGCTGTGAGCCTGCAACTAATTAATGACAAACGGGTTGTTTCTCTTATATGATTCCCGACCAACAAGTTGTGTATAATATTCCGAACACGTATCGAGTGGGGCCGATAACCCAAACTTGTCAACTCAAAATCAGAGAAATCAATATATCAAGAGCAGCTGACCAGGCTAGACTTTGTTGAGCCAAAGCCTTTGCATATAGAAGGAAGCTCAGGATCGAATGTCGGAGAGCATGTGCGCGCACTTTGACGCATGCTGCAACCTGCATAGCGTAGAGTGGTCAGTTACGATCCAGTGTAATCCTGCTAAACTGTATTTCTTTACTCGCAAAGGTAAAGCGGTGGCCGGTGATACAGTATTCTCTTTTATCTCTTGAATTCTCTGCTGAGATCGTACTGAAAGCTACTCGATAGAACTCGGACTCGCACGTTATCCTCTCCAGACCACCATATGGCCATGGCCTCGGGAGCTCACTACGATTGATGCTTACTTTGGGTCGCTTGTTAGCTCACAGACATACCTAGCCGGTGAGTTAAGCATGATGGGGCCACAACATTGAAGTTTGTTTAACACAACAGGTCGATATTCGTGGGAGTCTGCCTTATGGTGGAATTTCATAACCCTCACAAACATTCCTTAAAAACCAAGGCCATGAGGGTTCCTTTTTCACCTTTAGTCTTGTTCACATTGATAATTTATCAAGATTAAGTCCCCCCTCATGTTGACATGAAGAAAGCTGGCGGATACAAGAGATTCGTCTGTTGTGACTACAAGGATTAGCACCACCTAACAAAGCAAAGGACGAGCAATTGAAACATGATGTTCTTCAAGCGAAGGGAGTTGATGAGATGATAAATCTTTCCTTGGTAATGGATTGGCGGGTACGGGGTTGCACGCGTCGAGTCTAAGAGGGGCAGATAAGAACTTCCCAGGGGAATGCAGGTAGAGGAGAGTCGTGCTAAGCCTTGTATGACCTTGTGAGGTTGTAAATTGATGATGTCTAACTTGGTCAGTCAGTGATAAGGGCCACAGAAGTACTGATTTAGAAGGCAGTACAGAACCTATCGCTGGCCTTGTATGTTAAAGTCTATATAGTCAAAACGACGGTCAACTAAATTCCTACTTGCTGTCAAAAGGCATGTACTTGTACTAACCATGATATCATATGTGAGATTTTCATACAATACTAGCCATTCAGCAGTCGAGTAAAACCGCCATGCACGACACATCAGTTGCAGTAGCAAATACTATCCCAAGATAAATAGCGTGCGTGATGCATCTTGCAAAGTTGGTAGACCACCGGAAAAAAATCTGCACGGAATATCTTCCTTCGCTGAACAACCTGCATGATAAGTGCTACTCTAAAAGCTTTGTCGACGGCGCTTTCTATTTACTTTCCAGTCCAAAGCCGCCGTTCATGCAGTTTTTGCCAACTCTTATGGCCAGCTGCTACTGCTGCTACGGGGTGTAAAGTTGCAGAGAACGGCAACTGCAGAACGCTCTGACTAAAAAGAATCCTGGTGCATCCCCGGTCGTGGGGTTGCCATCATGATGCTTGACGAGGAAGTCGTGATCGCTGACTCTGGCTGCCCCTTCCCTTGTTGGTAACAGCTTCACTTTCCCATCTAAGTACGGAGACCTCTAGATCCCAATTCCCACAATTTTGAGCCTGAAATTTCCATCATTGTTTGCGAGGAAATAACTGTTTAATCTATTTTTTTTTTCTTTTTAATTCTCTGTAATGAGTGCTTGTTGTGTCGTTCTCTGACCGCGTTCTTGGCTGATTCGTCAAAAGTCTTCCTCTCCTTAAGAATAATCGTGATTTTTTTTTCTTCGTTCAAGCACTGCGAAACGAACGCTCTTGAACGTTTTTTTTCTTCTTTTGTTGTTTATATCGTACTGTTTCTGTATTTTTGCGGATAATGAACATCATTCCTGTGCAAAGATATTGAGCCCTCATTGTCACAAACCCCAGCTAGTTGATACGGGGTTTCATAGGAAATACTTGACTTTGGATCTTGACGACATCACATCATCGTGCATCAAGAATATTCCATGAACGCGATCCCCTCCTTTTTGCGCACAACCTCTGCCTCTCCCTGCATGACCAACCTGAAGTGTTTCTATCCATCATCTCAACATTACATCGACTTTGTCTATTCTACATTATATTGTTTAATTCACGGCCTCATAAACCAACCACCCATCGTTCGGTTCAATCAACAACCATAGTCTACATCTCCGTACCGCATCTCCTGGCCGTCTACCTTTCGACTATACATCAGCTTGACATGCAGATCCAGTCCTGAGTGTTGGCATTAGCTCAATCTACATGTCCACGAGAGTTCTTCTGGAATAGTTCCCTTGATACGGTAAGCTCTCTTCAGTGCATCCTATGCGATGTCAATTTATATTCACTATATTTGAGGTTACAAGCTTGTTGAGAATGTCTGCCCGAGTATCATCCAACAAGAAAGTGTGGGGTTCTTGGATAGTCTAGCATCTACAAATCAGGTGTGATCCAACTGCAATGTGCTTCAGAGCTCCATTAAACTTCCAAGACAGTCATACTAATATGAAATCTGTGCCATGATTAAGATTCCATTATTTTTCTTGAGGTTGCACATCAGATCTTGTAACAGTCACACACTCTACACATAACCACCTTGATATTTTCAGACGCTTGGATCTCCTATACAAAGATCACAATCGCAACAATTAATAAAGACAGGTCTATACTGTAATATCAGCACCAGGCCAACATCTGCAACGGCGCGAGATATAGAAACAGAGGTGACAGTTATAGTGATTGTCATACTTTGACTGTTCGTGTGCGCCACTCACCACATTCCGTCTCATTTGTTCAGCAGACATCCGGTTACCAAAGATATTCACTGGTTGAGAGAACAGAGTAGATTTTGTAACTCGGCAGCGTTCACCGACTCCTAGACCTACCGCATGGCTATCTTTTAGGCCCTCTGCATTCTGAATACAGTCAACCTACACGTACATATCTCTCTACAAATGGCTACACAAATCTCGTCGGGACTGCAAAGTCCCATAACTCTTAATGAGTCTTCTGGAGCCTTTGACAATTCTCATATTTCATCTGCAATGGACACTTCCAGCATTTCAAACAAAAGCAGCAAACCTCCTTCATCGACCAAGTCATCCACACATAAGAAATCCAAGTCTCATGGGTCGCCGAATTCATTCCACACTACCGGAAGCAACAGCTCGAAGCGTAACTCTCTCCAGTCATCTTTGACCACAACGACCCAGGCCACAACTATGTCGGGACTCTCGCAAAACTCCATTAAAGGCCACAACAGTGGGCATAAGAGCACCTGCGATATTCACGGCAACGGCTGGAGTAGCGTTAAGACTGCATTTGCATCTACCGGAAACCTATTTGCGCCAACCCCTTCACCGCGGTCTTTTGCAACTGCAAACGCAGTCAGTATAATCCCAACTCAAAATTCGGCTGTATTTTCGTCTTCCTTTTTTTCAGTATCAACTTCACATTTGGATGACGATCTTACTAGCCAAGTTGCTTCTGCCACCTCTTCATCCAGCAGATTGCCCTTTTTGAGATCAGCTCAACCAGAGCCGCAATCGGCGCAGACCTTCCATGCCTTGGACCTGGACTCTTCACATTCATCCAGTCTTCACGCGCATAGATTAAACCACAACCAGTCCAAGCTTCCGACATTCAGATTTGCCGACTTGACACCTGGAAAGTCTCTTTTATCGGGATTAACGGCTACTTCATCCCCAGCTCCAGTAAATGAGGCCGTCAGCGTTCCTCCATCTACTGCAGTTACACGATCCTCCACTGCAAACAAGAGTCACCGTCGTGGGAAATCTGAGAATATTCCACCAAAAAATCCTGTGCTTATCAAGTCTGCAATTGCACCCACAGTTTCTGGGTATCTGGGCCCAAGAACCGTTCCCACTGTCGTAACTACGGTTTCGGCATCCACATCGGCTCCTAGTCTGTCACTTCCTACCTCACCGACACCATACTGTGCTCCGCATAAATTGCAGTTCGTACTCAAGAGACCAACCCGGGAACATGAGCCACAAAGTAGCCACCAATCAAAAGAGTCCGTGATTTCGCGCGAACCGACCACCGAAGGACCCTCAAGTCAAGCTCAGAAATCGCAACCCCCATCGGCTTCCAAGACAGTTCAAGTGGCGACGCAGTCTCAGACAAACCAAAACGCCCGCGTCAGATCCTCGACATCATCACTCGAGCCAACTAAGCAGCCTGCGCCGATTTTGGTGGGGTCGAAGAGACCGGCATCATTTCCAACATCACCACGCGCAACGCAGGTGACTTTTGTGGAACCAACGGCGTTGACTTCTCAAGAAGTTCCTCCAACGACATCAAAGGCGTCAAATCGACGAAGCTACGTTTCATCCAGTACCACAAGTTCTGGAGCCAGAGCCCCTCCCGTATCCCTGAGATCTCACCGAGTTCAAGCGGCCGTGGAATCAGCTTCCATTGGCATTAGTGCAAAAGCGGAACACTCGCCTACTCCTACATCTGCTGATAGAGCATCCTCCAGAGATCGCAGCAACGTCAACAGTCAAACCCAAGGTGCTTCCGAAGATAGACGGAATTCGGCTTCATCTGTATCGCGCCCACCGGTCTCGTACAAACCAACACCACCTAGTCCGTCTACTGCTAGTTCCACGGGATCGACTTCGGGCAGTGCCCGCGTGCCGCCGATTCGTGGCTTCAGATCATCCGGCTCCCGCAAGAGTCTTACGCTAGAGACGGCGGTTACCATTGCTCTCCCGAACGACGATGATAACGATCTCAGCGCCGAACTTACGTCGAGCACCAATCTGACCAAGTCTGCGACTCGTGATCAACCACCTAAAACCACCGAAGCTCCTGCTGAACCAAACAACGTTCAACAAAATTCCACTCAAGGCGATACGCAAAGTTCGACTAAGACACCACAGATCATGCCGCCAGCTGACCATTCTTCTGGTGAGCCGACGGCTCAACCCGATCCGGATGATACCGGCGATCTCTTCCTGAAGATTGCGCGCTTCGAAAGTGGCGCTTCGAACGGTAGGACTTCAAGTGCCGCTGCGTATGAGGATGCTAGACTCTTCTCTGATGACCAGAGGCAGTCTCATGCTTCGGTAAGTCTCGATTTTTTTCTTCATTTTTTTTTACACATTTTCCAGTTGCATATTTGGTACTTTGGCAGTTTTGCCTATGGTTGATGAGCGAAGCTGTCAAGGCAATATCATTGATTGCATGGGATGCCAGTGCATCTAGATGATGTCTGTCGTGCAGAATAGATATCCTCCCTCCCTTATTAATCACTCTAATGCAACAACAAAAATGAGCACCAAGCGGTGATATTAAATCCTTGATGGCGATATATGCGTGCTGCATGTGATGCAGGCGAGATGCTGTTGCTGCAACGCTTGAACTACAATCCGAGCCATCAACTTGGCGGTTGCGGCACTCTGATTCGTCCCAGAGGCTCGCTGCCACATTCCAGCACCTCAAATCATGACTCTGCATTCTGGTTCCGTCCAAAATTGCGAATCACTCCATTCACAGGCGACATTTGGCTTGCATGCCGCTTTCGTCTGGCTCGTCACGGTCCCTGGCTCTAGGCCCAAAAAGCTTCAATAAGTTCCACAATAGGCTTTGGTCTGGCCAGGCCCTAGTCTCTAGAAATAGAGCGAAGAGCCGGGATCAGTGACCGGAACCGAGGTTTTTTTTTTAAATTTTCTTTTCTGCAGCTCTTGATATGTCACCGTGCTGCAATGCCAGGCGTGCTGCAAAGAAATGGACGGCCAGGATGCTACATATCTCCAAGTGCCAGGGGTTTATCACCCATTTTGCAGGTCGCTCTCACCTGAAAGATCGTGGAGGAGTGAAATACGCTTTGGACGCTGCATCCCCCCAGGCCTATAGTAAAGGCTTTTGAAGGCTGTGTCCTGCTTGCTACACATTCTGTCCTGCGACTCACTTTCAAGTCTGCGCGTCTGCCAGTTGTGTGGTGCGCTCTGGCCTTGTGCAAGAGCACAATCTAATCCGCTCTTTGCTTTCATTATTGTCTCGGATTCGTTCCAGAGCATCCACGCTTCCCACATTCGATTAGCTCTATCTTCCTCATCTGTCCACATTTTCCCTTGCTTCCTGCGAACCCAGCGCGTTTCATTCCTTGGTTTCCCTTGAACTCTGCACAAGTTTACATTTTTGTTCACAAATCCCCATTTTTGTCATTGATTGCAGACCACGACCGATAGAGATTTGCCTTCGAAACTTGATTTATCACAAGATCTGTAGTTTTATGATCTCAGTGCTCAATCTCACTTTCATTTGAACCCATTATCGTCGTCGCATACGTCGGCTTATCTCAGATTATCCGCATAATTTACACTCCGTTGCTGTCATATTATCAACCAATTTCTGCAATCTGCTGCTTGTCCCTACTTCGCCTTTTTGAAGTCGCTCGAAATGGCCGAGTCGACGCATCATCAGCCGCCTTTTACTCATCCATGGCTAACATCGCCTCCGCCATCACAGAAACGCGTATCTCGCGCTTCTCATCGCCGCTTGTTATCGACAGTCATCCCCGCTCATTCGG
Source organism: Ambrosiella beaveri (assembly GCA_030294605.1). Taxonomy (NCBI): domain Eukaryota; kingdom Fungi; phylum Ascomycota; class Sordariomycetes; order Microascales; family Ceratocystidaceae; genus Ambrosiella; species Ambrosiella beaveri. Next base: position 515,856 of record JARQWA010000004.1, read on the forward strand.
TACCGCAGTCGCCTCCTAGAATTTCTCGCCGCCTTTCCGATCAGCAAGAAATCACCTCTAGATCCAGAATTCGCGGAAAAGATGGCCAGCCAACAAATGTGCCCCCGCGGACATTTAACTACCGTAGCTTTGCTCGTGACATCAACTCTTCAGCTGCCAGCACTGTTGGTGATGATTCTGGGCACCCTTCCCCAGTCGCACCCCGCTCCCATACATCAGCAGGCTCCAGATCTCTCGTTTTCCACGATACACACCCTTCCGATGGCCCCCAGTACACCAGTCGGAAGCCCTCCATCTCCGAGGGCATTTCAATTGTTACTTCCAGCTCTCAGAATCTGAAGTCAGGCACTGCTTATCATCAGCGGACCTACAATTCCTCACCTCTTGCTCCCCGTAACAACATCGAACAGCACTTACCTTCAACGCAACAAATCCTGGCCGGCCAATCGCATGCGCAAGTCAACCAATCCGATAATGTTGCCCAGGAGGGAACAGATTCCACCACATCTACTGGAGGCCCATCCACAGTTTGGGATGAATTAGATGAATTGAAGCATCGCATCCATAGACTTGAACTCACTGGGAAACTTCCCACCTCTTCAAGTTCGGCCATGTCCCGAGTCTCTGATGACAGACCTCCTACTGCCCATACTGCTGCTACGACCAACTCCAGCTCATCACCCAAGCGACCAACTACTACTGGACTTTTGAGCAATTCTGGGCCAAATGCAAATAACAACACCACCGCTAGTGCAACTGGAAACGACAATGTCAGCACCACTTCGTCGCAGCGCGAGGCTCCTAATCTTCTTCAAACTGCCCTGGCTCAGGTCAGGCCTGGTGTTAGCAATGAAGTCTTCCGTGCTCTCGAGTTGGCTTCTACTGATGCTTTGGCATTGTCAGCGCTATTGGGGTCTGCTGGTCAGCCCGGTCCCATTTCTAGTGGTGCTAGCGCTATTGGCCTGAGTGGTGCCCAAACTGTTACCGATCGTCAACTGCGCCGTAAGGCCGAAGGAGTCGTCAGATCACTGACCGAATTGTGTATCGCTCTGTCTACTGAGTCCAACCAGCGTCCAGTCAACCACAACGTCATGGTCTCTATAGAGAATTCGCAAGATACCCCTATCTCCCCCATCACTATCAAGGGGTTCAGCTCAATGACCCAGAGACGCTCCAACACTGGCCTTGACCAGAGTCCCGCTTCTATCCCGTCGAGTCCGCGTGCCCTGTCCAAATTTGAGGAGAGACGTAACAAGCTACTCAATTCACCCGCCATCCCTTCTCCTCGTTTCTCTGCCAATTCACCTTCGGGACAGACTGTCAGCAGACCACCTCCTGTTCCTGAGAACCAACATTTAGCCCAGGGCCGCAAGTCTTCGATGTTCTTGTCTCGCCGCAGGGCTGAGACAGAAGAGCCTGAGGAGCTGTCTGGACGCAAGACCTCAATGCTTCGAACACGGAGAACTGGTACTGAAGAGCTCGAGGAACCCACTGGCCGGAAGACAGCTTTGCTTCTTAGAGGACATCGTGGCATTGGTGGCTCTGACGATGATGAACCTCGTATCCGGGCTCCGTCTAGAGCCATCACGGAGGTTGTCCACGGCGGTCGTCTTTCCACCCGTGGTGGTGAATATAGTGCAAATGTTCCGATTCAGTCAATTGAAGGCGGAAGTGGCAGTTCAGGCATAAATAGCGGGGCTCCATCAACTTCTCGCCGACGTATGATGTCATCGAGATTATCTGGGGTCCCACCACAATCTGGAATGCCTACCCCCCGTCGCTTTTTAGAGAGGCAGACTCCTGATCGCGATGGACCTTCGGCTGTTGAAAAGGTACAAAGCGAAGAGCGTTTGCAGCGCCTTCTATCTATGGGGAGTCACCCTGCCATGATGACTAGAACACACAGTGTTAGCCGAAGAGCCCAGGCACGCGAGAGGTAGATCACCTCGCGTCGAAGTTTTTCCAATCGTTACGATCTGGACTACTTCTAGCCTTTGAGCGTAGTAATAAGCATGTCTTGTGGCTTTCAAAAAACGAGCTCCATGGTTCCAAGTCTGTTTTATTTTCCATTTTCCGTTTATTATTATGAGTCATCATATTGTGATATGTTTGATTCGGACACTGGCTTCTTTCCTTAATCCTCAGGTGTCATGATATCCCTACTGTACTACTACTTTTGCTTTCTCTTTTCCCGTTTTCCATTGCCAGTGTCTCTTGAGTGGCTTTGCATTTTGTCCTTTTTCTTTTTGTTTTGTTTCTTTGGTATTTGGGTTGTTTCTCACCGGCGCTTTGCTGGCGGTTATTGGGGGAGGGTGGGGGTTGTTATTGTGTTATTGGATCATCATTAATGTTGGTTTGGTTGGGAGGATTCATTCTCAAGTTTAGCTTTTTTTTACTCTTTTTCGTTTATGATGGGCATGTTACGCCGGGTTTAGATCCATTCTTGTTTCCCGTGATTGTCATGTATGTGATATTAATGTCTTCGGGGATTCGGTACTCTCGAGTATATTCAGATACACTCAATATCAACAGTATTTATCCGTTGACTTCTCAATTGTTATAGCATTTCAACACTTGTTTGTATGTGCGGACGTACACGTTCACTATTTCTGGCCCAAGCTACGGTTCAGTTATTCTAAAACGACGAACCTGTCTTATTTACGTAAAATTTGGTCTGTTTACAGGTTGGTGCCCGGCGAATGTCTGACATGCTATCATCATGACATGCATCTGCATCTCGCAGATTACATATTTACTAGGCCGAAAGTGCATTTGAACCTGCAGTAGCTTCAAACATTGAGTGGAGTCTATTGAATCCTGTGGATGATATTACTTCTCTATACTGGTCTACTCCACGACTGAATACACTGTCATTGTCTCTTATCAAATATGTAGATCATGATCAATCTACATAATCACAATAGCAGGCATTTGCGTGAGGATCACTAAAGATGATTTGAGAATATCAAGAGGCTGGAGGCGCTTCTGTGAACCAATCACCCGTTCGTCACATCCAGCAGCAGTTAAATATGTACATGTGTGTTTAAACTGGATATTAAAATGTGATGTCATCAACGGTATTTTTCTTGACACTGTAAGAGGCTTTTTTTCCGGAGGCTTCCTGCTGTGATATGCATCGGGCGTTGGTTTGGTGAATGCACCATGGGGAGGTTCAGAGCGGGGCACCCAAAGGAAGGATGAGGGCCGGGGGGGGTTGAGTATGTTTAATTGAAACGCGTCATGGGGTAGGATGACGCGACAAGGCTGTAGAGACAGGGATAAAGCCGGTAGAAATGAGGAAGTGATTGGTTAATTATAACAGGGACGCAGGAAGGCTGAGAGGGGAGATCGCGAGCGTTTGGACGGAGGGTTGTTTGTTTACTTGGGTGGTTGATTGGGAGGCAGAAGGTGTAGCAATTGAATTTGTGTACATTTTGTTTTTATGAACGTACCGCTATACAATCGCTCATTTGTGACTCTTGTGAAGATATTAAGTTGTCAGAATATCACAATGGTTCGTCCTAGCCGCAGTCGCAACATGGCCGTCGCCGCACAAGTTGCCAACTCTGTGGCTTCTCAATCGCAGTCGCTGGAACCCGATGACCTCGAGGACATTGACTACCACGATGTGATGCCTGACACCGACAATGAAGACGAGGATCTAGAATGGGACTGGATATACGATACGGAGGACACAGAAGGGAAGATCAAGAAGAGACGGAGACCGTCAAATCATATCATTGGGGCGCGGTTGGGGAAGTTTGAGTGTTGGTTGGGGGACATCGTGCTGTTGCGGGCGGATGGGTTGAGTGAGACGTGGGCGGCCATTGTTAGCGATTTTACGTTGGATGATAATGGTGAAAAGGCGGCGATTTTTGTGTGGTTTACGGGGGGCAAGGAAATTCGCAACAATGAGAGGAAAAGACAGGATTATCTGCCGGTATGTATATTTCATCTTAAATCAACTTGAACTGCTGCTAATAGTCCGCTAGAACGAACTCTACATCACCACCGCCTCCGATATCAACCCTCTGAACTCCATCTCCGGTAAGGCAAACGTCATGTCCTTGGCTTCCTTCCGGAAAGCCTTCCCTACCGGCAAAGTACCTCGCAACTCACCCCACTTCGGCAAAACCTTTATCTGTCGCCGTGGCTGCAACATGCGCACGACCACCTACACCAGCGAATTTGTCTGGGAAAATGCCTACCGTGGCTACCGCGACCTGCAGTCCTTGCTCCACTTTGTCGTCGAGGGTACTAAGGTTACCCGCAAGACCAAAGAAGAATCGGGGGCGGCCGGCGGAGCTGGAGCGGTAATAAAGAAGGAGCCGACGACGCCGAGGACGAGGAGGGTGGTGGGGGCGGCGGCGGCGGCGGTGCCGGGGTCGGGGCATAAGAGGAGCGCGAAGAAGGCGTTGGAATTTACACCGTTGGCGACGAGGTTTATTCCGATGGAGACGATTCAGGCGAGTCCGTTTGCGCAGGCGAGAACAAATCTGCACGTGGCGGCGGTCCCGTTGTCGTTGCCATGTCGAGAGAATGAGTTTTCGGAGGTGTACTTTCACCTGGAGAAGGCCATTACCAACGGAATGAGTAACTGCGTGTACATCAGCGGGACGCCGGGAACCGGCAAGACGGCGACGGTGCGGGAGGTTATTGCAAGATTGGAGGACTCGGTGAACAATGATGAGTTGGATGACTTTATTTTTGTGGAGATTAACGGGATGAAGATTACGGATCCGCACCAGGCGTATGCGTTGTTGTGGGAGGCGTTGAAGGGGGAGCGAGTGTCGCCGGCGCAGGCGTTGGATTTGCTAGAACGGGAGTTTTCTCAGCCGAATCCGAGAAGAACGCCGTGTGTGGTGTTGATGGACGAGCTGGATCAGTTGGTTACGAAGAATCAGGGAGTCATGTATAACTTTTTCAACTGGCCGGCTCTGCGGCACTCGCGGTTGATTGTTCTGGCTGTGGCCAATACGATGGATTTACCCGAACGTACATTGAGCAACAAGATCAGCAGTCGTCTTGGTAAGTTTATATAACCTGGGTATCATAAGGTTACGTGCCCTCAACTAACACTTATAGGTCTTACTCGTATCGTCTTCCCCGGTTACAACCATGAGCAACTCATGAAGATCATCCAATCCCGCCTCGAAGGTGTTTCTGGCAACATCGTCGAACCCGATGCCATCCAGTTCGCCTCTCGAAAAGTCGCCGCTGTTTCTGGAGATGCTCGTCGTGCCCTCGACATCTGCCGCCGCGCCGTTGAGATTGCCGAGCTCTCGGTCAACAACGCAACCCCGGCTACCCCGTCGCGCACCGGCCGCAACGGAGCCCCCGGCCGCGTCACCATTCAGACGATCCGCCAAGCCATCAACGAAGCGACGTCTAACCCAATCCAGCAAGCCTTGAGAGCGTTGCCATTAGCGCCCAAGTTACTGCTGGTGGCGTTGCTAGTGCGCTTACGGCGGGCAGGCATCGGCGAGGTGTCAATGGGTGATATATTGACAGAGCTGGGATCCATGCTGCGGACGTCGGCAGGGAAGCATGCGGAGGAGTTGGTGGAGAGTTTGATGTATCTGGGTGCGGCGAGGATGACGCCGCGGGGGACGGCGGCGTTGGCGCCGACGGCGTTGATGGCGTTTCAAGAAGCGGCGTTAAGGTTGGTGGCGGCTGGGATCATTGTGTTAGAGGGGATGAAGGTGGAGAGGCCGAATAAAGTGCGGTTGGCTATTAGCGATGATGAGATTACGATGGCTTTTAATGATGATCCAGAGATTAAGGAGTTGGGTGTTTCGGTATAATAAGGGTTTTCTGTTTCTTTGATCGGATTTAGTTTGGGATTGGATTTTCATAGATTTATGCTTTGTGTAGTATTAATGAATTCTTTATTGAAATGTCGGATGCTTTTTTTTTTTTGGAAATGGATAGAATAGACGAGCATGCATCGTGAGATATTTATATGGGGTCCAGAAACGCCTAAACTCCCTATGACTGGATATACAAAACAAGACCAAGCAACTAATAACAAAAAACCAGAAAAATCGAAAAACTAGAAACGCCGACGCTCCAGTGTCGGGTTCCATATCACCGGGTGCGTCTCGGGCATGGCGTTGCTGTCCTGCCGCCAAATTTTGACTAGAGTTGTTAGCACACTGTAATTAAGATGATAGCTTCAAAGATAAAAGCTTACTGGTCTTGTCGGCTTCACCGGTGATCAGACGCATGCCGGAGCGATCAAAGTTCGAAGCCATGATGCCCGCCTCGGCATCCAGGGAACCGGGTTGTGCCGTGGTGTCGAGGCTCTGGTAGCGGTAGCCCGTTTTCCAGTCCCAAAAGCTCATGGAGCCGTTGTCACCTGATTTGTTTTCGTTAGTATCTAGTGTATGTACGGAGTCAAAAAGCAAAAGAGTGACGAAAAACTTACCTCCAGAGAACATGACGTTTTCCTCGTTGACGGCCAATGTATTGACAATGGCATTGTGTCCCTCGAAATTCTGCATAAAGGCACCCTCCGGACACTTCCACTGCTTGATGCTCCCGGCGCTGCCCGACGCAAACGTGAATTCCCGCGGGTGTAGCGTCAAGGCTCGGACGCCCTTTTTGTGATGCGTCAGAACACCTGATGTCTTGCCCGCCGCCAGATCCCACAAGCGCACCGTCGAATCAAGAGAGGCAGAAATAACTTGCGGGTCGGAATCTTGACACTTGACGTCCGTCACGGTGCCTGTGTGACCGGATAGAACGTGGATGTTGCTGCGGGTGCGCATGTCCCAAACACGGGCAACACCATCGCGGCCACCGGTGACCAGGACATCGAGCGTCGGATGTAAAGACAGAGTGTACACACCGGACAAGTGCCCGTGGTAATGTCTAATTACCTTGTTCGTCTCCAAATCCCAACACTTGACCATCTTATCCTCACCGCACGAAAACAGATACGGATGCCGCGCCGAGACAGCAAGGCCCCGTACCGTCGAAATGTGCCCTGTCAATGTAACTTTAAGCGATCCTGAGGCCAAATCCCACACTTTAATCGTCCGATCGCCCGCACCACTGACAAACCACTTGTTCCCCGGCTCCACCGCCAAGCTGCGCACCCATCCCAAATGCCCCGAAATAACACGCATAAGCTTCCACGGCGCATGCCATTCCGGCTTCGGCATCGCGGTTGCCGCCGCCTTGCTGAGCGCCGTCGTATTCAGGTTCTGAGTGTCACCGCTGGCACCGGCGGCACCTGGACGGATTCCGGCACCGGCTCCCCGATCTACGAGGATAAGCGCTGAGGACCCGGAAGCCGGGGCACCCTCTAGTAATTTCTGCCCGGGTGCGGCAACGCCGGGGCGAGTGGCGCCAATCTTGCGTTTCCCGACGGAGACGGGCTGTTTGGCGGCAATGGAGGGCGGGAGTGTCTGGACGGCTTCGTATTCATCGTGGAAGCGGACTTGAGAAGCAGGGTCAGCGGGGGTGTCGGAAGGGACGATTTTGGAATTTGAGGTTGTCTTTTGGCGTTTGGTGGGTTCTGAGCGGGTGGAGAAGAGGGTGCGGGAGGTTTTGGAGTTGGTGGTGATGAGGGAAGAGAGGTCGGGGGGTGTGGCGGAGACTTCCATATTGGACGGTTTGGTGTTGCACTGTTGGTTTTTGTATATTGTATATTGTCAGAAGAAAAGATTTGGTCAAAAGGCGGCGCGAAAAGGTGGTATATCGTAATGCGCAGCGCCGTGATTATATGCCGTCCTCAAGATACTACCAACATCCATCCAGCCAGAAGGCTGAATACCCAAATCCCACCCCTGTCGCCAGAAAATTGACAAGTTCCAACAAACCAATCAGCAACGTGAAAACGCACACCGTGTGCGACAAGTTCTGTATATTTCACACTGTCCATCAGCCTTGTCCCTCCCCTTGGCTATGAACCCCACCTAATTGATGGCCCGATATGGAAGCTACGGCGATTGAACCCACCAGAGCTCCTGCTTTCCGCACGGGCCACCACATCATTTGATTTGTTGGTTAGTGTTCACGGTATATATTGTTGTCTTTGTTGCGGGTTACCAACGCTTGAACACATAGGTTGTTTTGTGTATTTTATCTATCCTATGTGTTTCTCATGTCTGTCTGATTTTGCAAAGCCTGTAATTATTTTATCTTCTTTTTTCTTCGTTGTGTGACAGAAGGTGGAAAATTCTGGTTCGAAGTGGCTAGATTCCCTTGTTGGGCTGCTGCTAATTCCGCCACTTGGCTCCCCCCCCCCCCCCGAGATCTCACCTACTGTTGCGCATATCCTGTGCCCAAACGAGTATACGAGACGATAGACGACGACATATAAACCATCGGCATTTAGACCTTTCCCAGGATACAGCATTGGATACAATGGATTTCAACTCTCTTAAGGATTCGGTCGCAAACTTGACCTTGTACGACATCAAGGCTGGTGTTCGTAAGGTTCAAAATGGTAAGGATATTAAGGATGATAGAGGGGTTTGGTGATGGAGACGGATGGCATTGGGACATGGTAACAAATGGGATATTTGATATATTGAGGGCTGACATGATGTTTCACAGCGGTCATGAACTTCACTGAGATGGAGGCCAAGGTATGTTCACTTGTAGCGCATCGAAGCACTCTACACATCAAACATCAATGGCTAATCACTTCCATAGGTTCGTGAAGCCACTAACAACGAGCCTTGGGGTGCCTCCAGCACTCTGATGCAAGAAATTGCCAACGGCACCTTCAACTAGTACGTTATCGAATCGAATCTTCCATACTCCCCGTCCTTGTCCTCCCTGCACCCTGGCCCCTAACACACATGTCTCGCACTAGTCAAACTCTTAACGAAATCATGCCAATGATCTACAGACGATTCACGGAAAAGGGCGCTGAAGAATGGCGTCAGATATACAAGGCCCTCCAACTCCTAGAATTCCTCATCAAGCACGGCTCCGAACGAGTCATTGACGATGCCCGTAACCACATGACACTCTTGAAGATGTTGCGCCAGTTCCACTACATCGACCAGAATGGCAAGGACCAAGGCATCAACGTTCGTAACCGTGCGAAGGAGCTGACGGAACTTCTTTCCGACGTCGACCGCATCCGGGCTGAACGCAAAAAGGCCCGCGCTACCAAGAACAAGTACACTGGTGTCGAGGGTGGTAGCGGTCTTGGGTTCTCCAGCGGTTCCTCCAGTCGCTATGGCGGCTTTGGCAGCGATTCTGCCGGTATTAGTGACACCTACGGTGGCTACTCGGGCGGCATCTACGGTGATGGTGGTGGCTTTGGCGGTCAGAGCTCTGGTGACTATGGCAACTCGACTCGTCGGGACAGGTTCGAAGAGTACGACGAGAATGACGGTGAACGTCTCTCTGCAAGCTCTTCCCGCGTCAGAAAGGAGCGTTCAACGCCCAAGCAACGCGAAGAAGTGCCCAAGCCCAGGCCCCAAAAGGCCCCAGAAGTTGACCTGTTCTCATTTGACAACCCCGAACCGGCACCTAGTGCCCCCGCCGTCGCTCCTACCACATCAACTCTTGCGACCGCCCCTGTTGATGATGACGACGAATTTGACGACTTCCAGTCCGCCACGGCTCCTGCACCGGCTCCCGCGGCTGGCAATGCATTTGGAAATGTGGCCATGGCGATCCCGCCGGCCAACTCGCCTCAGATTGCCGCGCCTAAGCCGGTGTCGGCTCCTCATCAGGCCGACTTGACCCAAATGATGTCGGCAGCGTCAATTTCACCGGCTCCCTCGACCACTGGGACGCCCGGTGTAAACTATTCTGTTTTTGCTGCTCCAGCAGCGGTCCCCAAGCCTGCGGCGCCCATAGCTCCCATTTCTTCGGGTCCCAACTACTTTTCCAGTGTTCCGTTGACTCCCGCACAAGCGCCTACTGCCACGGGAACATCCACGATGTCTAGTTTCTCGTCGATGAAGCCGATGATATCGCAATCAACGGGAACTAAGAGTGTGGGTATGGGAGCTATCAAGCCTGTGGTTTCGCAGAATACGGGGGGCAAACCCGCGTCATTGACGTCGGCAGGTGGTGATGCATTTGGAGCGTTGTGGAGTCAGGCGAGTTTGACTTTGAGTAAAAAGCCGGCGGTGCAGCAGGCGGGACCGAGTATGGGACAATTGGCAAAGGAGAAGAGCAGTGCGGGGATTTGGGGGGCGCCGGCGAGGCAACAGAAACCGCCGCAGCAGCAACAACAGAAGCCAGTAGGGGGGAGTGCGAGTAATGATTTGAGTGATTTGTTGGGTTAGATGCCAGTGTAATAGGGTTGGTCATGTTTGTTTTAAGAGAGTGCTCTATGGGAGTTTTTTGTTTTGTTTTGTTTTGTTTCACTGGTGATGTGCGGCTGTCGTGGTCAGTAAAGTGAAGTGAATGTTTGGATTATGATGTTTGCTTGAGCTGTTTTATGCGGCTGGCAACGCTTGAATAACGATTGGACATCGGGTAGGCCTTTTTGAGATCTTGATAATCTTGTCATTGCTGCTAAGCCTCTCTATTTTCCAGGTCAAGGCTTGGCCTGAGAACAACAGCGCGTGTATTTGGGGTACTTTGAGAGAAGTGAAGAGAAGGGCGATGTTTTTAGGGTTTGTAGGTTAGAGCATGGTGCATATCATTGTAGGCGCTTGTGGACCAATGAATTTGTCGCTTTCCGTGCGGTAACCTTGTATTGAATGACGATCCTGTGCAGATTGTGGTTAAAGAATTACAAGAATTACCGGGTGGGCGGTGGTGGGGAGCAAGGGGGTTGTAGCCAATGGTGTGGTGCAACGGGACTGGGCGGTTAGAGAATTGGGTATTTTTTGACGTTCGTATGTAGGAAAATACATAGTATATATGATTATATATGAGATTTGAGTGTATGTACTGGTACAAGGGATGGATGGGATGGAATGGACTGGGGATCAGCCGCTGGCGAAAAGAAACGCCGCGGCTGTTTTATGGTGTTGTGATGTTGTGGGATAGTGAAGATGCTGATGAGTGGTTGTTAGTATTTTGAGGTGGGACGGTAGAAACATAGCTTGGGGCGCGGGTGAGGAGATTAGTATATTTAGTATATACATAGTAAAGTTGACGACCGTGTAATGTGGGATTCCGAGGGTGAGGCGCCAGTGTGGTGATGCGGTGCTGTGGTGATGTGTGGTGTGGATGGGCAGATGGAAGATGCTATTTTGGGAAGTCGGGTGGGTTGCTGCATTGGGTCAGGGAAGAGGAAAGGAAGGTACAGGTCGGCAGATGATGGATTTGACGATGGGGGGTGGGGATGATTTTATATACATGTACATATAAGAGGAGAGGAAGCACCCGGAGGAGACGGTAACTTTGATGTTGGTCTTTTAATAGTTTTTTTTGTATTGTATCGTTGTTTGCTTTGGTTGATAGCGTTATTTTCTTGGGTTTACTTTTTTTCTTTTTTCTTTTATTTGATTCTTTGACATAGCGGAACTGGTTTCTGGGTTGAGTTTGGTATTTACATTTACATTCTTCTTGAACTTTGATCATCATTATCATTTTTCTACATTTCATTCACATCCCACGATCTTTGTTTCATTCTCTTTTCTTTTCATTCTCATTTTTATTATCAAATACCTGGTCTTTCCATCATCTAATGATCTGAATGTTCCCTATTATCATCACCATCTTCTTCACGATATCTCAATCAACCCTCATCACATACGATGGGCATCCTTGGCAAAGCTTTCTTGGCCACTCGGGCTACTCAACTCATTCTCTTGATCCCCACAATTAGCCTTGCTGCCTCCAACATCTCCACCATCAACAACGCCAAAATCTCTCCACCCACTATTCTCATCGCCTCCGTGGTTGTCGTAAGTAACCCTTATCACATAAACCCTAACAACATACACCAATTAACACAACATTTCTATGAAAACAGTCCACATACTCAATGATTTACGCTGGGATATCCATAGTGGTCTACCATGATTGGCTACTGCCGTATCTTCCGGGGGCAACGGGCGATGCCACGATTTTGCTGGCAACATCGATAACCGCTGCAATCTTCGGTGCCCCTCTGCCGTCGACCCAGTGCTCCGGTCTCTCCCGTACTTCCCTGTCTGACCTCGCCTCCACCTCCAAGACTGCCACACACCCTTCCATCTCCTACTCCCACCTCACCACCTCGTCGTCATCGACCTGTCTCTCGCTCAAAGCCCTCTGGGCCTTCTCCATCACCCTTCTCCTTCTGTTCCTCTTTACCACCCTCATCCAACTCCTTCTCTACCGCCAAGCCCGACTCTCTTCCTTACCCCCGATTACCCCGTCAGCCATCGAGAAGGCCTGGCCCGCCTCTTCCTCATCTTCCCTCTCCTCCCGTGCGTAGGGATACGCCCCCGCCTTTGAGCCTTCCGGATTAGAGGCGGGCAGCCGCAGTATCCAGACTTCCTTGTCCACTCAGTCCCTTCCTCAGGTCGTCATTTCCGCCCCGACGGCGACGCACCCGCCGTTTGGCCCCAGGGCGTTAGGCTCTCGGGCTGTGCGGCCCATGAGACCGTCAGTAACCATCCCACCAATGCCGCGGATCCCAGATCACCTGAAGCCCTTGGTGGCGCCAATCGTCACCTCGGGGAATGTCTCTGTTCACACGACATCGATCACGTCGGAAAAGCCTTGGTATCCGCCACCGCCAACGGACGAGGTTCGGGCGGCTCTTTCGCAAAACCAGAATAGATCATCACCGTCGCCGCCGCCGACAGGTCCCCGCCGGAAATTGACTCTCGGGATGCTGGCCGCTCCACGGGACGCCTTGAGGGCGAGTTCCTACTATGATGATGAGCCGACGCCGGTTAGTCCGCTAAGTCCGATGTTGAATCAGCTGCGGGAGGCGGCGGCGAGGGCGAGGGGGAAGGATGGTGAGCTGAAGACGCCGAGGACGCCGGAGACACCGGGGGAACAAAGAAGGACTATCTTTAATGTGGTGAGCGGGTGGTGGGATTTGAGATTGTTGGATAGGGAGCAGAGAGAGGCGAGAAGGAAGACGTTTATGAAGAGCTGGATTTAGGAAAGAGAAGACAAGGAGCTAATGGCACGATATATGATAAGACTGAATGGAGCAGAAGAAGTGGTATCTTAGTTGTATACTGGTGATACAGTCACTATAATAGATCCGATCTTATCAGATCTTTTTCAAAATCCGGACGCAAGCAAAAAAACAAACATGATCTCCTCAGAATTCAACCACAGCATACAGTGGGTTCATTAGTAGCCGACGTCGCCCCGGAAGCCGATCTAGGGTTTAGGTTAGTGAACATTCTTGATCTCCGGATAACTTCCCAAGATGACTTGCCCAACATTGATTGTCTCCCAGTGAAAGATAAACGACCCGATATACGCCCCAATAAAGATGCAAATAATCATGTATCCATTGTAATACATGGCCAGCAACATAACAAAGTACGCCAACGCAAACTGACATAAATGCAGAAAGGCCCGGACAGCCTGCTGCACTACATTCGGCCTAAACGGCGGAATATTCCCACTGCTGCCACTGCTGCCACCATCTTTGCTCGCGCCAACGGCCGAGTGCGCGACAATATGCTGGGCGATGAGATAGCGGTCGAATTCCTTGGCAGAGCGGCGGAGGAACTCGAGGAGGATGACCATGAGGGTAACGCCGATGCAAGAGCCGGCGAACATGCCTTTAGAAGTGATGTGCCAAGAGTGAGAGATGAAGCAGGCGTCAATGGTGTTCCAGTTCCAGAGCATGGAGACGGTGCAGGAGCCAGTGCCCATGTCCATAGAAGAGGAGGAGGACATGTCCATGGTGGAGGAAGCGGAGGCGGCCGTGGTCGTGGATGTGGCCGTGGACATGGCCATTGGCATTGTTGATGACATCACTGATGTGTGTGTATTTAGATATAAATCTGAACTGAATGATTCTTGATGACGATGCAGAAAACTTGAAACAATGACTTCAATCGCTGATCAACATATGCGGCTACTCTTCTCTCTTTATATCCACGCGTAGCGTCTCAACACATGGTCCGGCCCTAAAAATATCCCCGCTCCTCCACCTACCCCCTGTCGCCCCTCCGGAAAACCTTCTCGCGTCTTGCTGGATCTCAAAACTTTAGCTTTTTGACTTCTGGCTATCAAATTTTACCATTCACGGCTAAAAATAATCATTATTGAGGATGGCTTGCTCATCGATAGACCTAAAATCTGTCAACCAGAGTTGCCGGAAAGAGATGGGTATTGTGCCGGAGGGACTTTTCTCGCCTATTAGGGAATCCTCCGGGTCAGTCAACCGACGAATGCATCTGCTCTTTTTTTTTCTCTTCTAGATAAATACGCAGATATATAACCGATGACGTCGACAAAACTCGTACAACATTACGACATTGGGCCCGTACAACAACCAATTGCCAAATATATCTTCTCTCGATAAATATTTGTTCATCAACGCAAAAACAAGCCACTGCCCACGATGACGACGGGTTTACGCTACATCTCAACGTTTGAAACAATTCCTAAAGATCAACTTGAGTCCATTGAGAAGGTTTGAGCAAGTTTATTGCATGGATCCTTATTGATAGTGCGTCGCGATATGTATTTTTATTTTTTTCCAACGATATAAAATTGTTTATTTAACCCTCATTATCAGCTTCCGTATCTGGAATTATTCTAGAATATTATCACAAGAGGCTAAATTTCAACCCCCATCCTTAGTCTTCCGTCTTATCATGATAAGACGACCCCCACTTCTTAAACCTTCGCCAACTTGCTCAAACCACACTTCTTTCCATTCACTCCACCCCTCCATCTTAATTCAAGCAAGTTAATTTCATCATTACATGTTCTTACCCCATCTTGAGTCGAGTCCCTGAGCGTCACTTCATATCAAAGCAACAGAATCAATGATTCGATCGAAAAAAAAAAATATGCGCAAGAGTGCGCAAACGTCTTTGTGTGCCAACTTTTGGGTTGATAGCTGTGACAAGTGAAGACTCAAGAGCTTACAATGGAATGACGAGGAATGAGACATGTGGGATTACTCATTGTACATGGTCACTAACAACAACCAGTGACTTGTCCAACAGCAACGCTCACAAACAATAAATTAATAAAAGAATTGTTTTAATTCAAACCTACAGCTCCCCTACTTGATATATACCGGTCGTCTCCTTCTATATCAACTTCATCCATCAATCTATGCAAAAGCCCCCACCAAACTCATCAACAACGCTCCGCTAACCACCGCTGCAAACGCATTCTGCCTCCTCTTCCCCGTCAACCCCCTATAACTCTTCTCCGACAAAAAGTCCTCCGCCAACAACTGCACCATACCCGCAAACAACAGCAACCCTGCCGAAATCGCATTCATCACTCCCACCATCAGCAACCCCGTCTGACTCTGCGGATCGTACAACCCGTGTACTAGCAACCCAATCGCCTGGCCAATCGGCGTTGTCGTCCCGAAAGCCAAGACCATCATCCACGGACGTATCGAGCGTTTAGGAAAGGAGAGGGCAGCAATACGGCTTCCCAACGCCAGCCCTTCAAAACATTGGTGGAAGGAAATGGCAATGAGGAAGACAATGAAGGCTGGGCCCGTGGCAACAGAGATGGCCATGCCAATAAAGATGCTATGAAACAAGATTCCAGCTTCGAGAAGAACACATTGCAGAAAGCGGCGGCGTTCTTCATCAGAAGCTTCGGGACCCTCTTGAATGTTCATGGATCCGCTGTAATCAATCTGAGAACTCGATCCATTTTGTGCAATCGGGTCGTCAAGGTCGTCAAGGTCAAGATCCGAATCATCACTAAAGCGTTGGATCTGTTTAGAAGGACATCCATTGCCACTGTGTGTCTCTGGGTCCAACGAAGGCAATGGAGAGACACCAGAAACGAGACTTTCAGTTGCTTCGGCGTCGTTTGGGGACAGTGAATTATGATGGCGATGTCTATCAACGTGGCGGGGATCAGTCGTTGTCGAGACGGTAATCTTGTTGTAGTCGGCGTCGTGTTCATCCCAGTTGCCAGGGCCATGCGAGTGCGAGTGGCCTGCGCCGTGGAGAGTGAGATACATCTCGACAGTGACAATGATCAACGCAGAGCACATGGCAATAAAGCCCGGAAGCTGCGGGTATCCTTCATTGAAAAAATATGGGAGACACGGATCGGTCAGAGAACTGAAGGCTGTCGGCAACAGGTGGACGAAGCCTGTGGCTAGCAGGACGCCGGTACCAAAATGTTGACATGTGAAGATGATCTTGGCTTGTAGAGAATCCTTATTGGATGCCGTCGAGGATGATATTCGTCGTGAAAACAAAGGGAATGCACAAGCTATATATGTGAGTGATGTCGTTGGTTAGCATACGGTAGCGGCGACTTCGTACATTCGGTGGCGCTTTCTGTCGTTCACGGGATTTGGAAGAGCTTACCGAGTGTGCTGACAGAGAGAATGAGGACGAGAGCAGCGAGATGGAGCGGGGTATTGTAGGCACCACGGTCACCGCTTCCACAGGCTGGTTTCGTCGGTGTTGAGCCATCGCGGTGCGCCAGTTCGGCGAGGTCTCTAGTAGAAAGGGAAGACCATATTTGGTCTGTAGCGTGTTGATCCACAAGTTAGCTTTCCTGTCTAGTGGGTCGGGTTTTGCGATTCGATGTGATGCGATGCGCCGGACATGTGATTGTGTGACGTGCACGGAGAACATACCGGACATGGCGAGATAAATGGGCTGTCTGGAGGACAGGTGGCGGGAAGATGTGGAGGTTTACCCACGAAGGTCGGAGTCTGTGGATGCTGATGCGGGCGATTGTCGGCGTATATATGGGACCGAACGTCTATATGTAAGGGGCGCCGGTGATGGTCGGGCGTTGGCAGGCTGCGGCTTGGTAGTGTTGGTTGGTGGCGTATTTTTGGAGCCGGGCTGGCGGGATGGAATGAGTACGATGCGCTATCGCATAGGCGACATCTAGTCTCTTAGAATGGCAGAGTACAGGCGGTTCGGTAGGTAAGATTGTTGTGGAGATGTCGCTGCAGTCTGGAAGTGATGTTACCTCTATAGAATCTAGCCACACACAACACACACTCTCAGTCACCACGCAAACAAAGCCTCGAGTAATGCAATGTCTTGAAGTTCAGGGAATAGACGGTTTGAAACAATGATTGGCTTGATTTGTTATGTATACAGTCAATCAGTCTATAAAAGGGTAGCCGTCGAAGATACAATGTAAGATGGATGAGAAGGAAACAAAAGACAAAAACAAAGGTAAGCGTATATAGAACTAAAAATGTCAAAGAATACCGTTAATAAACTTCAATGAATCAAGCGAAAAGTTTAAAGTTTGAAGTTTGTATTCTGGCGGTTTTCGTGGAATTAGATTGGATTGGGCTTGGCAATGGCGAGGAAAGTGCGGAAAGTGATATTGTGGACACAAGGGTCTGTGGAAACATGGAAGAAATGGTGATGATTTTGTTTAAGAATATAGCGATTGATAAATAGTCATTCAAATTAAAAAGAGATAAGTTCAATATTTAGTAAATGGCAGTATTAGTAGAAACAAAATCTTGACATTGTCCTTATTAAATAGTTGAAACATCAAAGTTGAAACTTGTCCCACCAATTCACTCGCCCGCCGTAGACAAGCTCTATGCCGAGAGTGGGGCTGTGCCTCTCCGGTCCCCCAATGATTCCCAACCGTCCATCACTTCCCGTCCAACCTTCCCAAACACCGTCAATCAACACATGCGATGAATGTCTCTCATAGCTACACGTCCATCATCTTGCTGCTTACACCGACAGACAGACAAGCCCAACGTTGCCTTCAAAGTGGAAACTCTCGGCATTCCTCAGGGGCCACTTTTAGCCACTTTTTAACTTTACACTGCCCACCACGTCCATCCTCACATAATAAATACGAACCTCATCTCCCATGCATGCAACCCATAGCAATCCCCAATTCATCTAGCCGAACCAGCCACTCCAACAACACCTTCCATAAACATCAGGCAAAATACCCATCTTCACCGATACCTCCCAATAAAAAAGTCTTGTGCCCACCATCCACATCTTCTGCATGCTTCGCCAAGGTTACCTTGCGCTTTAACCGCACGTCTTATCGCATTCCTCTCCGATAAGCATCCTTCCGAGCCGACGGAATGACTTAAACCCTAATTTATTTTACCAGACCCTAACTTGCTGGTGTTGATGTCAAACCTCTCATGATGAGTCCCAATCTTTGTTTACACGTGCTGGTGTCATTAAGCTTTCTAAGCATGGACTGTGATATGTAAAATGTGACACAAACAGATGACTGTCTAACTTTTGCGCAGTCATTTCCCCTCCATGCCAAACCCCGCTCGTGAAACCATCCTTGAGCCCCGGAGCAAAGAGTATCTATCCCCGTTACACACGCCTACCAGTAATTCATAAGCCATATTCCACATCCATGCCCTCGCCTCCCTCTAACCCTTCCTTCTTCGGCATTGTCGCCTCCTTATCGATAAGTTGTTTTGAGATTGACACAATATTGTCCTCAATAAGCTTCTGGCCCATCTCCTCAATGTGCTTTTTGGGGTCGAGTTTGCCAACGTAGCGTGTCTTGAGTTGCTCCTTGGTGAGCTCATGCTCCTCCTTGACCCTCTTCTCATAACCGTCAGCTAGACCAACAAGGCGCTTCACGCGCTCCTTGTTCTGCTCACTTTCCGTTCTGAAATCCTTCATCTCCAATGCTTCTGTCCATATGTGCTTGTGCAGGTTCATTAACATGTTCTCTTCCAGCGCCGTCTTCTTGTAGTCAATAGCAATAGAGTAGTAATGCCTGTTGAGACCATGAATGAGAGCCTGAATTGACGGTTTGTTGAGATGTCCCAGATTGCTTGTACTCTGGCGAGGCTCATGACCCAGCATCAGAGACTGAGGGTCAATCAATCTGAAAGCATCAATAACAACCTTGCCTTTGACCGACTGGACCGGGTCAATAACCACAGCCACGGCACGAGGGGTCAAATGCTCAAACATCTGCTGAGTTTGAATATCGACGGAAGAAAGCCAGCATCCGAAACCAGGGTGCGAATGGTACCAACCGACGACGGTCTCCGGTCTGTAAAGAGTACAAACATAAATTAGCATCAACCATAAAGAACAACTGAAAAAAAACAATCAATAGCTCTAATAAAAACTCACCTCCCGGTCTGTGCCAACATATCCATCATGTTCTTTTGGAATACCTCATCAACAGCTTCAATACTAACACTGGTACCACTTTGAGGCATGGCAAAAACATCGACGACGTGGACCGTAAAATCATCAACATACTCTCCTAGCATCAAACCCATGACCTCCATGGGGACACCGGCACGACCATGTCGAAGCATCTTAAGAAGAGCAAGTGACGAGATGTGAACAGTTTCTGAGTTGTCGATGAGGGCGGCATTGTCCTGTTGAAAATATGTGAGCTCAAGAGTTTAATATATGTAGCGGAACATTGTATGTGAAGCTTACACTGCTGTGACCAGTACCAAAGGCATTGCCATGACTGAGAAGAGATCTGAACCGATCCATGATGTTTTTGGAATGGGGATGTCAAGGTCAAGAGTTTGTGATTGCGCAAAGTATGTATATGATGATAATAGATTGACCAGGAAGGTTCGTAGGTTTGTAGAATAAAAAGTGACGAATTGGAGTAGCAGGAGGTATAGATTCGCTCAACACAACCGCAATTCAATTTCAATGGGAAGCAAATATGATGATATCGAGCACAAGCATCACAAGGCGCTCATCAACTAACTACAGCTTATAGCTAGGTTGTGTTGGTTGACGCCAACCTAAGCAGCCTGGCGGGATAACGCCACAAGCCTGCTAGTATTGGAATAGAGCTCTAGTCCCACCTTACAGGGGATACAGCTTACGCCTTATTGTTGTCCCTGTTTAGAATGTGGCGTCACAAGGATTCTGTGTTATCGATAACTGAGCTGTCTATGACGCGCCTAGTCCCTCGCGTTCCGACATTCTACCGTCACAATCGTAGACCGGATAAGGTTGATGTTCCATTTTTTTTTAATATAGTATGCAGCCGCGGTCGCAAGGCAAGGTAGCGGTCTCTAAATTGCATATTCTTATTGTAGGGGATTTAGAACTCCGTCCTTCTTCTTCTGCAACCCCCCCCCCCCCCCCCCCCCCCCAGGCCGGATTACAACCCCGATTAACACTACTCTTGGAGACTCAAATTTGGGATCTTGATCTTTTTTTCTCATTATCACTATTTTGCAATACCCAGCCGCCATTTGCTTTTTTTTTTACTCGTTCCATTCCAGGAACTGTCGGACAAGTTTGTTCCTCCACCATCGAACCCATTGCTCTCACGATACGGATCGTTAATACTCGACAATTGACTCGATTGCTGTCGTTTGTCTAACCTGCTGGCCGGGCACAATATCTTAAACACACATACATTCGCCATTATATATCCAGGTCCTCATCAGGTCCTCGAATCTCCCACATCATGTCGTCTGCTGATAATGGCTCCATCTCCGGAACCCTCGGTGGGCAGCTTACTTCAATCGCCTTGTGTCAAGCCCCGAAGAAGGTTGCTTACTTCTATGATTCCGACATTGGAAACTATGCCTACGTCACCGGCCATCCTATGAAGCCTCACAGAATCAGACTTGCGCATAGTTTGATCATGCACTATGAACTTTACAAGTACATGGAAATCTACGTAAGTATCTACCCACCCACCCCTCTTGGGCCGAATTTTCAATCGCATAGTTGTCGCAAAGCCCATCGCAGCGTTCTAACCTATTTTTCAGCGTGCCAAACCCGCCACTAGAAGCGAGATGACCCAATTCCACACCGATGAATACATTGACTTCCTGCAAAAGGTCACCCCTGATAACATGGATGCTTTCCAGAAGGAACAAGGCAAATACAACGTTGGTGATGATTGCCCGGTTTTCGATGGTCTGTTTGAGTTTTGCGGTATCAGCGCTGGTGGTTCCATGGAGGGTGCTGCCAGATTGAACCGTCAAAAATGTGATGTTGCCGTCAATTGGGCCGGTGGTCTCCACCACGCCAAGAAATCTGAAGCTTCCGGTTTCTGCTACGTCAATGATATCGTTCTGGGCATCCTTGAGCTGTTACGTTTCAAGAAGCGTGTTCTTTACGTTGATATCGATGTCCACCATGGTGATGGTGTCGAAGAAGCTTTCTATACCACTGATCGTGTCATGACTGTCTCTTTCCACAAGTATGGTGAATTCTTCCCTGGTACTGGTGAGCTTCGCGATGTTGGTATTGGTCAAGGCAAACACTATGCTGTTAACTTCCCTCTCCGTGATGGCATTAACGATGTCACTTACAAATCCGTTTTTGAGCCCGTTATCTCCCACGTCATGGAATTCTTTCAGCCCGAGGCCGTTGTCCTGCAGTGTGGTGGTGACAGTCTGTCCGGTGACAGATTGGGTTGCTTCAACCTTAGTATGCGTGGTCACGCCAACTGTGTCAACTTCATCAAGTCGTTCAACAAGCCCACCATGATGCTTGGTGGTGGTGGTTACACCTTGCGTAATGTCGCCCGTACATGGGCTTTCGAGACCGGTGTTATGGTTGGCAAGGAGATGGATCCCGCTATGCCTTACAATGAATACTACGAATACTATGCCCCTGATTATGAGCTTGATGTCAGGCCGTCAAACATGGATAATGCTAACAGCCCCGAGTATCTCGATAAGATCAAGGCCGCCGTCATTGACAACCTTCGTCACACTGCTCCCGCTCCTTCCGTACAAATGCAGGATGTCCCTCGCCAACCCCTTGGTGGAATGACTGACGAGGAAGAAGCTGAGCTTGATGATCTCAATGAGGAAATGAACAAGGACTCTCGCATGACTCAGCGCGAGTGGGAAAAGAAAATCTCCAATGAAGCCGAGTTTGAGCCAGAGAGTGATGATGAGGAAATGGCTGCGGGTATTGGTGGCCGTCGTCCCGGTGTGCCTAAGCGTACTTTCACTGACTACCGCAATGATGAGATGGATGTTGACTCTGGCACCGTTACGCCTCTTCCTGCTGGCTCTGGTGATAAGTCCCCTAAGAAGCCTGCGGTTGAAGCTCCTGCCACCAGCAACGAGGATGTCGATATGGACACTGATGTTCCTGCCGAGCCTGCTGAACTAGTGAAGGCCAAGACTGACTCTCCCGCTGCCCCCGCTGTCCCTGAACCTGCTACTGAGAAGTCTGCTAACGAGGAAGCTGCTCCTGTCGAATCTGAGAAAGATTCTCCCCAAGAGAAGGAGCCCGTTGTTACGGCTCCTGCTGTTGACGCTGATGGTGATGTTGGTATGGAAGATACCGAGGCAGCTCCCATCAAGACGGAAGAAGAGGCTCCTGTCAACCCTCCTGCCGGGACTGAGAAACCTGAGACTGTTACTCAGGAAGAGTCAACGGTTGAGAAGCAGCCTTCACCGAAGCCCGAAGCCGCCAAGGCCCCGCCACCGCAACCCAAAAAGGCCAAAACCCCTGAAGTGACCGAGCCCCCTAATGAATTAGAGAAGGAGAATTCACCATCACCGGCAACTGCTCCTGTCCCTGAGAAGACCACTGAACCTGAAGCTGTTGCTGAAATTGAGAAACCTGTGCAAGAAACTGAAAAGCCTGAGGAGAAGAAGGAAGAAGGGCAGGAGGACAAGAAGGTTGAAGAGACTGTTAAGGAAACTAATGATTCTTCGGAGGAAGGTGAAATCAAGGAGGATGTTGAGGCAACCAAGGAAAAGTAGTCATAGGATGGCGGTCGTGGTGTCACGTCACCGAGGGGAGATGAAGGCATAGATGGGAAAGCTGATGTTCCTGTGGAGGGGACGACTAGATGTTCGGAGAAAGGTGAAATCAAGGAAGATGTGGAGGTGGCGAAGGACGGGTCTTCTTAGGATGGCAGGTGTGATCGTTTGTCCCCACAGCAAGAGAGAACCACTAGTCCAGCGGCCAAGGCTTCTGGTGAAAAGAGGGCTAAGTCTCCTAGGTCCAATGGGCCCCCAAGAGTTACTGAGAAACCAAGAAAGGATATGTCAATTATGGATAAACAGGCTCAGAGGTTGTCCAGAGGAGACAAAAGCTTGGGTGTGAGATCTGAACACCCTACTCTCAAGTAACTCGAATCTCCGATAGCGGATAACAACTAGAGACGTGACATATCCGGACACCTGGTTAACGAGTGATCATCGACGTGATCGCTCACTCTCTACAGAAGAGAGAAGCTTTGTTAATGGAACCACCAACACCCGGTGTGTTGAGATTAGCGATACTCTGAAGGGCGAAACCACCAGAACCGGCAAGGCACCCAACCGCGAGTCATCCAGATGTGATAGATATCTAAGGCAATGTCATTCATCATCAAGTGAACGTTGGGTCCGAATTCAAAAGAAAAGCGCTGTGATGATGAATGGCATCCGTCAAAGGATGGCTACATACCAAATCCTACAGAGTTCGTGAGGCGGGAGACTGACAGTACAGATAGAAAACGTGGTAGTTCACGGTCAAGAGAGGTTACGCCATGAGGAAAAGTTCATAAGACAAACTTCTTCTCCATCACACAAGAGGGTGCGTTGCGATACTTATGTTTTATCACGTGAGAAGTTGCACGTGAGAAGTTGCGATCCGAGGAAAGGGCTATCTCTTGAACGCCCTCTTTGTCGTATGGACAGAAGCGTCCTGAGGAAACATGCAATTTCTTTATTCACTCTTTACGTGAAAAGCTTTTCTGTGATCAGACAAGTAGCAATGATGTCGTCTCTCCATCACTTGACCTGGGATATAGTGGATCGCGAACCTCTTCTGTTTCTACCAGTGGTACAAATTGCATTTCCATCTCTCCATTGCGTGGGAGTCTTGGTCGCAATGATAAGTCTGTTTCTTCTCGCTCTCGTTCACATGAGGAGAGGCCTATCTTGTCGTTATCACAAAAACTGTCAGTCTCCATTTCTGCTTCTACCAACAACAAACTGGAAGCCTCTGTCCCTTCATCGGCTGCGAAGATTATCAGTAAGGAAAGATTAGTGACTTCTACGATATCTGTATCGAGAGATAAAAAAACATGCCGAAGAAAAACTCGCTCCTTCTACTGCCTCTCCGTCCCAGCCGAAAGGACATAGTGTATCTCCTTCATCTGTTTCCGTCAGCGGTGACTCCAAATACTCTAGCATCAGGTACGTCCGATTCACAAACCTGGGTCTACTAGCGAGAGAATCCGGACAACATTTCAAATTCCGAGATCTTCCGCGAATCCGAAGAAGACAGGAGGCCCCGGTCTTCCACTTTCCGGAATCCATTTTTTTCGTTCGCCGGTCCGGGCAGATGAATCTAGCTTTGCGTCCGGCAGCAAGAATCAGACCAAGGACTTTGCTGGCTCAAAGTCAAGACCTGAGTGGAGACTTTGGTATGCCAGAACAGATTCACGGAGATCACCCAAAAAGTCATCAACGCCATCCAAGCGCAGAGAAAGGCAGTGAGGGAATAAGGAGTCGCCGTACTTCTGACTCTTGTCTTGATTCACATATTCAGCACTGATCTTCTCACCTGCTGTTCCTTCTTATTTCTCTTGTTTGCATTTTTTATCTATCTGAACCATTTTATATCAAATATCTTCCCCCTCTCCGCTTTCACCCCTCAGCCCCTCTGATGGCCATTCACTCTCCCTTTCTCTCCAGGTACTAAAAAAAAGCAGGATCATTATTCAAACTTTGGCGCAGTAAAGCAGGAGTATGGTATGGATGATATCCCAGCGTGTGCTTTTTTTTCTCTCTTTTTATTTATGGGTCTCTTTTGGTTTTTTTTCTTTTTGTTTGGGTCTTTTCTGTTGATTAGTTTTGGGCTGCTTGTATTGTATTTTTATTTGCCTCTTGCCTTGCATAAGTGTTCAATGGTTAGATGTTGGCATTATTTGTTTATTGGGATGATTGGTTGGTTGGTTTCTTGGAATCAAATCAAACTGAATTGATTACTGTCTTTTTCAAAAGAAAAAAAGGCAATTGTAAATGTTCTTGGTGCATATGTATGTGAGAATCTGACTGATGATAACCATTACCCTGATATATAGAAAAAAAAAACAAAAAGATAATTATGCCCAATGAAATTGAAAATGTTGCAACAAAATGGCAAAAACAGACCTCCAGGGCCTGTTGAGGATATATGTAAATAAAACAATCATGTCGCCTGCCTACTAATCAATGACTTTTCAACCCGAAATATAATATACAAAAGATTCCCCCTTCCCCCCAAAAAAATGAAACCAAAATGCAAATAAATGACCAAGCATCCTTCCCCCTTTATCATCAGGGAACCAAAAGAGAAAAATAAAGAAAAATAAACACCAATGAAACCCAACATTATGATCCGTCATAAAATCAAATAAATCATCCATTCTCACCTCAACCCCAAACTTAAGCCGCCACTCCCTTCCCCTTGGTCAACTCCTCCACCACCCCCTTCAACGATATCCTCCACTCTGGCTCCTTCTCCAACATCCTCCACACAACCCTATGAAGCCCATCACTCTTATTCAACTGCCTCCTATACCTCATCACCTGATTCAGCCAATTCATATGTGCCTTGCGCGCCTGCTCTCTCGCCGCCAATGCCTCCTCTCTCTTACCCGGATTCGCTGGTATTGGTCGGTGTGTGTTTGCAATTACCCATTCGAACTTTGTGTCCGGGAGCGGCATGATTCGGAGGAGATAGAGCATGACGATTCCAAGGGCCCAGACGTCGCCGGGGATCCCGCGGGTTTCCCGAGCGAGATACTCTGGTGGTATGTACCATGGGGTCCCCGCGGTACTCTCGGTCTCATCGGTGATCTTCTTAACGACGCCAAAGTCGCAGAGCTTGGGACCCAACTTGGGGGAATACAGAATGTTATGGGGCTTAACATCATTATGCACATAGCCTCTCTGATGTAGGTAATCCAGAGCATTCGCCACCCCAATGACAATCTCCTTAGCCACTTCCCAGCTCCCCAAGAACATATTTTCCTCCCCGCACCAATATGGTGCCTCCGGGTCCAAAGGATCCCGATCTGGCCGTCGACGAACACCGAGGTTCTTGGCGTTGTAAGGCGTCATGAATATGGCGAGGTACCGGGCGTCAGAGCTAACGAAGGTAGGAATGTGGCTGTGGTCCAACGTCTCCATGCATTCAACTTCTCGGATGAATGTGCGGATCTGCTGGAGAACGGACCGGTTGTGCGCATCACCAGCACCGGGTGCCACTTTGAGGACCTTTACCAAGACGAATTCAGATTTGAGCTGTGAGGATAACTGTGACAGATACTCGCCTGAAAATACGCGAGATAACGTTGAATTGTGGATATCGTTGGGTCCCAGGTGGAGAAGACGGTAACCTGCGTAGTCGTCGTGTTGGTCCATCTCAAAATACATGTTGGACGGCAGTTTCTCGACGGCGTTACCGCTCAAGACGACAGCATGAGCAACCTGTGATGAACGCTCGTTCTGGACTTCGGAGGCCGTGCTCATACTCGATAGCGGGCCATGGTGGAGATTGGCTGGATTGGTAGACCCAGATGTGGGGAGCATGAATACCGTATCACCGACTTCGATTCCGCCTCCGGTGACGTACGAGAGAGGCTTCTTCTTGGACCGTGATTTGTCAAAACAGAGATCGTCGAGATCCGCCTTGTAGGACCGTTTTAGGGATAACCGAGACTGTATTGAGTCATACCGTACTATTTGTGGTTCAGGCACGAATAGTTGGGCAGTGGTGGTAGCGCTAGTAGTGGTGCTAGTAGTCTGGGGCATGGCATATACCACGGCCTTGTGTAATATCCGGAACTGAAGTACTGGTCGTGAATTAACCAGCAGAAGCCATGTTCCCGGTGTTACAGTTACAACTTCTCCGTTGTTGACTGTATATCTTGAGGTGTTGGTATCGTTGTGGCTAATGGACTGCACTTCGACCAACACAGAGTTGGGTGTGAAGTTCTGTAATAACTGCGCATCGGCCACCGGATCGTAGATGAGATGACATTGAACCTCAGGTAATCTGAAATCGTCTTGATCTTTGAACGACAGCTGAAACCTCAGATCCTTTTCTGTTTGCTTGACCGTCAAAACGGTATGTTCCGGAGGCCTATCAGCGTCGGAGTTCGGGAGCGACAAGGTCAGGGTCGTGTATGAAGTGTTGGACGTATCCAGGCCTTCGACTATTGGACTTATCAAAGTGCGAACACCGGTCTGTATCAGTCCTTCGTGCACTATGAGGTCACTGAGAGGAGTATCAAAAGTCACGGTAGACTTGGATATGGTGGCAAAAACGCTAGCGCGCTCATATTCTGCGGCCTCCATGGGCTCTGTAGGGATAAGCTCTGATTCCGCCGTCAGGGCCGTCACCTCCTCGGTGGGTGGGAGCGAGGTAGCCATGGCGAAGAATTTGATATCTAGGTAGACAACGATCGTGGACTCTCAAAGGAGCTGTGTTTTTTTTTTTTTGCTAAGGCTAGAGATAATGACCAATAGTGGAGATGATTGGTACCGGAACAACAGCGAGAGAAATTCACGGTCAAAGAACGTATGTCAGATACGATCTCAACACATGGAAGAGGAGCCCTTCGTTCAAACAAAAACTATGCTGACAGAAAAAAAAAAATTTAAAAATGACGCTACTGACGATACCATATGACAGTAACCCAAGCTAACAATCAGTCACGTCGATACACGACGTAATCGACTAAGACAACAGCGTTGACGCTGCTTTTGCTTCATTCACTCGACCCCGACGAGATGATGAACAAGGTCAGGTGTGAGGTGAGCGTGGACTTCAAGCGCAGAAACTAGAGCCCCGCCAGCTCAAGTGCCTACAACCACTGAGTGGTAAAAAAATCTCCGGGTGCAAGGCCACTACAACCACAATAACAGTAAGGCTCACGTCGTAAGATTCTGTAGCCCTCGATAAGAAAAACAACTCGCAGAGTCAGATGTATCGAGCTTCTCGAGAGACACACTCCAGCATGATCTTGTGCGACTGGTGTCTGTCGCTGGAAGTCTTCAACAACGCTTCAGGGGTTGTTTCCTCGAAAGCGTTGCGAGGAAGAAGGATAAAAAGACAAGAAAACAGAAACAATAGTCGTTTATTTGTCTATTCGTCAAACCCAGATGTTTGTAGCGGTACCCTGGATGCTCGGGTCCAAAGCGCCTAAGGTCCAGCGGTAGGCAAGGCTATGGTCCGAGATCTGGCGATCAATGGGAAGAACCACGCAAATGTCCAAACAAGAAACTTGCAAAATGACAAATTTAATAAATATATAATATGCCGATAACAAATCTCGATAAATGTCGTGCAACTCGAAAATATCGCCAATATATCAATCAGATAAACAATAATCCAAGGTCTGATACACTAACAGCGGGATCTAGCACTAGACTGCCTTCGTCTTGCACAAATTGAGTTATACTGACAAAAACTTGGAAAGCTTCTAAGGGTTCGAATTTCCCTCAAAGATCTAATAACAAAAAATTGAAACAAGGAAAATGTTACTAGCGATAACTTTGACAAATGGTGAGCATCGCTTGTGACACTAAAATGAATAAGTCACAATCACCACGATCATTGATAACTAACCTATGAAGAACAAAAATCTCACTAATGACAAATTCACGACAAACAATGTTAAAAGTATGAGTAATAACCTACACACTTTAAGCAGACCATGGCCGCCTTTGGGGTCGAGACCCTATATCAAATCCGCACGTGACTAACCATGTGCCCGATACCATTGAGGCCCCTTCGCTTAATGTGAGCCAGAGAAAGCCGGAATATGCGAGATGGGTGGGCAAGGACGAAGCCTGAAAGAGAAAATGGATTTTGCCCAAGTGCTGCTGTACCAGATTCAGGCAGGATGACGTCCAGCTGACCTGTTTCTTAGCCACCACATCCAGGCTCTCCGGAGGCTCAATCTTTTTTGGTTGATAATTATTGCCATTATTTGTTGACAGCTTCCGTCTTTCAGTCATAGAAATAACAAAGTATTAACCATGAACGCGTGGTAAATGCCGCTGAGAAGAACCATCAATACTTTGATCCGGTGATCATGATAACTCAAGGCTTCTGCAGGGAAATGTCATGCCGTTGCCATGATATGGTCAATGGAGATGCGAAAGTGAGGAGACATCGAGCCCCATGCCTCCCGAGCAAGGGTTTGTTGGCTGAGAGACTTTTGCTGTACGCATCGTTCGTTCCATGCAATCCCAGTAAGCCCCGGTAAAGGTGTATACATCTTGCAGGATGGATCCACAATTCTCCACTTTAATGCATGAAAAAAGGTTCCTATTGGCTATCCTTTGACGTGATGGTTGCATTCCTGTTTCTGACAATGCAGCCA
Organism: Ambrosiella beaveri; assembly: GCA_030294605.1. Lineage (NCBI taxonomy): Eukaryota > Fungi > Ascomycota > Sordariomycetes > Microascales > Ceratocystidaceae > Ambrosiella > Ambrosiella beaveri. The sequence goes on from JARQWA010000004.1 coordinate 545,211, forward strand.
CAGCAATCTTGCTGCAGGCCGACTTGGTCTTTCGTCCTTTACAATTACAATTCCCCCCGTCGATGATTTCAAAAACATCATCACTTCCTAGTTTCTATTTATCGTCCACAGTCGCTCGACCAATATTATTGGCAAATTTACTGAATTTTCTCTTGTCGTTTCAGACTATTTTATTCTTTACCTGCAATAAATCCCGCCAAATTTGAGTAACCATACACTATTGATAACCTTGTTTCCACTGTCGCCAACACACCAAGACGCATCAGTCGCCCTACTACAAAGCCGCGAAATTGGCTTCATACATCAAGAGATTGGAGGATGCCCGGTGTGAATACGACGGGTGCTTCTCAATCAATTACTGTCAACTTTGCCTCATCTTCTACGGAATACTCAACGGATATATCATGCCAACACAAAAATGGGAGTCGTGGCCATCATACAAGTTTGGCCTTGAAATGAGCGAAATTGGCACCACTCTCTTTGAGAAATTCAACACCGTTCCCATGCAGCTCAACGCCAACAATCTATTCTACATGGACGTGTACAATGCTGCCGGACAGGCTTCCACCAAAGAAGAACTCTATGCTATCCTTGAGCGTCGGAAAGAACAGAGAATCCAGATGTTTCGGAATCACATCTTGTCGATGGCGAAGAATTCCCAGAATGATAGATATGCCGAGAGCTGCTACCTGCCAGATATGTACGAGTCTTTATCCAAGGAGCCTTGTTTGGCTCTTGTTGTCGCTCTTCTACGCACCTGCAACACACCTGGCGACTTCTACCCTTTTCTCTTGGATAATGAAGATCGCGAGGCCCTCAAAGAGAAACAAACTAGACTGACACCTCGCTCCATGTCACCCATCTCACCAAATACTTCTTTCCAAATAAATCTTCATGGAAATACCGCTGCTACTGCTGCCAGCCTGACTACTGTTGAGGAGCAATCCTTAAATACAGTTGTTCGGCCTGAAGATGCTGGTCCAGCAGAGCGTATTGACAATGAGGAAGGAGAGACTCAGAGTGAAGAGGAATATCCGTTAGATACCACCATCCGTGCTCCTGAAAACGCAGTTATCGGAAAAGAGGCTGATACCTTGGTCAAGGTTGCTGCCACTCAGAATGATGAAATCTGGCCCGAGGACTACTCTCAGCCTGGAAATTTCGACTATAATGGCGATTTCACCAATCAAGTCTCTCAAGAGAAGGACTATCCGGTGTTGACTTGGGATGATGACTATGACGAGTCTATGGATTGGGAAAACAAGGCTCCTTATGATGGAGAGTCGGGCCCGTGGTGGGATACTATGCGGTCATCATCTGCTCCTACCGACGATTCCGTTTCCATTCCCGACACTGCTTCAGTCAGCGCTGCGTCATGCTCTGTGGTGGTTCACGATGACGACATGGCTGATATTGCTGAGTCAGATGTGCCTGCTGGTGAGGCTGATGCCCCTTCTCACTCACGGAAGACTAGTTCTGTTGGGAGTGACACTGCTATTAGCGAGTCGGATCTACGGGATGCTTTGTCTTCTATTCGTGGGTCACCCAAGGATCAGTTTTGTTCTAGCAGAACCGGTATTGCTAAGAAGACAATTGGTGGTGATATCTCTACGCCAGCAAGAAGTACAGGTTCAGGAATCAAGAAAAATAAACGGGTGCACAAGATGTCATAGTCTTGTGTCCTGTTTTCTTGACGGGTACATGTCTTCTTGCTTTAGTAAGTATCTATCAGCTGGCTTCTTAGCATCGGTATACCCTCTGTATCATGGGTTCTTCATTCTATCATCTCGCATTCATCGGCGTTATCTTGATGCATTTCCATGGAGTTTCGGTTCTCTCTGGGTTGCCGGGTTAGTTCAGCCACGGACCTCAGGTTCACAGCACTTGTCCTGATGCTGAACTTTGCTTAACCCGGAGCTTGTTGGTGTTCTCTGTTTGGGTTTCGGTGGTTGCTTTTTCTTTATATCTTCGTTCGTTACCTTGATTTTTCTTTTGTTTGATGCATATACATACATACACTGGTTCATGAACGGGGGTGTTCTGCCTTTATATGTCATGGACTACCAAGGCCAAGCTAGTCTATCTCGTAATCTATCGATTATTGCGGTGTTCTGGTTGAGACTTGGATCGTCATTTGCTCTGCTTGCGTATCGCGGTTGTGATTATACGGAGCATCTCCAGCATGTCATGTACATAGTACTATTTTGAGTTCTTTAGACGAGTTGCTTTTGTTATCTTTGATAGACAAATGATGGACGTTGCGGAGTGTCGATTTGGGGATAGAGGGATCGGAGTTATGTATTTTTCTTTCGCTTCCGGTTTCGTTTTCCCGTTAAGTTGGCGCTCTGCAGAGTTTTTAGAATTTTTTGGGTATTTTGATTATTGCTTTCGTGTTGGTGTTTGGCGTTTGATATTTATGAAGCTTATGATTATGAGTGATGATGATGATGTGGTAACGACTAATACTTTGCTTTTAGCGGAGCTTCGAGAGAAAGTATTTCGAAGTTATACCCTCACAGGTAACAGCAACTCAATGCCTTTCTATATAAATTTTTGTCAATTCTGTGATACCTCATTCACGCCCTATGATTTTAACGATGACGCTTCTCTAATGACCAGCGATGAACGTGATCACGGTCACAACTTGGTGAGTTTTCAAATATTAGAGCTAACCACAGCCACAACGAGTGCGCCTTGTGAAGCCTCATTGCGAAAGGTGAGGGCGAGGGCGGCGGATGATGGGGGTCACGCGGGGGGTAGATTGAGTTGACACGTGATTAGATGGGGTCTCGCGATCGGGGATATAATAGATGGAAGTCTTGCAAAAGACGATTTTTTATTTTTGGAAATAATATGGGTTCTTTGTAGATTTGGGAATGACAAAATGGAGGTGGTGGTTGAAGATTGTGGTTTACGGTCTTGGCTGGTGGGCTGGTAAGTGACAAGCCGATGCGGGAGTTTTTGAATAATACAGCAATAGGCTGATCAGAGTAACAAATTGGCATTCCAATATTTTATTCCATGAGAAGGAGAAAAAAAACATTACCAAAATCTGTATAAGCGTATCAGCAACTGGGATCTTTATTGAATTTCCTTGATTTTTGGCATTTGGTGTCATGATGTCCTGACAAGATTGACATTTATCGGAGGGGCATCTTCCCCACTTTACACAATATACGCTTCGTTTTTGATAGTAGCATTTTGAAAGAACGGGAAATTCTGAATAATTAGGAATATTCATCATGTAAATGACAAAGTAATGTTCTGTTTCGTCCATGCAATATATCCAAATCATCTGATGGTCATTGACGACACTCGGGTTTCTTTAACGCAGAGATGAAGATCTCGTCTATGTTGGTAGTACATGTTAACAGTGCATTTAACAAACAACAAAGCAACAAATAAGACAAATGGCAGAGAAGGCAGCATCATTTCATTAATAATATTTTGTCCAGTCTATGTTATTGACACATGTTCATGTTATCACTCAGCCGGTACATATTGTCATGTTACACAAGCATACGATATCGCCACTGACCCCACCCAAATCTTCAAACATCCAATGTACCCGTCATTACTTGTAGACATCATTCACATAACGAATGATCTAGCAATCAAATGGAAAGAGAAATATAGAAAACATAAAAAAAGAAAAGAAATCCCGGAGGACAAGGTTCGAATTGCCAGTCGAATCGGCATATCAGGAATTGAGCCCAATGCGAGGGTCGAACCCGCAACCTTGAGATTAAGAATCTCACGGTCTATCGATTGAGCTAACCGGGCGGAGTTTATTCTAAATGTCGGCAGGATCAACTGTTTGGATTTGTGTTGAGTAAACAGGGCTGACGTCATGGTGCTGTCTTCCCAGATTTGTTGTTTGTTGGCTACTGCCGAGAGCAGGTTGAGCGTCGGAATCGATTAGCCTCGATGAGGGTACCAAGGGATTTCAGTAGTATTGAAAATCTGACTAATCCAATCTACTTTTATATGAAATTCCCCCAAAATCTTGGTTCATATCCATCTACAGCATTGCCGACTACCCAACCCTCCTCAACATGCGAATCCTCGATCAAACCAAGCAGCAGCATGAACCACCACAAACTCCCCTCTGAAACTCGCCCACCGCCTCCGCAGACTCCTAGTCCACGCCCATTGCTTTGTTCGCCCTTCTAAAATCAACACAGCTGCTGTTCCTCTCATCATCGAGCTCTCCACGGAGTCAACCCCGTAGTCTGCCAAGTCACTGCGCCTGGGTCAAGATCTCGGTGGGCAAGCTGGAAGGGAAGATACCCAACTATGTAATGCTCTTTTACCGAAGTTGATCAAGTTTTTGTATCATATCTTACACTTATGGAATTGCAGACAAATATCAAGATTCCTCTATGTAATAGTCACAGAACGGAGTAATATTCATAATTCTGAATAAAACGTAGTACACCTCAAGTTAGACCAGATTGGAGACAAACAAAAATATAATATATTAATGACGCCATATAAGTAGAGTATAATTATAGCCTTGGGTCGCTGTGGAACTTAGTTTGAACAGTAAAAGATTTAAGATTCAAATAAAGTAGATAAGAATATCTGCAAGCAGGAGCAACGCAACAAAAACGTTCGTTTTTTCATAGACCATCCACCGCCGTGCCCGAAACAAAGTCCTTCGGGTTAAAGGACATCAGAAAAACAAAAAGCAAAAAGAAATACAAATAAATAGGGATAACCACAGAAACCATACAATAGAAGTGACAAAGTAAATGAAAACAAAACTTCTAAAGAAGCAGGTGTTTGGTCGAGATCCTGTCAACATGTCTTCGGAGCACGGTGGCATCGTAGATGACTATTGCAGGATAGCTCGTTATTGCGTACGACTCCAATTCTCATAGCATCGACTCATATATGGTTAAGAAGACGTAGTTTCGTAAAAAAAAAAAAAAAAAAAAGTGGCAAGATCACATGCCAGCTCAGCTGCGTACTGAACCGAAGAAGTGGAGCGCATCATGGATCAAGCTCCATTGGGTATTGAAAGGGTGGTTAGAGGTAGGGAACAAAGAGTAGAAGAAACACGAGAAAAAGGAACCACAATGATCGATCAAAAGAACGAAAAAGACAAACCAGTACGCCCAAAGAAAAAAAAAATAAATCCCCGTGTGTACATGACAATAGCGAAAGATAAGTGGCTCAGATCAAACCACACAGACGGAGGTTCTCTTGGATGATAATGTCTAAGGATTAAGTTAGTATGGCTATAAGGATTAAAATCATGAAAGCAAATGGACATACCATTGACTGCCGCCATAACAAATCTTATTTGAGTGGTGTCAGTGGCACAGGTGAAGTGAGTGTAGATCTGTTTAGTCTCGTGCTGGTTTAAGCTGACAAAACGGTTGAGGATGTAGTCGCAAGCGGCAGCGTAGTCATCACCACCCTCATAATCAGGGAAGTAGTTCTTCATTGGGCTGATAGGCAACTTCTCCTTGAAACGATCAATCTTGTTGAGGAAAAGAATAATGGAAGTCTTGATAAACCACCGGGAGTTGCAAATGGAATCGAATAGGGTCAACGCCTCTTGCATACGATTAACGGTCTCATCCTCGAACAGAAGTTGATCGTACTCGGAAATGGCGACCAGGAAGAGAATAGTGGTGACGTTCTCAAAGCAGTGAATCCACTTCTTACGCTCAGAACGCTGACCACCGACGTCAAACATCCGGTAAGTGAGATCACCAATAATGAAAGTAGTCTCCGTGATACCGGTAGTCTTGACACGGGAGCGCAGAACGTCCTGGTCGTTAGGCATGTAGTCGGGAGCGGCGATACGGGCAATGTTGTCGAAGTAGCTGGTATTGGGTTAGCATCTATATCTATAGGAAATACACGACATGTCAAAAACTTACTATCTGGCCGAGTCATTCAGCTGGTATTCCCGAGAACGCTTGAAGCACTCCTGAACACCATGATCTTTCCACAGAGCAGCAATGGCAGTGCCAACCTCCGGGGGAAGAACATCGCCCTCGATCTGGGCGGGCTGAATGAAGATGGTCTGGACATGGTACTCCATGCGCTGGTCCTCGAGAGGAAGCTCAAGAGTCTCCATAGCCTCGAGAATTACACGCATGGACTGGACAGTGTTGGAGAAGATGATCTCCTTGAACGATTCGCGCTCATCCCGAGAGTAGCCACCCTCGTGAATGAGCTTCATCTGCTTAAGAATCGTAGATTTTCCAGACTCACCAGCACCTGTATTTGTTAGCGACTAGTTTGACGCTTCCTCGAAACAATACATAACTTACCAAGCAAAAGCATCTTGATCTCATTGCGCTGGTTCAGCTTGTCCCGCTTGAGTTGGTTCTCAATCTCCTCGTTGCGGGCCTTGCCCTCCTTGTCTTCCGTGCTCATTCCGCAGCCCATTGTGTCTTAAGATTCCAGAAAAGTCTGGTAAACTATCGGATAAAAAAGTATGTAGTGAATTAAAAGGCGCAAATTCCTATTGAAATGAAGGTTAGAATACGTCTTGAACAAAAACCATAAGTTGTTGTCGTGTCGAGCTCGAAATCATAGTCTATCGCGGATATCTGATTCCACTTTTTACGTCCGACGGCTTCAATTCAATGGCTAAAGCAACTAATATATTGTGTGGTTCCAGATACAGGGTCAAATACAGGGTGTCGCAACCGAACCCCACGCGTCTTCCAGTTGAAAGATCAAGGTGCATATCGGATCCTCAGAGAAAAATGGGTGCGTCGATTGAAATTCAAGATTGTAAGATAATCGGGTCATGGGAATGGACGATGGTTTATGGGAACAAGCTCGTTTCCGTGTTGTATTTGATGTGGCATACCTTACGGAAGTGTGCGACTAGGCGTTCAAAAAAATAAATGGTAAATAAAAAATAAATTCGACAGTGTATGCGAAGAAATGAATTGTCGATTTGTACAAAAGAGAGACAAGAATAATCACCTATTAACAAGGCCTTTTTTCTGGAAATCGATTTATACAACTGAAAAGAAGAGAAGCGTGAAAAAAAAAAAATTAATAAAAGGGTATTTGGTAAAAAGCAGTCGTGGTAATGGCACTCGATTAATCCAGAGGCGAATAGCAACGACACGGCAAAGGTCGAAGTCGTAAGCGGTAATTTAGAGTAACCGTGATACGGATCAAAGATTGTAAGTTACTCGTCAGATTGTCTCGTGAAAGGGGAAAAAATCAGACACAAGAAATCGAATCGATGTCGAAGAGGACGAAAACCAATGAAGAAATTCGTTATCGCAGTCTATTGTTCACCAGGTTTGAAAGGCAATGTTAGGCCGGAGGTGTAAGATGAAGGGGGGCAAAATATTAGGTGAGACAAAAAGAAAGAAGCGAAAGGATAGGAAAAGATGGAAAATGGAAAATGGAAATCGATGAAAAGCAGGTTAGTAAAGGTTGACGGGGAAGTTAGAGCGTTTTCTTCTTTTTGCGTCCTTGGTCCCTCGTTGATTTTTTAATATTGGTGGGGGGAAAAAAAGAAAAAGAAAATTGAGGGGAAATAATTTGGTTCAGGCCGGAATAGGGCAAAAGATTCAGTTGTAGAGATGCTAAAGCAAACAAGCATGCGCGAAAATTAGCAGTAGCGGCCGAGCGTGCAAGACCTTGGTAAGCGCAGACCTAGAAGCGAGGAAGTTTCTCTTGTGTGAAAGGAAGGGGGAAAGACCCATAATTGATTGACCGTCACAGTTCAGAAGGGTCCTAGCACAGCTTACCGCAGCTATAGCCATCAAAAAATACAGAAGGATCGCTGTTATCTCGAAATCCCCCCCATGAAGGATGCAGCTACAGCCAACACGTAAACAGGGATACAGTGCTGGATCCACATATACTTGCAGCCAGGTACGCGCAGGGGTAGTTACCTCTTTGGTCTACAGTCTTACACACGGTAGAGCTGGTCAGTGCAGTAACGAAACAACGGAGATGATTGCCATTATTGACATCACAGTTGTGATAGTCATCTAGCGAGGAAGATGATACAGGAACTGATGGCAGAAGTATAGATTGGAATTATGGTTACTGACAGCGCCACACTGACATGAAGTCAATCAACCAAAGACTCCTCAACAAATATTTACACCGAATAAAATAACAAAGGCATCTTCACGATGTGAAGAATCTGTGAGCTGACCAACCTCCAGGGCACGCTTGTTCACGTCGAGTCAGCACAATAGAGTTAACTGTTCTAAAACTGTTTCATCAGATTCTTACCTGAAAACAATATCCCTTTGATTTTGTGACAGTTTGTTTACTCACATACAATATATGTGACTACCGCAAATATATCACGCCTCATGAAGCAACAATCTGTAGCTCTGGCTTCAAAATATATAAACATGTAAGGGACCACGTCGGTCTGTCCAGGTGAACACAGGCGAGCCTTGGACCGGATCAGCTTTGTGGGTTTATTGTGATTAGTCGTTATAGATATTCACATTGGTGTCTTCAAGTAAGTATCAATTTGTATCTTAAAGCCGGACTAAAACCTTTACATTCGTAGTGTACCAGAAACTTCAATAACATCAAGTCTCCTTTATCTTCAAGATCTGCCACTATTGAAGATTTCCGCTGATAAAACAGAAAAACCATCACGACAGTGTACAATTCCAAACACAGTATATGAGAAACAGACGATATCAAGGCCCTGTTCATGATTTTGCGAAACTTGCAATTTCACTTGTCCCCCCAATGATCGCCAGCCAATCAGAGTCTTTGTTACGTGGGGTTAAATTTGATTTTATCGAATGATCTTCGACAAAAAGCTCAACTCGCCCTTCCTAACTTCACAACTTGACACCATCGTGACATGTGCGAATGAACAGAATAGAGAACTCCCCAAAAATTCAAATCTGATATGCGATATAATTATTGGTTAGCAGCCAAGCGGACCTGGCCGATGCCTGCGATGAAAGCGGGAAGTCTAATGGAACCATGGTTTAAGCCTGATACCTCAGTACGAGCTGTCATGAGTCTACCGGTCTCAGTATTTTTTATCTTTGGTAGCGGAGTCAGCTCTATATTTTCCTTAATATTTTCCCAGTTGTCAGTATTTGTATTGTTGTAAAGTATATGGAATCAAACTTCAATAATGCCAGATCACGGTGTTCGCCTGTCAAGGTTTGTTAAGGACAAAACCGATACAATTGATATCTCTAGGGTTAGTGATGACCCTATATAGCAAGGCAAATGTCTCGGCCCTTTAATTTTAATCGACCTTTGTAGTTCCACAGCATCTATTATTAACTGATGAGCTGACAAAGACTGTATACTGATAAAACAAAAAGGGTATTTGACCAAGATTTGACGGTCGACGCAATCACACACACACATCAACATTCTCTGACTTGAGCTCAAACTATTACTTCTCAGCATCTTATCAACACAATTCCCGCACAACTTATCATCGGTAATTACATTCACTATAGCAATGATAAAAGAAGCTTCGTGTACAGTCTGGATATCAAGTCCGTGTAGCCCGGAAGTGGCCTATGCAGATAGGTGGAGATGCACAAACTCCAGCTCATGTTTATATTGCCTATGCATCTTACTCATTACCAACACTCTGACTTATTATGAACCCATGGAACAATCAGGGCAATGTTCTCGAAGCTTTCACACATATAAGGAGAGAGCACAAAAAAATGAAAAAGAAACAAATAAAAGACGACCCAATGTAAGAAATTTCCTAACGCGGCATTAGCCAGTGAAAATCCAAACTTATAGCCGATGCCTGTTTTCTATACGTCCCCATTGCTGCTGCAGCCGGGAAATTGGGCAAAATTTAATACTGCATAAAATTGTCGCCTGAGTGTTTAGGGTTACTGAGGACCCGGCAGACAAGACTTGCAGGTTAAAACCACCCACGATGGAGGGTATATTACAGTTTTTTTTTTATCACAGCGTCTGAAGATACATGCCAATAGTTGTCTGACAAAATCAGAGCGTATGGGTTGGGAAAGAAGTTGAGAAGCTGAACTGCAGTTGCTTTATACTGCCATTGCCTTTACATCGTGATGAGGTTGACAAGGCTGGATGTCACCAGTGTCAGAGAAACCCTAACATGGCTTGTATTCGATAGTTTGTTAGATTATGCATCATTTGGTGGTATTTCGGTTTGATGATCTTCCACCATCCATATGATGTCATATTGAACAGTTAATGATGGCAATGACAATGTCAAAGTCGCCTATGCAATGCTTATAGTGTACCAATCTTTGTGAAGGAGATAGAGGCAGTTGAGGATATGAAACTTTGACTATAATACAGTATATAACTACATACATAATGCAAAAATTTGGGTCAATGTAACAGTGAAAATCTAAATGACCTACACTGTTGGAGTGATGCAACGTCATTGTAAAAGAAATTCAGGAACAGGAATTTCCATGACACTTTTGCTGCATTGTGCATCATGAGGAGGAATGAACGTCTGTGGTGGTGGTTGACGGAGTATCTGCAGTGATTTTATGTTTCTTTTTGAAAGATGTTTAGAAAAAAAGGAAGCCAGAAGATCAATAGAGAAGGATTGAAGTGTAAAGAGACATGTACATGTCGTTTCATGGGATACCAAAGAAAGATATTGCGAAGATTGATCTTGAAAATGGCCTCTTGTAATTGTCATTATTTATCATGAAAGCTTATCCATTTCTTTCAGTTGAATCTTGAATTGTATTTATGGAATTAATCATCAGCATTAGACTTCATTAGTTTCTGTCGTCCCAAAATGTATATATTTATCATGAGGTCTCTAGACTCCACTATATTCCACGACTGACAGATCCACTCATAATCCTCTCGAAGCTCTTCTATGATCAGCAATCAAAACTTCTTCTTCCAGAGGTTATTATATAACGTCTACATTATCGACATCGTTCTATCCAGATATAGATACCCTAGAAGTATGGCAATAGAGAAAAAAAAAATGTTACAAGAACTCAACACGGCTCAAGTAGGGTTCATTAGCTCCATTCGATAGCGATCAGCCCGTCACCACCCACACTATTCCATTGACACTAACAATCGATCTAGCCCAGGGCCGATGGAACATTAAAAGACGTTCCAATGAGATTCTGTTTAAGATCACGACAGGAGCGTCACGAAATCCGAAATCTGACAGGACGGAGTACCTGTAACGCGATAGACCCGAGCGTCCGTCCTTTATATTTATTTTGTTGTATTGAATAATTCTGCCGAGACAAGAAACATCAAATGCAACTAATGATGGTTGGTGGCTATGCAACTAATATGTCTGTCCATGCTACACCAACTCTACGGAATAACCATTCGTACCTATCCCGACTCTGATGAGACGATTGCAACACTGGAAAACCAAACTTGTTTATCTCACAATTGTTTACACCATTTAGCTTTGATCGCAAACATAAATACTCTGAAGATACATATAAACGCTTGCGTCTTGCGCATTCTTGCACATTGTCTTTTCACCCAACACCTACGACCTCTTCTGTTCCGACGATCATTTCCTGATATGACCATGTCTGAACTTGATGACCTTTGGAGTGAAGCTCTTGTTTGTGATCGGCCGAGTTGCCGCTTCTAATTGACTGGTAAGGCTTATATCTCTACAATATCCATTGTTGACCCTGGACACCCGTCATGACTCTTCAATGGAACCATCGTTATGGATTAAGTCAGCTTTTTCAGGTAAACCGTACAAAAAGCAAGCAACATCTCAGATCACTATCAAGGCAAATATCCGTAAACTTCTCTCCTCAAATGCTTCCTATTGCCAAACGGAGATGGAGTTCCACCGTGACCATACAAACACGAAGAAAAATAAAAAACAAACAAATAAGATATATGCCAATTCATAAACCAGATAGAAACCCTCCGTTGTCAAAGACACAAAATGCTTTGTCAATGCTCATCCATACTTTTGTCAAGTCATTTGCTAAGTTTTCTCTCCCCATGCAATCTTACGACGTTGCAAACCCGCACTGGCCCGCCCGCATGCGTGCCTCTAGTGATACCGTCATTATAACATTCTGAATAACTAGTTATCGTCTCTCTTTCCTTTTGATAGATTGAATGCACAGAGTCTTTTGATTTGTTGGGTTGGCCACGCTTTGGGGGATGATGGGAAGCGAGTATTTAGGCGATGGTCGATAGTGGTGATAATTTGTGGGTTCGAGTCGATTTTTTTTTTCTTTTGTATGCGAAAGATGCCGGTGTGAATTTGAATGCTTGGAAACTTGGAAGCTTGGTAAGCAATGTAATCAATAATTTTGCCATTCCTTGATAGTCATCACTGTTGCGCGACTGAATGACTGAATATTGGTTTACGGCCGTAGCTCAGTACGCCATATTTTTCTCTGTACTTGGCAGCTGTTTCTTCTCATGGCATAAATCATGTTAAAACTCTCAACGCATTAATGCCGACAAAAAAGTTTCTTTGTCGAAACACATCAACGCCGCTCCGTTTATGCTGCTATCATACAAATTCTAGAAGTGCCTTGTTTGATCAAGTTGAGGCTGGTATGATTGCAGTCTGATCAGTGTATCTCCACCTACCAAACACTACAGGATTCGTCATTCCGTTTTGAACGTATAACACAAAGAATTGGCATGTACGATGCTTTGTCAATTCGGCACTCGATAGTGACAGTTGTCATTCGATTTTTTTTTTTCAAGTGCATCTAGCCAGCAATAACCGTAAGATTCATTTGTTTGTCACATGGCCATGTGAATAACGACTTAACATTCTCACATTCAACGCCAAGACGAAAATTATGACATCACATCTTGTTTGACTTCTTGATCAAGAGCACAATCCATGGTTTTGAATCTCGCTTATGTGCATCGCAGTCAGCATACCAAAATCTTAGCTTTAGGAGACGCAACGAAACAACGAAACATAAACCATGTTCATCCTATTTAACTGTGGGTTCCTCGTGCATATAGAGCCAGACTCAGTCAGGGCGAACTTTTTTTTCACCCGTAAACTTGAGAATCTGGATCGGCTTGTCCGAATTTGTTGGTGATCCGACACGTCAGTTTGGCCAGATGAATCCGCAAATTGAATATAGCATCCGATCTTTTCATGTACCAGCATCTAGTTTGACATGATACATCTAATTGTCAACCAAAGAAACCGACAAAGTGTCTTACGGGTTGACATATCAAAACTTATTGTCTGTGATGCGGCAAACCCGTACGTTCTGCATACATGTCTATCTAAAACAAGCCCCTCCATCACACTTCCAGAATACTGCCATTCTCTCTTAGAAATCACCATGGGATCCGCTGTAGAGACAGCCATGGCTGAAGTTTCGTTTGTTGAGAGCCATAGAAACTTCCTTTACAGAATCACACCTGCAGTCGGCCGTCTGGGCTTAGAGCACAACGCCAAACTATACAAAGTAAACTTTTTCGTGTATTTCGGTTGTGATTCCATTTGCATCGGTAACGTGCTTGTCCGGAGTAGGATGACGGAGGGTTTTTGAAGCATCTCGTGTTTCTTGGGATCATTTATGATTTGGTCTGGTTTGTGCTCCATGAGTATGGAACTGTAGTCAACAAGCAGTTGTCTCGAACATGTAAACAACCCGAGGTCGCTTTGTCCATCAAGCCTCAGTCACTTATGACACTGCTGCTTCTGGGCCTATCGATATCCATAGTTACAACTCAATGTGTACAAACACTAAGATCTTATAGATCTATATTGATTATATACAATCCAGAAGAATTAACCCGCATCATGGTTCCACAAGCATGTAATTAGCCTGTTGTGCATTGAAGATATCCACGTGTGATTAGGGGAAGAGCCCAATCCTGCAAGCCATTCTATGGCGTCTATCCCACCTTGCGAATACCCGTCCGACACGCGCCAATGTTGCCAATGGCGACGATAGGCCGGCGACGAAAGGGAACCGTAGGGGATTTCTCTTTGAGAAGACAAGTTATACAGTATTGTTGGCGAGACTACGAGGCCCTTACCCGGGGGTTGGATATTATGAGGAGATGGGTGATTGAGCCCCCGTCGACTTTAGGGTGAAGTTCTTAAATGGGAATTATGGATTCGGATGGTTGTCAGGAGACAAACGGCAGAAGATCCGACATGGTCTGGAGAGTTTCCGTTCAAGGTTTTGACATGTCGGGCTGATGTCGTTGTAACTGATGTTTGGCTTTTGAGGCTCGTTAAATTTACAATTTTTGCGGATAGTGGCGTTGTTGGTTCAGCGGAAGTCATGGTTTATTCGAATGTGATAGCCTTGATGGGAAAGGGATCGACCTATGCCAACCTCGCGGAATTGGTCATTGATTAAAGATACCCTTTGGTGACTGACTGATGCTTTGTGAGTTCAAAAGCTGTGGTTAAGAGACTGTGAGCTCATCTTTACATAAGTGAGCAGGCGTCTCACGAAATATTGATAAGTTTGATGCTTCTGTGAGAGATGTTGCAAGCCATATGACCTGCTAGAGAAGGCTTAGTGGCGTAGATCGATGGGTTTCACAGCACATGCGCATTATACCCGCTTGTATATAGATATCGCTAGACTGCTAGAACTGTTGGCATTATGTTAGCCTGGTGGTACAAATTGAAGACGGATGGATTGGCTGATTTAAGAGAGGTTGGACTGGAGGAGTGATAACACAAACATATACTGAGTCGAGTAATAGTAGATTATCTGATGGTTGAGACTGACATCAACGTTGAAAGACATTATCTGATGTCCTTTAACAAAGATGAATGGGCAACTATTGCAATTGTCAAGATGTCGAACGAGCCGAAAGGGTTCAATAGAATATGTCAACATAGGTTAGACTGAACTAAGGGTTTTACTGTATCACAACCCTAACTATGGCACTTAATCTACCAGGCTCCTGAAGAGATAAAGACCAAATGAATATGACATATTATAAAAATGGAGCAGGAAAAAAGTGATAGAACTTCGTTCCTGATCCCGAAACACTCCCAATACTCGATAACTATGAGAATCACATCACATATCAAGTTCCATCGTCATGTCTCAGCCCCGGCTTCTCCTTCAGTCCATCTTATTCCGATGATTCAGCTCAATCCAGATTAGCAGCTTGAATGCAATGCGCTGGCGGAATCCATTCGCACTACGACTGGGTCACCAGCCAACAAAACCAACCGAAAATAAGGAAAACTGGACACGGCGGCATCAATAATACGATTGGTTTTTTTATTTTTATTTTTTTTCCCTCCACAGCCATCTTTTCTCCCAGTGTAAATATTACCTAGAGCGCCCATATACCCAATTTGAGCTCACTGCTCCGATCCGTTCGCCACCGTTTGTGACCGAATAATAACCGTTATTTTTCTGCCGCGCCCACCAAACCCACCGGCCCGTCCAATTCTATCATTTTTTTTTTCGGATTATTGCCGCCCAGTATGAGTTCTGGTGTCGCCACCCAGCACCAACGTGGTACGTTTACGTCTTGAAGATTCGCAATCCTTGCTTGCGCTTGACTTTTGTGTGCAGCGTGCCGTTTGTGATGGGCATAGCAAATGCCGGAGAAAATATAGTGCGATTGACATGTGAATATGGCTCTGATTCTTTTGATCTCTTTTCTTCTTTTTAATAGCTTTTCACCATGATGTTGATGGCTCTGTGGAGGCCGAATATGATCGCCTTCGCGAGCTAGCTCATAAGGAGGCTGAAGAGCGCAACCGTTGTTTCCAGCAGGTAGGTTTCTCACCCCAGCCCCAAGTTTTCACCTGATCTTCCACCCCGCATTGCGAAAGTCTATCCCGTGTCCCATACTCTACGGTTAATGTTTACACTTTTTGCACTCATGAAATCGCCCGACGTATCTTTGCCATGGGAGCATGTATGTCACGCTTGCGTCGGTTACCCGTTGTTGCTTCCGCTGCACGGATTCGGATCTGAACCGCCGAAACAGTTCTTGAACATGACCTTGCATCTCAGAATACTGTGGTTCACGGCTTCTCAAAGTCTAGAATTGTTGTACAATTGATCATCAAGGCTTGACAAACGTGGACCTAGACCAAGCCCGTCGTTTGTGCATGTGGTCATCGGCGATTCCCCCACGTTTCACAAAACCCACGCTTACCCTATCATCGTAGAAACCTGCTCTCAACATATACTGACCCTACAGCAGTCCCGCGATGCATATAGCAACGGTGATGGTGCCGGTGCCAAAGAACTAAGCAATCAAGGCAAGCGTCACGCTGCCAAGATGGACCAGTACAACAAGCAGGCGTCTGACTACATCTTTCGCGAGAACAACGCCCCGGGACGTGTCGATGACGACGAAATTGACCTCCACGGCCAATACGTAGAGGAGGCTGAGTGCATTATCAAGGAGCGTATCCTCACCGATCGTGCCGCTGGTCGGGCTCGCCTTTGTGTCATTACGGGCAAGGGCATCCACTCCAACAGGCACATTCCCAAAATCAAGCCGGCCGTCGAGGCTGTATTTGACCACATGGGGCTGAACTACCATACCGATGACCACAATACTGGGCGAATCATTGTTAAGCTTGGCGGCAGCGGTGGTGGGTACACTCAGCCTTCGAAGCCGCACCATGGACTCCAGCCGCATCACGGGTCCGGTGGACAGCACCAGGGACAGCACCAGGACCAGGAGACCGATTTGCTGGGACTTCTTTTTGGTTGCATCCAGAAGCAGTGCTGCAATGTTATGTAGAGTGGCATTACGTGGCTGTTGTTGGTTATGGCCATGAGTTTGTTTCTTGATAGAGGGTCACGGTAGTGGGGAATAACCTTTTGGGTTACTGGTTTTGCTGTATGTTTTTATCTATGGAGCTGGTTTTGGTGGCTTTATGTCTGATCTATGTTATTTGATTGATGACTTGAATGAAATTCAATAATGCAGAGAATATCTTAAATTTGGGAACGTTGAAGTCTAAGTAGCTCTGTCCATGCGTCAGATTATAAGATGTAACTACTAACAGATTAACCCTTAATTTGATGAACATAATCCCCACTCACTTTTTCATGGGCCAACTTTGCAAATCCTTCAACGTCATCACTCGAAACTTACACAACCTTCTGACATCATCGAGTGAGATTAATCCGTACAGACTACAACAAAATGCCCGTAAGAAATACCTCGATCACAATATTGAAATTTATTATCTGACTCGAAATCGTAGCTAATAATAGTATCCGGTCTGCCGACGTCTGGCAAGACCTATCGCTCCAAGCAACTCTACGATTATCTTTCCGAGAAAATTAAGCCCCCGGATTCACCTAAGAAGTATCGGTTGCATTACATCTCGCACTCCACATTATCCATCCCCCGCTCAGTGTACGATTTATCAGTAGTCCCAGAACATGCCCGGTCTTCGAATTCGTCAGAGAAAGACGCTAGAGCGGCGATCTCGTCGGCGGTCAAACGTGTCTTGTCAGACCAAGATATTGTCATCCTGGACGGAATGAACTACATCAAGGGCTGGAGATATCAACTTCATTGCGAATCAAAGGCTCAGCGGACGCCAAGTGTGGTGTTGCAAATTGGCTGCATACCCGATAAAGCAAAGTCCGTTAACGAGGCTCGGTTGGCGCAACGAGCAGCAGGTGGGAAGCCAGTGCCGATGGGTCCTCCGGTTCCTGATGATGATGCAGAGCCGTATGAGCCGGCGAATTGGGATAACTTGGTGTTCAGATATGAGGAACCCAATGGAATGACACGGTGGGATAGCCCGTTGTTTCCGTTGGTTTGGGACGATGATGCAAAGCAAGCCGATAACATCTTCTCTCAAATATGGGCTGTCATTGCGGGTGAAAAGAAGGAGGCCGTTAGACCAAACCAAGCAACTGTCCAACGAAGCAACGATGCAGGCGGTGATTATCTCTACATCTTGGAGAAAGAGACACAAGAACTTGTCAAGATGATCTTGGAACAGCAAGACCCCGAGGGTGGAGGTGAGGCGATCATTCCCAGATTGACTGCTGGTGTGGATAAACTGGTGGTCTTTTTGCCTATGAAGAAGCTGGTTTTGCCGCAGTTCCAGAGGATGAGACGGACATTTGTGGGGTTGAACCGGAGAGGTATCGGCTTGGAGTATGTTGGGACTTTGGCAGTTGATCGGATTCGCGAGAACTTTGTGGAGTATCTCAACTACCACTTCGAGAGAGAAGAATGAATGGTAAACAAGCCTTACATCTACAGATAAGATTGATTTTCAATAGATGCCCACTACAATTTCATAGATCCCATCACTATCAATTTTTTCATGATGAAAAAAAGGATACTATGACGTATACCTATCGGTACAGAACTGTCGAGAATTTCTCAACATCCATTGGGTAATGACATATTAAGAATACAAGTTTACTGTAGCTTCACCTAAGCAATGATGCTCATAGTCACATATTTTCATCTTGACTTGAGTATGACTGACAAAAAGCATCTAACCTTTTTCGCAGCTTGAGACTTTCCGATCTGCCAGACACGATTACAAACAGACATTATGAAATGGGTAAATGAGTATGAAGTTATCACACATCAGCACGAAAAAAAAGTACCTTCACTGCAAAAATGTGTGCACAGTGACTTATATTTGTGAGATGTGCACTTTGCTTGCGTGTATGGGCCGCTGCCTGCCTTGCAGACTAGAAGCTTCTGATAGTTCCCTCCCACTGTATTTTCAGGGCATTGCACTCAATTTGTGGCTGGGTACTTAGGCCTGACTGTAGCATCCCATACAAAGCCTTGTATTAAAGGAGGGCCCTGACTAATCATGGAGGGGCAATAGAAGTGGGGCAGATAGCCTACCTCCTGACCTCTGATTGGCCAATACCTCTCGGCGAAGACGAATTAAGTAACAGAGCTTTAAGGCCATTATTGCATTGCTAAAGCATGCGGCTGCCTTGCTGTCTCTGGTTGGGCTCTTTAGTTGGCTTGCTATTTCGGCTTGAGATCCCTTCTTCTTACAAAACCACCTATCCCGCATCGTAACTATCAACGTGCCGGATCTTGAATTTCGCTTTCATACACCTGTTCAAGTGTGTTTTCTTCGTCCACTACACTCATAACGTTTACTTTTCTTTTACTTGTCAAAGTCATACTAGATCTGCTGTGCAGACCGTGACATTGAGACCCCACCAACCTATTCCATCCTACCTACCTCCAACTTCCATACCTAATCAGATATCGCCATCATCATGGCTGACGAGGACCACAAGAAGAAGGTCAACCTTCAGTACGTTAAGGTTTTCCTTTAAATTAATGTCAATTGAGTTACTTTTCGAGCAGAACATTGTGCTAACATCTCTTTCCCTACCTTTAGTGACCCCTCTGGCGCCGAGGTTAAGCAGGTGAGAATAACTAACTTTAACAACGCGACACACCGATCTATTCTAACATTTTCATCAGGAGAATGACGTCTCTACTGCTATCCTTCAAAAGAAGAAGAAACCCAACCAACTTGTGTATGTTTGCATTCTTCCCTGATTATGCGCTTCAACCCCACCTTCTACAGATAACCAGGCTAACCCAAACTATAACATCAGCGTCACCGACGGTGGTTCCGATGACAATTCCATCGTTGCCCTTAGTGAGGCCGACATGGAAACCCTTCAGCTTTTCCGTGGTGACACTGTTCTCGTCCGCGGCAAGAAGCGGAAGGACACTGTCCTCATTGTCATGGCTGATGAGGAGCTTGAGCCTGGCAACGCCCGTATCAACAGAGTAGTTCGCCACAACCTGCGTGTCAAGAACGGAGACACCATCACCATCAACCCTTGTCCCGATATCAAATACGTAAGTTGCAACTGTACATGCGATATACACCCTGGACAGCTCTAACCGCGTGAATTTCCACAACAGGCCAAGCGCATTTCGGTTCTTCCCATCGCCGATACTATTGAAGGCATCACCGGCTCCCTCTTCGACGTTTTCCTTGCTCCCTACTTCCGCGAGGCCTACCGTCCTGTCCGTCAGGGTGATCTCTTCACTGTCCGTGGTGGTATGAGACAAGTTGAGTTCAAGGTTGATCAGGTCGACCCTCCGGAGTTCGGTATTGTTGCTCAGGACACCATCATTCATTGCGAGGGTGAGCCCATCCAGCGTGAGGATGAAGAGTCCAATCTCAATGAGGTCGGCTACGATGACATTGGTGGCTGCCGTAAGCAGATGGCTCAGATTCGCGAGATGGTTGAGCTTCCTCTCCGTCACCCTCAGCTCTTCAAGTCCATTGGTATCAAACCTCCCCGTGGTGTCCTGTTGTATGGCCCCCCCGGTACTGGTAAGACTCTGATGGCTCGCGCTGTCGCCAACGAGACTGGTGCTTTCTTCTTCCTCATCAACGGTCCCGAAATCATGAGTAAGATGGCTGGTGAGTCCGAGTCCAACCTGCGCAAGGCTTTTGAGGAGGCCGAGAAGAACTCTCCTGCCATTATCTTTATCGACGAGATCGACTCTATTGCCCCCAAGCGTGACAAGACTAACGGCGAGGTCGAGCGCCGTGTTGTTTCTCAGCTTCTTACTCTCATGGATGGTATGAAGGCGCGCGCCAATATTGTCGTCATGGCTGCCACCAACCGTCCCAACTCTATCGACCCCGCTCTGCGTCGTTTCGGTCGCTTCGACCGTGAGGTTGATATTGGTATTCCCGATCCCACTGGCCGTCTCGAGATTCTGTCTATTCACACCAAGAATATGAAGCTCGCTGATGACGTTGACCTGGAGCAAATTGCTGCCGAGACCCACGGTTACGTCGGTGCCGACATGGCTGCCCTCTGCTCTGAGGCCGCTATGCAGCAGATTCGTGAAAAAATGGATCTCATCGACCTTGACGAGGACACCATTGACGCTGAGGTCCTTGACTCCCTTGGCGTGACCATGGACAATTTCCGCTTTGCCCTTGGTGTTTCCAACCCCTCTGCTTTGCGCGAGGTGGCCGTTGTCGAGGTTCCCAATGTTCGCTGGGACGATATTGGTGGTCTGGAGAACGTCAAGCAGGAGCTCAAGGAATCCGTCCAGTACCCCGTCGATCACCCCGAGAAGTTTCTCAAGTTCGGTATGTCGCCTTCTCGCGGTGTTCTGTTCTATGGTCCCCCCGGTACTGGTAAGACTCTTCTTGCCAAGGCTGTTGCCAACGAGTGCGCTGCCAACTTCATCTCTGTCAAGGGTCCCGAGCTGCTCTCTATGTGGTTTGGTGAATCTGAGTCCAACATCCGTGACATTTTCGACAAGGCCCGTGCTGCAGCTCCTTGCGTTGTCTTCCTTGATGAGCTTGACTCTATCGCCAAGGCCCGTGGTGGCTCAGTTGGTGATGCCGGTGGTGCTTCCGACCGTGTTGTCAACCAGCTCCTGACCGAGATGGACGGTATGACTTCGAAGAAGAACGTCTTTGTCATTGGTGCTACCAACCGTCCCGAGCAGCTTGACCCTGCTCTGTGCCGTCCTGGTCGTTTGGACTCCCTCATCTACGTTCCTCTGCCGGACGAGGCGGGCCGCAAGAGCATTTTGGCTGCGCAGCTCCGCAAGACTCCCGTCGCTGCCGATGTTGATCTCAACTACATTGCTTCCAAGACCCACGGCTTCTCTGGTGCCGATCTTGGCTTCATTACCCAGCGTGCCGTCAAGACAGCTATCAAGGAGTCCATTAACGCCGAGATCAAGCGTGTCAAGGAGCTTGAAGAGGCTGGCATGGAAGTTGACGATGACGCCACTGAGGACCCTGTGCCCGAACTCACTCGTCGTCACTTTGAGGAGGCTATGCAGATGGCTCGCCGCTCAGTCAGCGACGTCGAAATCCGCCGCTATGAGGCCTTTGCCCAGCAGATGAAGGTTGCCGGTCCTGGTGCCTTCTTCAAGTTCCCTGAGGCTACTAGCTCCAGTGAGGCTGCTGCTGCGTCTGGTGGTCAGTCGTTTGGTGATGCCGGTAACGACGATGATCTTTACGACTGAGTCCATGACTTGGGGATCTGGTTGTGAGTGATATGGATAAATCTGTGTTTTCTGTTGGCCACCTCATCGAATGTGGGCGCCTATTTGCGATCTGGGACTCGGAGTTGACTTGTACTTGGTTTCTTTTCTTTCTGTTCACGGTTCCCCCTCATGCGACGGCTTTTATGACGCTTTGTTTTGTTTTAATTAGTACTTTTTGTATGTACCACTATCTCGATGGTCATTGTGGACTCAAGATTGAAATCAATTGATGATTGAGAAAAGTATTTCGATATAGTACAAGACTGGTCATGTGATATTTCCTGTTGTCATGTAAAGTATCTTGATATGTTCCTACCGGATAACTTTGCTAGAAAAACAACTATCATAAGAAAATGGCTTTAATTAAACAGACATCATGCAAATAGCTGCCATTACGAAATGGTACCGTGGTCTCCCTGCTAAAGAATGCCTATGATTCTTCAATCGATACAACCTGCTCTATGCATCCCCGCGTCACCTTCAACGCATCAACCACAACTCCTTTGGGTAACACCAAACTAATTTCTTCGCTCGCGGTTCCGTTTGCTCCGTTGATCCCATTCATTCCATTAGCCCCATTGCCATTGCCATTTCCGTTCGCCGTTGCCGCTGTCGACTCGACATCACCCAGTGCATCGTCATCGTCGTTGTCGGCAATTGTCGCCGCGGCGAGGGCAGCAGGTGAATTTGCGGCGCGAACGTCATCGAGGACGCGTTTGAGGAGGGCGGGGAAGGAGGTGACTTCGCCGGAGCGGAGGAGGGTGAGGGCGTGGGTTTGGATGAGGGTGGGCCAGTTGGTGGGGTTGCTTTGGAGGGATTGGAGGAGGTGATTTTGGATTCTGAGGGGGGGGGGGGGGGGGGGTTAGTTAGTTAGTGGGGTTAAGATCAATAGAAAAGAGAAGAGGAAAAGAGAATGATTTACTTTGTTACGTGGCTGTCGCGGAGGAGGGCGCAGTTGATGGAGTTGCGGAGGTCAGTGTCGATGGTGGCGGCGGAGTAGCCGCCGGTGTCTGGGGTGACTTTGACAGAGTCGTCAGACATTTTGGGGTTATTTTTTTGTTTCAAGTTGGAAGGATGTATATGAGTAGATGTGTATGGGTATGGGTATGTATATGTAGATGAGTGAACAAATTTTGGTTGTGAAAATAGAGAGGGATCCCGAATGTAATGGTGTGTTGACAGCCTGATTTGGTAATGCGACAAGTGATGCTCCGAGTCGGATTTTAAGGCTGTAGATTATGATTTCGGAGCTTTAGTGGCAAATATTGGTAGTTTTAGATAAGTCAAATACGATCAATGCGATATCTCTATAGGTTAGTTTCAATAATTTTGGCGTATTTGGCGATGGATGTGTCAATATCAAAATGTCGTTGGCCATCCCGTCGCGCAAAACCAGCTTTCTTGAACAGGGTCGTGACTTTAGCTGCTTAGTCAGCTGTTTATGAAGGATTTTTGACTTATAGGGTTAACCCATCATTGTTTCGTCCGTTGGACAGCGACAAAGCAAGGATTACATAACCAGACCTCAATATATACATGTAACTCCATATAACTCCAGACATACACACGCCATCTGCATAGATATACATGAGCCATAAGCCTCCGTATCACTGCAGTGACTCTGACATCTTGCTAAGGTCGCCATGACATGATCGAAGTAACCTGCTTATACCGACCGACATCACCAGGGATCCCCACTCAACTAGCTGGATAGCAGCAACCTCGCACGATAACAACCACGGATACAACCATCGCCACATCGGCTCGATTTTTGTATTTAGATAAATAACCACCGGTGACATGTACCCATGTGTACATAAAAATTGAACAACGGTCGTATATAGCCTTGTTGTGTCCATTCCTTCTCCGGCAAACCGGCCAACTGGCCACACCCCTCCTCTATACTCTCCCCAACATAAATAAATAAATAAATAATCATAATGTGCACACATATATATCCCCATCTATAATGCTACCAATTCACCCAAGCGCTGTCCTCTGACCGCCGGGTAACGACCCCGGACACCCCCGCATCCGTTCTTGCTCAACGTCAACACAGCCACCGACCTGACATTCGACGCCATGTCTGTATTTATGTAAATAGACAGTTTAGATCATACATGATCAGATAGACGCTCAACTACACGGACATCAAACACCTCAGGTCCTATATACTTACATGTATGCATAGCAATCTCAATATTTCCAATAACAAGTGAGGGCGATACCATCCCTCCCACCTGCATAATCCACCTGCAGTTGGCCCCTCAACCCTCAATATCAGATATCCCGCCAAACAAACAAATATTCAGAACGATATACATGCGCGTGTACATCCACCCCCATCACCATCACCACCCACACCAACCCTAACCCACCAACATTTCCCCCCCCTCTCCTCCTCTTCTCCCCGCCTTCGCCTCGGGATTCCTCCAATGCGACCCCGCAAACTCCCCTCTCCTACTGGCCAATAATTCCCCCCATCATCGTTCCCCCTCCCCCTCTACCTGCTTACATAAATTCCTCCCCACCGTAACCCCCCCACACCTCACACCTCACACCACACTGATCACGTGACCACATCCACCAAACAGTGCCCTCATTACTTACTCGATTAATCAACCAACCAATCCCCATAATCCAACTCAGTATATTAGCATATGCATATAAGTTCCATTATATACCAACCCACATTAACATCCACATCGCCCCATCTAAATCTAGACCCATCCAGACCACCTCCCCTCCTCACATCCCCAAGATCACGGAATCCCAGCAGCTAAGCGATGTGTGCCTCCTGCACCAACCTGCGGCTCATCATGCCCATCGGAAAGCCCTGATGCAATCAAATCGAAGCCGATACAATGAGGTGTTGCCGACAGACGGGCTGGCTGGATAACCAGATATGGAAGCGGGGCATCAAAGACCGATTGATGTATGCAGGCCAGGGATTAACAAGAGGAGCGTAGAAAGAAGAGGATGAAGAAGGCACTGATGATGAGGATGATTGTAAGGAATGGAGGAGAAATAGCTCGGTATCGTTACAATTTGTTCACGAGGCCGTTCGTGTTGGTTGTCGTAGCCATCATGAGATAGCTCTTTACGATAAATCGGGTGCATTACGGATACAAATACCGAGCAGTAGTTCACTTCATGAGGCAAAGGCTGTGTACGCGCTGGGATGGAAACCCATGCACGTCTCGCAAACAGGACAGCTGAACCACATATTATATGCCATATTGGTCATGGACGTGGTATTCGCTTACTTCTTTGGTGACCAATCACAACCTCCACATCAACATCACCAATTCAGTCAAAAGTATATGAGTATATCATCATTACAAATGTATTCGAGATTGTGAATCTCATGAGCCATCAAAAAAAAACTATGCACACACAAACGTGACCCCAATGAACCGTTCCCAAGCGCCGGAAAAGAAAATAGAAAGCTTGTCACTTGGAGTGACCCATACCAAAATACAAAACCCTGAATGAAAACCCAAATCATGATGACGCCTGACCGAAGCATGTCTCGTATGGACAGATGTGAGAACCACGTATAGCGCAAGAGGAAAGAAAAAAAAAATTAATGCAGACGTTAAAACAAGAACGAAGGAGATAAAAGTGGAGCCTTTAATGCCAATCACTGAAATCGACACCGAATCTCTTTTTTGCCCTTTTAGGCCGTGATGAAAACCGCTATCAGGATCCAAATCTCGTTCCTTTTAATCGGCCGAGATGAGTGGATCTGGGGGGGCAGGGTCCAGTGACCAAGCAGTTTTTAATCAACGCCACAAAAGTGCCACCGTGTGTAAACGATGGGACACGGGATGAATATGAAGTCCAAAATATGTTTGTGTCCAGACGATATATCGCAAGGGACAGCAAAACATAGCATGGACAATAATGAGTAAAACAAAATGACAGCGCTCTTCATGTGTGAGACAAACCGTCATGTCTTCTGAAGTTGGGTATCAGAACAATGAAAAGAGAAAACATGAAAGCAAACATGAAAAGATGAAAGCGCGTATCCCGTAGAATCTGATGGATGGGTTGAATGGATGTCGGCTTTTACTCGCGATGGGTCTCAGCCTGCATAGCAGGTTCACCGAAGCTTGCACCGTCCACAAGGTATGACTCATCAGTATTGAGCTCGGCCACATCAACCAACGCCTCTCCCTCAAGGCTGTTCTGATCTGGAGATGATGAGCCACTGCTACTGGACTCGGACTCATCGCTGGAAGGAGGAGCAGGCACTCCAGAACGCTTGAGGAGCGCCTTCTGCTGCAGAAGCTTTTGAGTCTTCTGAACAGCGCGCTCCGTCTTGATCTGCTGGTTCCACATGGAGTAGTAATACCCACGCTTCTTCAGTAGCATCTCATGAGTGCCCTTCTCCACGATCTCACCTTTGTTCATAACGATGATTTGATCAGCATGTGTGATCGTAGAAAGTCGGTGAGCAATGATCATAAGCGTCCGGCCAACACCAAGCTGAGCAAGCTCGCCCTGGATTTCCTGTTCGGTCTGAGTATCGAGAGCCGAGGTGGCTTCGTCGAGCAGGATAATCTTGGGGTCCTTGAGCATGGTCCGCGCGATAGCCACCCGCTGCTTCTCGCCACCACTCAGACGCATGCCGCGTTCGCCGACCTTGGTTTGGTACTTGTCGGGAAAAGACATGATCTTGTCATGGATCTTAGCGGCTTTGCAGGCCCAGTAAACATCTTCATCGGAGGCGTTAGGGTTCGCGTAACGGAGGTTGAACATCAGGGTCTCATTGAAAAGAATAGTTTCCTGAGGGACAACCCCGATATGCTGGCGAACACTCTGGATGGACAGATCGCTGACCTTCTTGCCATCGATCTTGATAGCACCCGCACTTGAGTCGTAGTACCGGAACATCAGACGGAAGACGGTGCTCTTGCCACCACCAGATTCTCCAACAAAAGCAGTAGTGGTACCGGGCAGACATTCGAAGCTGAGGTTCTTCAACGCCGTGGTCTTATCGGCGTACGCGAAGGCAACATCCTCCCAGGTGATGTGGCCGGTACAGGTGTCCAATGACTGCACATTCGCGTGATCTATAACCGAGGGCTTGTAGTTGAAGAGCTCCAACAGGCGCTCACCTGAAATAAGAGCCTGTTGCATAGTCCGGTAGAACTGGTTGAAGAAGTTCAGCGGACCCTGCATCTGCAACAGGTACGACAACAGGGTGACGAAGCGGCCACCAGAGATAGTTCCGTGGGCAAGTTGCCAGCAACCAATGACAACGACAAGGGACAGACCACCAGAAAAGACGCAAGCCTGGATCAAGGTCATACGGCTAGTCTGGTAGTTGAGACGAGCTTCGGCAGCCTGAAAGCGATCAATGGCTTCCGCATACCGATTGTACTCGAATTCCTCAGCGTTGAAGTACTTGACTGTCTCATAGCTAGTGATCGAATCGTTCTTCACAGCTTCCTCTTCGCGATCAGCATTGGTCATTTCGCGGCGCTCATCGGCACGGGCACGAGCAAGATTGATGCTAATCCACACATACCATATCGTGTTGACGCAAACAATCGTCCCGTAGAAACCATCAAAGGCCGAAGAAAAGAAGTAAACCCCGATAAAAAGATCAAACAACATTGGGAATAGGTTAAAGGTAACCTGCTCCAAGAAGTTATTGATCGAAGCACCCTTGTTGAGAGCAGAGAGCACTTCACCGGTCTTCTTACCCAAGTGAAAGTCCAAGCTCAGGCCGTGAACGTGTTGGAAAGCAGCAACCTCGACCGCACGGTACGAGAACTGCGAGACATCAATCCACAGCAGAGAACGTAAAGCACCAAGAACGCCGGCAGTCCCCTGGAACATGAATAGGAAATCCAGAAACGCAACCTGCACCCAAGGAACATAGATCAATAACCGAGTCGTAAACTCGGAATCCAATCCATCTCGGTTCTCAGGGCCAGTGATGTAATCCATCAATCTTCCCATTTGCCAAGGGACCATAACATTGACGATCCGTTGGAGAACCAAGATGCAAAAGCACAGGAAGACGCGGAACTGCAGATCACGACGATTCGCAGGCCAGACGTACTTCCAGAACAAGCCGTAGGAGCTGAGATACTCCCACCAGTTGCGCTTGGGGAGCTTCTTGGGGCGGTAAAATCCGGCTTCTTCATCCCGGCCACGAGAACAGGGAGCCTTGGGTGTTTCTGAGGGGGTCACAGGAGCAGATGTTCCATAGTCCGTTTCCTGGGTCTTCAGCAGGCCGGTGGTCTCATCGCACTCAGGAGAATCGCAGTCCGAGGTACTAGCCGTATCAGAGTGTGAATCCATCGCATCAGCCTGCCATCTGACATGGTACTGGTAGGATTGGAACAGAGTAGCAGACAAAATGAGAATCACCCCGAGCATAACGAGAGAGCGAACGCTGGCGATGACAATACGACCTTGAGCCCAATTGTCAAAACAGACATCATCGAGCAAGTTAGCGGGATCGTCGCAGAGAGGGAGACCAGCGAGAGTCGCCACAATAATGACAATCTCAAAGGTCAGACCCAAGACCCAGGAAATCAGATGAGTAAGGCCAGGTCCATGCTTGCTAGAGTACAGCGTGACTCCGAAGAAAAGGTACAAAGACACTGAGCTGTAAATGTACGACTACAAAAGATGTTAGAACAATGTTTGATGTGAATTTCCGGTGTGCAGTCAGCAACTTACCAAGCGCGCGGTGTTTGTCCAGTAAGGGACTTCAGAAGCCAAGAAGTCCACGTGCAGTGAGCGAGCCTGGGCCATTAACCACCAGAACTCAACCAGAAAAGAAAACGAAAGAAGCCAGCAGATAGAGACAAAGACCCGTCTTCCGGTGGGTCCAGTCTCGAGATGAAACGGAGAATGGGAGCCACCCTTAGAATGGCTCGTGTCAGAGTCTTTCGACCCAGACTTACCGGCGGTCATGACACTCAACATGAGCGTCACGACCAGCCACATAACGAAAATCATCGGCCCGTACCAGTGTTGGACGGCAGATGTTGTCCGTAGCCATGCAGGCTCGGCGACAGAGAAGGAGGCCTCAAGCATCATGATGCCAAGTGTTTCCCTCACGCTTTGAGCTGAAGCTGCGGAAAGGAAACGACTTTGTCCCGGAATTAGTTGGACAAATCAATAAGAAAAATGGGGCATTGCCTTATAGGAAAGAGACAATATAGTGGATTCAAAGATATCAAGATGATGAGAAGTGGCGAGTATATATGAAATATTATGCAGACTCGTTTGTGTCCGGTCAGGGTGGGGGATGACAAGGAACAGTTAAGACAGGAAAAGATAAGATCAAAAGAGTGTGGCTTGCTTGACAGACAGTCCAAAGAAATACAAGTGACAACGATGGACAAGACTGCTGCTGAAAAGATGACAAAAAGACCAGATGATATCTTTTTGAGATAACGAGAGAATATATATAAGGTGTCAAAATTTAAAGGGGGTGGGCAGAAGATTCTTCGGAGGTATGTTGATAGAAGTCGGGAGGGGTGGGTGTACGGTGAACGAATTAAGTGTTAGTTGCGTGGAAAATGAACAGAAAAATATAAGATTACAAGAACTCGCAAGTATTAAGTCGAGCCAATCGAATGGGACAAAGTACAGCAATGCTCAGCGTTGTAATGTTATGCCGAGAGAGAAAAATAGAAAAAAAAAAGAAAAAAAAAAGTGTTGTAAATACACTCAAGAAAATTGTGCGATGGAAAAGGGACCAATGGTGTGCCAAAGTTTGCAGTAAACACAACGTTCTTATATGAGACCAAAGTGACTCTTCGATAAAGCTTCAACTTGAAGTCGGAGACCGTTGGTCGAGTGAAAGGGAAACAAGTAATGCGAAAGTAGAAGATAAAGAACTGATAGGTCGTGATCCAAGAGTTGGAGAGGAAGAAGGTTAAAATGAAAGAAGGTTTTCTGGGATCACAGAAGTTATATATGAAATAAACCAACCGACCTTGGACGTTGCTTGAGGGGAACTCCCAAGAGAGTTTTAAACTCTTAAATGAAGAGTGTTTTTTGTGAGTTTATCGAGCTTGTTAAATCCTAGTCCAACCAGAATCCCCGCTTCTAAACAGCAGAATCCAGGCAAGCAGCTAGCGACCTGGTGCACCCCTCAAGGAAATACCCTGTTGGTGGTAGTGACCGACAGTTAATGGCTGGATCAGT
This sequence comes from Ambrosiella beaveri, assembly GCA_030294605.1. Lineage (NCBI taxonomy): Eukaryota > Fungi > Ascomycota > Sordariomycetes > Microascales > Ceratocystidaceae > Ambrosiella > Ambrosiella beaveri. The sequence continues at coordinate 575,328 of JARQWA010000004.1, forward strand.
CTGTTCTACTCAGGACTGTGGAGTGAATGGTGCTGGGACAAGCGACGTTGAATTCGGATCGAGATGTCGATTGTTGGCCAAGTGTCGAATGAGAGACTAAGTTTCATCACACAAGTTAGAGAGGATTACATAGTCAACAATACCAATGAGCTGTCGCAATAACGGTAAACGGGGAGAATCATGAGAATCGGCCTGATGCTGCATTTGTTCTTGTGGTGGATCGTCCAAATCCTAGACTGGAGAGAGAAGGCTGGACTGAGGTGTATGAGCAAGGATCTTCACAAAATATTTGATTAAAATACTCAACATTTTCGCACATTCACGAAAAGGGTAAAAACTGCGACCACTCGGCCGAAGTGCTACAGCCACACAGAGTAGACGAAACATGTAGGACCGGTTGATGTTCCCTGGCTTCGAAACAGAGACGTAAATATTGTACAGACTTCATCATTGACCATCCACATCAAACATTACATCTTGAATCATGCCCACCAAAATAAATAGTATCATGGGTGGCAAATCATGACATAATCAAACTCTTGATAAGACACATCACGCCTGCTTAGGCATGTCTCTTCACAAGTTCCCTTGTTTTATTTACACGTTTGTGCGTGAATGGGGGGTGTCATGGAGTCCCCAAAGCCACACAGTGTGGAGAAGGGGTGTATATATATATCAGGATACATAAACAGGACAATGAACCTGTCAAAACCTCAACTAAAGTCAAGACAGAGAGCTCATCAAGTTTGGTCACACAGGAAACATGAGCTTCGTGTTTAGGGTTTGTGGTAATACATGTTAGGGTTGGTATGATAGGCATATACTGCAATGTCATGGAGATATCAATAGAGATCTCATTTACCAATGATGTGCAAAGTCGAGAAGGTCGAAAGAGTTTATGCAATGACTGCGGTGACACCAGTTTAGTACCGATGTGGTCGATAGCACGCAAAAGCGTAATAGTAGGTGAGGGTAGTTGAAACAAAAAAAGAGATGCCAGAACTGGAGAGGGGTGAACCCGAAAGAGAAGAAGAAAACGAAATCAGGTTCACAGGGCGACATCGAAAGTCATATACGACGGATGACTCCCGCGTATGTTCTTGCCATCTTCAAATGCCACGGGGTTTGGTAATTGCGATGTCTACAATGACTTAGAGCTTGGTGTTGTTACCCGATTTGGCGTTCACCATTCTACCAAATTCTCAACAGACTACGATACCTGCAAATAAGTACGTAAAATGGCTCTCTTTCCCTATGCTACATACTTGTTACCGGAAAGTGCTTACGATTCACACGATGGGTGAGGGAAGTTGTAGTCAATTGTTTTCCGCAGTCACTTGTAGCACTTTACTCGTGCGAGAAACTACCGAGATGGGGGAGGGAGAGGCGCCAAATGTTTTACATCCACAGTCGATGACGCTCATTGTGATTATCCAGTACATTGAGATGGAGGGAATCCAGCAAATCATGACACAATTATCATATTCCTTAGATCAAAGATTTATGTCGTCATAAGAACCCGAGCTAGTGTTGAATTCGCCCCTTTCCACCAATATCGAATCCCCCACATGGCTCCCAGAGGCTAGACTGCTTAGTCATAATAAACCGATAAATGGCAGGGTTGTTACCTGGCTACATCTGGAACAATTGCAAGTTGACAGTCTTCAAAACTTGCGAGTCGCCAACAACTACTGCGTATTCCAACCCCTCACACAGAACATTGTAGAATATCTAAAATGTTGCAACTACTCCGCAAAATCAACCGGTGAAGAAATACCTATCCTAAGTCACTTGTTGAATATTATTGAAGCATTCCAGTTTGGACCATGCTACCCACTCCAGTGGCCTCGTACTCAAGCCGCCACACTGCGCCACGTCTAGACCTCCAAAGACCATAAACATCGTCATCCCAAGGAAAAATTCCTGCATGATCAGCACAGCTTGAGCACAGTTTGAATGACGTCACGGGAAACATGGCCCTGAACGGGCCTCCGTGCACACAAAAGTTGACAACATGCAGACTCGATAGTGTTGTATGTCCTCGCTTGAGTAATTGAAGCAGTCATGCAGATTCGGTAAAAAAAAAAAATAAGAATAAAAACACAACGAACAGCGGCTCCTTTTTTTTTTTTTTTTTGCAAACTCACCTAACATTCTGCACATTATTGGCAACCATAACAAGAAAAGATCTGGAATTGTTCTGGGTACTATTTCCATGGTTAGCTTGATGTTAACAAGCGACGTAGTGTTGTCTTTGTAGTGTATTTGTCGGTCTGCGTCTTTTTACGTGAAGAACCGGGTGGGCCGAAAGTATCCGAACAATGTCGTTTCGGGGTTGGTTGTGTCGATGGAGTGTGACACAATGGGCAAAGTATTTATTTAAATCGGGTCAGGCATTGACATGTCGCAAAATTCTTTTTTTTTTTTTTTTTTTTTTTCAATGAAGGTTTTTGGTCCCGATTGCCGCGATCCGGGCAACACCTTGGACTGAATTGTAACGTCCGATAATATAACTGTAGGTTTGCTCCACTTGGGTGGCAGTGGCTTTGATCTATCGATTGATCATCTCTGGCATTGTGTATCGTATGGGTTTATATCGATTAATTCGATCGGTGTTGAATTTTTTTGGTTTTCACCTCTAAGCGCAATCCGGTATTGGTTGTTACTATTTTAGACACAATGTCCTGTCATCACTAGGGCTAGATTTTAGCGCCGCTTGCCAAATAGATAGGGTTATCAGATTGTGTCAACACTATACACGATACACCAAAAAGAACCTCAAATATTCAAAAACTAGTCCATGTTCTCACATGTCAGACAGATCATAGCATGTTAACGATTGCTCATGGTTTTATGACTGGTCAACTACCAAAATTTGCATGGTCGGCCCTATGCCTTTCAAGGATTAAGGCCTAAGACACCGAAGCCCAATATCTTAAACATGATAATCAGCGGCGAGAAGTATTTTCATGTATGAGGATGGATGCAGGATGAGGTCGTTACATTGAACCTGATATTTCACCAATACATATGCAGTTAAAAACTGATACTCCCCCCCCCCGCCCCCCATAGCTATGACACCCACTGCTCATGGCGATTGCGTAGGTCCAAGATGTTCGTTTTCTAAGAACATGAACTGTCTTACCGGGTCCAATGTGCAAAAGGCCGTATGGATGTTGAAGAGTCCCGTTAATGTGATAAGTTTTAGGTTCCCGTGTTGAAAATTTGGAAATTTCCTGTTTAGGCTAGATACAGCATGGGGGTTGGGGGGGGGAGGGGTGGGAGATCTCAGAAGGCCTGGGCCACAACCATACAACCATATGGATCAGAGGTATCTTGGGTTTGACCACAGCTGTGCAGGTCTTCCTGTTTCCCCCCACACGGATCATGAACCAAAATGGAAGTTTGAGATGAAGCATGGAACATGCGGGTGGAACCCTCGTCAAAGAAAGGCGGGGTACTATCAAGTTCGAATCGAAACTGCATCTATGTATGTATGTATATATGTAAGTCGGGGTTTTGTGTGACAACTTGTAAAGAAGGCTTCTATATATGTTTATGGCACAATGTTGACGCATATTGGACGGAGTCATAGTGGAAAATAAATGGTCGGCTATTAGGACATTAAAATCTTGTTCGTACATCAAGCCACCAGTACCAGATGACAGTTCTGCCAGAGACTGTCAGTCGCTCCACCATGTCTCACTCTAGCCATTGATCCCCATATGATGTTTTGCGTCCTCGTACATATATATTTACACACACACACACACATTGTTGGAACAGATCCGCTCTTATTATCCCGCCGTTGCACTATCCCTCGCAGAATCTCCGCCGTTGCATACCTCATGTCTCGATCTGTCGTACTGTGTACTGAACTTGCATGTCTCTTCTTCTTTCATCAGATGTCTTGGTTCTTAAAAACCATGAAGTCATTTCTTTTCTATCGCGGTCTTGTGCATGCATGGGTTATCATCACCCCACCTGGCCCAACCAAACTACTTGGCAGAAGAGATTAATGATTGCATTGTTGGAAATTGCTCCCGAGGTTATTCCGCCATGCAGTACTTGTTTGCATCTTTCGAATTCAAGTTCATAATGAGCGCATACCTCACAAGAAAGGCGGCAAAACTCTAGGTTCTTCCTTTCCAGCAGCAGAGACAACAGCTACAATATTTTTTTTACCCATGAAGATAGTACCTATTGATCCCTAGTCCACATAAATGACATGTCGAGACTTATTACTGCTGAAACATCATTTGCGGATGCGCACTATATCTGACTGTTTAGGTTGGTTGTCTGTGAACCGAAAATCAATTGCTATTCATGTTCTTCAACAGCACTGCCAAAGCTGATCTTCCTGTCAAACACCAGATTATAATCAATAAAGTGGCCCGCTGCAAGCACAACAGGGGTCTAATTAAACTCGACCTAAATCAATGGGGAAAGCTCTACGTCCTTTGTTATACAAATGTATAGAAAAAGCCGTTCGGGGGCTGGAGGGGCTATCAGACTCTTGTTATTTATGTATTTTTTTTGGGGGGGGAGGGGGAGGGGGAGGGAAAATGATCTCTCGGCCGACACCATTTGGGATAGGTTGGTGACTGAGCGCTATGGATCTTAGGGATTTGGCACAATAACTGCTGTTCTTCAGCACAAAGGATGATTTGCGTCCCAACTGGGCGATGATGACCATCAGGTAATTTTGGACCCATGAATTGTGGGCATATAGGGTTAGTATTCCATCGTGATCGAAAATTTGTGTTTACAGGGTTAAGTATCAAGAGTTGATGCTTTGTATATATATAAATATAGGAAGCACTGTATTCCAGCCAAGCAACGTGATTCGACCAAAAGTCGATCGATACATTTCAAGTAAGATAGCATGATATAAATACCCAGTCGAGACAATCATTTGAGGGTTTACCAACCTTTTGCTATGTGAACTTTACCGGCCTAGAACCTCAAACTCCACTCAATTACAGATGATGGTGTCTTCATATCGTAGTCGGGGGATTCATATGCGTAAAGGCATCTTCAGTCTTTGGATTAGACAAGCCCGTCACCCTGAATCCGATCCGTCAATCATCACCTTTGTCTCGTGTCGCCTACGAGTCCGCCTACTCAATGCTTTATTTTTATATACCCCGCTATAACTCTATCTATATACTTATGAAACATTACTGTTGGCCTTAATCCCTCTTCAGACTACGCAAAATGAGATTATATGGTGGGCTGTATTTTTTATGAGTATCTCTTTGTTGGTACAACTCTTACAGCGCCGGAAGTGGGGTACGACTGGGAATCATTACAAATTCATCCTGCAAAGAGCATTATAAGGCGTCAATAATCCACCATTAAGATGAAACCGGACACATTGTCCACACTTGGTGATGATCGCAGAAATATCTCCTACCAAACATACAGTTTATGAGCAAGAATAACAAACGGCTCTGTCACACGCAGGCCAAGTGAGCCCCCCACCCTCTCCAAGTCATCATCACATCCTCTCTTCTGCATCACAACACATCCGTTTATGCAAGGCGATTCTCTTTTGGGGCAATGCCACCGGGGCCCACTAGGCAGATACTTGTGAACTCATTTAAAAAAAACCAAGTGGTGATTTGTGTGACTGACTGCATATGGTAAGTTTGATGCATGTATGCATGTATTCAGTAGCAAGCTGAGCACATGAACCCCTGGGTAAATCATTAAATAATTCGGAGTAAGACCAAAGTATGTAGCCATAGAACAGATCGTAAGCATAGACCGCGTCTTTTTTTCTTCTTTTGAATTTTTTGTTTTCTCTGGTCCAGTCATGTTTGAGACTGCCTGTGCAGGGATGGTGTAAGGGGCCGGGACATTCGGGACGGAACGCGGGATCTGTTCCGTAGAGCGGGCAAGTCAATTGGCTTGCCAGGGCCAGGCTAAATTAATTTTTAGGGTCTACCATAAGGGTTGCTATCTTACTATGAGCTGTCTGGGATATATGCCTTGCGTGGGTTGTTCAACATCAGAACTTTCATCCAGCTACCTTTGTTTGTACTACCAGTCCATCATTTGACGTTGTATAAGTCGCATAACCATCAAAGTACTCCACGGTTACATATGGATAATAGAAAAAAAAGGAAAAGAAAAAAACAACGCCGCCGCCGTCGACGCGCTGCACTGAGCAACCCATTTTCCTTTGACAGCACATCACAACGACGTATTGGCCACTTAGACTACCTAGACTACTCGCTCATTGTTGAGTCCTCGCTTCAGTATGTATGTATGTACATACGTACAATTTGAACTCACCTATCCTCTGTGGCGCTGCCTTCTTCCAGCACATCAGTAAATCCTCTGCATAGATACATACACATACATCCATAGCAGGTCCGTGATTTGTTGGTTCTGGCCGGTGCGTGTTTTTTTTTATTACTTTCCTGTTTCCCCGTTCTCATCCGAGAGAGAGTGACGATAGGTAGAATTTCCCGGCAGCTGCTCGCTAGAGATAGGAAAGATGTGGTCATGCGTGGGAGGAACTTTGCATACCTGTATGTATGGCTGTGGCCAGTCACGGTCCACAATCGGTATTGGCTGCCCTCAGTTTTGCGTGCAGGAAGATACAGCAGAGGTTGGAACATGTTGAGTTTCCGGGAGCCACTGATTTGGGAGTTGAAGGTTGATGATATTTACGTATATACTTACATTGGTCTACTTCGTGTTGTGGTTGCCGATCTTCCCACAAAGTTGGACGCCATGGCAGTGGGGTTTTGCACTACTTGGGACTTCACGTTGGATCCCATCTAATTTTGATCGGCCTTGTCGTCCGCTATTTGTACAGATATCATTATATTCAGGATGATGGCTTATATACAGATGACTAAGCATCCACATGTACTTTTACATCTCTCATCTGTTTAACTTGGTAAAGCATAGAACTGACAAGTACACTAACAAACAAGAGATTAGCACAACTGGCTTGGGCGAGACAAGATGGGTAATTACTAGGTGCACGGAAAAAAAGATACTTCAAAAGTACACTGAAATAGAGCCCTGGTCCTAGTTGGGTTAAACAATATAACCACTGTATTTTGAAGGTATAGGCCTGATTTAGCATCATGAAAATCAGGGAAAAATGACATAATATACTGAAATATACCTAAATTTATACTGCTTATAGCTATCTCAATATAATAGCTATAGATTCCAGAAGGCATCCATTCAATTCCTCTCATTAAGGGATATCACATGATACAAAGCGCACCATGATAGTGATGATATTCACTGAGTTATAGACTATTACGTTTCTATTTCGATGATCTTTTTTTCTGATATCTTCAAAGGAGTTCTCACAACTAGAGATCTATTTCACTGAATTTTGGAAGTATCTTTTTTTGCCGTGCGCCTAGTAATTACCATCAATTGTTCTTATTCGAAGCAGTTTCATATGTTGGAAATGTGTATATAGATGATGAGAAATCCGGCCAGTCAGACCTGCATGTAACCACTGATCCCTCTTGGCTAATTATATATTTTAAATATGTGATTTGAACACTGACGCTAGCGATTACCAACTCGCCGGTTTGACTCAAGTAAATTGATAAACCAACAAAGTCAGCTGTGTGACTCGTCTTCTCCCACATGCCACCCCCCCCCGTATTTGAGAGACTGACTGGAAATTAACGAATCAGACTATCATGTGCATACATGTATATGTGCCCTCAACCAACTGTTGGCCATCTACAGCGGCATGAGCTGTGTGCTACATCAGTTTCTTGATATCATTACTGCGTGTAACCAACAAGTTGATCTTTCATCCGCTTGTTGAAATTTAGCCGTAATTGAACTTCCTGAATCTCTGCCATCCATTGGTACTTGTATTGTCTAGTATTACCTAAATATCTAGACATGATTGAGCCTGGCCCCCGGACAGATCGATTCCGGACGTCCAATGCCAACCCATTCTGGCTTGACGAGCCTCTATCTATCTAAACTAATTCAGCATCAAAGCTCAACGGTTACATCGGAAGCACCAGAAGCAGCAGCAGCAGCAGTAATCACAATACGACGCTCTTGGAGGTGATGGGGGAAGGGTAAAACTTCCATGATGTCGTTTCCCAAGGGCCTATTGCTTCATTTGCGGAGCATACAATAATCTAAATGCGACGCTGACGTCTTTTAGGTCATTTTTTTAAATTGATTTCTCACCCGCACCTACTTAACAGCAGCAGTCTCTCTCCCTCTCTTCTCTATCTACCTTACTCTGATGACGATAAAAGGCGCCAGATCTTATAATCTATGCATCTCAATGATTCCATTGCTCTATGACCAGTCCTTTAATACTTCAAATGTGCAGGTGATGCATTTTTATCCAGCTTTTGGGTGAAGTCACTGCATGTTCTAGGCAAGCAAGCAGGCATGATAGTTCTAGTCCCTCCCTCACCTCCTCCTCTTCCACTTCCATGCCTCCACTTTACCAGATGATGAGCCCATGAATTTCAAGAAGCATACACAATAAATACCTGCTAAATTGCTAAATATATACCCGGTGATGTGTATATTTGGATAATGTGGGCCGATCCTGTTATAATTGGGTAGTGATGCATTCATAAGCGAAGATGAAAATATATATGTAGTCTGGAATCACGAAAAGGCAGACAGACAACGAGAGAACTGCTGTTTATAAACTGTTAACGTTGGTTTCAAAGATTTGGGTTACACTGAGCTCGTGATACTGGGTGACATGGCCGTGGCAAAAGAGCAGATGGAGCAGATGGACAGACGGGGTGTGGGCGTGGGGCTGGACTGTATGCATGGGAAGATATCTGTGGGATGTTGCACCGAAGAGACTGGAGAGGGTTCAGGCGTCAACGACGACAATGTGGGGGTAGAGGGATGAAGGCTATGGTCAGACATTTTACGGGATGTGTGAGACTGTTGGCGAATACTTTGGATACCCAGGATTTTTTTTTTAAAAAAAGAAAAAGAAAATTGTATATATGTATATTATTTTTTCAGATATATGGACACACACACACACACGCACACTTTGTCCTGTGTGTGTCAATGCATATAGAGGATTCTGATGAACATGTGAAGGGGGGTAGTCTCAACCCACACCGAACCCGGTGCTTTCTTTCATTCTCTGTGATACCTATTCGTATTCAATGTGAATCTTGATTTGGGAACAATCCTTTGGATTCGTTTCTCGCCCGTTTGTGTTTGGCACCCATATCATCATTCAGCCACTGGCAGCAGACAAAAGAAGAAATCAAAGGAAATGGCTCGGAGAAGGATAGAAGTAGGACGAAAACAGCAACGATGCCAAGATACGTGGCAACTGGGATGGATAGCCGCATGAGCCGGCACGCTAAATCAGTAATCAGGACCCTTTATGTTTGACTGAAAAAGGGGGAGGGGAGGAGGCGGAGGAAGATACGAAAGAACAGTAATTAAAAAGGCGGAACTGCAAGTGCAGAGACACGTTGTTGCAATTAGGGACAACATGCAACTCAGCAGCTACATACAAACATACATATGTACATACCATACAGTACGTATATATATATATTACGGCAGATTATGTGAGTGTGAGTGTTATACTGGGCAGAGAAGGATATCTGAGACTTCTGTAAGATAACCAAGGAATAAGTCAAGTGTGTACGTCCATAGTTGTATGCTGAGTTACACAGATTAGAGTCTTTGTTTCGAAACACAGCAAACTGCAAGTTCACCGGCATGGAACGACGAAAAGTTAACAGCGAATAAAGCGGGGAAATATTTAATGGTGGATACGAACTCAAAAAAAAAAAAGAAAGAAAACATCGACAATTTGCTGCTGTTTCCCCTCTCCCTCTTCTCATAATCCGGCCCGTTCCGTTCCGTATGAGAAATTCTTCACGACTCTGCCTGTTCCTTCCACCTCGGCCTCTTGGCAGCAGGAATGCCCGTTGTCTCCCTCTGATGGTTGATCCAGCGTGAGGCCCGATTGAATGAATCATAGATATGGGTCATCAAACGACGGACATGAATAATTGCCTCAGTTCTAAAAGGAAAAAAAAAAATATGAACAGTAAAAATCAAATATCAAATATCGCCAAATCCTTTTCAGTGAGCACACGCGCACGGTTCGAGGAAAGGACTGGATGGGTTTAATGGAGAATTCATGGAATAGAGAAGAGCAAGAATAAAAAGGATAATTAATGATCACATCCGTCAAACAAGAAACAATGGGCTCAAAAAGACAATAGAACAAAAAGAAACACGGACCAAGGGATGATGAAGGAAGAACAAAAAAAGAAAACAAAGAAGGAAGCGGCACGGGGCCTTTACTGTGGGATGATTCGACGTGAGTTGATGAGTCGGTGAGTTTCAAATTCACACATATACAAGTAAGTACATATCTAAAAGTTTACACTTAATAAGCAAACTGAATGCAAGTTGTCTGTTGGAGTTGGAGCTGAGACCGTGCTAGTCAAATTCTAGATCAGCTTCGTCGAGATTCCAGGCCCTGGATAGATTAACAAGCGTCACGTTTATTGGATGGCTGCTGATTCACTGGTGTCCATAATCACGTTCCCCTATAATTCGAGTCATTGCCATGTGTGACGTATATGCTTTTTTTTTTTCTTCACACTCGAGTATCGAACGATTTGGTAGTAAATCATTCGTTGTCTGCTATACATCACTAATATACAGCAGTTGTTCCCCACAAGCTCCTTTACAATCAACCATACCCATAGCACCTAAGCCTTATCACCCCCGGCATATATATATATTCCCCATTTATTGCTCGGGCTCTGATTGCTGGTATCGATCCACTTATGTGTACCCGTACCAGCCAGTGCAGCAGTTGAGTTGAGCCAACTAAACCTCACTGATCCGAGCGTTCTGAAGTGTTCCATTCCATATCTCCAGCATGGAGGAGACATCCCACGCGGCAGCCGGGGTGATCAAATCTAGGAGGCGGTGTGGTTTTTTTTTTATGTTTACATATATTTGTATACACATACACACTCCTTCTCCCTCGCAAATGCAGCCAACCATTGGCCCGAATACCTCATGCATAGACATGGACCTATGCACATGAATACATACAGAACTACAATCTATCTCAATTGTCTTGTTCTGTGCTACTTGCTTTGGTATATATGTGGGGTTACAAATGTGAGGCTGGCCATCATCATGTAATGTCATGCGGAAACCCAATCGGTCCATATCGGTTTCCTCTTCCGCTATCCCAACCCATTCTGTGCTGTCCTATCCTGTTTTGTCTTGCTTCCCTGATAATCGATTTTCCCCCACCAATCGCCGTCACTCTTCCTTGCTCAGTCAGTCAGTCCAGTCTAGCCCATAAACCGGACGATAATGTATATATCTACATACATGTTTCTATATGTATAGATTTATATATAATCTTAAATCCACAACACCCTTTCTTCTTCCAGATCAGCAGCAAAAGTAAAAAAAAAAAAAAAAAAAAAAAAAAAAAAAAAAAAAAAAAAAAGAAAAAAAGAAATATATAGACAGAAAGAAACAACATTAAAAAACAACAAGGTAAAAAAAAAAAACTCGGCCGATACAACAAAACCATACCGCATCCCCGGTCCATTTTGCCAATCGATCGCAAAGCCCTCTCCCCCTACCCCTCTCTCTCCCCCCTCTCTGCATTATCCGTTCAAGTCCTCCTCCTCCCTCCCAGCACTTCCACTTCCACTGCCCACATACTGCTTTTTGATCGCTCTACTCTGCTCTTCCCCTCCCCTCCCCCTCTGCAATCGCCCCAATCCACATCTCTTTCCATCTCCGTCTCCATCTCATGTTACAGAGCCCATTTTCCAATCTTTGGTTCTGGGACCTCGCTTCGGTGAGTACTGTTGTATTTAACATGATCACTTTTTGGAGCCGGGAATAGCGGGGATTAGTCGTGAGTTCAGGATATCTTTATTTTGAACACTTTTATATATATGTCGACTTATAGAGATGGGATGGGAGCATACAATGCAGAAGAAAAAAAGATCGCATGGAAGAGAGAATGTAAGCAATGGGTGTTTGTCGGAAATTATAGCGGTATATATATTGTTGGTTGATGAGTGGTTGCAGATGATGCATATGCGCGTCAACCCTAATTAATCCAACCCAATGATATCTGAGGGTCGGAATCTCCCAAAATGACATCTGCAACTACATACATACATGACCAAAAAATCCACACATCTATATTGCTTGTTCGCCACATCGGCCAAAGGTACAATTTCCACCAACGGACACTGTATGCCCCACTTATTATTTACCAGCATCACTAATTCCCACCGACACAATATTGCACCTCTTCGTTGCTCTAGTTCAAATTGCCAAATATTGTTTCAACTCTCCACAATAAACAGATAAATACAATACATATACTGATATAAATACATCCATTTCCGCCTCCCTTTCTCCCCGCTCTGCAAGTGACGTTTCATTATACTTTTGCTAGCCAGGAACCCGCCCCGCTAGTCTCGGGCCCGGGGAACGGCCCGAGGTTCTCCCGGTACGACGAAAGCAGCGTAGCTCCTGTCAGCAAGGGCGCAAGCAAACAACTTGGTAATTGCTTATACATTTACCTGACACTTTTATTTTTCCCCCTCTCTACAATAAATGAGAAAAAAACAAAATCAAATACTCTGAACATGTGTTGTCCGACTCTCGCCGTCATTGACTTGTTCTACCACTTGCTTCAGGAGTTACTTGGTATATAATCCACGCACTCACACTCACACCGTTTGTCAACACTGCTTCCGTTGGGGACAGGGCATCGGTAGCGTTGGATGCAACAATGCGTTACCTTGATAGAAACACACGGGCAGGTACAAGCCTCATGGACTACAGTTTGGAATAACCATAATTGACAGTATTACATTATTGAAGCCACGTAAATTAATATATATGTATCTAAATATTTGCATACAATGCAGCCGTCCGCTGGGGATGTTGGGATGTCGGATATGAGCCGTTTTGAGATCGAGACCTGGTAGTCACGTGCTTGCGAGGTGTATAAGTGGTTAGGGTTTTCTTGCGCCTTTCGATTGCCGGTCCCCGGATATATGATGAATCGGATTTCCCGGTCGTCGTTTTTGATGTGTATATATTTCTACAGTTTCCAGAACAAGCGCCAAAGTACAAACTATGTGGCACTCGGTATTTTGCATGCCGAGCTTTGTATTACACAGAATGGCTTTCTCATCCCACGTGTCTACACAATGTTGTAAATCTGGACTTGAAAGCGATAGGAGACAGCTGACTGACCTAAATAGTTTAACACTGGAACTTCCACACAGCAAAATTATGACTATTTTTACATGGCATCATGATCAATAGGATAAGAGTATAGTTTGTCCATAAATAACGAATAAAAAATAAAAATAAAAATCCACATACACGAGAAATATCAGATTGCTGACTTCTGGTCCACATACTCACACCCTCTACCGATAACTCATTAACTCTTCTCATCCAAGTAATCTTCTTTTTCTACAGAAAATTCCTTTCCCTTTTTTTACGCCCTTCTCTCGGTGTCATTCCTTACACAACTTCTCGCTCTTCTTTTTTTTTATTCCTTCATCTTGCCTTGTTCTTCCTTTTTCCATACTGGCCAGGCATAGCCGAAGTCGATACACCGCTGCTACACCCCGATGATCCTTCTTTCCAAGTCAGGCCTCAGAAAAGCCAACTATTACACTCCATTGGGACCGTGATCGTCTCGAACACCTGCAACGGGCCTTCTTAGGGAGAGGGGGAGTCAAATAACAGAGTAAATAAGTAAAGTAAATAACCGATGCAGAATACGATTCGGCGCGTATCTATAGACAGGAGAATGAAATGAACCATCAATGCTCTCCAAGCCTATCTCCATGCTTTTTGTGGCAGGAAAAATGCTGTATATCATGACCTCGTGACACCCGAAGACGACGGATGGCCCAGTCACAAGGTGTTCCTCCCCTCCAAATAAAGAAACGCAGCAACATGTATACAAATCACAAAACTCGCCGTTCATTCAAGCCCCATTCTCAACCTCACCACCTCCTTCCTATGCCTCGTTCCCAATTCTCTGGGATAAAGAACGAAATAAAGAATAGCAAGAACCCCATATCCCTTGTAAACCAATACTCCTCTGTGGCCCCTTGTTATATATGTAGATAAATCCCAGTCTTTACTCCCGGCCGGTTGTCGGACACCCGTTATGATCCATAAGATGCACCCTTCTCATGCCCAAGAGCCTATGTATATAGAACCTCAATATGCAGATACATGAACGGCTATAATCTCATCATCATCATTGTTGTTGTTATCTTGCAGCCTTGTCCAATGGCGGTGAGTAAGGGCCAGTTTCCCCAGCTGCACAGCTAGAGTGAACTGAAAGGTCTCAGTAAGAACAAGCAACTGGTATTTGATTTGGCTTGCGCTGAGAGCATTCACATTCAGCTCGGGTGGACGGGGTTTGCCCAACGGCGATTTCCAGGGCTCAATCACTTTGTCGTCTTGGATGCCCAGACTGATAGCATGTGTAGATAGATACTTGCGTCATTTGTTGGCAACTATTGATCTTCTATTTTTTTTTTTTAGATCGGGCTGCAGGCGGGTGGAAGAAGGAGGATGTGATTGTGAGAAGCAATCCTGGTCTCAAAAGTAAGATATCGTGCAAGTGGAAACTCCTGGATTCCGAGACATGGAAAGCTCTGATTTTATTGGTGGCGCTGGGTCACAGGTCGAAAAAAAAAAAAAAAGATAGGCTTTATGCTCAAACAAGTATTTGTAACTGATTGTTGGCTGTGGGTTTCTTCCTCCCCTCCCTCCCCCTGTCATTGACGTTGACATTGTGGACAAGATAGCATCTAGGGTTCATCTAGAGTTATGTACCAGAGTTGAGCTTTCGAGTGACGTCAGAATCTGGGGGAAGAGAGATCTGTCTGCGTGTATTGTCTAAGACAACCATCATAACAATTGCCACTTGCTGGCCAGAAAAAGAAATAAAGAAAGATAATAGAAAGAAAAAGAAAGAATAAAAAAACGAGGCTTCAGTTTCCATGATCCTAGAGTGTCTTTTTCTAAGTTCATCCTTCCGGTACTTCCCTCCTAAGCCCTTTCAATCTCCCATCTCTGTCACAATACCCCTCCTCCGCTACCATTGCTACCAACTTACATGTTTCTCTCACCTCATTCATTGCCAATCCCGCGACTTCCTAGATCCCAGTACAGCACACCACAACTCAATGGTGTCACTAGAAACCAACGGCATCGTTCGTTTGCCATCCAGTCTTCCGTCTAGCATCAACACGTCACGCCAACGACAGAAAATTTCTCCCCCCCCCCCCCCCCCCCCCCCCC